>JAKZGU010000026.1:0-600000 GCA_022837005.1 Calonectria pteridis | reverse complement strand
GAACTTGTACCCTGGATGCGCCTTTTGATGATTGTCCCGCTCCATCTTGGCCCATTTGTTGAACAGCTGCTGGACTTGGTCTGGTTCCATGGGCCAGCCTGCACCACAGACTTTGGAAACAAGCTGGTGATTTTTCTGCGTGCATTGCGTCTTCGCGACTTCTTGGTATGCCTTGCGGTATAGCATGAATGCATTCATCGGGCGCTTGACTTGCCCGGATTTCTTATTTCGAGACGTTTCTAAGCGCCTTTCTTCTGCTGTGCGGGCAACAAAGGTTGCAATGTCGGCAACAGGCACGTGGGGAACATCTTTGGCGAGCTCACTCAAGGGCTTGGTAAGGATAGATGTTGTTTTTCGTTGCTTTGAGTCCTTTGTGTTCTTTTGCACTCGCCCTCCTTTGACACGCGAAGACCTTGCTTGCCGAGGTGCTTTGGGAACATCGAGACCGCTGCGAGTCGCGATGGAACCAGCTCTGTTAGGAGTTGGCGGTGATGCCTCCGGGGTGTACGGCTCATGAATCTGTGGACTTGTTAGTATATCAGGTTTGCAGGAAATGTTGTTATTCCTGACATCGTATCCCGGTTCCCCTGGCAGTGGGCCGTACGCGACATTGGCCCTGTCCCTCCTCAGAGAGTATCCGGTCTGGTAAAACGATAAGCATTGCGATGGCAAGGCCATAGCCGCGAAAAGCTGAGGACCTACCGACGAGGTGTCGTAATGCTTTTGGTGATATGGTTGTGAGGATTCTTGAGCAAGAAAATCGTCTTCATGGGCTGGAGTTGTGAATCTTGGGTGTGAAGGGGCGCAGTAGACGGTGTCATTCCCTGAAGCCATCCCGTCTAGAGAATAAGACCCCTCTGCAGAGGCGTTCATGGCTATAGGTAGTCGAATGTAGCCGTGGTTGGGTGGCGCTGGTGATGGAGGCATTGCGAGCACCATTCCGGGACTTCTCTTTGACTGGGACTACTTTGATTGATGAGAAGCTGAAGTAGTTTGACTCAGGAAAGCAAACGAATGCGCCTGCAAGTGTTCGGTTGAACAGGGGAGCTATCCTCTACTCCGAAAAAAGAACACGGGCGGGAACGATAGCCTTTCACTTTCTTTGACAGAGCACGGGACGATTTTATGCGAACGGAACAAGCTACACAGACCGAAGACGTTCTTTGTTTTGATTCTTTCAGACTCTACTAGAGGAATATGGAGGAAAAGTGCATCTGGCGGTCGTCTACCTTAGTTGGACGGGTCTGCAACGCGGGGAAGCCTCACACAAATAGGTAGACAATCAAAGCTGTCGTGCATTCAGTGCAAGGGAATAAACTGGGGGGGAAGGCATCTGACCAACCGGGCGACCTAGCGCACCACCTTCTATGGCGTTGAGCTCAAGCTGCATCGCAGGCGCCGCTGCCCGGCCCTGTGCAGAGTCTGGGCCATACCAGCAGGGAGCCGATCTTTCCCCCGGGGACGCAGGTTGACAGCCGCCAGCCGTACTCCCTTGGAAAGACAGGAATGTCATCCACACTTGTGCTGCTCATGCTTTGTCCGATTGGGTGTAGCGCTAGAAGATGTGGCGGCGCATCTCTTTGATGTGTGCTTGCCTCTTGGCACTGGCAATAGAAACCGCAAGTCACCTGGCTCTCAACCCTAACCGCACAGCTCGCATCCTCAGCCGTGTTTGCGAGTGGTTGCTGGATGGCGCTAGCCGGCAAGTTGCAGCTGCTGTTCGTCATCATGTCCGTTTGATGCGAGCACCCAGTCAAACAGACCAGATTAGCTCTTGGCGGGACGCGTTTTTTTTTTTTTTTTGGCCCGTTAGCAATATACCTAATTTGAATTGTGTCTTGGTAGCGTGTTCAGCCTTGTGACGCAATGTCTCAACCAGATCCAGGTTGGTTTCTTCGCAGCTGTTGATCCGAAAGATAGCTTGGGATACATCACTTGAGCCACAACTGGCCTGTGCTCAACGTGTTGGTTCACACACCAGTCATGAACGAGAATAATGTGCATCTAAAAAAGATAGCGCCTTGGAGGGGCCGTATTGTGTTGATGTTTGGGGCAGCTGAATACCGGACTTAAGCAATTGAGCACCTATTCATTGCACTTCCATCGCGGGAGTGGCTGAGCTAACATGGGCTCGCAGCTCTTGTGACCAGCTACCTTGGTCTGAGCTGCTGGGCATTCAAACAATGCCCCAGGAATAATCTTCAGAATCCACGGCAACCCAAGGCGAGACCCCGCACATAACCAACTGTCGCCCTAGACTATCTAGAGCCTCATGGCCTAGGAGTTGGGCTGCTCGCGGGTCGCGGCGGCTCTGACGATTTGGATGGTGGGGTCAAGACCTGAGGCCTAGGGGAGGGAGAGAGGTTGGCCACAGGGGGCAGTATTGGTGTTGTGATGTTGATTTTGCTTGCGCTGCCTGGATCCGTTAATCGAGGCGGTGAGTGTTTTGTAGGCGAGAGCCCGCCTTCCGCAGGCAGCGTGCCGTTCTGCACATGAGCCGCGCGGTAGATGTCACGACTTATTTTGGGTGTACTAAGGGCAGCCTCGAATGATCGACCACCCGGGAGGCTATGGAAGCCGCTAGACGGGCTTGCAGTCCTCACCGATGCTGTAGGAGAGGCGGCGACACCGCCCTGGGACTGCCCATTAACCTGCAGACCTCGCTCTGCCTCTCCCGCTTCCAACTTAACGGGCGCAGGGATAATTGGTATCGAGCTGGGTGAGATTTTCACACCGGCCCGGCTCAGAGCCGAGACTGGTGTACCTAAATTTGGTTGGGTAGAATCAACGCCATTCTTTAGAGAACCGTTGATCTGTGCCGAAGCTAAAGGAGACAGAGCACGCCCGGTCCCGCCATTTGGCGGGGTGGGATGTTTGATGTCAACTGTCAAGGTGGGATGCTTTGACTGCGGCCCATGGGTTGTTGAAGGGGTTTTGCTTGGAGTTTGCTGACTGAGGTGATGTTGCCTTTCTGGGTCCTTGGGTGTGTGAGCAACCTTCAACTTGATCGTTGTTTTAGGTCGAGTCTTGGCCTCTTGCTCGCGATTTGTACACAAGGCGCAAACGAACTGGAAATCCGGACGCTCAGCCTCTGCTTCGCTGATACCCAAGCACTTGCTGTGTTGCCAAACATTGCACCTCTCACACGCCACGCTGTGTGTTCCATCGTCGACCTGGCCGTATAGGCCACAGGCGCAGTCGAAAACCCAATCGTCTTCCTCTTGTTCGAGATCCTTAAGGGCTTTCTTATTCTTCTCAATTTCCGCTTGAAGGCGACGCTCCGATATCCGTCCTTCAGTAGTTGCCAGGTTCTTGCTGTCTTCTGACAACTGTGCGAGCTCTTCCTCATGCTGAAGGCGACGAGCTTCTCTTTCGCGGAGGCGCTTCTCTCTCGAGACTAACCTATTGTCCCGTTCCGCCTCGCGCTTGAGATCTTCACGTTCTTGGCGTCGCTTCGCTGCTTCGGTCTCTCTTCGCTGTCGCTCTTCCTCTCGCGCCTGTTCCTCTTGCTTTTGTTGCTCTACTTTGTTGGCAATGCGACTCGAACGTTTGGCATTGGCCATCTTGGCAAGGTTAAGGAGCTCGCGTTCCCGCTGGATCTCTTTTCTTTTGCGGCTTTCCTCTTGCTTCTCCAAAATCGGCAGTAGGTGATCTTCCAGCTGAGCCTTCAGGATCTTCTCGTTATCGTCCCGAGTCTTTGCGAATCCCTTAATAATGGCCTGAACGTCGTCCAAGGTGACTGCCAGGCACTCCCATGTGAAACCTCCTAGCCCATCATCTTCGGGCCGTTCCTCCTCGCCCCCATTTTCCGTATCGGTTTGATCCTCGGTCGATATTGTTGTTCGCCGTCGTTTGCTCGCGCGACGCCCGCCGCGCCATGGCTTAGACTTTTTGGGTCTTGGTGTCGACACAGGGGTCGGTGGCTCTGTCATGCGATACACTCTGTTGTCGTCGAGGACGAAGTACGTTCGGTCTTCCGCGTCCCATCCGTAGGGTTCAATTCGCTGTAACAGGCGTCAATTAATGAGGGCAGGATATTGTTTGAGGTAATGCGCACCCAGTTTGTTTGCTCTGTATCCTTTTGTTCATCCATCTTTTCTCGGATGCGCTCAGGGTGAACCATTGTCCATTGTGTGAGCTTTTGCATGACTCGGATCTAGCAGACAAGACCGGACCGATTAGCTCTGGCTACCTTGAAACCGCATCCGTTTCTAGATTACCTTGGTCATCACATCGAAGTCATCAAATTTGGCGGGCGTCTCATGATTGCCAAAGGGGTTTGAGCCTGGCGATCTGGACTCAAACAACCTCCGAGCTTGCTCATCGAATATTTCTGGGCTTGTCGTGATGTCAGAAGAGGGCATTTGGATGGGGACGGCGTAGACGTACGTCAAGCCTCGATGCGACGATGCGAGTTTGAGTATTGACAGGGCTATGTCTCCAAGTATGGGCGAATTTGGCTTGAGGCACTCCGTCTCGATTTCCTGTGTCGGAAAAATACGTGTCAGCAGCGATGATCGGGTCGCAATGGCAGCCTGACGTGTACCTCAATATCAATCGAATCGGGGATTTTGGCAGCTTTGCCAAACATGTAAACCCACTGGCACAGGTTCGCAAACTGCCACATGTTTCGAATGCGATGCAGAAGCGATGGTTCTGCATCGCCAGGGTCGCCTTCGACAGCCCGGGAGGATCGTTTGCGCGACGACATTTTGGCAAGTCTGGGATGTCGATGGTAACTCTGGCGCGTCACGGTTGCTCGTGTCTCGAACTTGAAGTCGCGAAAAAGGTTACCTTGTGGCGTAGTCAGCCACAAGCACATGCTGGCCAATGCTGCGCTAGCTTACCCCCCGGACCCAAGAGTGGGCATATCCCGCACTGTGACGCGGACTGATCTATATTAAGAAACGCGACAAGTGCCAGTGTTGCGACCCCTAATCGTTGGTTGAGGACAGTGTTCGCAATCGCTCGTACTGTGGGTCTTTCGTATCCTTCAGCGTAAGGCCTCCTGGACTGCCAAGTTTTCATCTTTTGATCTTGTAGATACAGCGTAATCCACGCCTCCGCGGGTCGACGAGAGATCGAAGATGCTTCAGTATTGCTCACACCCCCGGAAGAAGTTATAATACTGACATAGGGCCACATTGGCGGTCCGTGGTCACCCTCCTCTCCCTCCCACCCGATCCATCGCAATGTCCTCCAACTACCCCGGAGGCGATCCGGGGCGACGCCAGTCGATACCGCTCCAAAAACTCGATGGCGTTTCCTACGGGAACGGCCAGCAAGGCCGATCTGATTCCTTCACCGACGCTCAGATGGCGGCGAATTTGCCGGGCATCTCGACCTACTGGGAACCACCACCATACCACGCGCCTGTCCAAGATCATGCCCCGACTCAGGCTCACAATGTTCAATCTCGCGGCGACACACCCCCTCATTCACCGATAGACATAGATCCGATGGCTTTTGCTTCAGCCTTACCTCCGGGAATCTACATGCCCAACGAGGGACCGCCCGTTTCATCGTCATCCTCGGAAGCATCGCTTGAACGAGAAGGTCCATACAACGAAGATCCTGCAGCAGCGGAGTATGCCGAGTCCGATAGAGTCCCTCTCACATCCCGCGTTGAGCCGATTTCTGGGTCTCTCTCGGCAGATCGAAATGAAGAAAGACCCAGAGATAGTTTCCAGACAATAACAAGCGTTGGCAACTCACCAGGTCGAAATCGTGCCAACACTAGAAGTCTGGGCGAGGACTTGGCCACCAGCTTTGGGGCTGCTCGCCACCAGAGCTTCGGCCAGTCTCTCACTCCGAATGAATACAGACGATCCAGGTCACCTACGGGCGCTCTTTCCCGCACCGGTTCTATTATTCGAGCGATGTCACAGCGTGTTGTCAATCTCAGTGGAGAAAATGAGATTGTCGACAATCGGGCATCGCGCCATCGTTCACAGTCTCCTGCCCGCCTGAACAGAACCAATTCTCATGAGACTGTGAGATCGATGTTTGCCGATACCTCGTATCGGTCTCCAGCTGCAAACCCGTCAGCGGAGAAGAACGGAGGTGCGCAGGACTTTGTCGCTGAAACGATTTCTCGGCCACCTCTCCCAAATCCTCTAAAAGGAAAATCCCTGGGCATCTTTTCACCCAACAACGCTCTGAGGCTCCGTCTCAGTGATCTCCTCGTCAACCCATGGATAGAACCGTTCCTGCTTGTGCTGATTGTTCTTCAAACTGTCTTGCTTGCAATTGAAGCTGCCCATCCCATTTCTGCGGATGGCAATCATCGCCCGGAAAAATGGTCCGGCAGTGTCATCGAATGGATAATGCTGGGCTTGTTCATTATTTTCACGCTAGAGCTGATTGCTCGCATAATTGTTTCTGGTTTCATGTTCAACGCTGCGGAATACAGCACAATTGATCGAAAACGGGGTATTCGTGCTGCCGTCGCGGATCAATACAGAGCGGTCTTCCAGCCTGAGCGGCAAAAGTCGATCAAAAACAAGAACAAGAACAGCTTTCACCCGGAGCCCTCAACACTTGCTCGGTCTTTCACGACTTTCATGGGAGGCCAGCCGGCTATGCCAAGGTCGTTTGAAGAACAGCAGAGGTATCAATTGGCCCGACGTGCGTTTCTTCGTCATTCTTTTAACCGAATTGACTTTGTCGCTGTGGTTTCGTACTGGATCATGTTTGTTTTGAGCATTACCGGACTCGAAGTCAAGCACCATCTGTACGTATTCCGAATGATGAGCTGTCTCCGTATTCTGAGACTGCTGTCCCTCACGAACGGCACTGCAATCATCTTGAGAAGTCTAAAGAAGGCGACCCCGCTTCTAGTTCGTGTTGCTTTTTTGCTATCCTTCTTTTGGCTGCTCTTTGCTATTATTGGAGTGCAGAGCTTCAAGGCTAGTTTCGCACGCCAGTGTGTATGGTTGGACCCCCAAGACCCTACTAATATGAGTGCTACGTATACCAACGACGAGGATTTCTGCGGCGGATACCTGCACAATACAACCGGCGATGTTATGCCCTGGGTGAAATTTATTGTCCCCGACAACTTGGAGAGTTTGAAGAATGGAACCGACGACGGCAAGGGGTATATCTGCCCGCGCGGGTCTCTCTGCCTCGAACAAAACAACCCGTACAATGGGACCGTCAATTTTGATAACATCTTCAACTCCCTCGAGCTTGTTTTTGTTATTATGAGCGCCAATACATTCTCTGACCTCATGTACAACACTATGCGTTCGGATTACACCCAGGCTGCTCTCTTTTTCGGTGCTGGTATCATGATTATGATGCTTTGGCTTACCAATTTGCTCATTGCAGTTATTACATCTTCCTTCCAAGTCATTCGAGAAGAGAGTCAGGCGAGTACTTTTACCGTTACGCAGGACCCGATAGCCCAAACACAAGCAAACGAGAGACCTCGACGCAATTCGCCGATTCAAAAAATATACGAAAAGACCCAGCTTGTTTGGGTTCTCATTATCACTATTGGGTTAATATGCCAAGCTTGCCGGAGCGCTACGATGTCGAAATCTAGAGAAAATTTTATCGATTTAGCAGAGGTTGTCGTAACCTTCCTGCTCGACGTCGAAATGGTCATTCGCTTTATTGCTGACTGGAACCATTTCCACAAGAGCTGGCGCAATATTTTTGACCTGGGGTTGGCAGTGATTACTTCAGTCATCCTCATCCCTCCGATTCGCCATAGCCGAGCCTATGATTGGCTATCCCTTTTCCAGATCTTGCGAGTGTATCGTGTCGTCATGGTAATTTCTGTCACCAGGGAACTCATCATGCTAGTACTGGGAAATGCCACTGGTATTGCAAACCTCATGTTTTTCGTTTTCCTCATGACGTTTTTGGTGGCAATCTTTGCATCGCAGCTCTTCAGGGGTGAATTGCCGGTTCACGATGACAGCGGCAACCTGGTCCGCATCTCATTCTACCAAATCTTCAACTCTTTTCTGGGCATGTACCAAATCTTATCCAGTGAAAATTGGACAGATATTCTGTACAGTGTCACACAATACACCAGGCCCTTCAAAACATCATGGATTGGCGCTATGCTGCTCATTGCGTGGTTTATCATGGCATTCTTTATCCTGGTTAATATGTTCATTGCAGTTATCCAGGAAAATTTTGATATTTCAGAAGATGAAAAGCGGCTACAGCAGGTCAAGGCGTTTCTTCAAAGGAGAGACCTTGGCACTCCTTCAAGCCATCTGGCACTCACGACCATTTTTAGTTTTGGAAAAACTCGACGCCACAAAGACCCTCTCGACTATGGTCCGGCCACTATGGAGATGCTTCTGAAGGATGCTGTCGTAAGGGAGTTTCTTGATGACGAGATGGAACCTGCCCGCGGCCCCGACGGTCAGCCACGCCCACCACAGAGAAGCAAAACCACACTTTTTGGAAACGATGACAAAGCCGGATGGTTCATGACAACGTGGGAAAAGATTTCCAAGCGACTGAGCAACAGAGAGCCCAACCCCTTTTATTCAAACCTTCGATTTGACGGTGCCAATGACACCCAAGACCCACGACTAATGGCCCAGCAAGCTGTATCCGCGACGTCAGCTCGGCGAAGAGCACAACGAGAATATCTCGCTCGGTACCCAACTTACAACAATTCTTTGTACATCTTCACGCCAGACAATCCCCTGCGCCGGATGTGTCAACAATTAGTGGGACCCTCCCGTGGCCCAGAACGTTTTGACGGCCTCGAGCCAAACAGGGTCGCCTGGTACAGTTTCACCATATTTATTTATGCCTGCATTGTGGCGATGGTCGTTCTCGCCTGTGTTACAACGCCTCTCTACCAGAAGGAGTACCAGGAGCAGCATCAATTCAGTGTCCGAAATTGGTACGTCTGGACAGACATGGCTTTTGCAGTTGTCTTTACGGTCGAAGCCGTCGTCAAAATCATCGCCGACGGACTCCTGTGGACGCCGAATGCCTTCTTGCGAAGCTCATGGGGCCTCATGGATGCAGTCGTGCTGATCACACTCTGGATCAATGTGGTTACGCTCCTGGTCAACGACGGTGCCATTTCTAGAGCCATCGGCGCGTTCAAGGCTCTCAGAGCGCTCCGTCTGCTCAATGTCAGCAACAGTGCTAGGAACACCTTTCATGACCTGATCATTGTTGGTTGGTGGAAGATTCTGAGTGTAAGTCGGATTCATCAAGCCTCGCCTCGCCTCTCGCTAACGTACACTAGGCTGCCTTCGTCTCGCTGTCGCTGTTGATCCCGATGGCAATTTACGGTGTCAATCTTTTCAATGGCTTAATGTACACTTGCAATGATGGAAGCAATGGAATCAACACTCTGAGCGATTGTTTTGGTGAATATAACAACACACCATTCGATCAGAACTGGAATGTGCTGTCGCCCCGCGTTGCTGCCAACCCATACTACAACTTTGACGATTTCGCATCATCCTTGTTCATTCTTTTCCAGATTGTCAGCCAGGAGGGTTGGATAGACGTCTCTTTTGCTGCTCAAGCCATCGTCGGACGTAACCAACAGCCCCAGGATCTCGCGTCACAGGGAAACGCGCTGTTCTTTGTTGCATTCAACCTGCTCGCGACTGTTTTCGTGCTCACGCTGTTCATCGCCGTTTTCATGCGCAACTACACCGAACAGACGGGAGTGGCCTTCCTCACGGCGGAGCAACGCTCCTGGCTCGAATTGAGAAAGCTGTTGTACCAAATTTCCCCGTCCAAGAGCTCGTACGACGACTCAGAGAAGAGCTGGAAAAAGTGGTGTCACAAGCGCGCCATTGAGAAGCGAGGCAAGTGGTACCAATTCATCACTATCGTCTTGGTGCTTCACACGGGCCTGTTGATGTCCGAGTACAGCTCAGAACCAGCCTGGTGGACGAATTCTCGAGACTTTATTTTCTTTGCATTCATCATCATATATGTGGTGAATATTGCGATCAGAATTATAGGTCTTGGATGGTCGCGATTTCGCCGAAGCTCCTGGAACATCTACTCGATGTTGATTGTTGGTGGAGCTTGCATCGCGACGTTGATTCTCTTCATCTCCAACACCAGCTATGAGCTTTACGTGCAGCTGCACAAGGTTTTCTTTGTGGGCATTGTGCTTCTCCTCATCCCCCGAAACGATGCTCTGGACCAGTTGTTCAAGACGGCTGCGGCCAGTTTGACTATGATCGGCAACCTGCTGGCAACGTGGCTCGTCATCTTCTTGGTCTTTGCGATTGCCATGACTCAAGCGTTCAGTTTGACGCGGTTTAACAATTCCAACACGACCGACATGAACTTCCGCACAGTTCCCAAGGCGCTGATTTTGCTTTTCAAGATGAGTCTCGGTGAAGGTTGGAACCAAATTATGGAGAATTACGCCAGCGTCGAGCCACCGCTGTGCGTTGATGGCTCATCATTTTTCAACAGCGACTGCGGAAGCAAGAACTGGGCACGATTCCTCTTCATTGCGTGGAACATCATCAGCATGTACATTTTTGTGAACTTGTTTGTGTCGTTGATCTACGAGAGTTTCAGTTACGTGTACCAGCGGTCCAGCGGTGTGGCTGCGGTTGATCGAGATGAGATTCGGCGGTTCAAGGAGGCATGGCGAAGCGTCGACCCAGCTGGAACGGGCTGGATCAGCAAAGACCAGTTTCCCCGCCTGCTGGGCGAGCTCTCGGGAGCGTTTGAGATGCGCATCTACAACGATAACGACTCGATCCGATCCATCCTGGACGATGTCCAGACGGATACTTCGAGGTCCCGACACATGTCTCTCGTGGGATCAAACCAAAGCACTTACAACTCAATTAATCTCGAGCAGCTGAACCGTCGCATCGCACAGCTCGATGTGGAGAAGATCAGAGCAAGGCGTCGCCGGTTCAACGTCTTCTATGAGGAGGTCATGGTGTCTGCTGATCCGGATCGCGGCATCGCGTTTACAACCGTGCTCATGATCCTCGCCCACTACAACATCATTAATGACAGCAAGAGTTTGAAGTAAGTAGCTAGAGAATCACGTGGGACTATGCAGCATTCTAACATGACACAGGCTGGAAGAGTTTTTGCGACGCAGAGCTCGACTTCAACGCGTGGAAGAGCAGGTCCGCAGACGCATTGTGCTTGGCTTCTTTGACACTTTGTACGTATTCATTCTCTCGCACCGCACCGAGGTAGATTGCTAACCTTGTTTTTTTTTTAAAGGTACTGGTCGAGAAAGTTTAGACAGCACCTGCAGATGAAACAGTCGGCTCGCATGACAGGCGTGCCGTCTCTGGGTGTTCCCGACATCTATGTGGACGATGACGATAACGCTGGCGAGGCAGCTCCCCGCTCGCCAGGTGGACTGGTGTCGCGCCATTCGTCAGGCGATGGAGAGCAGCGCGGCTGGCTTGGAGAGGAGCCGGTATCGCACGAGTCGGCATGGCAGCACCCGCTGAGCTTCCCGCGGGCTGCGCCACCGTCGCCATCGCACCAGACGACGATGCCGTCGGCGTTTAGCTTTGAGCTGCAAGAGCCGGACGCGCATGAGCACTCGGCCGCGCCCGCGATTCCGGAGCCGACGAGCGCGACCAGCCCGACGCAAGTCCGGGGAATGCTGGATGACTCGGTGTGGGTGGAGAGCATCCGGCGGAGTGCCTCGCTGCGGCGATCGCACCCTTCAGGCCAATACCGATACGGGGACTAAAGCAAGGAGGAGCAGATCTGCAGGGAGAAAGGTTACAGGGGAGGAAACGTAATGGCGTACGCCAGCAGCGGCGTACCGTATTCACAGGGCAATGCAATTCAAGACAGGCGCGGCGTTCCGGACAGACATCAGAATTCAGGGGAAAGGGGGAGTCAATTTCTTGGGGTGGCGAGAAGAACAACAAAAGAGCATTAGAGGTGTGTACCATAACAACTCATGAGCGTTCAAAGGGCATGTTATGTCATGTCATGTTATGTTACTGTTATTTACCTACGAGTCACACAAAAGCGCAGCGAGTGGCTTGCGGCAGCAGCACCAACAGTCGCAGCAGCAACAAGGCCCCCTGTGTGTGTTCTATTTTCTGCAGCGACGCGGCAGATTGGGAGCGTCCTGCCACGGTTTCAGCTTGTGGAGTCGCTGGTCACAGACATGGAGCCATGAAACATCCGTGCGCGTCCTAACCCTTGCCGACGGGCATAGACATGACACGAGGGTGATATCGTGGTTCATGCCGCCAATGCCACACACACACACACACACCTGCGCGGGCGAGCTGCTGTGCGCCCATCCCGCCACACCACGCCCCCGATGCTGCTATAAGGGAACCCGTCTTCCCTGCTGTTGATGTTGGTCCGGCTCTTTTTCTCTTGTAAGCTTGCAGCGTTCCCACGGCATCCGTACTTTCTTTTTCCAACACAAAAAAGCCAGATCCCACAAAGACGACGGCCTGTCATTCGTTTCAAAACAATCCACTTGCTTCCAGCCCAGATTCCTCCTTGGCAACGAAGCAGTGAAAAAAAATATAGGCTGTGCCTGCTTACTTGATATTTCCTGGGGAACTTTCTTGGCTTTTTTTTTTATTGTTGTTGTTTTTGCTCGTGTCAACTTCTGGTCAAGTTGTCTTATTATACCCTTTAATCCAACATCACACCCATCTGTTTTTGAAAAACAATACTCTTGGGGTACTCCGCCGCAACGACAACAACCATCACCACGAAGCAAAACTCTCTTCCACACGAAAACACACACACACAATCATCACAATGGCTCACACCTCCCGCTTTGAGTCTGTCTCCGGACGCTTCTCCCCCTCCCGGCTCCGCAACTCGTTCCGCCGCTCCTCGCGCACCTCGGCGCGGGACTCGTACTCGTCCAGCACCAGCACCTCGTCGAGCGTGTCTACCATCAACAGCATCATCATGCGCCAGCCCTCCCTCGTGGGCCTCGAGGAGGAGCGCCGCAAATTCGCCAGCGAGCTGACGGTCCTCGAGCCCCGGCCCATCGTCTACTGGGGCAGCGTCGAGGAGCGCATGGGATCCCTCAACAACTTCTGATGGCATTACGAACTTCTTATCGACATTCATGACACACATTTTTGGGAATGGGAAGGGGTTTGTTTTTATGGGATTCAATTTTTTCTTTTTGGAGGTATCTTTTCAATCTGATGGCACCAGTTTCTTGGAATATAGAAGCTTCTCTCTCAGGTTTAGATTTCCTTTTTTTTCTTCTCCTTTGGAAAGACACGACTTTCACTAGGCGTTGGCTTGTTGGTTCTCCGGGGTACATAAGTAGTATATGATTCTTCCTCCTCCAAGTTGTGTGCCCCCCTCCCTCGGTAAACCTGGGACGGACACGCTTGGACGGCAAAAGGGCCTTCTCAATTGGGCCCTTTTAGAACAAACAAAGATTATTTCTCAACAATTCCCACATCCAGCGTGATGAAGCTCGAATCATCAGAAATATGCCTTGCACCTTCCCCAAATGGCGCAATCCAATGTGAAAGGGAGTTTCATCCATACTGTTGATGCCTCAACCCCTCGTCTCACCCAGAGTGACGACTCTTCCAGGGCAGCACTCTTGAAACGCACGGCGTCCTGCGGGACCCACGCCGCGGGCAACGGCCCCTGAATTTTAGGTGGTTCCCCCCCTAGCGGGTTCCCTGCCGCCGCGCCCCGCCGCCCCCCGGCGGACGGCTTTGATGGGGGGGCTATTTCGGGGAGGGGATGACAGGCCGAGGAGGGATCAGTATCGCGTCCCTGCTTCGTCATGGCGGCGAGTTCCCGGGGAGAATCGTTCCCTCTCTCTCTCGGGATAGTAATACTTAGACCAGAAGCCCTCAACACCGTGCGTGGTGCCCTCTTGCCGGGACAGCCCGCGCTCAGGGCCATGCTCTAGAGATACGACGGGGTTGCCGTGCATATTCATGCCGGAGCAAACGAACTTCATGCCGCTGAAATCAAGCAGTATGAACGGACAAAAAAAAAAAAAAGAAAAGAAAGGCATCATCGTAAACCAAGTGCGCTGCCCTGAGTCGAAGGAGCGTGCCTGTCAAATTTGGTGGTGGTGGCAAGCCTTGGCCCTTCCGTCAAGGGCTTCGCAATTCCACGGTATGCTTCAAGCCAATATCATACAGCGCTATCGTCCCGTCGTCGTCGTCGTCACCGTCACTCAACAACGGTCACAGCGGCGAAAGCCCAGTAGTACGCACGGCGCGCCACGTAGTAGAGCACCACCACGGCCACCAGCGCCACGGCGCCGAGCCCTGCCAGCACGACGCCGTACAGCTGAAACGCCTCGTCGGCCTCCATCTTGATGAGCTTCTTCTGCTTGCTGTGGTACGGCTCTGGACGAAACGACCGGGCGAGCCGCCCAAGCCGCGTGTTAGCCCACCGCGCCGGAATGCCGCCGCTGTTGGTGTTGGTGGTGCCGCCAGAAGCAGCAGCCGAGCGGGCCAGTGTGTAGCGCATGTCGACGACGACAAGCGATACAAGGAACACGGTCAGATTAATAGGCGTCATAATCATCTGCACAAGAGAAGAAAAAAGAACCACGCCGTCGTCAGCTAAAACG
Organism: Calonectria pteridis; assembly: GCA_022837005.1. Lineage (NCBI taxonomy): Eukaryota > Fungi > Ascomycota > Sordariomycetes > Hypocreales > Nectriaceae > Calonectria > Calonectria pteridis. The sequence goes on along the minus strand of JAKZGU010000026.1, from coordinate 585,458 downwards.
TCTTCCGAAACGCGTTTCCCTTCATGCTATAGACCGGGAAAGGAAAAAAAAGAGACTTAGACGGGGATGGAAGGGGTGTGACCCACTGAATACAAAGCAGATGGCTGCTTGGGACCATTGTTCCTGACGGCCGCCGGCACCGAGGGATTGGACGAATTGCGGGTGGTCATCGCGTCCTTCAATTCGAGATAGATTGCTGCGTGATTGTTTTTACTGGGGCTGTTGAGTGGGAGGGGGAAGAAAGGTTGAAACAAGTGTTGGAGCGATGAGATGGAGAACGGGAGGAATGAGGAAGTAAATCAGGGGGGATGGAAGAGGGAATCGACCACTCTAAAAATGATCTCCAGTGGATTCATGCAAACCAACCCAACGATCTGTTTTTTCTCTGCTAGGTCCCAGCATGCGTCGCGGTGGATGGATGATGGATGGATGGGGTGAGGTCATTATGGGCTTTGTCTCTCTGCCCCCCCCCCCTCAGCCACCTACTTCGCCTTTCGGGCGCATTTCAAACCACGCAAGCTTCAACCGGTCTCGTTACCCAAAACCGAAACCGAGGTCTCGCAATACCACTAGTCCTTGTCTGTTGAACCCGTTCTGCGGCGGTTTCTTCTTCTTCTTCTTCTTTTTTTAAACGACCCGGGCATTCCGTCTCTGAAATTGTCACACTGAGCCGGATTCGGGTTTTTTGATCCTGGCTCCGCCGCATTCGGATTGCTGACCTTCTCTGTCGTTGCAAATGCTAAAAACCGTCATGATACATATCAACCTTATTTTGGTGATCAAGTCTTGTCTCTTTTAATTTTTAATCTTATCTGTATTCTTAGAAGCCACCGCCACATAGATGCAAGGTACGGAAATTCTATTCTGGAACAAATCTGTACGTCCCGCTCCAGCCCGTCGTCGCCACGTCCCTCCAGTCGCCCGTCGATCATTGCGCATCAGCCTTGAAAAAGTCCCATAGAACCGGCGAATGGCAAGCTGCCATGCCACACCACTCTTCACATCCAGGAACCCAAACGTTGGGCATCCATCCACTGAAGCTCAGATGGGAAATCTCCATTAAATGGCACCTACGCGAAGCCACAACAAGTCTCCTCAAGCTGCTTCCTTCTCTTCCGACCTTGCCCGTCGTCATTTTTGTATAATGCCAGCCGTGCCCCATGCCCAACCCTGAATTACCCGCCCAGTACATGTTAGTTATCCCAAATAAGAACCCTATCGGGCGTTGTGAATGTCGAGCACCAGAATGTCCTCGGCGCCAATTCGTGTGAGCTCGTCCATGGTCAAAGCAATCTTCTTCTTCTCCACCATGCTGCTGACTGCCACCCAGCCGGCCTCGTCGAGAGTGGTGACGGTTGCCGATCGCTTTCCGGGCGTGATCTGAGTGGCCTCAACCAGGCGAGTGCGCTCGATGTTGTACTGGCAGAGCACGTATTTCTGAGCAGTAATGACACCCTTGATACGGGACGTGATGAGGTCGATCAGCTCTGGGTTGGTGGGGGACGTGGACTTGATGAGCACCGCCTGGGTCTCAACAACAGTGTCAGTGGCCTTCAAGCCAGCTGCTCGCATGGTCTCGCCAGACTCTACGATGCAGTGGTTAGTACTTGACTCAATGGCCATTCCCAATGGTGAATTGGCGCGCGGCACTTACCAACAAGATCGACGATGCCGTCAGCGACACCAAGAGCACACGCAGCCTCGACACTGCCGCTCAGCTCAATAATCTTTGTTTGCATCTTTCGGGGGGAGATGCTGCTCTCGGCTCCCTCGCCGGCCTCGAGCTTGGCAAAGTACTCGGTGGCCAGGTTCACGAAGCTGGTGCCGATGTTGCGCCCAATGAGGTCCTTGGCGTTGGTGTACTCGCCCTTTGCGGGGACTTGAACCTGGAGCTTGCAGGCGCCGAAGCCCAGGTGCATGACCATCTCACTCTTTGCAACCTTGTCCTCGACGTTGGAAAAGTCCACGGAGCTGCGACGAGCCCGGTTGTAGGCCCGGACGCCGGCATCGTGCTCCTCAACCTGGTCCCATCCGGTGATTCCGAGGTCGACGCGGCCCTCGCTGACAAAGGTAGGGATATCGGCGGCGGGGAGGAAGACGAGGGCAATGGGGAGGTTCTTGACGAGGGCAAGGTCGAGACGGTTCTCGCGGCGGAATTGGATATCGGCACCTTCGAGGAGGTTCAGTGTGGCGTGGTTAAGCCGGCCCTCTACAAAAAAGAGAAGCAGAAAAAAATTAGCAACATACCCCAAGTCTGCATTCTACATGGTGGATTGCACTTACTCTTGGGCACGGCGAAGAGAAGGCGGCCTTCAAGGCTGCATTGGTGGACGCCATGTTAGCATTTTTGTGTATCTTCAAAAAAAAAAAGCCGATGGTGGGGTAGATTGTCCATGAGCGCAGCAGCTGTGCACGGTCGACATGACCAGAAGAGTCGAGGTAAAAACCAACCTGTTTACTAGATCCATGGCGGGCAGATGGGGAGAGACAGGATTGGGCTCGGAGGGTGAATTGTGACGAAGGCGTTGTCTTGGGTTTCGTCGTCGTGGTGGGAGTCTGCCCAAGTCGAGCCAAGAGTCAACACTGACTGCATGACTCCGATTGCGGGGCTTTCGCCATGATGGCGGGGCAATCGCCTGCGTGGGCTCCAGCAGCAACAGCAGCCAGCGTGGGAGGGGTTGCTAGCATGTTAGTGCCTGTGTACTTGCTGGTGTCCCTCGGCTCCCCTTCCATCAGGTACCAATTGCCAATTGCCAATCCCGCGCGGCCGTCTGGGGTACCTGCTCCATGGTTACAGTACATGGCGGCCCAGGTACCTCTCTCCCCCTCTGCAGCCGATGACAGCAGAGCCACTCCGGCTGCTGGGCCCAGCCCCAGCCCAGCCACTCTCATCATCCACTATCCACTATCCACTACCCACTGACTGCCCACCACATTCTCTCGGGGGGGCACAAATCAGGTACCGCTCCCAGGGCCACCCACACCCTCTCGCCCACTGCATTGGGCCAGAGGCTCCGTTCGGGTCTTGGCTCTCCCGCCGAACGCTGCCGGGGCACCACTTGGCGCCAATGAGGGCGCTGGCAGATAACACGCACCCTCGCACCTCTTCCCACGACGTTGCATTGGACAATATAAACACTCAGCTCCTTTATCTCACACTCTTTTTCTACCGAGCTATTGCCTGTACCTAGGGCCCTGCTGCTCTCCAGTTGGCCAAGCCGCAATGCCGTGCTACGCCCGGCCAATTTCCCGTCTCCCCTATTACCTGCCGGGGCAATGTTGCTCTCCTCCTCCTCTTTGCTTGCCCTTGCAACCAATGCCCTCTCTACCTACCCCTTCACCGTCTCACGCGCGGCGCATGTGCGTGTGTGTATGTGCGTCCTTGCTGGCGGCCAGTTAAGTGACCACGCGAGAACCTGCAGTTCTTGGTTCCGAGCGGGGCAAGCTAGCTAGGGGGAGGAATAAACACGTAGTTCGCCTCGTCCTGACATACGCTGGCTGACAGTTAGGCCTCTATGGATGATTCTCTTGAATCGTGTACTTTTGCATCGCCTTTTTTCCTCTTCCCCTTTTCTCTCTTTTTTTCCCCCTCTGTGTCTCTCTCCACCCTCATTTGAAGTCGGCCTAGTGTAGAAATGATGACCCCTCATATGCATGCTGCCTCCTGTGAGAAATGACTTTCGCTTAATGCCGAGTGACGTGAAGCGTCATATCAGCAGCCGTTTTGGGGGACCCCCTAAAGGCACGAAGCGAGGCGAGCAGACCTCACATGTGGGAGGATAGGCAAGTTGATCCGACACATCAGCTGGAACTAGACTAGGGAGTGAATACGAAGTAACACCCATATTACCAGGAGCAGATCACTGGGTACACAGCATACACCATCACACGCCGCGGTGCAACGCTCCCGAGGCAACTCGCCATTTAATGACAAGACTATTCGTCGCCGAATATGCACAGGGCGGCGCGGTGAAGGAGAGCGTCCCGGAGGGAGAGGTTGCACTGTGGGACACGAGCAGGGATGCCCTTCGCACTCCATCTGCACTGTGCGCCCAATCGTCGCCGCCAAGGGGTACGTCTATAACCACACCTGAAAAGCAGGTTTCATTGTTAATAGCATGCAGTTGCTGTCGCGGGCTTGCATGAGGGCGCAGCTTCTTGTGCGCTCTTGACCTCACGGAAACGCCGATCCGTGAGTGTCAGCCATGTCGAGAAGAGAAAAAAAGCAAAGAATTGGGAGCGGTCAGGTCTAACGTTTGCTTGCGCCGCTCAGTGGGTTGATGCTAGCTAGCTGTCGGGTTTAGGGAATCCCCAATGCAACATAGTGCAATTCGAAGAAAGAAGAGAAAAAGAAAAAAAAAAACAGCGCTCTGACGAAAATGGGGACTACGTGGTCCCATGCTACCTGACTCGCAGAGGATACTATCTAATGCAGATGCCATGTTCTAGCTCGGTATTTGCTTGCTTAACATTGCTTTTTCCATCTCTTGGGCGCCGGCGAAACCTGTACATCACCTACTAGATTGTTAGGTGCTTTGGCGATTGTTAGGCAACGTTGCCCGAGATCTTGTGGAGCAATGGTTCAACCAACACAGGCTAGGTGCCCTGCTACCGCACGGAAAGGTGCGGCGCTACCGGAGCCTAGTCGGTCTAAAAGCGCTGTTGGTCCTTGGGGTCTGGGCATGGGGGCGACCGGAGCCACAGGCACAATCCAACCCTTGAATAGTTGTCATGAAGGTACTTCCCCACTACGGCCACTGCACGAGTTGGCCTGATCAAAATAATAACTATTTCTAAAACGAAAATAATCCTCAGAAAGAATCCTAAGAGGAATAGGTTTATTTAGGCCTTGTTTTTTTTATTTATTATTTTTTTTATTTGAGCAAAAGGCTCCAAGTCCTCTGGTCTTTTGGCAAGGGCCCCACGCAACAAAATGTTGGACTGACAATCATTCAAGGGTTGTATTGTACTGAGGCCTAGCATTCTTGGACAGCAGCAGAGTTTATTGCCAGGTACCATCTTGCTCGAGGTTGCAGGGGCCGACGGAACCTACTGTAATGTGCCCACGGGAGCAAGCGCGCTAAGACCCGTGTCGGAACGTGAGGGCGACCGGGGTGCTTTGGTCAACCAGAAAAACGAGTGTCACATCGGTCGCCCGCGCATTGTGGGCTGCGTCCGGGTGCACCCCGTGGAGAGCTGCGTCTGGACTCTGTAAATGCCGAGCCTGCCTGATTCATGGCAGCCAACCTGTATTCAGATGACTCGTGCCAGATGGACAAGCAGCTGTCAAGCTTGTTCGTGCAACAGGCCCCGGGGCCCCACACGGCCAGCTAGCAGGGCTAACCGCTGCTCGTTGGGGGCCAGCATTGCCTGTGCAGACCTCTCAGGCTGAGTTTTTAGAAACGAGACACAGGGTCCAGATACGCGTCATTAACCAGAATTGTCCTTATTCATGCCTCTGAGAAGGCTCGTGAGAAACATTATTTCGCTGTAAAAGAAAACACCTAATAAAACGCCCCCGAAAAACACTAGTAGTCGTCATCGTCGTTTTCTCCCTTTAGGTTGGAATCCTTCCTAATGGGAATTTTGATACCCTGCGCCGCAAATGTCTTGCTGAGTGGCGTGCTCTCGCACACGCCCGGGAATTTCTTGGCTGAAAACACGTGGAAAACGTCACTGAAGCAAGATGCTAGAATTGGCGCCTTTCCTCGATTAATTGAGTACCCGTGTGGGTCTCGGTTTCCAGAAGCCACGTTTACAAATGAGAATCTCAACCTGCAAAATGCGCATTAGCACAGGCCTTTCCTGGCGAGAAATCCTTCGTCCTCTTACCTGAAGGGTCCTTCAGTACGAACACTGAGATCCTGCAGAACAAACCAAATGCCAATCTTTTCTTGTGTGTCGTGAAGGCGGAAGGCGCTGGCCGCGAGACTTCCAATGAGGTTTCTGGTAAACATCCCCTGAGGTTGGGCTCCCACGACAGACATCCTGGCCATGTTCGGGTCTGGCGTGTAGCTGTTTGGCGTCGAAATGGCTGGGTCACCTTCATAGCCGACACCTGGGTGAAACTGTCGTGGAGGTCCGTATGAACCATTCGGAGGGTAATTCGAGGAGACTGCTACAGGTCAGTATCCTGGTCTCTGAAGGGCATTCTCTGAGTAAAACCCACCTGGTTGGTATCCTTGCTGCTGTTGGCGAGGATACTCGTAGGATGACTGGCTGTATGCCGGGTCCCGGCTTGGGGGTAGGGACTGCTGGTGGTAGGCTGAGCCATTCGAATTTCCATTCATGGCTGCTGTGTACGCATAAGGAGTTGTGGAAGAGATGGATGGTGTTCCGGCAGATGACCGGACGAGGTTTACTTCCTGCGTACCCTCTTCATTCCAAAGATCAACGTTAAGCACAAACATTGAGAAATCAATCTCGCTAGACGCATGGCGTTAGCCGTGAGCTTTCCAATCCCAATTCAACCGAGCGGACATACTTAACATCCACTTCTTTTAGTAACGACATGTCAGTGATGACAAGACGCACGCAAGGAGGGGGAGTAATCGGTCTTCGATCCTGTCTTGAATTAGAGAGGGGGGCCTTCGGCATTGTGGGTGATTGGGTACCTTGTCACCGAAACCACACATACGAGCCCTGCGAGGCTGCTGCACAACATCGAGCCTAACAATTACAATGTCAGCGAGCTCCAGCCAAGAACGGTGTAAAGTCTGAAAGCTTGGAAGCATACTCGTATTTTCTGTTGGTATTCGGATCGATCTTGGAGAAGGCGGGGACCATCTGCGCAGGGCGGGAAAGGTCGCTCGAGGGAGGTGCGGCGGGAGGCATGGGTGCACCGTTTTCGTGCCGAGGCGACGGTTGTTGCTGGTGAGAATTTGGGAGCTGGTGTGGAGGGGCATGGGGCGGTTGGTGGTAGAGCTGGTGCTGGAGAGGAGGTGGTGGGGGAGGCGCCTGATGCTGGTGTTGATGTTGGTGTTGGTGTTGGTGGTGCTGATGCTGGGGCGGAAGCGGGTGAGGCAGAGAGTGAGAGACGGGTGGAAGCTGAGGATGCGGCGGCTGCTGCTGACTGTGGTAGGCGTTCATGGAGGGTAGCTGATGAGACGGGTAGCCAGGCGGAGGGCCCCCGTTGCCCATGGGGTGCGACATCTCGGGCGGGTGGTAGGCGCCGTTCATGGCTAGTGAAGCAAACGAGGGCTTCTTGAAGGAGCGCCCGCAGATGGCGAAGGGTTGGTCTTACGCAGCCAGCTCGGCGGCACGTCCACGGTGCAGCAGCGTGAGGGGCACGGATTGGAGACCAAAAACGTCGGCGCAAAGGAGCAGGAAACGGCGATGAAGCGAGTGAAGAAAAAGGATGGATTGAAAAGTGAGGAACGAGCTGGTATATGTCGTCGTCGCGGGTCGCAGGTGGAGAAGGAACCCTGGCCTGCCTTTGCGGGAGGGGGGTCATTTTTTAAATGGGTTTGCTCAGTTTGCTGGAGGGTGGGTGTAGTACAGTTCCATCAAGGGCCGCTTCTCCGTACAGTGCGCGCCTTTACTCATGTCTCGCTGCCTTATCGATCAAGGCCCGCTCAAACGTGCAATTGCTCGCCTTTGATACGAGTTTTTTTCCTTCTTGTGCTACCCAGACGGCAGCGTTTGAGCGCCCTCAGCCATGCTTTCTTTTTATTCATCTTCCTTGCCATGCGTCGCTTTTCTTTTTCCTTCTGCGGCCACCAAGTGTCGCAGGTCAGCTGGATCCAAAAGTGCCGCTCCTTGGCTTACATTGGTTGCCAAACTCTCGAGACGTGACCCGGAGCGAGAGACATTGTCCCCGCCGGATCTTCATCCGTTGTTGGCGATTGGCTTCTCTTATGTGCTTGTACATCAGATACATCATATTCCCTCCGACCACTGGTTGTGCCGCTGTACCCTGTGTTGATCAACCCCCCTTTCAGGTAGCTTACCAATGTCTCGGGCTGTCCCTGGCTTCCTTTTCCTGCGCTCACCGCGCGCCGACTCCGGCCCAGTTTTATACATTAGGTGATACGTAGGTACGGTTGCACAGGTCGCACTTTGAGTGCATTGCGTTAGGCAGCCTTCGTAGACACTTTTTTATGCTCTTTTCTTTTCTGATTCTCCTGCAGCCGCTCGTGTCCAAGTGTGTTGGCGGGAGAAACATGCTCAAAGAGACACCAAAGCAGGTAAGGAGGGGGGAGATAAAGAACGATTGTATTTTGCATACCTGGAGAATCACATGTATCCATGCCCGCCAATTGGTTTCTTAGCAAACAACTACCCAGTCAAAGCCAGACAAGACAGGCAGAAAACAAACTGGCAAGGACTAACCATGATCGCCATATTAATACGGTAACCCAGAATTGTCCCATGACAGAAAAACCGTTACAATGACTATAGTTTTGTTTCATTTTCGCTTGTCCGTCTACAGCTGGCGTGATCATCGCAATTGACTCCCAAGAAAATTGATAAATATGCACACTTTCCAACGCATCAAATACAGTGCGGGGCATTCAGACAGTTCAAGGCAACGTCCCAACAAAAGCATGATGTTCCGATTTCAACAACTAAATCCCAAAAGCTTTGAAATGACCTGAAAATTTGTTGTCGATTAAAATTTCTGTGTAAAATTGCTAGCTTATGTATTTGTTTCAATCATTCTTGTGTACCTCGTTGATACGCAAACACCTTCTCTTCATTAACCCTAATGGAGATGTTCCACAAACAGAAAAAAACTAAGTCGCGGTAAATTTCTCAGTGAGACACGGTTATCTGTTTGCCTCAGGTCAGCAACGGCATGATTGTGGCGAGGCAATCATGGTACCACATAAGAAAAGTATATATCGGACATTAGTGAATATGGCATGTCTCACATAGAATTCTGATTGGTAAATTTCCTGCTTTAGGTTCGCAGGCAGGCTGGGTGAAAGTGAGAGATGGTTCCTCATGCTCAAGGGCAGATCTGGGTGTATGGGTAAGTGACTTTGCAGCTGCAGCACACAAAAGACAAACTCGCCTTTGCATGTCATGGCTGAATCTAGGTGCTGTAGGTTTTAGTTTGACGACGTAATTGTGCTTAGATGGTCTTGGAGATTGTAGATCTCCCTTGCCAAGACACGGCACATCGCATCACTTGGGTGGGCGCGGACCAAGACGCACCCGTGGAGGCCGTCTGCGGAAAACGCCTCGGAGCCTGGCGATGGCGACGCGATGCTTGAAGATGAGGCTCGGCACTTGCACCTACAGCTGCAGCTGCGCCTGCGCCTGCGCCTGCACTTGGCTGCTTCCCCAGGATCGGAACACATGGTACCGGGGAGAGACACATCAGGGGGGACGCTCCAGGCGGGAGAGGGCTCGCTAGGCTGGCACTTGCCCAGTGTCGGTCCCTCCCCCTCACGTCGCCCGCACCGCATCGCGAGTAGTTGGCCAATGTTAAAGGCCCTTCCCCTGGAGATTTATCGATTCGCGGGCGATGCAAGCAATCCTCGAGGCGATCCCAATGGCTCGGACCAAGCCAAATGCCCCGAAACCCAAAAACCTTAAACTTCAATTCGAGGAGGCCGGTTCTCATTGGGTGCAGAGGTGCGGTACGTACCCGTCCCAGGGGCTAGCAGTCTTTGGCTGACCACGAGGGCAACCCACGATGGGGCTATTTCATTACGTTTCTGTTAGTCAAGGAGTCACCGACACCAGCGCATCCAACAAGAGGCCCTGTACGCTAGGTCACTCGCCCCCTCTCGCTCGCTGTCGACCGCGGCACTGGGGTCGCCGAGCCCCGAACCTGTGGGCGCCCTGGCGTGCTGTGCAGGCAACTAATTGCATCAAGTAGCGGTGCAGGGCTACGCAAACCCGCTTGCCAAAGCAACCCTCTCTATTCCACCGGGCCAACAGGCAAATGTGTCGTTTTTTCTTTCTTTTTTAGGGCGTTGAGACCATGCGAGCGGAGAGAATAGGCTCACCCCTCTCCTTCGTTGGCTCGGGGTTCCTTGCTCACCGATTGTCAACGTGAAAGCACGTCTTGTCCCAGACAAAGAACGCAACGAGGGAGGTGGAGGGGCGTGTGCGAGTCGTCATCGCTGGTCGTTTGTCCTAGTTTCCCGGCGCCTAACGTGCCCCTCCTCGATTCGGCGTGTCGCTCGGGCGGTGGAGGTAAAGTGATCATGGGACGTATGAGGAAAAAAATTCGAGCCCATGAGGAAGGACGAGGATGCTAGGCAAGGAAGCCAAGCCGTCCTAGTGGTGGCCATGGTACATGGGAGAGGGAAAATAGACATCATCAGCACCCCTCCTCTTCTCACTCTCCTTGGCATTGGAATAAATAACCATCCTCCCGGAGCTTGAGGTGATTCTACTTTCTCTCGACATCTTCTTCTCCAAGGTCGCAAAGGCAGCCCGGGCCCTTTTCCTCCTGATTCGCTTGACTCGTTGTTGTCTTGACCGCCACCACACGCTCGTCCTTCGGCAACACCACCTCCCTTTTTGCGCAATTCCCAACCATTGCCGCACAGACTCGTCAGACTCTCGCTCTCCTTCACCAAAACTCCTCACACCACAAGCAACTATGCTGGCCTCTCACGGACGCGGTGGCGCTGGCAACATGGCCGACACGGCCAAAACCGCCAAGCCCACCACCAAGGATCTCCAGACTCCCACCCTCAAGAGCTCTGTCGTAACCACTGGTCGCGGAGGCACTGGCAACATGGCTAAGAACAATGACCCTCGCGAGACTCGTAAGCGCCAGGATGTCGAAGCGTAAGTCTAATTCTCATGTCCCGCGAAACGAATGCGTTCCGTTGTCGCATTTCCTTTTTTTTTTTTTCAGCATGCTGACACCCCTTCTCAGTGTTCCTCGACGAGCCAGCTCTAGTGCTCAGCACGCCGGTCGCGGTGGCGCCGGCAACGTCTTCAAGGAAGAGGAGGTTGCATTGGCCCGTAAGCCCAGCAACGACAATGCTCTTGATGACAGCACCGAAAACCTGGCCACCAAGGGCAAGAACTGGCTCTTTGGCAAGAAACCTTGAGTCATCCCTCGATATTTTCGCAACCTTTTCTTTTCCTTCAATTAATATTCCCCGCGCGTCATGCGCCCCTGTTTTAAACCAAGTCTTGTTTCTTTCGTGTATTGGCCTGTGTGTGCGCCTCTGTCAAAGTTTGGTGTTTTCTGGTGTTGGGTGCCTCACGGGCAAACGGAAATGGGATCGTTTCATTACTCAAGTCAAGTCAACAAAAGGAAGGGGAAAAAAAGAGATACCAACTGCCATGTCATGAATTTAGATGAATTGTATCATGATCTTGATTTCTATACTATTACACGACTTTTATCTTCTTTGCTTTTTCGCTGACCCCTCTTCCTTCCCATGCTCATGATTGGCTCTCACTTCGACGTATCTGATAAGGCACACCCTTTCCCTTCTCCCTATCTCTTCCCAAAGATAGCCGCATGTACCTATATCAAATGCTGTATGAGACCAATCGGGTTCGCTCCGTCATGGATATCTCATTTAGTTCTTCGTTAGCCGGTGAACCTCCTCAAAGAAATGCTTGAGGTTGTCGGGGTTGACGCCAGGTGTGATGCCTACATGTTTTTTCTCATCAGCATCTCGTTGATTGCAAAAATGGGCATTTCCAATCAACTTACCGTGGCCCAGGTTGGCGATCCATCCCTTGTTGCCTACCCAGAAGCCGTCCACCATCTCTTGAACCGCAGCGGTGATGGCCTCCTTGGTGCCATAAAGCACACCGGGGTCGGCGTTGCCCTGGAACACGACATTGCGGTCTCCACGAATCTTGACAGCCTCCTTAGCGTCCTGCAGCCAATCCATTCCGACCACGTTGTAGCCCAGGTTGCATGCAGAGTCCAGTGCGTGCCAGGCGCCCTTGGGGAACACGGTCATTGGCACACGGTCCAGACCGAGACTCTGCAGCTTCTGAGGCAACTTCTCAGCAATGTGTGCCAGGTATGGCTCGGAGAACTGGCGGTATGATGCGGGACCGAGCTCGCCTGCCCACGAATCAAAAACCATGACCAGCTATTCAACTTCATCGTCAGCAACCTGCTCCTCAGCGCGCATTGTGTACGGGGTCTCGTCTACCTGTGCTCCGGCCTTGACCTGCAATGCCAGGTGGTCCACACAGACATCAGCAATCTTTTGGAGCAGCTTCTTGGACTCCTCGGGGTACTTGTAGATCCATGTCTTGACCTGAGCAAACAGCTTGGTGCCACCACCCTCAACCATGTAGCAGAAGAGAGTCCAGGGAGCACCGCAGAAGCCAATCAGAGGAACACGCCCAGCAAGCTTCTTTCGTGTCAAGGTAATGGCATCGTAGACGTAGCCAAGCTCAGCGGCCACATCAACATCCCGTGAAAGAACCTGATCGTATTGTCCATCGTCGGGGGATTTGAGGGGGTTCGGGAAGTGAGGACCCTTCTTGTCAATCATCTCGACAACCATCCCCATGGCCTGGGGGATGACGAGAATATCGGAAAAGATAATGGCGGCATCGAGGAGTCCGGCGAATCGCTCGACGGGCTGCAGAGTGAGGGTCGATGCGACTTCGGGGTCGCGGCAGCACTCGAAGAAATCGCGGCCACCCTTGGCCTCGTGGTACTCGGGGAGATAGCGACCAGCTGTCCGATCAAGTCAGTCTCTCGCCTCCATGGTCGACTCAATTAGGAGCTAAGCTGTATGTCCTTACCCTGTCGCATCACCCACATGGGAGGGCGCTCAACCTTCTCGCCTATTCACCAACAAGTGTCAGTCCAGGTTGCGTCCCGAGCGGCGTGAATGTTGAAGATTATACCCACCCCATGCTGTTCGAAGCAGCAGGTCGTTCTGGAGAGGCTCGAAGTCGTGTGTCATTTTGTCGTTTTGGTGTTGCGTTGAGTCGAAAACCCAAAACTACTACCCCGCTGCTTCAGCTTTCGGGCAGCCTTCAATTGACTACCTAAGTACTCACGCACTAATGAAGGGGCCCAGCCAGTACGTACCTGCCCACTGAGGACTCCGGGGTATCCGTTTTCACTGGGCCAGTGTCCTGTGGGCCAGGCTGTGTCCAAAGCGAATCCGAGCAGTGGCAATGCAAGAATCGTAAGAATTAGTCCGAATTTGTTTCCAAAAGAAAATAAAGAAAACAAATAAACACATTAGAGTTTTAAGATATCGTTTTTCTTTTCAACTATTGCTGTTGGCGGAATTAATTCGTGACCATAAACTCTTTACCTAGGTACTTACCAACTGCTTGCTTTCGTTGTACTTGTCCGAAAGTGCCTTAGCGCCAAGACCACCTCCTACTAGGTGAACAGTCAAGCTGAGGCACCCTGTACCAAGCCCGGAGACGATCGGGCCGACACGCTGTCGTCTTCTGGAGCTATCGCGCGCGAGCATCATTCGCCATCTGGACATTAGGAATTGGATAGTTACCTGGCAGCATCTCGTCCTCCCCCACCCAACAGGATCATTGTTCAACCTCCTACGTCGTCGAGATCGACCTATCGTCCGCATTTGCGCGACTCTCCTTCCACAACCGCCATCATGCCGTCCGAGCAAGAGTTCCAGATCAACCCCGTCGTCCAGGAGTCGGTGATACACAATACCAAGGCAAGTCCCCTGGTTCCCTTCATCCAATCCCACTAAATAGACGCAATTCTGACACTTCCTGTCTATGCGCGCAGACCCTCTCCAATCTCCACAGCTTGTCCGCATCGATCTTCGGCGTAAGCGCAGGCATCCTCGGTCTTGAATCCTACAGCGGCTTCCTCGTCTACTTCGTCTTCTCCTTCATCACCACCCTCCTGTTCTACATCTTCAAGGTCGCTCCCGAGTCTCTATCCCAAGGTCACGCTCCATTCGATGCATCTCGCTTCTACCGTGGCGCATTCGACTTCTGGCTAAGCGGCGCCTTTGGCGGCATCTCCGGCTTCATCTTGACGTGGACATTATTCTACGGCCTCGTTCGGGCGTAACGATCAATTACAATGGAGGTCTCTTGGCATGCGAATGGCGTAACTGGCGTTATGGGAAAGCTTGTTGAGCGACTACTCTCTTGTAGCCAGGTTGACGAATTACATATTGCATTCAAAGCTATTCAAAAACCATGTACACGCGCTACAAAATAATCAAGTCGCAAAGAATAAACAATCACTCAGGCTTAATCAACAATCTCAATCACCTTTCCAACAAACCCTTCCAGCCCGGATTTATCCTGACTTCCTCCTTCCAAAAGAATTACTCGTGAACCCAACTCAATCCACTCTCGGTGATGAAGCAATTCCAATGACACCTCAGTCTTGCCTTTTTGATGCTCTGCTTCTTTCTTGGTCTCGACCTCGGCGTCTTCGTTGAGGTTGAAAATATCATCGATATCGTCCGTTGCTACTGTATCAGCCCCCCAGTCTCCGTCTTGTGGGGAAATGCGTAGGATCCGAGCCACGGTACGTATGCTGGCAATGTAAATGTTAACAAAGGAGCCGACTGCCAGTGCATTGGTATCTGGATCGTTGAATACAGCTGTAAGCCCGCTCGCGGCTTGTAATTTCAACCCAGTATCCGCCATATGTGTCGAAGGCACAGCCAGAATCATACCTCGTCGTATGCGCGGAACTTCCGACGCATCGAGTTGGTTGTTTGAATTCGGCTGGAGGACGATTCCAATCGAACCAGCTTGGCCGGCCTCGAGGGTCAAGACGGGGAGACGAAGATTTCGAATGCTCACGATCTGCGCGTCGTGCCACTCTCCAGAAATTGCCGAGGCCGACACTGCATTCTTCATTGCAATGCGTGCTAATTCTGCCGAAGACGGATGCGATATTGAAAGCCCGTAGCTGCCCGGGGATGGTCGGTCTTCTGGAGTCGAGCCGCGCGGATCGTCCTCTTCCGAGGGGAAAGGTCCCAACACAATCTTGTCACCAACAGAAAAACGTCCAAAGCGCAGGTGGCCAGAAACCACAATACCCTGATCTGTGTGATTTCCTGAGGGATCAGCCATGGTGCTGTATGATGCCGGTAAACTAAAGGTATCGTCGATGTGGAAAAGGCAGCTTGGTTGTTCGGGATTCA
Source organism: Calonectria pteridis (assembly GCA_022837005.1). Classification (NCBI taxonomy): domain Eukaryota; kingdom Fungi; phylum Ascomycota; class Sordariomycetes; order Hypocreales; family Nectriaceae; genus Calonectria; species Calonectria pteridis. Next base: position 570,402 of record JAKZGU010000026.1, on the reverse strand, counting down.
AGGCCATTCCAACAAAATCGCGAGACGTTGGCGTTGGAGGCAAAGGCAAGTTCTCTAGGAGAGCATGCAATAGGCCAACGCCACTCCCCTTCACAGCGCTTGTCAATACAATGGGGACAAGTTGAGTCAATTGGTCACTCTGAGATATGCTTTTCAGAAGCTCCTTTACCTTGTCCTCATCTTCCTTGGGTATTTCACGAAGCTCCTCATGCTGTCGCTGATCAGGCTGGAGAATCTTTGGTGTACGACCAACATCTTTGATCGCGGTAAGAACCTTGATCATTGTCTTTTGGAGGCTTGACTTGGACGCAAGATCCAGCTTTGTGATGACAATGGCCATTGGCACGTCCATCTTAAGAGACAGGGCCAAGTGAGCCTTGACAAGATCAACTCCAGCTGCGGTAACCCCGAGGACATCTTCCGCAGAGGATGTTGCCCCAAAATTAGCGGGTGCTGTGTCTGCATCATCGGCGGCGATACACAATATGACCCAATGGGGCGCCCAGTTCATTAGCCCACGCAGAACTGTGCGTCGGTATCTGGGATGGCCTGCGGAGTCGCAAACGAAGACGAGGCGACCATCTTCTGAGTAGTTGTGAATATCTACCCAGGACTCAATGTTTCCATGGAAATAGTTCAGTATGGCGCCATTCTTGTATCCAATTAGCTCTTGGGCAATAGAGCTGGTGATTCCCGAGACGACTTCATGCCGATGTTTCAATAAACTAAGGCGACTCTTGCCACGGCCGTTGTCGAGAGTTCCAGTGGATAGTGTACCAAGCAAGCTGGATTTACCTGACGTTGTAGGGCCGGTGAATGTGACCCTCAGCTGTGGTGTTGTGGAGCTCCCACGGCTGGGGACAGCAACACTTTCGGTTGCCGATGCTTGATCAGATTTCGTCGTAGCCACTGTCTCATTTTCTACCATGAAGCCAAGGTTCGGCATCACCAATGCTTCTGCAACCCATAACTTGCCCGCTCGTGTGACTTTGGTTGGGACAGTGACTGGATTATCAACTAATTCAGTTGATTCAAACCATTCACAATCTCCAACTATGACCACCCGGAGAACTTCAACAGAGCAACCTAAGCTGGCAGCCATGACTCTGAGAGTTGCGATGCTCTCATCCATCTCATCTTTTGTCAAACCAATAAGAGTTCCATCGTCCGACACACCAATTTCGTACAGGGCACCTCGCGACTCCTCAAGACCTGGGACCAGCTTACTCAATTTGACCGGGACTGTGAGGTCGACATTGTCATCAGGCAACTTGGGAAGAGCCAGTTCCTTGGAGCTAGATGCATGATACGGGGATGACTGTTGCAATCGCCACAGCAGTTGTGTAGTCAAATGCTGTAGCCGCTCTTGTCTTGGTTGATTGGAGGCAGCTGGGATTGGACTTGGAAGTTTGGGGCCACGGCTTTCCTGGGATCGCGGAGACGCAGACCCGGAATGTGTTGTGCTCATTCTTTTAAAAACTCTTCGAGGCCTCAGCAACAAGTGTAGCTTGTACTCGGTTGGTCCATTCTGCGGCTCTGCTTCTAATTTGGTGACACCATATTCGGACAGAAGACCAGGCTGTGTCTGAGCTGTTCCAGAGGTTGAAGAGGCTCGGCTGTCCCCGTCGCTGCTCTTGCCCGAGTCTTTGGGAAGCAACCAAGGGGATGACACCCTCGGAGGGTCTGGATCATACGTGAATACAGACGCCATGGCTAAGATATCTTGTGAGGGTGGATGAAAATCAGGGGTGAAAACTGCGGTGTAGCTAGAGTACAAGCTGGAGGCTTAGGATATTGAGTACAAGGCGCGCCGCTGTATTGTGGATATTAAGTCGATAGATATGTCGCCAACTAAAGAGAAAAGACACTGTTTCCTGGATATCATCTTGATGGCTCAATTGTTGAGTATGGTGATGGCGGTGATGCGATGTATTGATCACACAATTCGACACGGCCAGATAGCTCAGAAGAGAGAGGACATGACGGCGGATGTAGTGGTTTCGCGTGGTGAGTGTATATCTGAACAAGCTCTCGATCCAGATTTCATAGGTAGCAGACTAGGATGACTCAAGGCGTCTGCGGACTTAAGTACGAGTAGGAGGTCCAAGCAGACAATTCAAGGCAGGGCTGCCGACCGACCGAGACGGAGGTTGACTTGGAGCAGGAGTGACGCATCAGGCCGGCCAGCCAATCACAAGATGGTCGTCAGAGGCTGGGCCTGCGGTGGTGACCTCAGTGGTCGCATACAGGACAGGTCTCAGCGGGTCCCGAGAATCTTCAGTGGATCCGCGACCACCTGCCCAGGCGTCTCCACCCCCAAAGTCCACTGTCCACTCCCAAGAAACGATGCTGGAGAGAATAGCGGGCATTGACAGGAAGCAGCTGGCAGGTTCATGATGGGCCGATATACTCTGCACGTGATATTTTATGGCTTGAATTCGAGACCGAATGCCGGCATGACTCAAAACTACGGATGAATCATCCCGAGGTGTTGGTTCAGAGCATGCACACCACTTACGTACAATAAATAATGACGCGGTGATGGGGGACCTCCATCAACACCTTCAGCGTGCTAAGAATGGCTGCAAGGTACCTGTGAGAGAGCCATTGTCGCAAAGACAGTTGGAGGCAACTGGGATACACCACCCAACTATCGGAGGAATAACATGCCGAAATGACGAAGCTGTTCCATCAAAATGACATGACCAGAGCTATGAGCTAAGCTTCCACACCCGCCCTGAATGAATACAGCTGCTTGCTGCTCATCAATCGCGTGCGCGCGACCTGGCTCCATCACCAATTGCCTACCTACCCGAATACGATAAAAGCAAATATCCCTTTCAACAAAGTCCCGAATATTCCATCGAATGAAAGTCACACCTTTACTGGGTTAAGTAGCTCGAGGCTGACTGCTTTAGCTCTCATCAGCTCGGCGCTGACCGGCATACGCGTGAACGCCGCCACCCACCTGACGAGGCAACAAGCTGAGCCACACATTGATTGATGGCGGCCGCTAGGAAGCAATGGATGGCAGAAAATAGTTCCATGCACGTCTTGACTGACGTAGCATCCCCATCCCCATTGTCACAGCCCCCCTGGAAGGCCTGAAGCTTAGCATGTGCGAGTGCGCCTCAGACAAAGTCTTGGCCCCGTTCGCTTTGCTTCAAGGGGATCCATGACATGCGGCCGCGGGAATGGAGGGGTCGAATCGAGGGGCTTGCGGGGTCCATTCTAATAAAAGCTCAGGTCCAATACTTTTGGGCGCTTGTTGGGCGCCTGGAGGCTTGTGGCTCAGTGGCAGCCCACCGGGGACTGTGTGGCAAGCCTGGAAGCAGCAGCTTGACTTTAGGCTCGACAAGCCCGACGGGCGCCTGATTCAAGCCCGCATTCCCCATTCCCGAAACAACCTGCAAGGTCACCGCCCGTAGGGGTCCGCCCCTCAGTCCTCAAGACCCCCCTCCACCTCCACCTCCACTGGCCAGCCTCCGTCCTTTCATAAGAAGGTCCATCTCCTTATTTTCCTCCAGAATAAGCGAGTCTCCATTTCGACTTTCCGACCATTTGCACCCGTACGACACTCGAATTACCCAAATTGGCAAGCTATCCCCCCTCGCGCCGCCATGAAGAAGTTTGGCTTTGGCAAGAAAAGCGATGACGGCGACGACGCCAACCGCAATGCCCTCTTCGGACGCAAGAAGTCACCGCCGACCGCCTCCGACAACCCTTATGCCCAGCAAGGCGGAAACGACCCATATGCCGACAGCGCAAAATATGCCAATGTGTCGTCATACCAGCAGGCTCGTTCCGGTCTGAATGGCACCCCCGCTGGGGGTGCTGCTCAACAGCCCAGCCCATACGCTGCTTCAGGCGGTGGCGGCGGCGGATACGGTGCTGATAGATATGGATCCGGGGGTGGTTATGGTGGCAACAGATATGACAACGCCGGTCCTCAGCCATCTGCTGGAGCTAGAGGCCCTGGCGGTTACGGTGGGTTTGGCAACGATGAGCCTGATTCCAACCGTGATGCTCTCTTTGCTGGTGCTTCAGAGAGACAAGCCCAGAAACAAGCATCCACAGCTCCCGGCGGTGCCTACGGGCAGCAGCCACCTTCGGGAGCAGGTGCTGGTGGCTCTTATGGCGGCTATGGTGAAGAGAGACAGTTGACTGCTGAGGAACAAGAAGAGGCCGAGTACCAGGCCATTCTAGCAGAGAAGCGACAGGTTCAGCAGGAGAGTGCTTCTTCCGTGTCTCGCTCGGTACAAATGGCCCGCCAGGCTAACGAAGTGGGACGAGCTACTCTCGCTCGACTGGGCGCTCAGGGCGAGCGATTGAATAACACTGAGAAGCACCTCGACTTGGCCGCCAACCAAAACAAGATTGCCCAGGACCGGGCCGCGGAACTCAAGACTCTCAACAGGAGCATGTTTGCTGTTCATGTCAGCAACCCATTCACCTCCAAGTCGCGCCAGATCAAGGCCGATGAGGAGGTATTGTCCCGTCACCGGAACGAAAGAGATGCTCGAGAGGCGACTCGCCGCGAGGGTTTTGCTGCCAACCAGCGCATGGAATCCACCTTCAAAGACCTTGATCGAGCTGCACCAAGACCGGCTGCAGGCCGCAAGAAGGATTATGGCAAATTCAACCTCGACGACGAGGAGGGTGCCGATGAGCTTGAGGATCAGATTGACGATGGCCTCACCGAGTTGGAAGGCCAAGTCTCCATGATGAACATGGTTGGCCGAGCCATTGGTAAGGAGGTGGACGCACAGAACAAGCAGATCGACAGGATTATGCAAAAGGCAAGTGATTTTGACATGTTCGATCTCGTACGTGATGCTAATACGTGCAACAGAGCGATGCTGTTGATGACGCAACCAGGATGAACCGAGAACGCTTGGCGCGTATTAAATAAAGACCTGTAAAGCTCAAAAATCAATGCCATGGCCGTTTTCGACAGATCCCCCAATAGCTGCAGTTTTTTGGGCATGACCATGCGCGATGTGTTTGGAGGTGGAGCTTCTTCTGCGTATGTCGTCCTCCCTTTCACGTATTCTCTATCCACATAGCCTATGGAGGGATACACTGAGGACAGACATCAGAATTCTCTTGATGGGACCAAGAGGCGTTGGGTATTTATGACGCCGTTGGAGTAAAACACGACACCGAATTTTTGTTTCTAGCCATCCGTGATGTCTTGGTGCACTCACACCTAAGTTTGGGTGACCAGGCAATGTGTCTTTTGTAGCTCTCCTTCTAAGAGAGGTAGAATCAACCTTGCTTTTAGAATATATTACCGCCTAGTTTGAATAATACTAATTTGCGTTCTTGAGATATGTGGGACGATGTTGTTGGGGCTTCCTTTATGAAAATGGATGCAATGTTGCAACGATCTTTTAAACGTGATTAGGTACAGTGGGCATATAATCCAAAAATGAGGTCGGTCAGTTGGAATAACAAGAACAGATTTGTCTGAAATGGAGCCTGAACGTGAAGTTTGCTCAGTCCGCTCGGTAACCAGGACTGCCCAAGCCTGGTACTCACTCCTACGTGGGTCATAGCTGAACACAGTGCGTATGTTCGAATAAACACAGTGGGCTAAGGCCCCTGTCAACCACCTGCCAAATAAATTTTCTAGCAGAACTTGTACACAAGGCAGGTGTATCAACACCATATTCATCATCAATATGGCGTCCGAAAACAACACAGCGCACCCAGCCAAGAGGCGGAAGACTAAAACAGATCCTAATGCACTCAATATTGGAGGCAAGGCCATTTCGCTCGAGGGGTACCTGACAGCGCCAGCTCCAAAAAAGTCGGCCAAGGAGGTCAACACTGCAAAGCCGGCCACAAGCATAAGCCAACAACCCAAGGACACCGTCGACGGCCCGGCGCAACGGAAAGAAAGCTCTTTCGCTGGTCCAAAGAAACCATTCCGTGGGAAGGACTCTGAAAAGAACCGAAGTCGGGAAGACCGCGGACTCCTCAAAACGCGCCAACAGCTTCCCATTTGGCAGTACAGGAATGACATCCAGAAAGCCATGCGCAATCCGGATAGCGATGTGCTCGTCCTAGTAGGTGAAACTGGTTCCGGTAAAAGTACCCAGGTCCCACAGTTTCTCTACCAAGAGCCGTGGTGTAGACGGCACAAAGTCAAGGTTCCAGGATCTGATGAGGAAGTCTCCGTCGGCGGCATGATTGCTATTACACAGCCAAGACGAGTGGCTGCTACGACTTTGGCTCACCGTGTTGCCCAGGAAGCAGGAACACCTTTGGGCAAGGGTCGACCAGATGGTATGGTTGGTTACTCAGTCCGATTCGACCATCTTGTTCCCAAGGGCTCCAAAATCAAGTTCCTCACTGAGGGAATGCTGCTGCAAGAGTTGTTACGAGACCCCAACCTCCGAAGCTACAGCGCAATAGTAGTTGATGAAATTCACGAGCGGAGTTTGGATGTCGATCTCCTTGTCGGCTTCCTAAAGCAAATCCTCGCAGGAGACCGTGTGGGCCGTGGAGGTATTCCGCTCAAGGTGATCATCATGAGTGCAACAGCAGATGTGGATGTCATCAGAGACTTCTTCAAGGATGTCGGAACGGGAGCCAAAGATTCCGATCCAATCCAGGTGCTTCGAATCAAGGGACGCCAATTTCCTGTGGAACTTACCCATGAACCAAAACCAGTGGCCGATCTGCAGGATGCACTTTTGAAAACCATATTCAAAATTCACCTTCAGGAGCAGCTCCCAGGAGACATCCTTGCTTTCTTGACGGGCCAAGAGGAGATTGAAGCAGCCCAGAAACTGATCGAAGAATACGCCGAGACCCTGGCATCCAATGTTCCCAAAGTCAAGGTTTTCCCCCTCTACGGTCAACTATCGATGGAGGCACAACGAGAGGCTTTCTTGCCCGTCAAGGCTTCCTTTACGCGAAAGATTGTGCTCGCAACCAACATTGCAGAAACCTCAGTCACCGTTCCGGGGGTACGATATGTGGTGGATTGTGGCAAAGCCAAAGTGAAGCAATACCGAGCCCGACTTGGTATGGAGTCGCTTTTGGCCAAACCGATTTCGAAATCTTCAGCAATCCAGCGAACAGGTCGAGCAGGTCGTGAGGGCCCAGGAAAATGTTTCCGACTTTACACTGAAGCGGCATTCAAGAACCTCCAGGAGGCGGATCTCCCTGAGATTCTGCGAAATGACGTGTTAGGGGCGGTCTTGACCATGAAGGCACGTGGAATTCAGGACGTCCTTGCCTTCCCTCTGATGGATCCCCCAGAGGCAGAAGCCATTGAAAAAGCCTTGATCCATCTGCATTTCCTGGGCGCCCTGAGCGACGACGGGACCATCACCTCAATTGGAGAGAAGATGGCACGGTTTCCCATCTCAGCCCCTATGGGTGCCGTCCTTTTGGCCGCTGCCGAGCCGGAGTTTGATTGCGTAACTGAAGTCATTGATATCATCTCTTGTATCACTTCGGGAGAGGACATCTTCCTCCAGGTACAATCTGAAGAAGCTCAGGAAGAAGTTGAGGCAACCAGGAAGGAGCTTCAACGTCGTGAAGGAGATATCATTACATATCTCACCACCATACAACAATACACCGCTGAAAACGCCGACAGAGTCAATTGGTGCAAGCAGCGCAAAATCAACATGCGCAACATGAGACAAGCCTTGAACATTAGGAGACAGCTGAGGGGAATGTGCCTAAAGGAGAATCTCCTATCCGAAGCCCCTCCTCCTGATCCACAGCCATTTGTTCCCATCTCTCCAGAGAGGGCTGAACAAGTGCTTAAATGTTTCCTCCGTGGATTTGCCCTGAAGACGGCCATGCTGGCACCAGACGCCAGTTTCGTGACAGTCCAAGGGAAACATGTGGTTGCTATCCACCCTGCGAGTGTCTTGCATGGACAAAAGAAGGAGGCCATCATGTTCTTAGAGCATGTTTATACCAACAAGAATTATGCGAAAAAGGTCAGCGCAATTCAGGCAAGCTGGATTGCTGAAGCATTGGAGGGTAAGTGATTTGTATCACAAATAGATACCGGCGCCAGATCTAGATGTACAATGATTCTATTCTACACGTAATAAAAGTTTTCCTTCATGATGAAGATTCGCCACCTTCCTTGTTCCTGTTTTGAATTGCCTGCATCAGCTCATACAATTGGGCGATTTGCTCATCTAGTTTTCCGTCAGCATCTGAAGAAGACAGTCGTGGTCTCACTAACCGCTCATTTTCTGAAGCTTTCCCTCATCAAGTTTGTCTCCAACCCAGGAGTCGCCCTCGATCTTCTGCGCATACAGTTGCCACTCGGTCAGAAACCCAATCTAGGAGAAGCCCCCGTTAGCCGAGATCGTCATGCCTTTTTTTTTACCCACGGCCTGGGGGATGGCGCACCATGTGGGCAGGGTTGTCAACTTTCCGATGCGCGCGGAACTCGGCCTTGATGTACTCGTCGCCCAGGAGCCTCATCTCCGGAGGGAGGTGCTTGCGGTGGGCGCGAAGCAGCCGGCGGTACAGGTGGATGGGAGGGAGCAAGGCAACATTGCTCGGGCCGAGTCCACCGCGGGTGGCGGCGACAGCCAGTCTCAGGGCGGAAGGCTGCATTCTCGACGAGAGGTTTCTTGTTCAGATTAGATTGTTTGTCTCTTGCTCTTTTTTTCTTCTCCTTCTTGTCGCCTCAATTCGAGTCAGACGCTTTACAAGCCGTGGCCTTGGCCGCACCTCGTCGCTAACAAACCTTTCGGGGGCACAATTTTGATGACGAATAGAGAGGTTTCGAATGGCCTACACAGTGCCCGGGTTGGGAACCGGCTTGGTTTTGCGCCCCACAACACAGTGCACATAGTCGCAGCTTTTTTTCATCAGCCCAAGACTCACAAAGTCGAGCAAGACGACGCCGACGAAAAACCAACCAGTGTTTTTTTATATACATTAACTCGCAGCCATGTCGTTTTCATTCGGCTTTGCAGGCGACGACATATCGGACGACGAGCAGCAGGCTCCCGCCCCCAAGCCGGCTCCCGCTGCCACCACCGCTGCCAGCGCATTCCCCGTCGCCGGCAAGCCTCAGCTGCCGCCCACTCGCCATGATCTCCCAGGCCTTTTGGCGCTACTGCCGTCTAAGATTGCGTACGGCCTGCTGGATGTAACACTGGACGACGGCTCAACGATCAAGCTGCCCCGGCGCGAGCTGTGGGATGTGCGCGTACAGCTCATGGCCGAGGACGAAGAGGTCACCGGGCAGGCGGCCGAGGGCCTGGGCAGCCACGACGTTAAGACGGGCGTGTACGAGGGCGGCTTCAAGAGCTGGGAGAGCAGCGTCGATCTCGTCAAGGTGTTGGCGGCCAAGAAGTCCATTTCAGCCCTATCGCAAACCCCTGTCCGAGTCATCGAGGTGTGTACATGACAAACTGAACAACAAAAACCCTTTCTCTCCCCGTCTGAATTCCCCATGACTTACAAAGAAGGGGTGAAACCCCCCCTACTCAGCTTGGATGCGGAACTGGACTGCCCTCTGTTGCCCTGTTCCAATGGGCCGCGGCGCTGCCGTCGGAAAGAAAGCCCCTCTCTCTCATCCTGGCCGACTACAACCCAACTGTCCTGCAGCTGGTTACGCTCCCTAACTTCGTCCTCGCCTGGGCTCTCAACAACACGCAGACCCCGGCTCTTCAGGACGCCTTCAGCATCGAGGGCGAAGTCGAGCTTGGTCCCGAAGTAATCGCAGCTTTCCAGCAGTACCTTGAAAAGTCGAAAATCAGCCTCTCCTTCGTCTCCGGCGGCTGGTCTCAGGAGTTTGTCGATCTCTTATATACCCTTCCCGCTGGCGACAGCCAGCCAAGCAGCACTCTCATTCTAGGTGCCGAGACTATTTATTCGCCTTTTGCGCTGCAGGCCTTTACAGAGACCATATTTGCCGTTCTTGAGCGGGAACGCAACACCCCGAACAGCGAGGCTGGCGTGTATGTTGCGGCTAAGAGGCTCTACTTTGGCGTGGGAGGTTCATTGGATGACTTTATAGACAAGGCTCGTGCCAAAGGCGCCACGGTGGATCAGGTCAGGGAGGAGACTGAGGGAGTGAGGCGTGGCGTTGTTCAGTGTATCCTTGGGCCAACCTAGAATAGACTAGAAAAAATCAAGTCAAGTTAAAGCCATCTCTTGCACGGGTATCACTGAAGAATATGAATTTGACAGTCTTGGATAAAACAAAGTTGGGTATATTTTCCTTTCCAAACGCCTTCTGATGCAGGCCATGGCCTTCAACATATCTAAATCTCAACCGGAGATCTTCATCAGCCCCAATGCAAAACACTCACAAGCCCTCAGCCTTTGGGTGCCTATTTAACAATCTTCTTTTGAAGTTTTTCGGTGCATACTGGACAGTACCAGGTACCATTTGGTTCGCTTTTGAGCCCAACACACGACCAGTGAAACCACTCGTAAGGGCAATTGTCGTTGTCACAAGCAACCATGTCACCATAGCTCACGTGGTGGCATAGGCAGTACTTTTTATCGTCACCGCCTTCGTCGTCATCGTCATCAGCGTCACCAAGCACATCATCGCCATCCATATCTTTTCCATCAGCAGTAGGTGTTCCTCTCGATCGTCCATCAGCGCCGTCCTCGTCATCTCCGCTACCGCTGTCAGGGTCAGACAGTTCACTATCAACCGTGGGTGCGGGTGAATTTCTGTTGGACGCCTTTTTGACTCGCGACAGAGATGACTTATTCATCATCTTCTTTCGTGAACTGGCCGTAGGAGTGCCTCTTCGAACACTGGCAGTGCCGGTTGATTTGATCGAAGTCGACCTTGGGCCAGCACTCCCAGCTCTATTGAGAGATGCAGGCCCATTCATCGAGCTTCCCTTGGGGGTGCCAGGTCCCAATGATGCATGCCTTGCAAGTCCACTTGATGGAGTAGCAATATTTGCGAGAGTCGGGTTGATACGAGGGCCGCGCTTCGTCGCAGGTCCTACCGAACTTTCGCGCTGTCTATTCAGAATCATGCTGGCTGCTGGAGTGGCTGGGGCGGACGAGGGATGCTGTTGGGAGTTTCGAACGTTTGGGTGGCTAGGAAGTCGGGCAAGCGTGGGGTTTGAGGATGGCGCGACGGTGGCGACGGGTGTTGCGGCCGGACCAGTCGTCGTGATGCTAGTTACTGAGTTCATGGAACGAATATTAGGGACGCTTTGGTTGGCAGCGCTGGGTCGGAGCAAAGATGGGACTTCATCGGGATCGGTGAAGCCTGGCTCGGCTCGGTCGTAGAGCAGCTTGATCTGAACATCGAGGTTGCGCAGGTGCTTGTCCATTATGACTTGCAACTTCTGCATCAGGGTAATCTTCTCACCAGACAAGTGATCGGCCTTAGCAAAATTCTCGCGGACCTGCGCGCGCAACAGATCCTCTTTTGGATTAGGCTCGTGGCTACCATTTGTCTTGATCCATTTCTGTATCTTTCCATCGCGGTCCTCTATCATGCGAATGCACTCGGCATATTGGCGGTCCTTGTCCGCAATCTCCTCCTGGATGAAGCGAATCTCTTCGGGAAGGTTTTGGACGCGATTGATCCAGTCGTCGAGGATCAAGCCAGGGTCGAGGGGCTCGGCTTGAGGCATCCTCTTGACGAAGTCGATGGACAAGTCGTCTCTAGGCATGATGGTTAACGATGAGATGGTTGCAGCCTTGGGAAGCGATGACGTCGCAATTCTCAAGCCCCCATGGGATGAAGCAAGGGACGCGGCACGCAGACGCGAACGCAGGTGACGGTACGAGACGGAAGCAAGACAGACAGACAGATGGTCTGGTGGTTGGTCAAGCAAGGCTAGGGCGGGGAGAAAGGAGAAAGAAGTGGTCCCAGAGGGCCCAGAGTAGCAGGGCAGGGGATGGAGCTGGTTGTCACGAGCAACGCCCAAGGCACAACGCAGTGATAGGCTCGTTTCAGAGATGGCGCAGAGAGCAAATCGAACTGAATGACTCGGCTCACCTCGGTCTGCACAACAAAAATCTGCTAGCTGTCAGAGGAGCGGAGGGTCGCCCTGAATAGCGGCGAAGTGCTAAGATTGCGTCCGGGTGTGGCAAAGGATTGCCTGGCGATTATTAAAAGTCGATAGGTGTACGTTGACAAGAGTTGGTGTAAGGTTTTAAGGCCAGAACTCGGGAGAAAAGTCGAGCCGAAGAGGTGTCGCTGCATCAGATACCCGCGAAAAGCCACAGGTACCCAGCCATAGTGCAGCGCTCCAGCCTCATCGAAGATGCCGCTAACCTATACAAGGCAAGCTTGATGGGGTCAAACGTGTGCTCTCGCACTGAGTAAGATGTAGCTCTTGAGTCTCCAGGCAAGTAATCATGGCCATCGTCTCCTTTTTGAGCCTCTAATCAAGCTTCTAGTGTCTCGCATGACTCTACCACTAATACTTCCATGTGTTTGAAAAGTGTTCCCTTCGTAACAAGGTTTCTTCCGACGCCAAGTCTGAGTTTAACGGAGCCGATGCACCAATGCACGCAAAAGCAGAGTACATGGTACACAAAAGCTGAAGCAGAGAATTTTTTTTTTTTTTAAAAATATATATATATATATATATAAATATACAATCTGGTTGCATCTTAACTGTTCTCCGTATATTTACATCATCAAAATTTTATTTTATTCTTCGCCTCCTACCCTATGGTGCTCTTGGGTGTCTGATGTTTCTGCTTCACCTGCAATAGTCCAGTGGCATGCAATGTGTGTAAAAAGTGGCTGGGCCGCGGAAGAAATAAAGCGAATAGTTGAATATGTGTATTCTATTGATGACCGCCTACCACCAGGAACGGAGCTCATTATTGAGCGCGGGATGTAAATGTGTACATAGAATCTACTAAAATGATATATGATAATAGGTGGCGATTTTGATTTTGTTGTGTTAGATTTAGATGAGTCCAGCAGTCGTGCCCCGCTCCTCTTCCTTGCAGGGCGCTTTGTCAGCACGGACCTCTCGATGCCAATCATCCACTTCAAGATGGGTGGGGATTTGAACTTCGCAGACATCATCCTTCAACTTTAACCTCACAACACACTATTGCGCCCGGCGTTTGCTTTATGTGCCACGTCTCCTTTGAGAAGCGCTTGGGGTACCAGCACTGAAAGCTCATCGCGCGCGCTCCTTGCACCGCACCCTCACCTCAGATACACGATCTCGTTCATTCGCCACCGCGCCTCATCCCGCCTCTTCTCATCACATTCAATCTTTACATTCTAATCCTCAACTTCGGCGAGCCTAGCGCCGGACCCCAGGCCGCCTGAGAAATGAACATAGACTCATATAGATACCGGGTCCCCAAGCCCAACTATCTTCCTCACAAGATAGACGTGGACCACGACGATCCCATTGTGGCAGAGTACACGCCTCTGGGTCTGCCCAGCGAATTGGATGATGCCAAGTTCTACAACAAATGCAAACGTCTGGCCGAGGAGTCTGGTATCACGCGCCCCAAAGGCTACAATGTTTCCTTTCACTGCAACCCGGACATCGAAAAGCATCACTTTGGCATCACTCATCCTATGAAGCCCTGGCGTCTCACGCTCTCCAAGAGCCTCATCTACTCTTACGGCATGTCATTTGCCATGGACAATTTTATGTCCAGAGCTGCCACCTACGAAGAGCTAGCTGACTATCATACAACGGACTATATCGACTTTTTGGGCACTGTTCTTCCGGAGCCGGTACCTCGGGACCTTGAAAACCAAAATCTCGATCTGAAGTTTAACCTCGGTGGCTCTGACTGCCCCCTTTTCGATGGGCTCTACGATTATTGCTCGCTCTCGGCGGGTGGGTCTCTGGATGCTGCAAGGAAGATTTGCAACAAGCAGTCCGATATTGCCATTTCGTGGGGTGGTGGCCTGCATCACGCCAAAAGAGCTGAGGCGTCCGGCTTCTGTTACATCAACGACATTGTGCTTGCCATCCTTCAGCTTTTGCGCTATTACCCACGCGTTTTGTACATCGATATCGATGTCCATCATGGAGACGGCGTTGAGGAGGCCTTTTTTTCGACGGACAGAGTCATGACCGTCTCATTTCACAAGTACGACCCAAACAATTTCTTCCCTGGAACGGGCGCTCTTGACGACAATGGCCCCAAGAGCGAACACAACCCCGGTGCTCACCATGCCTTCAATGTTCCGCTTAACGACGGCATCACTGACGAGCAGTACGACCACCTCTTCAACACCGTCATCGGCAAGATTGTGGAGAAGTTTCGACCGAGCGCTATCGCACTGCAATGCGGTGCTGACTCGCTTGCGGGTGATCGCCTTGGCCGGTTCAACTTGCAGGTTCAGGGGCATGGTGCATGTGTCGAATTCTGCAAGAGATTAGGAATACCCATGATTTTGTTTGGTGGTGGCGGATACACGCCGAGAAACGTGGCCAGAGCCTGGACTTACGAGACGAGCATCGCCATCAACTGCCAAGACAAGATCGACCCATTGCTGCCGCAGCACGCGCCGTGGCGTGAGCAGTTTCGACAGGACACTCTCTTCCCCACCCTTGAGCAGATCTTGGGTGAGCCTCGACAGAATAGAAATCCACAAAAGCGTTTGGGGGAGATTGTACAGCACATTACGGAACAGTTACGGTTTGTGGAGGCGGCGCCCAGTGTTCAATTTCAAACGATTCCGCCAGACCTGGGCGGGATCCGAGATGAGGTGGAGGAGCGGCTGAAGGAGGAGAACGAGGAGAAACGCGATGAGGTACGCAAAGCCCGGGAGGCGGCAATTGGCACACACATGGAACTTTGATTGCAAGAGGATCGGACGCCACCACATGGTCACAGCTGGCGGGCGCACCACTGTGAGGCCTGGCGGGGCCCGGTGAGATCCCTGAACGAGTGTGGCAACGCTTGCGGGGTGATTTGCAAATCGCACACGCGGGGGCAAGGGGGGCTCGGCCGGATCGGGGGTCCGGATCAAACAAACCCCTCACGGCGCGTGTCAGATAGAAACGGCGAAAACCACAAGTCGTCGTCAATCTCATTTGGTGTCGCTTGACCTTTCATCTGTCTTCAGCCCCTGCCCCTCGACTAAACCATATCGGGTAGCAACAGGAGGCTGGCCCCACTAACGGCCCAAAGCCCCGGATCCCACTCTACGGCGGCGATCCAGGAACGTTTCCGTTTGACGACCAAGATCTCGCCCGTGTGGTATGCAATGATGCTTCTAGTCGTCCCGTCTTCGGATCCATGACCCTGTGTAAACACACGGTTTGATGAAGGAGAAGAAAAATTAAAAATTCGGTGTCGTGTGAGTGCCGCATAAAGGGCGGGCAGTCTTGGCGATAGTCTCGAACAACTTCGTTGGCGCTGCATCTTGGCGCCATCTAATGAAAGAAAGCGGCGCTGTTGGTTGCATAGCTTCGTCGAGAGCTGGTCAAAACTGACCTCCCCACTGCATGCGCCTCAGGTTTAAGCATATGCCAGGGGCTCGGAAGGATGTAACAAATTTGATTAGTACCATTGTACGACTAACATCATGTAGTGTTAACTGAATACATAATGCATCCAGATGTCCTGATTCCGTCTGTCTTTCCCTACCCGTCTGTCTCTCTTCCAACTCAGGCTCGGTCCTCTCGAGAAAACTCCCTTTCTTTTTTTCTGTCTACATTCATTCCTTTTTCATCTTTACATCATTCTTTTCTTTGCATTGTGCTTCTTGACCACCATTTAAAGCGGATGTTCTGGTAGCAAGTCGCCGTCGACTTCACGCCCTCATCCATCACCACTCTTTGCTTCATCTATACATCCATTCATTCATTCACACACTTATACAACCAATTATTCATTCATTTATTCATTCGCTTACTCGTTCACTCATCCCAACAAAACGTATTCCAACCATGGTTTCCGTAACTCGATTCGCCCTGGTGGCTTTCGCTCTGATGGCCCCCGTTACCGCCCGTCGCCATCGTGGGCCATGCGCAGCTAGCTCTGCGTCCGCTGCAGCAGCCGCAGCAGCCGCTAGCTCGACAAACTATTATGCACCGGATGCCGTGTCCACTTACCAGGTTATTGCTAGCGCTACTCATGCCGCCACTGTGACTACCACCAAGTCTACTCGCAAGTCTTCCAAGACTACTTCTGTTTCTATTTCCAAGTCCACTCACAAGTCTACATCTCAAGCCAAGGTTGCAGGCCCCAAGGCAACCAAGACCAAGTTTTCTACTACGTTCCAAACCAAGTTTTCTACCACCTGGCAGATCAAGTATTCTTCTACTTTCCAGACATCCTTTACTACCTTTACAACCTTTACGACTACCGACTCGATACCTACCAAGGTTTATACTACCACAACAACTCTCGGAGGCCCTTATGCTGCCACACCCACCGCCAATGCCGTCGTCGATACCGCTGCCCTCTTCAAGCCCGGCGTCGTCTGGGATATTTGTCTCTCTTACCCCATCCAGCACGATTCCGTGAACATAATCCCTCAAGCCGCCAAGGTTTGGGACATTGATCTCGGACATGCTGAGGACTACCCTACTCTGATTCCTATGCTCAAGGTATGTTCGCGGCTTTCAACATGAGAAAGAATTCGTCACCATGCTAACTCGTCCTGTGTATAGAAAGCCGGCAAGTTTGTGATTTGCTACTTCAATGCCGGCGCTGTTCAAAGCTGGGACGCAGATGCAAGCCAATTCCCTTCTATTGCCGTTGGCAATTCCCTTGGGGGCCCCTACTCTGATGAGCACTACGTGGACATCAGGTCTTCAGTTGTCCTTGACATCATGGAGAAGCGGCTCGACAAGGCTGTTGCGGTCGGCTGCGACGCAGTTGACCCGGACAACACTGACGCTTGGGTCCAAAACGGCGATGACCCAACTGGCTTCGCCCTCACGGCGACGGACTATGTCAATTACCTTACCAAGCTGGCTACCTATGCCCATTCCCTCAAGACCCAGGCTGGTAACCGTCTCCTCGTCGGTCAGAAGAACGCTGCGGACAATGCCCAAGTGCTGGCCCCGATACTCGATTTTGCCGTCCTCGAAGAGTGTCGCGGCACTCCCAACACCGCGGACGCCCCCTTCTGCTCGTACTTTCAGACGTACATTGACATGGACAAGCCCGTCCTGCAGATCGAGTACCCCCCTTCGGTGAGCCAGAACAACGGCCAGCTCAGCTCGTCGGACCGCACCTACTACTGCCAACCCGAGTCGCAGGACCAGGGCTTTAGCAAGATCCTAAAGTGGTCGTCCTCGCAGGTCGACGGATGGGGCGAGTACTGCACGGGCAGCGCTTTCCGAACCCCGCAAATGATTAACGGATACTAAAAAAAAAAGGCAAGAACCACGTCGTGATGTGAAAGGCGTGATGAAACTTTTTTTCTTTCCCTGGAGTTTTTACTTTTATGATACCACAACGACAGACAGATCATGTACATAGCACTTTCATTACTCGAAAAATGACATTATCGTTTACTCACATTACTCTATTGCCTCTTCGTCTCTGTTTGCTGGTGATGTCGTGACTGCCATCTTCCACTTGCATGATCAACGAAACCCATGGCCTTGGCTCCCGCAAAGTTTTTACTCTTGGGGGACATTCTGCTACGTTAAAAACCAGGGCTTTTGGTGCCCCAAATTTGAAACATGGTGCTTCACCAACCACTGACCGAGTATGGCGCCAAATATTCTGATGATTTTCTTTTGGTGTTTTTACCAGCCTTGTAGCTTCATCAAAAGAAACAAATGTTTCCAACAAATATGATTCGTTTTATTTTTTTTTTTTAAAGATCGTATACCGTTACCGTCCATGTACAAAGAGGGATATATCAGAAAAGATCATGCAAACAGCAGCAGACAATGGCATCCATAATCATTCATACATCATTTTGTTTCTTTCCAAAATCATATTATTCAGCAAATTCATTCATTTACTATCTCTGTCTCAAACACACTTTAGTTTTTTTGGTTAGTTATAGGACGGTCCGACACGGCTCTTTTGCTGCCTTCTTCGGAGTTGGACAGCTACGAAGGAAACAAGAGACACGCCAATGATCAAGCCGAGGGTCAGCAGCATAATGTCGACGGGAACGGGGTTGCCGTTGAAGGTCTCGTGGAACAGAACGTCAAGCCCGGACTGGGAAAAGTTGAAGAGACCCGACAGGCAAATGATGAGGCCGTAGACGGTTCCAAAGGTGCGGAACCCAAAGACCTTGGCGGCGTAGTCTGACACAGCCGTGTAGTAGAATGGGCGGTATAGCACAAACAGGATGATGTTGGCGTACGCAGCCCACATGTACGGCAGCACACCCAAGATACCGATCAGGGTACCCGTCAACACTAGCAAGCCTAGGACGAGCACCGTGCTGAGGTGGTCGAGGGCGGTGCCGATGAAGGGAATGGAGATGAGGCCGCCGACGGGGAGAGCTACGTCAAAGAAGGTGTTGATCTGGACAGCCTTTTCGTGGTCACCAAACAGGGCCTCGTACTGCGGACGAATGGTGGCTACAAAGAAGTTGATGCGCGTCATCTGCACAATTGTGAAGAGGCACACCAAGATCCACCAGGGCGAAGAGATCTGCTGCAGCACGGTGTTCTCGTGCATGATACCCCAGACTCCCGAGGCGGCGTTGATGCGTTCCTTGGCCTCGATCTGCTCATCACCCCTCGTGGAGCCCAGCAGTGTTTCGATGTCAGCCATGACGGCCTGTTGGTGCTGACGCTCCTCGGCCCTCTCCTCGCGCAGCAGAGCAGTGTGCTCGTCGATTTGGTCATCGAGGGCGTCTTCAGCCAGTGCTGCGCCCGCCTCGTCAGCCTGACCAACCAGCTCTCCAACCGTCTTGTACGACTGCGCGGGGATCAGAACCAACTGCACAAGCACGATGACGACAGGAACCACCAGGTACGCCAGGAAGAAGCGGCGTAGGTTAAATTCGCCATCGGTGGCGTTGAACAGGATGCGGTAGAGGAGGAAGAGGGCACTTGAGGCATCAAAAGCACCCGTCAGCAGAGCAAGGATGAGGCCTGACCTGCGGGGGAACGCATTGGAGAGCTGGAAAGATGAGATGTAGGTAAAGGGTCCTCCGAGGGCAAGGAACAAGTATCCCGGCAGCAAGCCATCGAACGGAAGCACTTTCTCATAGGCCATGAGCAGGGCGCCAACCGCAAGGAACGCGCTGCCAATGATGCCGCACACACGAGGACCGTAGTGGTCGAGGATGGCGCCAACGGGAAGGGCGGCTACGTTTGTGCCTACGGCGGCCACGGTGAACATGAGGTTCAGGCGGATTTCAACGCACGTATCACGGGGCATGAGCGAGAGGCTACTAGCAAACTCATTGTCATCTTCGCTCGAGTACTCGGAGCACGCATCGACGTAGGCACGTTCTTGCTTGAGGACGGGCTTCAGGGCGGCGTAGCCAAAGACAATGCCGGCGGCGAAGAGGCAGTGGATAACAGCGGCGACGATTTGTACTGTAGGCGAGGAATTCAAGTATACGTTAGCCGCGGGCCAAATATTCAATCGTGGGGGTGTTTAGTTGGGGAAATTGGCCATGACGCTCGCGGGGAAGAGGAGCAACACATGGCACGGTCCAATGGCACACTTACACACTCGCTTCCACTCGGGCACCTCGAAAGCGCCAACCGTCTCGACGTAAGGGTCGTCCAGGCCCAGGATGGCCGTGTCTAGATCCTGCGGCATCGGGTTGAAGGTCAGGCGACGGACCCGAAAGCTGGCATCGCTGCCTCGCCTGTCGCGGGACTCAGGCGGGATGGTGAGCGTCTCGACGCTGGCGACACGATTCAAGGACATTGTCGATGGCCACGGCAAAGGAAGCTACTTCCTGAGAAGGCCCGGTGTGTGTTTCTTGTTTCTTATGGGATGACGATCGTGAAAATTCTGGTTTTTCTTCGTCCTTTTTTTGTTTTTAGACTTCTGCCTGTTGGTTTTTTGCGGCTGGGGCAGGTGACGGGTGACCAGAGGATTTT
Source organism: Calonectria pteridis (assembly GCA_022837005.1). Classification (NCBI taxonomy): domain Eukaryota; kingdom Fungi; phylum Ascomycota; class Sordariomycetes; order Hypocreales; family Nectriaceae; genus Calonectria; species Calonectria pteridis. The sequence goes on along the minus strand of JAKZGU010000026.1, from coordinate 550,444 downwards.
GTGAGGGGAATGGATGCAGGCGTGACCACAATGCGCCACTAGAAATCGGAATGACGAACTCGACCAACATGCAGGAAGCCCAGCACGCACGCCGAGACAATCGACCCCTCAGTCCTCTTTTCAATTCAGAAAAAAAGGAAGAAGAAAGAAAAATCCTGCAGAGATTGGAGGGTGGTAGGCATTAGCAGTTAGATATAGATAATGAACGGCGGCGGCCCATCGCCCGGGGGAGGGACTCATGATGGCCTCGGTCTCCCTCCTCCACTTCTCTCCCCACCATCCATGCCCGTTGACGAACCTGTCTAGTCCACCCCGGTCGCCATGGTTCTTATCTGAAAATCTGCTTGGGGGCTGTACGCAGTAGCATTGATCCTCCATGATCATGCATGCGTTACCTGCCGCCCAGCACGCGCATGGAGGGCCGCGGCAGCGACGGATTGGACGCCATGATGATAATAGAGCCGGCACCAATGCACCCCGATGCCGCGATGGGACCACGAGAACCACGCGGGCGATGGATGTGCATTGACAGCTAGCCGGGGGCCAGTACGTCAATGGCAACCCGAGCCAGCAGCGGCGATAAGGAGGTCAGCAAAATATAGCACGCAGTCCTTTTTTCTCAGTAGCTCCTCCTCGACTCTGTTAGAGATTGAGGGGGGGGAAGAGGTGGCCATCAGCGCATCCAGACTGACGTGAGGCGTCATGGGAACTTGGCTGTAAGGCACCGAGAGGCGAGACCACGCCACCAACTTCGGCCGGCTGCAACCGTGAATAAGAAAAAAAAAAAAAAAAGAAAGATGGATCCCGCCCGTCGTCACCCGCCGGCGCACCGGCGCACAGCGTCACGCACCGCACTGCAGACAAGAGATTGGCCGCTGTCATTGGTCCATGGCCGCAGCTGTGACTCGATGGCTTTACGTTGCACTACCCGTCGTCGTTTTGCACTACACTACACACTTCACTTTTTTTCCTTCTGCATCCTTGTGGTGCGTGCGTTGCGTGTGATGCGGGGGGACGGAACCTTTCTTCGGGCCTTGTTTGTTTTAACGCCCAGAGAGCCAGGTTAAGCTCGCCTCCAATTGACGTCGTGTGTCGCGTGCCAACCAACACCTACCGCATGCCAGAAAAAACTCAAAAGGGAAAGCCAAACTGGGAGAGACTTAGCCGAGCCGAGTCTAATCGACCAACGCGCAAAGATGAGAGGGTACCAAAACATGCAAGTTTGGGGCCCAAGAGGAACAGACACATATTGACAGCAAGCAAATCCTTCCCGCCCAAAAAGCCGCCGCCACCGACCGCCCCCAGACTTAACGAAGCTACACAAACTCCACCGTCCATCGATAAAAGAAATACAAAAAAAAAAAAAAAAAAGGCGTTGGTAGGAAGCATGTTAATCCAAAACGCTGACAACCAGCCAATCGTCTTACAACAATCGAATTGCCCTCGTCCCCATCGTGAACAAGGCCGCTCCACAAGGCTTAATGAAATGCGAAAGCGAGGTCTGGGCATTTGCGTTTTAATATATCGTAATAATACACTACAGTACTAAGTTGACAAACATTACTTGGCTCGCGAGGCCTTTGTAACCGTGCGGCTGGGCGAGCCATCGACATTGATAGTCCTTTAGATGTTGTCCCTCCCTTCCCGATGCTGAACGCCGCCGTGGTCTCATGCGATTCCTTGATATGCCTCCCCATGCGCCAAAGCCATCAACATTGTCCTTCCACCCGCATCAATTGGAGGTCGGGCATCGGAAGGGAAGGAGAACAAACAGGAACGCAAATCAACGGACACATGCTTAAAGAAAAAAGGGATTAAACGCAGTTGCTCACAAAACACAAACTTGGCACATAACGAAGCCCACCAAACTTCTTTCTTCCCCTTTCAAATATCCTCCATCCCATATTCAATAAAAATTCGATCCCCAATGCGACAAAAGAAAGAGATTCCTCGACTCGTTCCCAACCCACGGGTCCTTCGGGGGTTCATGTGGTCGTCGGTCCAAATCCATCCCGTGCGATGCTTATCTCGTAGTGTCCGTGTCGTGTGACGAGGCCGTCTCCCGCTCTGCCGTCTAGAATATCCACAAGAAGATCCAAAACCACCTAGCGTTCTACACGTTCCACTTCTTAGTTGGTGTTGGGGAAGTAACGGACAACAGCCTTGCCACCGCTGGAAACAGCAGTCTAGGTAAACATGTTAGCGCGTAGATCCTCACGCAGGAAAGGAATGTACTTACAGTGCAGCCCTGGCTGGAGCCACTGGACCATTCACCGTTGATGAAGGAGCACTCGGTGGTGCCACCAGTGATCTCAATGCTGAAGTCAAGCACGGCATCACTGGTTGGGGAGTTCTGGAAGATAGAGATGTAGGTGACGCCATCAGACTCACCAACACCAAGGACAATGGGAGCCCAGTTACCGGCACCCTTGGCATCAATGCTGCTGGTCCAGCAGCAAGAGTCCTCCTGGCTGTAACCGGCCTTGTTGACGTAGTACTGGGCAGAGGTACCAGAGCCGTCCCACTGGTAGTAGGTGGCCTGGTTGGGGTTGCAGACGCTGATGGTCTCACCGGCGGCAGCGTAGGCGGGAATGACCATGTTCTCAGTACCGGGGTAGTCAGTTCGGCAGGTAGCGACGCCCTCGGAGAGGTCGTTCTGGATGGTGACGCCACCGGCACCAAGCTCGCAGAGGGTGTCGTAACCGTCACGGGTCAGCTCAAGGTAACCATCGCTGTTGCAGTAGAGACCACCAATGGACTCCTTGGTGGAACCCTGAGCCGAAGGCCACTGAGTCTTCTGGTAACCAACAGGGCAGGCATACGAGCAGAATGAGTTCTCAGTGCAGCTCTCGCCAGAGATGGCAGTCTCAATGAGGGTGATGACAGTGTCGGTCAAGCTGTAATCGGGGGTCCTCTGGACACCGGACCAACCACCAAATCCAAGGTAGTCGATAGCAATGGCACCGTAGTCCGAGGGGAACTCGCTGCACTTGATCTTACCGCTTGGGAAGGTCTTGGAGATTCCAGTACCGCTGGAGGAGCTGGAGCTGGAACTGGAGCTGGAGCTGCTCTTGGTGGAAGCGGCGGAGCTGGTGGCAGCAGCAGACGAGGTGGTAGAAGTGGTAGAGGTGGTGGTAGGAACGGGGGTGCTGCTGGAAGAGGTCTCCGACTCGATGAACTGAGCGCCGTAGGTAGCGGCAACAGAAGTCGAGGTAACGACAGGGGCAACGTAGGTAGGAGTAGACTCGCCGACGATGACATAGTCACCGCCGCTCAAGCCAACCTTGGCCTCCTCGGCGGAGACGAGCTTGCCGTCGAGCTCGTAGACGGTCTCGGTAGCGGCAACGAAGACCTCGTAGGCAGGGTCGGGGTTGCGCTTGGCGACCTTGGAGGCGCCTCGGCGGCCGTGGTGGTGACGGTGCGCGTGGTCAGCGGCAGTGCCAGCGACGAGAGTCGCGGCGATGGTGCAGGTGAGGAAGCTCTTCATCGTGAGAAATTAGGGTGGGTGATCGAATTGGCGATGCGGCAACAGTATCTAAAAGTCGTTTCTCGTTAGCTCGACGAGTCCTGCGAGTCGGTCTGTTATTGCTAATGGCGAATGTTGTTATTGTCGCCGTTGAAAACCAGGTTTTCCGGCCCTGGATGCCCAAGAGATGGGATAAAGAGCGAGAGAGAAACGAAATTGAACGAGTGAAGATTGGTCGGGTGAAGCAAACGAATGTCGACACAAAGGGAAGAAAATGAACGTCGTGGTCGTCGTGGATGTGGCAGAAGAAGACTTTCTGAATGTCCTGACCCCGGAGCCCTTTACTTGAACACGTCGGCGGCTAGTTCTTCCCTCCAAAACCCAATGGTCTCTCTGGCACATTCCCGCTGGAACTCTCTCATGTCTCTCTCTCGCTCTCAGCACTGGCCTGGCGGGTCATTCTTATTCTGCTCATATTAACTAACCTGTTTATGAGGGAGGTGTTGGAATGCAAAGTGCCCGTCCCCGGGTGCGCGAGCGACAACGATGAAACGAACGTGGTGGTGCAAAAGACCAAAGTCAAAAGAGCGTGGTAGAGAGAAGAAGAACTCTCAGTTGGCAGCGATGAGGAGCAGAAATCAAGGCGTCGGGCGAGACTAAAGGGGAGGGCCAGCATCTTGACTAGTCGGCATCGCCTGGGGTGGTGAGGGAGACGGACGTCCAAGGCCAGGGGTGGACAAGGATGCTCCGGTGGTACGTACCAAATTATGCTAGTTTTCGTAAGGGGGGTCCCGCTGCGCCGCTTGGGGGGCGTCTCGTTATGGGGCCTGGTCCAGGGTCGCACAGGCACCAAGTGGAGGGGGCACCAGGGGAACAGAGGGCCAAGGGAACTCAACGCGGGCAACTCTAGGGGCAATCATCTCCAGAAAACATCCTCAACTCTTCACGGCGAGGGCCAAGGGGCCCAGATGGCTTTGCCAAGCGCTCTAGGAGACACTATCTCAGGGGATCCTCAGGTGGCAGGCCCTGCACCGCAACTGAACAGCAGATCCAGGCATGGTTACGTTGACCGTGGTGCCCCCCCCGCCCCGACGACTCACGCGTGCCGCTGTATGAGTCTATTCCCGCTGGGAAATTAGCTTGTCGTCAGCGTATTCACCTTTAGGCTGGCCGTGCCTTTTTCGCCCTACATTGCTCTCCAGCCCCTCTGTCTGGCCAAACCCGCACTGCCCAAAGTCTGTCCTCGCAGCACTCGTCGGCCCGCCACGGACAAAAGCGCACATTCATGATCCACCCCTGATTGAGTTGCTAAAAAAACACGCCATGGGGCACGGGGATGCTGAACCCTGCCTGCCTGCCATTGCCGTCCACACGGGAGACTCGGAGAGTACATGGTGTGTGCGGAGGTTCAAGTGTGAGCATCCGTAGATTTTAGCCAGGTGGCCAAGTTGCGCTCATGTATTCGACTATCAATCGCCCTCAAGGAAAGCAGCATTGAGAGAAAGCATGATCAGGATCGCGCGGTCAGACAAGGGCGAAAGATGAAAAGGGGGTGGTGGTGGCCAAAATCATGCGGGACCTCGAGAAATGCGATCGACGTTTGACTTTGTCCTCATCGGCTTCCCGTCCGCTCATCGTCAGCGCTTGCAGCTCGTTCGTCGATGTGTCTGCAACTCTGTCAATCACCATTAGCATCGCCATCAACGGGCATCAAAACATCCCAGTCCCTATCCAAAAAGCCCCCCGGGTGCCCCGGTTCCTGTCGCCAAAGCCAGTTCAGATCAACAAGGGGTGGAGGCTTCTGCCCGCCAAAAGGACGCCAGCAACACGACGCCATCAGCCCCGAGCGCCACGGCTGCCAGCCAGCTCGCTTCGTACCGTATTTGTTTTGGTACCGTTCCGAATTTCCCACTATTATTAGTTAGACCGTTGATGGGGATCAACCAGCGCCTCGAGCATGTCGGTCTGCTGCTCAGAAAAAGTGCCGTCAGCGACTCGGAGGAGCGCGGGTAGAAGCCTCACCTGAATCGCGGCTGCTGCTCCTTCACCATGCTCAACCCGGTTGTGGAGGGCTGGGCAGACGAGAATAGGGTTCCTGGCGGGTGAAAACCGAAATCATGAGCACAATGCGAGACAGGCCCTCGTAAGATCACAGAGTTGCCATTGGGCTTGTCGCGTCGGTCCACAGGGTCTCCTTGCTCGTCCTGCAGCCACGCCCACAGAGCCGGATGAATTTTGGATAAGAATGTTCCATCTGCCAGGGGCCAGCCACTCACAGACCCAGCAAGCCTCGTGCCGCAGATTGCCTCTGTGGTTGCGTCCGGGTGCCTTGCGCTAGTCTTGTTCTGGTATCTCCTTTTCGCTGGCCCATGCGTTCCGGAGCGACCAATCAGGAGCCAGTCGCAAGTCCACCCTTGGAGCCGTACACCAAATTGGCTGGGCCATCTCCTGCCAAGTATGCCAGCCAGGCCAAGGCGAAATAGGACCTCATCTCCTTCTCTGATGCTTCTCTGCGCTCCCATTGCCAGATCCAACGCTGGCCCCAGCTCTCATCCCGGCCCCGGCACCCTGGACCCAGCGCTGCATGTCCTCTTTCGGCTGGTGGTTGGTTCGTTTCGCGCAGGTCCCATGAGCTAGACCTCCCGCCGCCACTCTCACTGGACGGATGACGAGGCTCCGGTAATAGCAATAATGTCCAACTCCAACGCTCAAGCCACGAAGCAGGCAACCGTGGTTCTCGCCACTGGGCCATCGCATCGTATCGAGAGCTTATGCCTGTTTGGCTTTTCCATCCCCTCGTGTCATTCGCTCGGGATTTTTTCCCTCTCGTGTCTGCCATCACCGCCAAAAATCCGGTTTGGGGTTCGGGACCTCGCTACCGTTCCCCATGCCGCACCATCTGCCAGTGCCGGCGAACTCTCGCTTGGAGGCCTTGTCGCCCTTTGATGATTCGAGCTTCCGCGCCAAATGGTACAACGTCTTGGCTCCGGTGCACACCACTTGGCGCTTAGCTGGAAGGCTCCCGGCATTGAAATTAGCGACGGTTCCCCTGACCCAGGCTCCGAACAAACAAACAAATAGAACCCGGCCAGGAACCAAATGAGTTCCCCACATCAGTCGGCTTTCGCTTCCATACCATCTGTTGTCTCTCCTTGCCCTTGGCACGCCATTCAGAAAAGTCGAGCCTCTCTTGTCTGGCCGTGTTTGACATTAGACATCTCAAGCCCCGTCCAGCCCCGTTTTCTGCTCCCTTGTCACGATTTGCGTCCATCGTCTTGGCAGGCTTGGCTACCTGCTTTGCCACCCACCTATTGCTGTGACACACGTCAGCATCTCATTTCTACACACCGACCATTTCAGCGCCTACCTTGGTCGGTGACAACCTCATCAGGTTTGGTTTGCCGTGCCTCCTTCGTTGCGGGGGTTGGATCCTCGATGTTCCTGATGGCGCAAACCGGCTGCCCTTTTTGGCTCCCTCCACGATCCGCCATCCATCAGCCATCCACTTTCCCAGGCTGGGTAATCCGAAAAAGCCATTCGAGTCCTAAGAATAAACATCTTGAGTCTATTCGTGGCGCAGCCTAATGCTTGTGTAAGACACTCGACGCCTCGTCTTGTTGTGTTTCCCAACTGTCATCGAACCATCGCCAAGAAGCGGTTTGTCGATCAAACACCGTCAGGCTAGATCGGTGAGCATCCTTCATTAAAGCTCGAAACCGCGGCTCATTTTTGTTTTCTATGATTGCCATTGAACCAGTTAGCAAGAATACGTCAGCTCCGACCGACTTGCCTGAACCGGCAATGCCCCATAGTCCAACAGACGTTGCCGAGGATCCGACACGCAATCCAACACCATTCATTCAAATTCATCACCCACTATCACAATCAAGTCACAGCACGCTCAAAACTTTGATATCAACCCACCTGAACTGAACTGTCTTGTTGGTCGGTTTGTTTTTTGCTTTGTTGTTTGCGCATAATTTATTTGGGCAAGACACTGATTAAACAATGAATGCACGTTTGCATATGGCATTGCCAAGCACAAACAACTTCACAAAGTAAAGCTGACATGATCTGTCGTCTCGCAACCAGGTTATCAGAAACTGGTCCGCAAAACAAAGACTATAAACTTATTCATCGCATGCAAGAGCTCTGCCGCGTGACCTTGTCCCTCTGCGCCTTGCCTTGTTCCTCACTGTCGCAGACATGGGGTTCAGTGGGGGTCCGGCTGGATCTCCAGACCCTGGGTTCAAGGATTTGCCAACGGGCTTGGTTTCGTTTCCAATTCGTTTTTTCAATCGTCCCATCTTTACAGTGAGGTGATTAACCCACGAGGACCTGACCTTTAGTTTCGTCAGCGGGGTTGGGCTCCATCATAGCACATGGGCGAAATATATTCCCCTCAAAGGCATTGCGGCACCAGAGCGGAGCTTGGAAATGAGTACGCGTCTGCCAGTGATGAATCGCAAGCGGGCCTTCCACATCACAGTAGATTCACGACTTGCGTTGCTCGTCATGGCTCCCTCCTGGTTGTTACCTTCCGGCCGTCGTGCCCACATTCCGATGATCCAAGGCGGATTGCATCAGTAGGCTGTGCGTTGGGCCACACGCTAGCCAGCTTCCATGATGATATCTAAGCCGTCTTTTCCGCCCTCTCGGGTTACGGGGGACACTGCTTCAGTGCATCTGGCCCCAATTCTTTCCAAGTTGATTGCCCCCCCGGTATTCCGGGTCCCTCCGTGGCGATGCTCTTATTGCATTTTAATCTGAAACACTATAACCCTCGGCCGAAATGTTGCCTCGCATAACCCTGCAGCCGTTGTTCAATGGAGAAATATGACGTATTGTTTGTTTTTTTCTTTGTTGTTTCCGTCAATGCGCATGCAGAGTTGTTTCCCGGTTGATTATTGGAGATACATGCGGGTATTGTGCTCGATGTTACACTCGCTCACCGCCATGGAGACAATTAAGAATCTAGCCCGAATCCAACGTTTATTCATTATCCTTTATTATTTTATAGCCTGTGCCATTTCTGTTCCTCTGACGGCCGTAATTACATTAACGTAGTCCATGGCTTATAGTGTTGTCCTCAAAGCGGTGCCCAGATTCACTCCAGATTGCCATGACCACAATTATAGCGTTATACATCAATGCACGACTACGTTGATTCCAGTTCCACCATCATTCGTTTTTTTAAATCCACATTAGACACATCAGTTCTGCTTCAACGTGCCTACTGCAGCGAGTTCTATCATGCCAGCTACCGTATGCCGCAGAACTTCCTTTGAACTCGCTTGTTATCGACGCACCTAACGAGGCAGGAGAGAGGAACACATCCTTTTTCGGGTGCTGTTTTTTTTTTTCTTTTTCTGTGGTATCTCGTTGTTCTTCTGTAGATCACAGTGGTTTATCAGTGGCGCAATTGATGTATTCCTCACGAAGACTATTTGTCTCTGCGCGGTGGCGGTATGTCAAGACTCGTCGCAGATGCGCCAGGTCAGCAGTTGTAACATACCGCAAAACATGACTGCAGTCACTAAACCAACAGGCAATGTCGCCGGCAAGCATTGGCAGATCAAGCTTTACGGCAATTTTCCCTTGAAGTCCCGACGCAGATCACGATTCAACTCAAGACTACAACAAACACCTCGATCACAAATTTGGTTCCCTCACAGCAACTGCAGTGTAACCTGGCATCTGAAAAGAGGAGACGGCTGATCGACTCTGTAACAAGGGCGAAACTTTCTGGAATGTGTTTTCCCCTGCTTAATGTTTTCAGCAGGCTTGCTAGGAGGGGTATATGCATGTAACATAAATTAGTTGGCAGGATCAGGCAAGGGATGGAATGTAGTTTCATATTGTTATGTCGGATATTCGGGCGCAGTTCAACGCATTTGGAGGATTTAGAGGGAGATTTCATGACATTTTAGACCAGTGTCTCATCGTGGATCAACCAAACCCGCTACCAGACATCGATCGCGTTTCAGCAGTTCGAATGTGATCGTCTGTGTCACAAGGGAAAACAGTGCAGTAGCACAAAAAGACATCACATTAAGAAAGTAGCAGCCTATTTGCGCATGTGATTTTTCTTTCTTCTACTTTCTATTTATTTTCACACTCAACCACTTGCGAAGGTGGAGAATTATTTCTGACGATGATGAAAACCTGTGGACTTGATATATACTTGATCAGTGTCGTGAGCATGATGCGGTATAGGGTAGGGATCTGAATGAACACGATAGATTCATCTTGACAAGGGTCAATCAAGGAGACCGTTTGCCGACTGGCCAACAAGCAAGCGAACTCAGCTGGCGACGTGGGCAGCTTAGCGTCTACCTTGGTGAGCAATCATGTCAACCTGTCATATAATTTCCCGAACTGAATGACAGCGCTGCCAGCACAAAAGCAACCATTGCGACTGTCAAATGGCAGAGCGCAAAATAAACGTCGCCAATCACATGCACCCCAGCCCCATGTCAAGGATGGCGCCATGAAATGAAGATGGGCAAATTGTTTATCGCTGTTTGGATTGCCGATTTATGGTGTGGTGTTGAGTGGCTTTACAGAAGCGACATCTGACAGCTGCATGATCCACAGGCGCAAAAAGAGGCGACGGCTGGGGCCGAAGGCTTTGACACAAGGTATGGCCAGGCACGCCACAGCGGTTTCCAGCACATCACACAAGATCGATAGCTAGCGCCTGAACGTGTACAGAATCTAATTAATCGAGTGTGTGCGTACGTGCAACCACGCGACACCGGGGTAGACGGCTAGAGAGTGCCGATCCGCGATGGCAGCTGTGGCTTTCCGCAGGGGCTTGAAGTGGTGTCGTCTCACAGACCCATCACCAGCTGAAGTGGTCAAGACAGGCCCGATGCGGGAGTTTGTGGCTTGCGGGCCTCAGCTTTCCACAACCCAGCATGGTGACCTGTCGGATTGGCACTTGCAAGTGTTGCAGGTTCGCGCAGCAAGGGGATGATGGCGGCGGTCCAGCCGAGCACCAAGATTGGAGTTGATGTGCGCAAGAGATGGACGACAAGAGCAGCTCCGGGTATCCGTCGCCATCCATTGGTCACCGTATGTATCGTTAACCGACCTGGAAGATCCTGTACGAAAGGTCGTGATCCCGGGAGCCTCCCCTCCTCCCCCCTGGACAGCCAAACCCCAGGTGCACCACCCCGTGCCGCGGTAGTCGATTCCAGTATCGAAAACCGATTGCGAGCTGTGAGGATTGACAGAGCTGGCCGGCTAGGGTTTGCATCTAGACGAAGGAGGTGTGCAGTTGCAGTCCGCCACGGGCGCAAGATACGGCCTGGGGTAATCAATCGATCCCTGAGGGCATCAGGACCTGAAAGACCTGAGCGTATCGATGAGATCATGGACACGATAACGTCACTGGTCTGTCGGCCGGGGTTCCGTTATTGGCCCGATGGATTGCTGGGGGGAGGGGAGCCACATCCGGCCGAAGTACAGGGTACTTTGGTGACTAGTATTCTGGTTTTTATTTCTCACGTCAAGCTCACGCACCTCGCGTCGACTGAACTGGACTGGACTGGATTGTTTCACAGCCTCGGACACGAGCTCGAGCAATGAGCGACAGGCATGAGCAGGGCTTGTGTTGGTGTGGTGGGGATGGCCCGTCTTTGTGCCTTGGAGCCCATTCATTCTTGCCTTGCTGGTTGAGGTTGTTGGACGCTAATGATTTTTTTTTTTAAAGCTTTGGTCTTGTCTTGTAGCTTGTGCTTACCAGCGCAACGCAATTGACGGGGCCAGCCAGGCCTGCTCAAACGTTGTACCTGCGGTAGTTGCAAAACGACGTCTGGATGCCACCAGTAGGAAGCTTGCCGGGGGAAACGGTCATTGTAGCACTGCGTCGCCCGAGGCTGCTGTTGACATGCAGTTCTACGGCGGGCACGAGGAGAGTCTCAACTGCGACACACACACGCACACATGCGACACAAGACATTCATCGGCAAGGCAAGGGGGACGGGCCAGCGATGTGCGGCGCAGTACGGAGTACGTGGGACGACTGCCGTAGCTTCCGTGGCTTGCTGACGGACTGGCCTGAACGTGGCGTACTGTGGCGCCCCTGGTCGACAAGGATAGTGGCTGTTTCGCCCCCAAAATGTGGCCTGGGGCTGCTCTGGTGCTTCGACAATGAATCAGCCCTGGAGTGTTAATCGGTATTGACGGGCGAGAGGCATGTCACATTGGGAGCTGCCGACACGAGGCCTGGTTCGCGCGGGTTACTATGCCGCTGGTTGGTCACTTGCCCTGTTGGCTTTTCAAATGCAACGGGTGGAACGACAGATACCGTCTAAAGTGGCGGAGTAACGGCCAGGGTGGTCAGCCACACCAAATTATAGACACCTAAGGCCCAAGGTCAACATAGTATGGATCAACGCTCTGCAGGTCCTGTGATCATTCATGGTTACGCACTGGACCGAGCGTGAGAGTTGCCGGGGCCATTCAGCGTTCGGCTTTGTTAGGCTGGGGGTTGGCTCTCCCTGCAGGGTTTCGTCCTACTTTCGAGGGTGCGGCGCGCGTTGCCTTCTGTGGTGGGTTTTTACGGATTCGCCATGCGCCGCCATGGGTGGAGAGACTGCACCGCCACTCTCGTTTGCTCGTGCTGGGGGGGCTGACGACCGGTTTGGCTGGGCTGGTCAATGTTCAGCTGGCATCAGCAACCTAGTTCTGCTTACCTATACGAAGTCTGGGTGAAAAATACTGATCCAAGAATAAACTGGCTTGAAACTGGGAAGAAAAAGGGGGGCGCGACACCCTGCCTTTCGCAGAAATGTAGAGGGAATGGATGTGGTATTTTCTTGGGCTGCAGAATGGGATTGACAAGCAACGGTGGGAAGTGCTTTGTTTTTGGTCTCGCCATCTCACTGTCGTCGTCGTTGATAGGCCTCATTGTGGAGCCTTGTGTGAAGACTTGGACAAGCCCACTGGCGTTAGCGTGTGCATGGTGCGTGCAGCGGCAACGGGGCGGCAGCCGCCTTTTTTTCTTTTCTTTTCTTTCAGGGTGGCAGGAATTGCGGTTGGGGTCTCGGTCTTGGTGGGTGGACGTGAGTAAAAAGTTTCTTGAATTGATTGAAGATGACCGAGTAAATAGCGTGTCATTCACCTGCAGTCGTACATGCATGCGATTGCTGATGTCGATGTCCTAAGAACACTGGTTCAGTCAGCCGCCTCAATCTCGCAAGGTACAATCGCAATGGACTTTGTACGGGACAATACAGTATTAGTTGGGGCGAGGCTGGGATGCTTCACCAATCCCGTCGAGCGAGGTACGGTGACTGATTTGACTCGCCTATCCCGGTATAGAGGCTGTTTACGAGGCTGTCTTGGGCGACCGGCTTTTGGTGCACATGGGGTATCTACCTTGTAGAGGGAGGGAGCTGAGAGGAACAGGCCTGGCTGCATATAACTATAGAATCTGGTGATAGCTTGCCTCGCTGCGCCGGAGCTATGCTGTCTCCAAGGCTCCATTGCCAAGCCGAGAAGGTACCTGTTGACCTGAAGAAACCTGCTGGGCAAGTACCTTGGACCCATGCGCCTCCCAAGAAACAAAGCCCCCCCCCCCCCCATCACTCTTCCCTAAAGCGTATCCGCACCGCCCGCTCTCGCCCAGTTCGGGGGATTTTTTTTTTGGTCGCGCCCTCCCGGACCACGTTCCTTTCCCCTTCTTCTCTCTCTTCTCCCGTCCCAGCACGCCCCATTCTACGCCCCAATATACCATTCCACACCCCAGCCTTTTGTCAAGGTTCCAAGGTTCCTACCTGAAGCCAAGCCCTGAAAGTCGCTAACAGGCCAGCCCCACGCCCAGCAGCTGTCATCATCACACGCACAGCGCAGCGCAGTGCAGTGCTTCGCTGAACTGCGCTGCACCCAGTCACAGAGAGACATAGTGGCCTGGGCTGGCTGGCTGACTGTCTGCCTTTTTGCCAGAGGCTGCTAGCTCGACGGCAGCTACTGCCACTGTACCCTTCTTCCCCATCGCCCACCCACCACATCACCCGCCACCCTTTCCCCCATTCGCCCACCAGTCTCTCTCTTTCTCACACCCACCACCTTTGCCTCACACCTCGCTCTTGCGCTCAACTCAACTCACACCTTTCTCTGCATCGACCTCTTTCACCTGGCTCGGCTCCCATCATCGCCATCATTATTTCCCCTCGCCACCTTCACAACACTACGCAACCTTCATAATCCCGTAAGCTTTTGACTGGCAATTCCTCAACCGAGCCACGCTCTCCTCGCCGTTTTTTTTGGTCTGCCGCGCGCCGCTTTTCTACGCTGCCTTACCTACCTGGGGAAAAATAAAGCAGCTCTCGCCACGCTCTCCAGCCACACATACCATCACCACCGCCCCGACATGTGCCTTTGACCAAGGCTACGGCGACGTCGACCTCACCAAACTGACTGCATGCTGCAATCCCTCGAAACTATTCCACCCCAATTCCACTTCGCGAAGCTGCGTCTATGGCCTCGGACGCCTCCGCCTTTGCTGCGACCGAAGCCCCGCCTGCAACGCGCCCAGGTGCAACCCCTCCCGACTTCATCCCTTCAGACGATCCTGTTAGACTGCTGAAGCGACCTCGATCACCATCCCCTGCCTCTCCGCGCTCGCAGTCCCAACACGACGTGTCCATCGGCTCACCAATCAAGGCCGCTCGACTAGCGCTTGCGACCGGCTCGTCCCCGCCGCCCTTAACGGGTGCTGCCGCGCTCGAGGACGAGCGTCGGCGACGCGACGAGCTCACCAGCCACGACGACGAAATCGAGGACCAGAATCCTCCTCCGACCAGCGATAATCCGAGCCACAAGGCACTCGCTTCTCTCATGTCCGGTGCAGTTCAAGCTATGAGCCGTCCTGTCGACGCGCCTCAGGTAGCTCCTACCGCAGCCATGGAACCGTCACCAAAAGCCCCGACTCCCGTCTCCTTGGCGCAAACCGCGGCGGCACAAATTATTGAACGTGACGAGACGAGTCCTCAAAGCGCGCATAGTGTGGTTGCGGTTCCCGTCACTGAGAGCCCAACCCCAATGGATATTGATACCAAGCTCGAACCTCAGCAAACCCCACAGCAAGTCGTCAGTCAGGAGGAGAGGCCTCAGCCAGGATCCTTGTCGTATCCGGGATCTCTGCAGACTGCTGGTCTGCAAGAGACACCTTCGCGCGGAATGAGCTTCCCCATACCGCCAGGGCAGACGTCTCCAACATCTTCAGGGTCAAAGAAGCACAAATGCCCATACTGCAACACCGAATTCACACGACACCATAACCTCAAGAGTCACCTCCTGACCCACAGTCAGGAAAAGCCCTACGTTTGTACTGAATGTCAAATGCGCTTCCGTCGCTTGCACGACCTGAAACGTCACGGAAAATTACACACCGGCGAGAAACCCCACGTTTGCCCTAAATGTGATCGCAAATTTGCTCGTGGCGATGCTTTGGCTCGTCACAGTAAAGGAGCAGGTGGATGTGCAGGGCGACGGTCGAGCATGGGTAGTTTTGCTGATGGGGATGAGCTGGACAACCCTATGGTGGATGCGGATGAATCGGCCATGTCAGCACTTCCCTACGATAATGGTGAGGATGAGGAGCTCAGGCGGCAGAGTCTGCCTAGTATCAATGCTCAACATGTTCCCGATGCGCAAGGAGATGCCTATGGCGCCCATGCCCGGACCTATCCTCCGACAAGTGGTCGACCCGGTACCAGCGGCTTGTACCCCCCCAATGTGAACCAGACTCAGGCTACTGTCAATACACCGCCTGCTGCGCCCAACAACATGGCGGGTGGTCACACCCCCAGCGGAAGCATCTCGTCAATCCCCGTTGCCGGAGCCAATGCCAACATATACCCTCAAACAGGCATGACGGAGAGCCCTAAACCGCTGAGCCCAGGTGTGCAAAGTCATGACTCGACCAATATTGGGCGACAGCGATCGCCGAGTCTATCGCAGCAACTCCAGCAACAACAATATGGCCGACGGGCATCGGACCTGCAATCACCACATAGCGGGCAAGCTCGGCCAAAGCTACCTGGGCTTTCACACCCGGGATTCGCCGCCCCTGCGCCTGCTGCATTTTCGCACACACGAAGCGGGAGTGGCACCGAAAGCGGCAATATGTTTGCCCAGAGCGACCCTAGCGTCTGGGCATACATTCAAACGTTGGAGGAGAAGGTCAAGAATCTCTCTGATAAGGTTATATCGTTAGACAACGAGGTGACTAGCTTAAAGCAGCAAATGGAGACCCGAGAGGCAACCGCCAAAGCTTGATGGAGGGAATGTAAACGACTTCTTTTGTCTTTATACACGCATACCTACTGAGATGCCCTTTCATTATGTTGAAAAAAATTGGCATGGTGCTGAAGGACGGCGTTTGGGGCACTGGGGAATTTTTTTTTTTTTGGTTGTGGAAGGTAGGGACCTCCACTTAAAAGACGGCGACGGGGATTTTTTTTTATGAATTGGTACTCGTATTGCGCTGTACTATACAAATACTAGTTCTTCAGATAGTCTGCCTCGTGGCAACATCCAGCAGAAAGTGTAGGGAAAATTCTACAATGTTTCGTTGGAATCGATGAGGACGGAAGGGTAGTTAATGGGAGAGCTGTGCGGTAGTGCTTATATAGCTTATGATAGTTAAAGAGAGCTTTGACGGACGGATTTGTGCCTCGGTAGCGTTGGACCCAACACGGATACGGCCTACATGTGGCGTTACCGGGAGCATCGCGGGAGCTATGTGCGCCCCTGGTTGCAGAGCGCTGTCTTGGCTGTGTAATGATGTGAATTTCGATGCGGGCCTTTTATCAGGCAATGCAAAAGGGCTACCTCGGCTTGTGTGAGCGATTCGCACAGACCACACGAAAGCGAGCCATTGACATGGAGGCTCTGGGAGACCACTGGGCGACTTCACGTGTCACTGTCGACACACACACAACCACGTGCGACGTCATCGTCACAGGATAGAGCTTAGGCATGACGAAACCGGCACACCTCCAAACGGCCCACCCGCTGGAATCTTATTAAAAAAAGACAGCGATGGGCGTCTATTGCCCGTATCATACACGCCTGGGCTACATCCTGATTTCTGCTTTGTTCCCTGCCCGCGCACCTCGTCCATACACACCGTGACATAGCTGCGACACCATCAGCGACTATCTTAGGCGCCTGGGACGCTGCCCGCACCACTCTTTTCCACTTTCGACCCTTCCCCGCGTCAGCACGACACTGTCCATCAACCACAATCAACATGGCGAGCGCTGGGACTGATTCCAACCCTCCCGTCGAGAATGGTGAGTCAAGCCTTTCGCCCTCAATGCCCAAGTCATGACCTGTTGAGCGGTCAAGCGCCTCTGCGCATCTCGTTTGATGCGATCGTGCTATGGTTTTGTCAATCGTCGCGTGGGCTGTTGAGCCTTGTCAAGGGGTCGGCACCCGCCTGCTACTATCAAGCGCCCATCGAGTTTTAACTCTATAGATGAGCGCACACGCTAAATTGAAACCCAGGACCATCCCCGACCGAAACCGACGAGCAAGTGGCGACGATACCCGATCCCGACACTACCGAACCTGAGCCTTCACATGCTAATCCCGAGTCTGTATGTACAACGATTTGCACCCTAGTTCCCCAGACCAGGGTCAAGGATTGCACTGATATCATGATTAGAGCACCCACCAAGATCCAAAAACCTCCGAGCACGCGCCCGAACCAAGCACCACAACTGCGATGAACGGCGAAACCGAAGCCTCCCCATCCTCGTCATCAAACGGCGCGCCCAAAAAAGGCGGCGCTGTTACCAGCGGAAAAAAGGTCAATGGACTTGTCAACGGCGACCATGGCGATGATGAATATCCAAGGCTCCCGACCCTACCGGAGATTAATCACGAGCGCAAGGGCTGGCGAGCTGGAGGCATTCACTTTGCGCCTTTGCGAGTTCCCATGACTCGTCGATTGCAAACTGGCGCCGTGTTATTTCACTGCATGTCTATCGTGCTCTTCGTATCCATCTTCTGGCTCATTTGTGCCAATCCCCTCACATGGCCGATTCTGGTCCCATACCTTATCCATCTTACGCTTTCGACTTCGGCCATGAATGGAAAGCTGTCATACCGGTCAGAATATATGCGGAGCCTTCGTCTTTGGAAGCTCTTTACTGGGTACTTCCCCATGAAATTGCACAAAACCTTCGACCTAGACCCCAAGAGAAAATACATCTTTGGATACCATCCGCATGGGATCATCTCTCACGGCGCTTGGGGTGCTTTCGTGACAAACTCCCTCGGATTTCCAGAGTTGTTTCCAGGCATCACCAACACCCTACTGACTCTGGACTCCAATTTCCGTCTTCCATTTAACCGAGATTGGATTCTGTGGATGGGGCTCCAGTCCGTCTCGAAAGAGTCTATTTGGAATATTCTCACCAAGGGAGGTCCCAACAACGATGGCCAGGGCCGCGCTGTGACTATTGTGGTTGGTGGTGCTCGAGAGTCACTTGAGGCTGAGCCGGGTACGATTAGGCTGATTCTCAAGGGCCGGAAGGGCTTTGTTAAGATGGCCCTTCGCACTGGGGCGGACTTGGTGCCCGTTATCGGATTTGGCGAAAACGATCTCTATGACCAGCTTAGCCCCAAGACGCACCCCATTGTGCATCATATCCAGATGATTTTCCTCAAGGTCTTCAAATTCACAGTGCCTGCACTTCATGGCCGAGGTGTGCTGAACTACGATGTTGGTTTGATGCCGTATCGACGCCCTGTTAACATCGTGGTTGGAAAACCAATTCGGGTAGACAAAGCCCATGGCCCTCAACCCGAGCAGGAAGACATTGATCGCCTTCACGCACAATATGTCGAAGAGATTGAGAAACTTTGGAATGCGTACAAGGATCAGTATGCAGCCGGCGTTGAGTTACAGATTATTTCTTAATCGCTTTTTTCTTTCTTTCTTTCTTATGTATCCGTCTTTATTCTTTTTTTGCTTCTCGTGTTGTCTTGTTACATGTGACACAAACAGTTTTATATGTCAACATTGGAAAATAGCGTCTGGCTAGGCTAGAGAGTGTAAGGAATAGAACTGGAATGGGATTGGTAAAATGAATGGATTTTGATGCGCACTTATGGAAGCGTGGTATTCCATATTCGTAATATCAACTAATCGATTAAAATCACTCTGAACTATTGGAGAAAGTTGATATTGGTGCTTTTGCCACTATGAATTGGTTGTGTGTTGCGACGGATATCAAGTCAGGTGACAGCGCGCTTGGTAATCGAAGGGCGCAATCGCGTCGATCGCGTCACATCTGTCAAAGTCCCAGTGGATATCACTTTATTGGCTTTCAGGATTGACCAAACTTCTCCCCCTAAACACAACAACTTCGACCCGGGCTACCCGATCCAAAACCATACCAAATCCGTCGCGGACGTATTTTCTTTCTGCATTTCCCCTTCTCAATAATGGCTCCCCGCTCGACTACTCGCAAGAGGCAAGCTGTGAACTACAACGAGGACCACGACGACGAGGAGGTCAAATCGACCCCCCGCACTAAGACTGCCACTTCTACTCCCAATGCTTCTGCGAAGCGCAAGGCAGAGGCAGAGGAAGAGACAGAGCAGAAACCCGTAAAATCCGCACCCGTAGCGACAGCAGCCAAGAAACGCAAGACGAAGGGTGCCGCTAAGGAGGACGAGGGCATGCCGCTCGCCGAACGAACCGCCGTGTCGTCCCTGAAGAAGTCCATGTACATTGGCGCCCATGTCAGCGCTGCAGGAGGTCCGTACTTCATTCATTGATATTTATTTTCTTTCCTCTTGCCAAGTATCCAACTAACCATGCTTTCGCAGGTGTCCAAAACTCTGTCGCAAACGCCATCCAGATCGGTGCCAACTCGTTCGCCCTCTTCCTCAAGTCGCAACGCAAATGGAACAACCCGCCCCTCGACCCTACTGCCAAGGCACAATTCATCAGCCAATGCAAGCACCACGACTACAGCGCTGCCGAACACGCCCTCCCCCACGGATCGTACCTCGTCAATCTTGCACAGGCTGACAAGACCAAGGCCGACCAGGCCTACACGAGCTTTCTCGATGACCTGAAACGCTGCGAGGAGCTGGGCATTCGCCTGTACAACTTTCATCCTGGCTCAACCGGTGGCGATAGTAGGCCGGCTGCGATTGGGCGCATCGCCGCGCAGCTCAACAAGTCACACAAGGCGACCAAGACGGTCATTACCGTCTTGGAGAACATGGCCGGCAGCGGAAATGTGGTTGGATCAACGTGGGAGGATCTGCGAGACATCATCGAGCTGGTCGAGGATAAGAGCCGCGTGGGTGTCTGCATCGACACTTGCCACGCTTTCGCCGCTGGTCATGACCTGCGAACACCAGAGGCTTTCAAGAAGACCATTGACTCGTTCAACGAGATTGTTGGAGAAGGGTATCTAAAGGCTTTCCACCGTACGTCGTCCAACCCCCCTTTTCTCCCATTACTATCTCTAACATGACCTCCAGTCAACGACAGCAAAGCGCCGTTCAACTCCAACCGCGATCTTCACGCGAACATTGGCACCGGCTTCCTCGGCCTACGAGCGTTTCACAGCCTCATGAACCATGAGGCCTTCCAGGGCATGCCCATGGTTCTCGAGACGCCTATCGACCGCAAGGGCTCCGATGGCAAGAGCGTCGAAGACAAGCAGGTTTGGGCAGACGAGATCAAGCTCCTCGAGAGCCTCGTTGGAATGGACGCCGACAGCGATGGGTTCAAGGCCCTGGAGGAAGAGCTGCAGGCCAGAGGCGCTGACGAGCGCAGCAAGATCCAGGACCAGGTGGATCGCAAGGGCAAGAAGGGAGCCAAGGCTGCTGGCGCGAAGAGGGCCCCAAAGAAGAAGGCCAAGGTGGAATCCGACGAGGAGAGTGAGTAAAGACTTTAGAGGTATGGGATACTGGTCCAACTGTTTTCGCATTATCGTATTATTATAGCTGTAGCATGGGGTTGAGGTGTAAATTTAGGTATCAAGGGAATTCAATGTACGAGTAAACTAGAAAAGGGTATACGGGACAAGTATGAATGCGAGACAACAACAAGATGAAAGAAACAAAGACTGCAGCCGCCTGATCCAAGAAAAAAAAAAACCAACACCAACTAGTCTAATTCCATCGCATCAACGCCAGCTCGTCATGACAGCATTCCTCATCACGCCCTCCCCCTTCTACTTGCGGCTCTTCGCAAACGCCTCAACTCTGCCGATGAGCGACTTGAGGCCCACGCCCCTCTCGCAGTTGGCCTCGAGCCACTGCTCCATACGCTCGCGGACGCTGCGCATGGAACGCAGCACGGGCATTCGGGTGCCATCTTCGTTGGCGACGAACGAGCCCGGGTTGAGCAAGAGGTCGAAGCAGTCGCCCCAGATATCCGTTTGCCAGTAGCGCTTGAGACTCTCGCGAATCTTGTATCTTCGACCCTTGCCGATGCCGCCCTGGTCGCAGCGCATCGTCTCAATGTACTTCCCAAAGAGGAGCGTGTGAATGGTGCCGGCGAGGCCGTGGTAGTCAATCTGCCACGTCCAGGGGCGGCCTTCGCGCATCTCGGCACAGTCCTGGGCGCTGGTCTTCCAGTCGGCAATGAACTCAACATCAGGGGTGAAGGCGCGCATGTCGATGCCACGGCCAAAGTCGATGAGGACAACGCCGCGTGAGGACCATCCGTCACTGCCATCGGGACGCCACAAGCTTCCTGGAGACTGATCACTTTGCGCGGCATCAAGACGAAGGAGGCAGTTGTCAGCCTTCAAGTCACCATGCATGACGCCCTTGGAATGGAGTGCCTCAACGGTGCGTAGCAGCTCAATGGTGAAGAACATGGCCAACTGTTCATCCATTATACCGGAGGGCTCGGCACGGAAGTGGTTGACTACATCAAGCAGAGTGCCATGCGGATGGTACGGCAGGAATAGGAACGCCTCATCTTGGTATAGATGCATTTCGTGAGCAAAGGACAGCGAGGCCGCGGCGCGATGCTGCGGCCCAAGCCGAGTGTGAGCTACACGCATCATATGGAACTCCCAAGGTGTAGGTGGCGTTTCCATCTTAAGAGCCTCTATCTCGCTGCGATGATTAACAGCAAAAGCTCCCTTGCCCATGGCAGCTACGGCATTCTCATCATTTTCGTTGGCCTCAGGCGCGGAGTTCTCCACGAGGTAGACGGGCGCAAAAGCGCCAGCACCCAGTTCCCTCTTGACCGTGTACGTGGCATTGGTGTCGGGGAAGTCGATGACAATAGGACTGGGTAGAGGGCCTGCCTTGTCAGCGCCAGACTTGGTTGCCTTGGTTAAAACCTTGGCAAATTTGCGAATCTCGTTGCCACGCTCGTACTTCTCATG
This sequence comes from Calonectria pteridis, assembly GCA_022837005.1. Taxonomy (NCBI): domain Eukaryota; kingdom Fungi; phylum Ascomycota; class Sordariomycetes; order Hypocreales; family Nectriaceae; genus Calonectria; species Calonectria pteridis. The sequence continues at coordinate 528,586 of JAKZGU010000026.1, read as the reverse complement.
GCGGTGATCGTAGAAGCCAAAGTACGACCTGAGGGGAGGCTGCATATTGGTAATGATTTCAGCACGAACCGCCTCATCAACGGGGTTGCACTGAGCGTCCTTGATGATGGGTCCCTTGGGAGGTAGTGTTTTGGAGGGTATCGACTTGCCAAGAGGCCCAACAGACTTTGGAGCCAGCGGTGCTGAGATTTTGGGCGCGGGGCGGGCTTCGCTCACAATCTCACGCAGAGGGCTGCTCATGGGCTCAAGATCTGAGCCTTCGTCCTCTTCGTCAATGGGCGTTGTTGTGGCATCGCGCTTGCAAGGTGTCTTGAAGTGGTCCATCCTCGCACTCTCCATGGCAACGGACATCTCAGTTCTTTCTGTGATTGGTGTCATGAAAGGGAGGCGGTTATTAGCCATCTCGGCCGGGTCCCTATACGGCCGAGTTGGTGGATCATAGTCCTCTGGGGGGATGGGAATAAACGATGTCCTGGTGCGAGGGAACTCATCTGTGACGGGAGTCCCTGCTTCTTCGTCGTACTCTTCATCTTCCTGCTGTTCTGTTTCTTCCCCGAACGATCCGGACCGCTCAGTATCAGGGACACTGGTATCGACCAAATCTGATTCGTGTGCCTCGCTATTCATTTCGTCATCATTCATTCCTGGGACATGCCTCTGGGTGTCGAAATCAGACCATTCACTCTTCACATCGTCATTATCGGCCCTGGAATCATCGACCTCCTCCTCACCAACTTCACTGATATCAACCTGCTTGGTGGTGCAAGTGCTTTCGCCATCAGAGGTATAATTGTCATCGCTGTCATAGTTGTCACCATCACTTTCCTCAGCTTCTTCGCCGGCAGGTTTAAGAGGTGCGTTAAAGATGTCATAGATTTCATCAGTGGCAGCCTTAGTGTGCATGGTCATTGTCGGCTCTGAAGTGTTCTTCTTGCGAAGCTTTGGCCTGGAAGGGGAATCGAGCTTTGCTTTGACTGTACATATCGTTAGACGTGTCAGATTGCCAGTCACGATTGCGGAACTCACTGATTTGGGTCTCGTTGACCTCAATGACCTTCTTCTTTTTGCCTCCTCGAGGCACACGGGGCTGTTCCATGACCGCACCATTCTCATCGTATTGGACGCGGTCTTGATGAATAACCAGCTTCTCACCAACTCCTTTGCTGATTTCTTCAATTTCTCTCAGAGGGACGACAGGCTCAGGGACGAGGTTCTCATCAATGGACTCGTCCTCCCAACTACAGTCAAGCCAGCCCCTGTTGGCGGCCATAATCTCCTCGAAGCTAAGCTCTGTACCTTGTTCCTCTGGAGTAGGATAGATAGCTGCTAGGTCAACATAAACGCGTTCCTTTTTCCCCGTCTGAGGATGAACAGAAATTTGGCACTTGGATGGAACAACAACAATGTTCTGTATTTGTGAAAGAGACTATTACATAAACGCCGATATACCCATCATTAGTTCTAGGATCATTAATATTTGGGCGATTTGGTGAAAAGAGAGAGGGGCTTACCGGATCCCTGAACACCGCCATCTTTGGAGCAGCACTTTTTTTCCCGCCTGCTTTGAGGGTCTCACCAGCCCAAGGCTTTGCTTCCACCACATTCTCCTTCTTTCGATCCCCCAGGGAGCCAATCGTGTCCCAGCCCTTGGAGCTGGGAGCTCGTGTGGACATGGCCGGTGGCTTCGCATCGGCATCGGAGAAGATGGCGAGCTTTGACTTGGCCGGCTTTGAGGAACTAGCTTCGCTTGCTGGTCGGGGTGCTTGAGGGTCTGCCGGTCTTGAGGCGGCACCGAAGGGGTTCATCTTGGACGCTAGGGCAGGTCGGACGGTGGGCAGAGCGGGGGACGAGGGCTCGTCCATGACCTCTGGCTGTTGCGCGACACGCTCCTCAAACTCCTTGAATTTGCGTAGGAGGCGCTGTACAGGTCGGGCCTCGCGCTCGATGCCCAACTTGTAGACCTCTTCCGCCTGGGCCCATCGAGAGGCACTCTCTAGCCAAGCGGCGTACTCTTCATAGTACAGAGCGAGGGTCTCACCGATACCATGTCGAGAGAGGAACATGTACGTCTCGCGCGGGGCATCGGAGAAAAAGTGGATGTAATGCAACCATATCTTCAAGTATCGAGGGTCGTTCTTGTATTGGGGCGCACCGATGAAAGCCTTGGTGGCTCGCTCGAGCAGAATGTGAAGTTGTGATTGGGGGGTTGCTTGTGCCGATGGGTATGCGTCCAGCGTCCAGCGTACGTATCGGTCAAAGACGTCAAGGGGGTCGTCTGACTCTGCAATGTTCTCCAGTTCGGCCTCATATTCGGCACGAATGCAGTCGTTGACATTGCGTGTGTCGGAAGGGGTTGGGGTTGCAAGTGGTTGAAGGGGTGAGGACGCATACAGTTGTGCCAACTTCTTGGCTGAGCGACCGCCGGGCAGAGACTGGATGTTCTCCTTCTGGCCCTCGATCAAGTCGAAGTCAATCAAATCGTCTGAAGCTGCCATGTTGTGTTAGTACTCGCGTCGACGCAGAAGTATGCGCTTCTCAACTGCGTATGCCGAAGTCGCGGTCGTGTCGTGTTATCAAAGTGGGATTGAATCGTGGGGGGGAAATATTATAATGCACATCTGTTGATTAGTTCCCAATTTTGGGCGTTGCCCGTGACAACAGCGCCACGTGTGGCTAACCAGGAACATATTAGCCACATCAACCCCGCGCCCACTCCAGTCGTCTCTAACTCAGGAGAAAAGTACAGAGTAGGTGGTGGTGCTGATGTCTAGGCTTGAACCATATTAGCATGTAAAAGTAATTGATATTGTAGTTTGAGACCTACAATAAATTTGTTTGGTTGATATCAAGCTGGTTCTGTGAATCGTTTTGATTGACATGCAGTCAATCTTGAAGGTGGGGAGAATCCCCACCTCACAACGTCACTCTGTTTATATTACAACTGGGTCCAAACATTATGCATATTACCATTGCGGCATCCAGGTTGATGTTGGGCATGTGATCGAAATTTTTAGTTTGCCAGCTGCTGTCTTGAACATCATGCGTGTTGGGGTTTGTCATTATCTAAAGCCTTTGGTGGGTTTTCTGCCATGGCCTTTCTGCTCTGGGTGCTGGCGTCGGACCTTACAACATATGCATTTCACCGTCCACAATACATTGCTTGAACGATTGTAAATTCGACAATCAGCTGGGTGGGAGTCTTATAAATGGGCCACATAGCAGAGCATTTCGAGCCAAAATAAATGAAAAGAATGCCTAAATAAGCATATTTGCGTGAAGACAATCTCCCAGGTCTCTTGTTTGGGTTTTTTTTTTTGCTTAAGATATAGTTATTTCTAGGATTAATGTTGTACATTGGTCGGGGTGGAGAAGCATATCTATTCAAATCATTCAACAGTTGGATTGTACATGTCGCTCTATAAACCCTCTCTGGGAAATCTATTTTCCCAACCATGGTCATATACGACTTTGTTTGTCTAATATCTTCCATAAATGCCATTATATACGCGTATGCGGTCGCACATGCATTTGCCTTCGTCTCTTCTATTCGTCTTCGTTCGATTGATCGTGCTCTTTTCTCATGGAATCATGGTCCTGGCTACGTCTATACGATCTTGGGCATCATCTATCGCATCACCACTGATTAGTATTGCCGTTTTGCACCGGATAGAGTAGGGATTGGGTTGAACTCACTGCTGCGTATTTGGGCGAGACGAACAAGGCAGTAGCCTCCGCAAAAATGGTGGGTTTCTCGCCGGGCTTCGCCAGCGACTCAATGTGACCCGTGACCCATGCCTTGCGGCCCTCGACCTTTGTCGTTGTGGCTCGCAGTACCAGGTAGCTGTTAGCAGGTGTGGGCTTACGGTAGTTGATGTTGAGGTTAGCAGTCACAGCGATGTTGTGAGGCAATGCGGCGAAGCAACCACGTGCCAAACCCTCGTCGAGCATGGTGGCCAGGAAGCCTCCATGCACAATACCTGGATGACCGCACACGTCTTCGCCCACGTATGTTACGCAAACAATGGACTTGCCACCATCCTCTATCCACGCGTATGGTGGCGTCACCATTTTGCCAGAGCCTGTCAACGCTCCGGCCGTCAAGCTCTTACTCCGGTACGACGCCGGCATCTTCATGTGTGGCCGTGACTCTTTGTATTTTGGGTCAGCTCGCAACTGTGCCACTAGCGGGTGATTGTTGATTGTCTCATCAACTAGTCGTGCCTCGTCGTCGCTCGGAACGAATCGCTTCAGGCTCTCTTCGTCGGAGAAGAAGCCCATGCCACTCTGCTGCATCGTGCGCCAGGTGCCCACGGCACCGACCGTGGCGCCAGCAAGGCCGATGAGCACCTTGGAAACCAACTGCCGAGAGCCGTTGCCTAGAAAGAGAGATTGTCAGCGAGCGCGCCGTGTAAGTGCTGACCGGTTCGGTCTGCTTACCCTGTGTTTGCGATTGCGCAGCGTAGCTCCGGAGCTGGCCACTGCGGGACAGTCGCTGGGCCACCAGGCCAATCTGACGGCCTCCGCGACCGATTTGCTGGGCGAACATGGTGATAATAGTGGGTGGAGCGTTTACAAGTTCGAAGGCCGGATCCGATGGAGGATGGGCCCTTAGAAACGGCCCCCGATTCTAGAGTAGATTTATTGGCCCGACCGCGGCAATCCCGACCCGCATTGTTGAATGGATTTCGGCCACTTATGCACTTATCGGGCACCGTTGCCCAAACTTTGCCTCGGCTTTGTCTCGATTTCAACGGCTTATCAATTTGTTCAATACCAAGGTACTTTGGTGGATGGCTTTTCTCTACTACGCCTCATTTTTTACATTCATTATTGGGAGGTATATTCAAATCGCTCAAACATCTTGATTTTTGGGAACGTCTAGTTTATGGGCCTGATCCAGCGTGGGAATGATCATCTGCAGCTTAAACGTGACTAGCTTTGGGGCATTCCACGAGCTTGCTCATGACCTGTTTGCGTGACAGTCCTTCTGCCGGGCTTGATATTTGTGCGCATCAATCCTTTGTTCTGGTGACCCGCATCTTAGAGATGTGTGGAGGTTGCACTGAGTCTACTTCCCTGATACTGTACATATAGTGGGTAGATTTCGGGGTCCATCCTTTTTTCAATAGAATCTGGGTGGGTAGCGGAAAATATGATAACTCAATTCGAAGTACCGTAAACCTATCCCGATTTAGTACTTTGAAATGCTGACATCGCATCTCTATTTCCATTTTTATTTCTTACTGTACATTCGCTAGAAGGGCACTGTGTTGGCCTGTGCTACAGTGGTTTCGAATTTGTAAATTCTCTAACTGTTGCATCAGTTTCAGATTCATAGGTCATTTGATGACTTGCACGTTCATTATTCCTCCTCTAGGAGACGATGAACATACAGAATGACAATGAGTTTTTTTTGGGGGGGTTTTGACACCATACTTTTCCGCACAAAAGTCCTATGCAACAACGTACCCCTTGGTTTGAACGATCTACAAGCCAATAAACTCCAGTGAGAAACCCTGTCCAATCAAGCCCCTTTGCAGAAGAAGCCCTTTTGTAACCGTTGCGACAAGCCATATGCATAAAGCAGGGCCCCTCTCCTTGTTACACGACCACTCGCGTAGCAGCTAGCGCCAGCCAACCAGCTACGTTTCGCCAATGAATGGCTCCCACAGTATGACGGAGGCTGACATCATGTTTCAATCTGCGACATGGCCTTGTTGCTGGTTTAAATAGAGCTTCAACCATCTCCATTGTTGACATCACAATCACCATTCCACCAACTTTCAACAAACCAAATGGTATTTCCTCCACGCTCGAAGTTACCAGAGAACGGTATTGACAAGGGCGCTGTATCTAGGCTACTGCTGAGACTGTCGAATTGGGCCCCGCCCACCCTCCCAAGGAGGATGCCATCAGCGCCTTCTCTGCGGTCCTTCCCGACCTCAAGAAGAAGCTCGTCCATCTTCGTCACGAGTACAACAGTATGGAAAACCAGCTGCCCGTCACAGCTTCTTGAAACTAACAAGTTTCACCTCGCAGAACACGAGCCTGAGTACTTTGCCGCCGTGGTATGTACCGAGCCTACCTCCCTCACCACCACCTGCTAGGCACATCATACTGATCTCCATGACCAAAAAGGAGAGGATCAGTGACCATGAGTTAGCCGGTTTTGATGTTGATAATATTGAAGTTATCCGTGTCGGCCCGTCCTCATATGGCATCCACCTCTTTGCCAAGATTCGCATTCCCGCCTTGCCCGACGACGGCCCGGCTTACATCCACGTCCGCGTCTTCACCACCGGTACCGACGAATCCTCCGAGCTGCATAGCATTCACACGGAGGAGAAGGAGTACCCAGACGGCGACAAGAAGTACCGGGCCATATTCACAAAGGATGATGAGCTCGAATGGTTCAACACTTAGCGAGAGAAACAGAATACAAGAAAAAGACAATTTTAGGTCTTTCATTCTCACAGTGCTGCGTAAATGCGCACACAAACTTTTGATGACTTGCCTGTACCTGTTGTGGTGTCCGTACCATGAATTGAAAAAAGAAAAAAATTATGTGCCTGCTTTTTACATGTCCTCTTCTCCTGCCAGAAGCTCCGCGTAGTCGTCGATGGATGCAAACATGGGGAGTTCCTTGAGCTGCTTGCGCCTTGACTTGGGCTTGCTCTTGCTGCTCTCAGCCTCCTTGACCTCGAATCCTTCCTCATCCTCAGCGAGTACGGCACCTCCCTCTTCATCATCATCGTCGTTGAAGCCCTCGATATCGACGCTCATATCATCGTCGTCCAGATCACTCTCCAGATCCAAAGCGGGCTCTGATCCATCCGAGGCCATGTCATCCTCGTCAAGATCATCAAAGCCAAGATCAGAACCATCGGCATCGGGATCAACGCCAGGCTGGGCCGCAACGAGAGCCTTCCAGATCTCATCCTCTTGCTCATCATCCTCTTCCTTATCGCCGGCGGGTGCCTTCTTCTTTGTGTCCTTGCCATCTTTGTCGACTTGCTGGAAGTACTCATGGAAGAAGACGTCTTCGGCTGCCACATCCTCTGCCTTCTTCTTCCAAAATGCCGCAGAGTTGACTGATGGTGTCGATGCACCAGGTCCTTTGCTTCCAAGCCAGATATCGCCAAGATCCTTGCTTGCACGGAGGGGCTGCATGATGGACACACCCTTGGAGGCGTCGCCTGCCTTGGGGTTGCGGTAGACAAATTTGTCCAAGAAGCGGATCAGAGAATGGCTGTCGAGGTCAGGCTTCTGCGCCTTCTCCTTGTGCACAACCAGATTAGACGCGAATACATTAACTGAAGGATGATAATGCCCTTGCAGAGGGATCTGTCCGTTGTTAGTGGCGCGCGTACATTTTGGTTATTAAACTTACCACCTCCCACAAACAGCTTCGGTTAGCATTGCTGTGCTCGGGATCTCTCTTTTTCCCATCATAAACAGGGCGGTCGCTCTCAGTATCGTCATCAAATATCGACTCCTCAGGCTCATCCACCAATGTCGCAAGATCGGGGAATGTCTCGCGTAGATGCGAAACAACATAGAGCAGCCCGCAAACAAATGGGGGCTGATGAAGGCCTGATATTTGAAGCATTCGCTTTGCAAAGGCCTTTACTCGTCGTGCATCGATATCGTTCTTAAGCGCGCGAAGGAGGAGGTTCAGGTAGAGGGCCTGCTTTGACGAAGTCACCAGTCGAGGATCCAGTAGAGATTCGTATAGAGTCCTGTAAAATCTATCGTTTGCGAGGTTTTTGGACGAAGAAATCTGCTGAATGAGAAGCAGAGCCTGGATACCAGTGTTAAAATTGGTTGAGTGAGCAATCTTGAACAAGGTGTTGAGATGAGCATCCATCCTATAAAAATGTTAGTTCACTGGCACACAATAATACTGTCTGCGTAGGAATACATACACATCCTCGTTACCGACCATGAACGGCGCGGCTCGGTTGACACCGGTCAAGATAGCTGACACGAGTTTATCTGCTGCTTCAGTCTCGGGCTCCGAAGGAGCAGAGGCGGATGGTTTGCCACCACGAGGACGTCTCGACCTCTTTTTCGTAGTATCCTTCTTCTCATTCGGATCCGTTGAATCCAATTCCGTCGCGATGCCGAGCTTTCCAGTTTTTAGAATAATAGTGAAAAGATCAAAGTAGATTCGCATCAGCGACTCAGCAACCGATGGTTCCTTGTTGCTGAGGATGGTCTGGTTTAGTGTGTTGACGGCGGAGTACTTTGAGCGGTGGTCTTGGGACGGGTGAAGCAAAATCTCTTGCTCGATCATGCGGATAATGATTGGCTTCATTCCAGGGTGAGAATTTTGGAGTTGAAGAAGAAGATACGATGCACGAGAAGAAATCTTGCGGTCTCGATCGCCGAGCTTATGAACCAACAATCGAAGCAAATTTGACTCCTGCTCGGGCTTTTCCTTCAGTAGCCCGTAGACGAAATCGAGAGCCCGGGTACGCGAGTATTCTATCTCGTCGGAGCACCAGTTCTCAAGCAATTGAATGATGCGGAAATAAGTATCTTTGAGCCAATCTTCATAAGCCCAGGCGATCAAGTGGGCAGCAGTGATTTTTCCCGGCAAAGGCTTGCCAGCAGCCCACGTAGTATTGGGGCTCATCTGCAGGGTACCGACTAGGCCGGGCTGGGTGTGGAATGTGCGGAGACGGCGATCTGAAGGCAACAGCGTACCTGGGCCCAACAGATCAACCAGGGCGCCGATAGCACCGAGGGCCTGGCCTCGGCTCTTCTTCGAGGCGAGACCCATAAGGGCGTCAAAAGCCCGAATGTTGTGTACGGGAGATTCTTGGATAGCGAGTGTTAAAGCAGAAATCTTATCGGTGAGAGTACCGGAAGTCATGATGGTGGACAAGAACTTGTGGGATGAAGAGGCAAACACGCTGGTACGGTACTTGGTGGCATCCTGCTCCATCAGATCCTTCGCGTGATCTTTAAGGGCCGCAACGGACCACTTGAATGAGTTAGGTCCGTCACTGGATGGTGAAGGTAGCTTGGGCAGCTCAGCGGCATGCCAATCAGCCCTGGGCTCAAAGGCCTAAGTTACTGCGTTAGCAGTCAGAAATGTTTCAAACATGTCGGAGTAACTTACCAAACCCTTGACTTTGGGAGGAATTGGGTCTTTGCTTTTGGAAGTCTCCTTCTCTTCTTCCTCTTCCTCGTCCTCGCCGTCTTCGCCGTCTTCATCATCGCTTTCCGCGTCTTCTTCGTGGTCTTCCTCTTCAGCCTCCTCTTCGTTTTCGCTGGCTTCATCAACCTGAACGGCATCAAAGCCGAGCTGCTTGGAGAGGGCAGCAAGTTCCTCCTTCAATCCCTTGTCGACGGGCGTCTTGGAAACGTGGGCATAGCTTTCATCCTCCGAGTCGATGTCCTTGATGAGCTCTAGATCGCTCTCATCACCGCCTAAAGCTTTGATTTCTTCGAGTAGAGCATCATTGTCAACCTTGGACTTGGATTTGTCAGTCGCAGCTCCCTGGGAATTGCGCTGCCGCTTCTGGTGCTGATCACTGGCATCTTTGGTTGGCGGCTGCTTGCGCTTCGAGCTCAAGTTCTGGTCAATTTTTGCCGTGAGCTGATCCAGAGCGTTGTTATCAAATGCCCTACCGTCATTAGAGCGCCGGGGGTCTTTGCCTTTCTTGGTAGGCTTGGCCATCTTTGATGAATCCGCGTAGGTGAGGAAATCTCAATTGGAAATTCTCAGTGAGAAGCGTCCCAGAACTTTTTTTTTGGGCGGCGCGAAATTCTAGATAACGATAAGCCCCACTGTTTTCGCGTCTGCCGCGTTTAGGTTGTGCTAGTGTTCACCGCGGCTAACATTCGGTGCTCCACCAAACTTTGGCAACTGGCGGTTCATTCATCCAGTTGGAAACGGACACTTACGATTGTCTGATCTTGCGGCCACCCACATTGTGCAAAACCGGGGCTTCAATTAGGTATAAAATAATCCTAGACGTCACACTAAATGCTTTCATCAAGGCTGGTTCGCTTCGGAGGCGCTGTGCCGCGAAGGAGCCAGCTCGCTATTCAGCTCCGAGGTCTCACAGTCTCCAGCGTTGCTCAGTCTAGTCTTCCTCGCTCAACCTTGTCAACAACTTGGGTACCAACTGGCGGGATCACAGCAAATGAAGATGAATGTGAGAATGATAAAAAAAAATTATATTGCCTCTTGTTTTGCCTCAAGATTCGAGCTAATCGAGAATTTTAAGTTGGCCACGGAAAGCTCATCCGAGCTGGCTTTTTGCGTCAGGTACATCAGTGTCTTGTATTTTTATGGTAGAAGATATTGACGATGAAACAGGGCCACTCGGGAATTTTTCAGCTCCTACCATTAGGCCTCAGAGTGCAAGATAAAATTGAGAAACTCGTCGACAAACACATGGGATCAATTGGTGTGTACCCCGAGTCAATTTTGTCAATTTCCCCATATTTGTGCTGACAGGAAACTTCAAGGGGCATCTAAACTTTCACTTTCTACCATTTCATCAGAAGAACTTTGGAGGAAGAGTGGTCGTCTAGATCTTGTCGCACCTGAAGTATGGTCTGGCTGGTTGTTGAATTGACTCATGCTGACTTGTTAGCTTTTTCGACTTGCTGACCGCAAGGAGGTCCCTCTTATTCTATCTCCAACTCACGAGGAAGAGATCACGACGCTTGTGGCCAGCACGCTCAAATCTTACAAAGATTTGCCAATCAGGCTATACCAGATTAGTTCGACACCTCTTTCCCTGGCGCCCGTTTTCTTTACTAAATCATGTCTACACTAGCACGAAAATACAGAGATGAACGGCGCCCTCGCCATGGATTACTACGTTCTAGAGAATTTTTGATGAAAGATCTCTACACGTTTGATCTGACAGTCAGCGCGGCCATCGACACTTATAAGGAAGTGTCAACTGCATACCAGGCCTTCTTCTCCGAGCTGAAACTACCTTTTATCGTGGCTGAAGCCAGCTCGGGAGACATGGGTGGCGATCTGAGCCACGAATATCACCTACCTAGCGCTGTTGGTGAAGACACTGTCGTAAAGTGCAGCAGCTGTGGATATTCTGCCAATGACGAAGTTGCGACCGCAAAGCTACCCGCTCAGCTTGAAGTTACAATCACCAAGAAATCAGAAATACGTGCATGGCGTGGTATTTCGAAGGACAGGAAGACTCTCATCAATGCTTGGATTCCTCAGTCTGATGGCAATGAAATCAACCTCCACGCTCTCAAGTCTACCATTCCAGAAGTAGACACCGCAATTGATACCCCAATGCCGTTCTGGGAGCAAACTCTTAAGAGCGGCCAAACAAAGGTTATCAATGTTATTGATACCCGTGTTGCATCCTCCTTCGAAACACTAAAACGGCGTCTGCCTTTGTTACCATGGGGAATGGAAAATGAAGGAGCTGAGCATTCTTTTATTGACTGCACAGAGGCGGGTGTTGGGCTAAACCTTGTGCGTATCGCAGATGGCGATGGGTGTCCAAAATGCGAGGATGGTACTCTCAAGTTTCATCGAGCTCTAGAGGTGGGCCATACGTTCCACCTGGGAACTCGATATTCCGTGCCTCTCGAAGCATGCGTGACGATTCCCCAAACAGGCCTACCAGAGGCCACCGGCGATGGACTGGCACCAGGAAGCCGAATCCCAGTGCAAATGGGATGTCATGGCGTGGGTGTTTCTCGCATTTTTGGCGCTGTGGCGGAAGTCCTGGCCGACGAGAAAGGGCTCAACTGGCCAAGGGTCATTGCCCCCTTTGAAGTGGCATTGATTGCTACATCCGGGCTGGAGCAAGAATCCCTGGATCTCTACGATACCTTGGCTAGCTCAAATGGCTCTGGTCCTGGGTTTGACGTTGTCCTTGATGATCGCAAGCAGTCTTTTGGCTGGAAAATGAAGGATGCTGACCTAGTCGGCTACCCTGTCGTTGTTATCTTGGGAAAATCATGGAAAGAAGATGGGACATGTGAAGTTCAGTGCAGGAGACTTGCTGTCCAGGAGAACGTTTCCGTCGACGCGCTGCCGAAGTTTGTATCGGATTTGTTGGATAAGCTGTGAAAGCTTTATACTCACTCCCCACGTTGTATTATATTTGGGCGATTAGTGCCTTTTGTAAAACAAAGAAATGCATAAAAAACCCTAGAAGATCAATCCCTCTGTATAAAGCGTTTTGCGGTTCGTTTCTTTTAGCTAGCTGCTGAAGATGTGTTGTGGTGGAAACGGCCCCGTTAGTAGAATTCTGCAACCTCACGTCATAATATTCACGAAGCGAAATGTTGGAGGGGATCACGGCCAGCGACCACCTTCGACAAACCTGAGCGGGCGCCTCAACAAACGCAATCATGGCAGGCAAACAGGAGATGAGTGAGCATACGTGATACCCTTAGAAAAAACTAGGGCTCTTTTTTGTGCTGACAACTCTCTCCCTCACAGTCAACCTCGACACGCTCGAACCCCAGCAACTCGCGCAGGTCAAGAAGCAGCTTGACGAAGAGCTTGAACACTTGACATCGTCCTTTTCCCAGCTCCACGGCGCCCAGAGCAAATTCAAGGACTGCCTGCGATGCGTACAGAGCCGATCCGCCGCCAAAGAAGGTACACACCTCCCGATATGACCCAAACCCAGGCCGAGACGAGCGACCGCGCACAAGAGACGAATACCTAACATGGCACAGGCTCCAACTCGGTGCTGGTCCCTCTGACCAACTCCCTATACGTCAGAGGAGAACTTTCCGACACTGAAACTGTTTTGGTGGACGTTGGCACTGGTTTCTTGGTGGAAAAGGTCAGATGCTCGTGATGGTAGTCAACGGCCTGCTTGCTGACCAGCTTGCAGAAACTAAAGGCTGCAGAGAAATTCTACGAGAACAAGGTGGAGGAACTTTCTAACAACTTGAAAGACCTCGAGGCTATCGTACAAAGAAAACAGAGTAACGCGCGGATGATTGAAGAAGGTATGCTCTTTTCCAACCCTTTCCTCTAGATCGCCCCCCACTCATCATGTTCACTAGTTCTGAGATCAAAGATCATGGCTGCTCAGGGGCAACAGTCTGCACCACAGGCGGCTTAAGGAAGATTTAAATCATAGAGGTGTGGATTGGTAGTGAAAAACAGCAATACCTTGGGATAAACCGAAGACACGAAGAAATATGAACCAAAAATTAAAGCAAAAATTTAGGCCCAGGCCCAGATAAATAATGTCTACAGCTGAGAATCGCTGCTTGTTGCATTATTGCGCTGCAGCCTAAAGTTTATCCCGAGCTCTAAAAGTCATAAAACTCACCGAGGTGCTTAAGTAGCAAGTACTTGAGCATGTATGATTAGACCGATAATATCGGGGAGAAAAGTTCTCTCGTGTCACTAGCTGACCCAACCGTGTTTGCCGTCACACAGAAGACGTATTTTGCCTTTGCAAGTAGAAGGCCGCACGGTTACACAACAGAATTCCTGCTTCCTGCCGTGAATCACGGGCGGTTGGTGCAGCTGGCCGTCGGCTCCTGCCTTTGTGTTTGCTCTCATAAATAGCCCTGCCACCCACTCCTCGAAGTATCCCTCAACTTCCTTCTTCAATCCGCAAAGAAGCATCCCGGAGACTCTGGTCTGAACCAACGCTACCTCTTTCGTACACAATGCGACGAGGTGCGAAGCGGGGGAATCACCAGTCCCATCGAGGGCGAGGTGGTTTTGCAACAAGGTCGAGTGCACCGAGACCAGCCATTCGAGAGCCCGTTCTTGCAAACACGTCGCCTGAAAAAGCCGCCATTAAAATGAGTGGCAAAGATCGCTTCGGAAAGTCAGAGGCTATGGGGACGGCGAAGTCAATGATGCATTCAGCTCGTCAGAGGGTTCGCCGAGCTGAGGACGAGGAATTTTTGGGGCCACCGCCTCCAAGTTTGGAATTAATTGAGGTAAGTCTGGAGATGTAATATCTTGAAGCAAAGAAACAATGGCAGTTTCTGACTATGGAAGCAGTGTCGTCTTGTTCTCCCCGGGATGCATATGCTACCCGCTGGTTTGGATGAGCCTGGTGCCCTAGACGATATTCGTAAAGTCTACAAGGTCTACATCACCAATGCGAAACCGAATGTTCTTAGCATCAAAGCAAAACACATAAACGGGCTACAACAGGCATTGGGCGCTATAAATTGGGCAATCCACGACATGCGTCTCTCGAACGAACACCCGCCTACCCAGTTCTTTGTCCAGAAATCGATCATCAGAGGGAAGAACAGAACAGTCAGAGTTGATATCGGTTCCCGACCCTTCTCTACCTCAAGAAACCTTGCTGTGGCGGGGAATCTATCGGCTATGGATGATCATTTGCCTGGGCTCACAACTAACTTGGTGTCCTCAGCGGACACACTCATGTCTCTGAACAAAAATATGGCGATGAGGGTGAGCTTTGGGCGCATAAATATTCGTTCTAGAAACACCCGCGGTCGAGACGAGATTCCCTACAACGAATTCGTAAATATGATGAGTCTGTACTCCCACCGTGGAGGCGCTGGTCTTGAGACCAGGTAAGTCAGCCCCATTTCTGGATTTCTCGCCCTTTGCCTGACTTTGAGTAGACTTCCAGACATCGAAAACGCGGAACAAGTCCTCCAGTACCTTGTCAATCCAGAACGGGGTATCTGTGCTGGGAACCACACTATGACTCCAAGCTACAAGATCACCATGGCCGTCAAAGGACAAGAGGTTAAAGCGGCGGCGGCAGCGCCTGTTGGTCGACGACTTCAGCTCTCCATGGTCCATGCCGTCAAGCCAGAGACCTGGGCGCGTCTGAATTGGACGGTAGCTGCTCCAGATATGTAAGTTCAGCGCCCCCTATTTTTCGTATCTGATAGCTGACTATTCTCAAAGGCACTATGACTGGAAATTGCAGGTAGATGCATGGGATGACGTGGACGCTCCAGAAGAGCTGGGAGACATCCATCAAAAGCTCCAACTGACCGTTGATGAGAACCCGGCCAGAGTTCTTCGCACCCCCAGACTTAACACGCAAAAGCTCGGGGTGCTGCAAAATCATATCGACCAACTAAAGGTCAAGACATCCGTCCTTGTCCCGTACAAGGCATCACCTTACGTCATCGAAGTGAACATCACGAAGACGTGGAAAGGGGTTAACATGGCCGATAAACCAGAGGTGACTTGGGGCATTGAATTCTACGCAAGCCACTGGGACCAAGCGATCAACAGAGCGAACGGGTACGGACGCCGCAAGGATTGGGGCCAGGATTATAAAGATATCTGGCCGGGCGATGAGCCAAGTCTTGAGGTTAGATTTGGAGAGTTCATACATTCCATTCTGGAGGTTCAAGCCCTCTTAGAAGAGGCACATGGCTACATTGATTCGCCCCAGCAAGAGCGTATAGTTTAACATAGGCCGATTAATTGAACGCTTTGTTGCTCTTTCTTTTCTATTAAATATTCGGATGCATTATCTTGATCCCAAACCGTTTGAGGAAACCTTTGGCTTCCACCAAAGGATTTTTTTTATCATATGTTGCCTGGAATACTGAGGCAACCTTGGGTAATAATGGCGCCTCTATTATTTGCAGCGTCTTAGCGTCCCTGATGTGGTGGTATTTTGCAATCGCTCTCGCAGGCACAGATAGACATCTCGGTTCTTTGGAAATAGCAGCTCGTAAATAATCGGCATACTTCTTTATTATAATTCCAATAAGGAAGACCACGAAGTTATTAGAAAACATATGAATAATTTTTATGCATTTCTTGTTCGTTCATTGAGTCTTCTGGTATGGCTGTAGCCCCGATAGATAGAATTACTGGCTAACTGCATATAACCTGGCAACGGGGTCGGACTTGGATGTCGCGTCTTCCAGACGCGTAAATTGCAAACTGCCATCAAGAATCAACGATACCTCATGGCGCCTAATCCTGCTGTGGCGAAGGTCGCCGAGGCCCAGAGAAGGCGAAAGCGAGGTCCGGCGGGCGGTTCTAGAGACGAATCCGAAGACGAACTCAACGATGTGCAGTGGGAATGGATCTACGATGCTACCACCGAGGCCGAGGATGGAGAGCCCCAGAGCGATTGGAAGCAAAGAAAAGAGGCGGGTGGCAAGATTGTAGCCGCCCGGGTTGGGAAGTTTGAATGCCGCGTGGGAGACTGCGTTCTGCTCAAGGCGGATGGGTCTAACGACGCCTGGGTGGCCCTGATCTGTGAATTCATCGAAGAGGATGACGATGGCGAGATGGCAGCCAATTTCATGTGGTTTTCGACAGAAAAGGAAATCCGAAATACGGAAAAGAAGCGAGCTGACTTTCACTGGGTAATTCACTTGCGCAAAGCCTTCTCGGTAGGAATGCAATGGCTGACATCTTTCACAGAACGAGCTCTACGTCTCTCCGACTTGGGATGTTAATCCCCTGGCATCGATTAATGGCAAAGCGAAAATCACATCCCTCGAGGCCTTCCGCGCCAAATACCCGCAAGACCGGATTCCCAAACAGTCCCCCGACTATGGTAGGACCTTTGTCTGTCGCCGAGGCTGTAATACACGAACCGCTACATACACCGACGAGTTCGTCTGGGAGGAGCTCTACCGCGGCGAGGAAGACATATTCTCCCTGATTGAATTTGTTCAGAATGGAACCAAGCAGACCCGTCGCAAGAGGAAGGCTCGGAGCCCACCCCCTGAAGATGATGCCTATCAGCCTCCTCCCCCTCAAACACCGACCAAGACCGGCCGTGGGTCAGTCGCGGCGACGCCTCAGTCGCGGCGAAGCCAGGCCGAGCCTGGATCCCGAACAAAGAGGAGCACAAGCAAGAGACTCGAGTTTACCCCATTGGCAACCCGGACGCTGTCAGCCAACTACGTCGAATCTTCACCGTTCCAGATCGCTCGCTCCCGCCTGCACGTTTCGTCCGTCCCAACCAGTCTGCCTTGCCGAGAAGGCGAGTTTTCACTAGTTTATTCTCACCTCGAGGCCGCCATTACTGAGGGCACCGGCAACTGCATCTACATTTCTGGCACACCGGGAACGGGCAAGACGGCGACGGTGCGAGAAGTCATTGCGCGACTGGAGGAGTCTGTCAACCACGATGAGCTCGACGACTTCATCTTTGTCGAGATCAACGGCATGAAAATCACGGACCCTCACCAGTCGTACACACTGCTGTGGGAGGCGCTCAAGGGCGAGCGAGCAAGTCCTGCGCAGGCACTCGAGCTTCTGGAGCGAGAGTTTAGCAACCCCAGTCCACGACGTATCCCGTGTGTCGTGCTGATGGATGAACTCGACCAGCTGGTCACCAAGAACCAGGCCGTCATGTACAACTTCTTCAATTGGCCAACCTTGCGACACAGTCGCTTAATTGTGCTCGCCGTCGCGAACACTATGGATCTGCCAGAGCGAACGTTGAGCAACAAGATCAGCAGTCGTTTAGGTAACCTTGCAAATCACTTTCTGTGTACCATGGCGTCTTTTTTCTAACCAGTTTCGCTAGGTCTTACACGTATCACGTTCCCTGGTTACAACCACGAGCAGCTGATGAAGATTATTCAGTCACGTCTGGAAGGAGTTCCCGGCAAGATTGTGGACCCGGATGCTATTCAATTCGCTAGTCGAAAGGTGGCGGCCGTCAGCGGAGATGCCCGCAGAGCCCTCGACATCTGTCGTCGGGCTGTCGAACTCGCCGAAGCTGACGCCGACATTTCTGGTGACCCAACCACGCCGAGCAAGAGAGATCGCTTGGCCGAAGCCAGAGGCCTGCCGCGGAGCGCCGGGCGAGTCACTATTGCTACTATCAAGAAGGCCATCAACGAGGCCACCACCAACCCCATCCAACAACACCTCCGAAACCTCCCCCTCATATCGAAACTTCTCGTGGCAGCCCTGCTGCTCCGGACCCGACGAGCAGGCTTGGCCGAGACCACCTTTGGTGAGACGCTGGAGGAGATGCACCGCGCGTGCCTCCAAGTTCCGGCGACATACCCCGGCATGGCACAGCTGCTCAACAACGGCCTCAAGGGAACCCAGACGGCCGGACACCGCCCGATGCGGAGACCCGGCCAAATTCACACGGCAGCTCTCGAGTTGGTGGCTGCTGGCCTCATCAACCTCGAGGCCCAGCGCGCCGACAGGTCAAGCAAGCTGCGCCTGGCCATTGCGGATGATGAGGTGAAGATGGCTCTCCGCGACGACGGAGACCTCAGAGCCTTGGGTATCGTTGTATGATTGTACATATATAATAATAGAAAGCTCCCCAAGGGAGAGGAAGCGTTTATAGGTTAGCAACGGAGATGGCGCGATCCGGAACATTACGATTAATAGATTTTTCTTTCTTTTTTTTCCACCTTCCCCACCATGTTCTAAAACTTTCGGTGTGCCAGAGTGGGCTTCCATTCCAATGGATGCGTCTCTTCAGTTGCGGTTTCATCCTGCTTCCAAATTTTGACTCAAAAAAACATGTTAGAATACAATAAACTAGCATGATAACACGAATGTTTGGGGAACTCACTTGTCTTATCGGCCTCACCGCAAATGAGACGAAGGCCAGAGCGATCAAATGTCGAACTCATGATTCCAGCTTCGGCGTCTAGAGAACCAGGCTGGGCGGTGGTGTCAAGGGCTTGGAATCGGTGGCCGGTCTTCCAGTCCCAGAAGCTCATGGAGCCATTGTCGCCTATGATGAAGTTTTGTTAGCATCGCTTAAAACAGCCAGGAGAGGAGAGATGCTAGGATTGGAACACGTACCTCCAGTGAAGAAGACGTTTTGCTCATTGACGCTCATGGTGTTGATAATGGCATTGTGGCCCTCAAAGTTCTGCATGAAGGCACCCTCGGGGCACTTCCACTGCTTGATGCTCCCCGTGCTGCCACTGGCAAAGGTGAACTCTGTCGGGTGAGTGGCGAGGGCGCGGACGCCCTTCTTGTGGTGTGTCAAGGTGCCCATGGTCTTGCCGGCAGCCAGATCCCAGAGCCGCACCGTGGAATCGAGCGAGCCGGTGATGACCTGGGGGTCGGCCTCCTGGCAGACGAGATCGGAGACGGTCTGCGTGTGTCCCGACAGGACGTGGATGTTGCTGCGGGTACGCATGTCCCAGACACGGGCGGCACCGTCTCGGCCACCGGTGACGAGGACATCGAGGGTTGGGTGCAGTGCGAGGGTGTACACGCCGCTCAGGTGGCCGTGGTAGTGGCGGATGACCTTGTTCGTCTCGAGATCCCAGCACTTGACCATCTTGTCCTCACCGCACGAGAACAAGTACGGGTGGCGAGGGGACACGGCGAGGCCACGCACGGTGCTGATGTGGCCGGTGAGGGTCAACCTCAGCGATCCAGTCGCCAGGTCCCAGATCTTGATGGTTCGGTCTCCAGCGCCGCTGGCAAACCACTTGTTGCCGGGCTCGACGGCCAGACTGCGCACCCAACCCAGATGACCAGAGATGACTCTCATCAGCTTCCACGGCGCGTGCCACTCGGGCTTGGGCTGGTGGAAGGTTGGGCCGCCTCTCGTGGTCAGCGTCATGTTCTCCTGCTCACCACCAACGCTGGCGGCCGACGGCGACGCCTTGGAGCCAGGACCGGCCTCGAGCAGCTTCTGGGCCGGGCGGCCAGGGCCACCGGCGGCCTTGACGAGCTTCTTCCCGGGCTGCTTGGACGGGAGCTTGGCGGCGATCGAGGGCGGCAGGGTCTGAACGTCGGCGTACTCGTTGCGGAAGCGGCGCTTCAGGATGGGGTCTTCGGACGCGTCGTCGAGCTTCTGGCGCTTGGCCTCGGGCGTGTGGGCGAAGAGGCCTCGGGAGGCCGTGGCGTTGCGTGCGGCGAGGGCGCTGAGCTGGAGGGCATCCTGGGGCACCTCTGGGGTCTCCATTGCTGCAGCGGTGGAGAGGATTCTATGGGCGGCGGGGGGTTCGATGAGTTGTCGTCGTCAGGGAATTGGAAAAGTCGATGCGAGCCTCAAAAGTTGCGACCAAGCAACTAAAGGCTGTGCAGCCGCGTGTGGCGTTGGCACCGCGCGCCACAGGTGCTTACAGGGGATGTACGGGCCAGTGAGGCGCCGAGCATCCACAGAGCTGCCGATGCTTGCTTGCATACCCACCTACGTAAGAAAGCTACCTGCCTGCCAGACATCACAGCTTAGGCAGACCGTGACCATTTCGTTCTTCGTTTCTTATTCAATATACAATCAACTTTTAGTCCTTTGCCGCACATATCACCCTTTCGCCCCAAAGTCAAACACCAGATGGACACCGATAACGATAAATTCCCCCTCCACACTGCAGCCCGCGAAGGGCGGGGTGAGTATCCATCCCACCATAACCACGCTGCTCTAACACTTGCCTCTAGTGTCGGTTGCAGAGGGTCTACTAAAGGTTAGATGCGGGAAATGGAGCCCATTTTGTATTATCCACACACTAATGCATCATCTTTCTTCAAAAAGACGGACCCAAAGCTCTCGCAGCGCAAGGATGACGATGGCCGATACCCCATTCACTGGGCGGCGTCGTCTAACAACTTAGATATTGTGATTCTGCTCGCCAACCAACGGAGCTTCGATCCAGATGTTCAGGTATTGAAAGCGCCCGCCTTTTTTTTCTTCTAAATTCTATCCTAATTCAAGTCTACCTCTTTAGGACGACAGCGGATGGTCGCCTCTCATGATCTCAGCCAGTGTTCCGGACTGCGAACCCGTCCTCAACTTGCTCATCCAGAAGGGCGCCGATGTGAACCAGAAGAGTAAGGAAGCATGCCTAGCTGTAAACATCCGCTCCAAATACAAATGCTAACTCCACTCGTTTTCAGATAATGCCGGACAGGTAATCCTCTTTTTTTCCAGCTTTGAAATGCCTGCCACTAAACCCGGTCTATAGTCTGTTCTCCATTTCGTTGCCTCCAAAAAGAATCTGGACGTTGCCCGCATCCTCATCGAGAACAAGGCCTCGACCCGCGTTCGTGATCGCCGCGGCCAGTACCCCATTCATCGTGCCGCCGCTGTCGGCTCTGTGCCCATTGTTTCCCTCTTCCTTAAAAACAAGAGTCCGCTCAACGCCGCCGACAACGAGGGTTATACCCCTCTCCATCACGCCATCGCCGAAGGCCACGGTAGATATACCCCTCTGATGCTTTGCCATTTTCAGATCACCAAATCAGTATCGCTGACTCTCCATCGCAGGTGACACGGCCGTGGCCCTCCTTAAAGAAGGTGCCGACTTCACGCTCAAGACAGTTGATGAGGAGTTAGCGCTTGACCTTGCCCCTGACAAAGAAGTATGTGCAATTCGAAGAGACAGAGACCCCTCTTTCTTATCTAACCCCCTTCATCTGTCCCGCCTAAAAAGAAACTCCATCTAACTCTGAACCAAAGGTACGCCAATATGTGATACAGGGCGCCGAGCGGGAGGGAATCGACATGCTGGGGTAGCTAGGAATACAAGTGTAGAAACTCAAAACCAAAAGAGGAGCCAAAAAAAAACATATGAATCATTCACCTTTTAACACTCCATTGTCACTTATTTGATGGTCCGCTCGACCAAATCCCGATACATGGCCTTGACATCCTGAACATCAGCCCTCAGTTCCTCAACGAGCTCGCTCTTTTCGCCCAATAGCTCCAGTGTCGTTTGGTATCTGGAGTTGATGGTTTCCATCTCGGCCTCTAGTTCTGTTACCCTTGTGGTCGCTGACTTGGCGGCCTCCAGATCTTTCATCAGACTAACTATGTCGGATCTCGCCTCATCCCGCTGGCTGCACACTCGTGTCATTTCCTCCTTTGCCGCCACCTTCTCCGCCTCCAGTCGACGGATGGCAGCACTCATCCTCTCAACGAGCTGAACTGACGGGCCCGCGCCAGTCGTCGATACAGAAATCATGTCTTGTGCCATGTTGCGAGGAGCAGATGAATCAAGGTCATCATCCCGGTCAGGTGGAGGGGACGAGGCCCGAGGAGACTCGCTTAGCGGCTCAAACGGCGACAGCGGGGGAGGTGGCATTGCTGATCCCAGAGTAGAAAGAGTGTTGGTCCTGAGGGGAGGTTGGTTAGATAGTCGCCGGGCAAAGATCATGCCTTCGGGGGCGCTGTCGGGGTTGCTGCCAGGAGTAGGCGCGCGTCGAGGCGGTCGGCCTGGGACTGGAAGACCAGCCAAATCAGAGCTGTAGTTTCGAGGAACAGAGAGCATTGGTGATTCGGGGCGGCTGTGGCCCTTGGACATTGAATCTTCTGCCCACTGCCGCCGATCCGTCTCTACAGCAAAATTGTTTGAGCGCTGTTGCTTCTCAAGCTCAGCCCGGGCTTGCTCAAGCGCCGTCTCTGTCGCCTTGGATTGGGTACGAAGAGTGGCAAGCTGCTCACGGCATGTCTCCAACTCTTGCTGTGCAGTTGCGAGCGCAGGAGTAATATCTTGCAACTCATCTTCCAGGCGCCGACAACGACTAGCCTACCAAGGGGTTAGTCCTCGATATTGAAAAAAAAAAGAAAAAAAAAAAAAGAGAAGTCATACCGAATCACGAGCCTTCTTTCGCATTTCCGACTCGCGTCGCTGGGCTTCGTCCCTCTCCTTTTCGAGATTTGACACTTTTGTCAACAGCGAAGCTTCAATTCCTTGCCAGTTATCGCTGGCTGAGGCATACTGTGACTGTAGAGTCTCGATCTGCCGAATCAACTTGATCTGTGATTCGCCGCCTGCGCCTGATGATGCTTCTTCAGCCGCTGCCCGCATCGCCTCCAGCTTACTGTCTGATGCCCGTAGCTCCAGCTTTAGCTCCTCTTCCACATTGCGGTTGCGCTCGATCGCGCGGTCTAGCTTCTCCTGCCATTCTAAGCCATCTAAACGTGCTTTATCTGATAGAGCCTCGATTTCCTTTCGTAAGCCCGCAATAGTGTCCTCAAGCTCCTTTTGCTTCTGTTGCTCGGCCTTGACGGCCTTTTTGAGGGCCTCGCTGCTGGCAAGCTCTGCCTGTTCTGCCTTTGCCTTGGACTCACGTTCCAGGCGTCGGTAGGCTTCATCCTTGGCTGCGTTGTCTTTCTTCAGGGCATCAATCTCTTTTTGCAAGGCATTGCTGACCTTGCGCACTTCCTCGTTCTTCTTCTCCTGCTCCTCGTTGCTGTTTAAGCTATCCCGAATCGCCTCAGCTTCGGCAATCGCCTTCTCTTTTGCCTTCTTCAACTCATCCATCTGTTTTTCGTTGTCTGTAACCTGGGCGCGCAACTTTCGGATTGTAGTTCGGTATTTTCCTTCAGAGGTCGACAACTTCTGGCCCTCCTCCATTAGCAGTGCAATCTTCTCGTCCTTCTCCGCAAGTTTCCGGTCCATGCTTCCTGACGGCGCCGCAGTTTTGCTCTTCTTTGCAGCCTCCACGGCGTTTTTGGAGAGATACTGCAATTTGGCTTGGAGGGCATCTATCCTCTCGACATATTCCTGAACCTCCTCTTGGTGTCGAGCCTTGATAGCCTCAATCTCTTCATTAGACTGTGGGGTCTTAACTTCTTGTTCAGCGGCCTGTTTTGCTGTCTCTTCTGGTTTCTCGGGTTCCCGTTTCTGGATCTCTTCCTTAACGTCCTTGGTCGGAGCCTCCTGCTGTTTGAACACCTCTGCTTGACTTGTAGACTCAGGTAGTTCTCTTGATTTGCTTTCTGGTTTGGCCTCGGGCGTGGGTTGGACTTTGGTGTCAACTTTGGCCTCTGTCTTCATTTCCATCTTTGGTGTCAGCGCATCAACCTTGGCCTCAGGCGCGGGGGCAGGCTTGGAAAAATCAGGCATGGCTTCCTTCGGGGGTTCCTTCTTCACGATAGTCTTGTTCTCTGCCGGGCCTGTTGCGGCATCCGGAGCTGGTGTTGAAGGTGCACGCGCGACAGCTTCGTCGGCAGGAGCCGGAGTTGCAGGTTTGGACTCGGGCGTCTCGGAGGCATCCTTGGCGGAGGGGGCATCAATACTCAGGCGGGTTTCTTTGTCAATCGAGTCGCGGGCGGAGGAAGAGGGGCTAGGCTGGTCCATGGAGCTACGTGGAGAGCCTCCAGTAGACGAGTTCCTGGCGGCCATGGCCTTGGCCAGCCTGGCTTGGAGTCGGTCATTTGCTCGGGAGGGTTTTGGCGCTACAGAACCATGGGTTTAGCAAGATATCCGGCAAGTGTGCAGCCGAGAGCTGAGGGCATACCTGGCTTCGCGGCGGGTTGGGGCGCAGCTTTGTTGGCGGCCTGTTTGCGCTGACGCTCGGCCTCCTCGCCCTCGGTGAGCATGTTATCGAGACGTGACTCGAGGCCGCCGACGGCGTGGGACAGAAAGGAGCCCCATCCCGAGCCCGAGGGCTTGCCCGGGGCAGCCATGGCGGATGGTGGAGGATTGGATCGTGGGTGTGAAGGATGGCGTTGGGCGCAGATTGCGATGTCGGGGCTCGCTCGTTAACCGCGGATCGTCGTGTCGTCGGAGCAAGCAAAGGTGTTTCGATGGTCAAGTTGTGCAGGTCATGAGAGCCGCGCAAGTTTCGGTTTGTGCCTGGAGCTAGAAACCGGGGACTGCATGAGGTGTCGTCAGCCTTGCGACTGGGATGTGTCGTGCGGGCGGGAGAGGTTGACGTGGTGGGAGTGGGAGGGAGGGAAAATTAATCGTATTAGTTACCGACCTACTTTCCTTGCTGGGTGCCCAAGCTAGTTCCCCAACTTGGCTAGACGTGCATTTGCTTGGTCTCAAGGGTAGTGTAGGAAGGTAAACATTATTCTCAAAAGAGGACATGTAATATGAGGCATGCACGCAATTATTCGAATCCCCCAGAACCGACGCCAGTTCCGCCCCCACCCTTGTGTGAAGCATGCTACCTAATGCTGACGTCCAACCAACCGTTTTCAGCTATACACGAGAATCGGGTTAGTCTTCAAACGCAAGGTACACATCACCAACCGATTTATCCATACCATGTGAAACCATCCGAGTCAGATCAAACCATCTTCAATTGCTTAGTAATTTTATTCGCGTATTTTTCCTCCATCTTCATTATTTCTACTTCTCTTATCTTTCCTTTCCGATCATACTTCAGACCGAGCATATATGTCTGGGCTTCCATGAGAGGCATTTAGGCGACTGCAATAGTTAACTACAAAATCGTCATGGATTCATTCCAATTATTCCAGCAACATCTGGCTTTTTTTTTTTTTTCCTCAATGTGCCCATGTTCTGCTCTTTAATCTGGCTCTACATCCATTTGTCTCAGGAACCAAGGCCGTCCCGCGTAGCCAGCGCAGCCATTCGTCACAATTTTCACCATCCAAAACTAACAGGATTCACAGGGGGAGAAGAAAGGTAACCAAAGCACAATTTTTTTTTGTTCGTAGTAATTATGCAACAGCCGCCCTCGATATTGTACGAAGAAGCCTGTATGGACATACCATACTCATACAACACGTCAGGCAGCCTCTGAACACACCATCGCCAACACCCGCATTTGCTTTCCCCTGGGTATAGAGGATGGATTGCCGCCGAGCTATCCATCCCATGCTGAAATCCAAAAGAACGCTGCGTTTCCCGCACAATGCCCAAATTCCAATTCTCCAAAATCAAACATAGGTTTCCATCTCTATTTCCCACCCCGTTGCCAGAATTGACAAATAACAATGCAAGTCGTCAGCTCGGTTTGGTCGTCGCAGTTTGTCGTATAAGTAGTCGGCGAAAGTAATCATGTAGTAAATCAATCAAAAAAAAAAAAAGATGAACAAACTCGCTCGCTCAGTCATACATTCCATACATCCGTCTCCCATTCTAATTCCACGACACAAACATCCAGCTTCCTTATCCAGTAATCTTCTTCCACCAGCTGGTTCGAGGCGCGGGTTCCACGTACGCCGAGTTTCGACGAGTATGATGGCGTTCGTCGCTTCCTTCAGATCGTCTCTCGCGTTCGCGTTCACGTTCACGATCTCGTCGCACACGGCGCCTTTGCTGGTCGTCTGTATCTTCTGGTGTTCCGTCACCATACTTGGCTTTATGCCGAGCTCGCCGGGCTTCACGAGCGGCTCGCTCATCATCAAACTCCTCCTCAGCAGGACCCTTCTCTTCAGGAGGAGGTGGTGCATCCGAGACCTCCTTGACCCAAGAAGATGTGCCGGAGTGTGGCCACGCCGGTCCTGGTCTCTCTTCACGACGGCGAGCTCTGCGAGCTTGATGGCCGTACTCGTCAGCCGACTCGCCACCAGCGGGACGAGCCTTGCGACGATAGACATCTTCAGCTGCATCAGTGTCTGGGTCTCGAGCCTTTCGAGCCTCACGGCGGCGTCGACGTTCGGGATCATCATCGACCCCGTCAACTTGACGAGATCGTCGGCGTTCACGCTTAGCGGCCCTGCGAGCCTCCTCCTCCTCTGCGGCTGCAATATCGGCAGCGGCGGCAGCGGCAGCATCTTCCTTCTCCTTGCGAACACGTCGGCGTTCTGCTCGTCGAGCCTCCTTCTCGTCTTCAGCTCGACGCTCTTCCTCCTCACGTTGGCGCGCGCGACGTTCAGCACGGCGAGCTTCCTTCTCTTCCCGCCTTCGTGCTTCTTCATCTTCTCCTCTACGAGTATCTGCTTCAGCTTCGCGACGTCTGCGTCGCTCACGTCGTTCCTCACGTCTCGCATCATCATCTCCCCGATCACCGCGTACGCCACGCTCGCGGTCACCTCGTTCTCGTTCACCTCGTTCGCGCTCACCGCGCTCTCGGCCACCACGCTCACGACCACTTCGCTCACGACCGCCGCGATCACGACCGCCACGCTCACGATCACCACGTTCACGTTCCCCACGCTCACGTGCCCCGCGCTCAGCCCCTTCTCGTTCAGATCGTCGGGCTTTGCGGGCTGCACGTCTAGCCTCGCGATCCGGGTCGATGACCTCAACATCATCATCCATGCGAACAGCCCGGATAGCTTCGTCATCTGTCGTTGCATAAGTGTTACGTCGGCGCGGTGGTGGTGGCGCTGGCATTGGTGGCTCTGGACGTTCTGATTTGGGAGTCATCAACCCTACAAAGAGCCCTGCAATACCAGCCTTTTTGGCATTTGACAACCCGCGCTTAAGGGGAGGATCAGCTGGGCCACCAGAGTCGACCATAACAATATCATCATCTGCTGGGGAGCGTCTCGATCGTCGGCGACGAACCCTGTCCAGATCTTCATCGTCAAGAGCCCCTGACATTTCCACATCTTCATCCTCGCGTGGACGTGGATTGCGAGTTGACCTCCGGCGGCCGGGTCTGTCCTTGTCCATTCCCAGTATCTTGCTGGCCTTGTCAGGGACATCGTCGGGAGGCGGGGATACAATACCATGGGCAGTCGCTGATGGGCGACGCTTCTCGCCTACATTAACCCTCTTCTCGCGAGTAGAGGTCGTGCGGGCGGCCATGGGTGGCGTGCTAAATAGAGGAGGGACTTGAGACCGAGATGGTGCCTTATCCGAAGAAGATTCCTTTGAAGACACCTTCTCTTCTCTCTCTGGTCTCTTATTTGACTTAGATTTAGACTTTGATTTCGATGTCGGTGACCGCCTTTTTTCCTTTTCCTCGCGGCTAGCCCTGGCTCGTTCCCGCTTGGAGGATCTCGGCTCCGGAGGGGGGGTTAACGGAGGATCCATCGGAGGATCTGGAGCAGGAGGCGGCACATCAGGTACTCGCCGAGATTTGCTCTTCCTGCTCTTCTTGGATTTCCTCAGAACCTCAACGATTTGCATATCCTCTTCAGGGTTCTCCTCGGCTGGTTCTTCCGCGGCGGGCTCTTCTTCGGGAGCCTCTCTTTCGATCACTTCCTCAGCTGGAGGGTCTTCTTCAGCCGGGGGCTCTTCTCCCTCCTCCTCTTCCTCCTCTTCCTCCTCCTCTTCTTCTTCCTCCTCTTCAACAGCTACAGCCTCAGGCTCAGGGTCGGCCTCGTCTTCGGCCTCTTCCTCAGCTTCAGGCTCTGCTTCTTCCTCTTCTTCGACGGCAACGTCTGCTTCGGCTTCGGCTTCCTCCTCCTCTTCATCTGCAGTTTCGAACGAGTCGTCTTCCTCTTCAGGAGCCTGTTCGGCTTCGGCCTGAGCCTCAGCTTCTCTGGCAGCAGCTTCCTCAGCCCTTCGGGCAGCATTTTCAGTCAGGACATTGAATCGTTCCGTGTCCTTCCTACCAAGCCTACCCTTCCTAGCCTTCTTAGCCTTCAGTGCTTCGAGCTCCTCATCTTCAGCCTCAGCAATGGCCGCCGCTTCAGCCTCGGCAGCCTCTTTCACCGCGGCCTCTGCTGCTGCTGCAGCTTCCTCTGCCGCTGCCGCCTCTGCCGCCTCTGCCGCTGCCGCTTCCTCGGCCTCTCTAGCAGCCAGCTCTTCAGCCTCTCTGGCAGCAGCTTCTTCGGCCTCTATAGCGGCAGCTTCCTCGGCCTCTTTTGCAGCAGCCTCTTCGGCGCGTTGGGCAGCGTTCTCGGTCAGAATCATATATCGTTCTGTATCCTTGCGGCCAAGCCTACCCTTTCTTGCCTTCTTCGCTTCCAATGCTGCAAGTTCGGCCTCCTCTTCCGCGATAAGAGCAGCGGCTTCAGCTTCGGCCGCCTCCCTGGCGGCAGCCTCTTCTGCGGCGGCAGCTTCTGCGGCGGCGGCAGCAGCTTCTTCATCCTCATCCTCTTCTTCCTCCTCCACCTCCTCCTCCTCCTCCTCCTCCTCTTCCTCAGGGTCCTCTTCAGCTTCTTCCTCCACCTCTTCAGCTTCTCCATCTTCTGCTGCATCTTCGGCGGCGGCAGCCTCCTCTGCTTCCGCGGCTTCTGCTGCTGCTGCTGCTTCTTCTGCTGCTGCTGCCTCTGCAGCGGCGACTTCTTCGGCTTCTCTGGCAGCTTGCTTTGCAGCACGCTTATCTGCCCTCTTCACAAGAGTGGCATATCTCTCTGAGTCTTTCTTGCCAAGTTTGCCTTTCTTGACCTTCTTTGCCTTCAAAGCTGCAAGTTCTGCTTCTTCTGCTTCGATCTCAGCAGCAGCTTGTGCGGCAGCTTCGGCGGCAGCCTGTTCGGCGGCCGCCTGTTCAGCAGCGGCCGCTTCTTCCGCTTCTCTGGCAGCCTGTTCGGCAGCTTCTATTGCTGCTGCTTCCTCTGCCTCTTTGGCAGCCTTTTCTTCGGCTCGCTTGGCGGCATTCTCGGTGAGAAGCTCAAACCGCTCAGTATCCTTGCGACCTAGTTTGCCGCGTTTGACTTTCTTGACTGAGAGCGCGGCGAGTTCAGCCTCCTCTTCAGCGATCAAAGCTGCAACAGGATCGATCTCAACCTCCTCAAGCTCTTCCTCAGGCTCTTCAGCAGGTTGTTCTTCAGCAGGTGGCTCCTCTTCAGCAGATTCTTCCTCTTCAACGGCTACCTCTTCCTCAGCCGCTTCTTCCTCGGGCTCCTCTTCGGCAGGGGGGTCTTCTTCCTCTGGCGGTGCTTCTTCGGGGTCGAGGGCCTCCTCTGCTGCTTCCTCGGGTGCCTCCTCGGGTGCCTCCTCAGGTGCTTCTTCTTCTGCAGCCGCAGCTGCAGCAGCCTCGGCTTCCCGGGTTGCCTTGGCCTGGATACGATTGGCAATGCTCTGAGTCAAGGAATCAAATCTTTCTGTATCCTTACGGCCGAGTTTCCCCTTTTTAGCCTTCTTAGCTTTTAGAGCAGCCAGTTCGTCTTCTTCAACTGCAAGGGCGGCAGCCTCTTCAGCCTCAGCCGCCTCCCTCGCCGCTGCGGCTTCTGCCTCTGCTGCCTCTGCTGCTGCTGCTTCCTCGGCGGCGGCAGCTTCTGCGGCGGCAGCCTCTTCTGCGACAGCAGCTTCTGCTGCCGCTGCTTCCTCTGCCGCCGCCTTCTCGGCTCGCTCTGCGGCGTTTGCTGTCAGGATATTAAATCGTTCAGTATCCTTTCTCCCGAGCTTACCCTTCTTAGCCTTCTTGGCATCTAGGGCAACCAGTTCTTCTTCCTCGGCGGCAATGGTTGCGGCCTCTTCGGCTTCGGCAGCTTCTTTTGCAGCCGCTTCCTCGGCAGCCGCTGCTTCTGCTGCCGCTGCTTCTTCTTCTGCTACTGCTTCTTCCGCGGCGGCCGCTTCTGCTTCTGCTGCCTCTGCTGCTGCTGCTTCCTCAGCCTCTTTCGCCGCCTGCTCTTCAGCTGCTTTCTCAGCTCTTTGAGCAGCATTCTCAGTCAAGATGGTATAACGCTCTGTGTCCTTCTTGCCAAGTTTGCCTTTTCGTGCCCTTTTAGCCTCTAATCCAGCTAATTCTTCCTCCTCTTCAGCAATAGCAGCAGCCTCTGCCTCGACTTCGGCTGCTTCCTTAGCTGCGGCCTCCTCAGCTTCGATAGCCTCTTGGGCGGCAGCCTCGTCAGCACCTGCATCGTCGGCTACAGGAGTCCCCTCTTCAGGGCCGGCATCTTCTGCTTCTACCTCTTCTTCTGCGGCAGCCGCAACGGCTTCTTCAGCTTCTCTGGCAGCTTGCTCTGCGGCGGCCTTTTCCGCTCGCTGGTTGGCGTTCTCAATCAAAACATTGAACCGTTCTGTGTCCTTCTTTCCAAGCTTGCCCTTTCTAGCCTTCTTTGCCTCAAGAGCAGCCAGCTCTGCTTCTTCCTCCGCGATTTCGGCAGCTTCAGCTTCGGCAGCTTCAGCAGCGGCGGCTTCCTCAGCAGCGGCGGCTTCTGCGACAGCGTCAGCATCAGCAGCATCATCTTCTGGAGCAGGATCCCCCGAGATTGAATCAGATGCATCCTCAAAAACATCCCCATCTTCATCATCAACAGGGGGGTCTTCAGGGGCTTCTGGGGCCTCAGCAGCTTCGGCTTCTGCTGCTGCCGCTGCTGCTTCTGCTTCTGCTGCTTTTTGGGCCCGCTCGGCAGCATTGTCAATCAGAACATTATAGCGTTCCGTATCTTTCCTGCCAAGCTTGCCTTTTCTTTCTTTCTTGGCTTCAAGCGCAGCTAATTCGGCTCCTTCCTCGGCAACAACCGCAGCCTCAGCTTCCTGTGCAGCTGCCTCTTCTGCAGCAGCAGCTTCTGCTGCTTCTGCTGCCGCTGCTGCTTCCACCGCCGCCTGCTCTTCGGCCAATTGCTCCGCACGCTTAACAGCGGTTTCTATAAGCTCAAAATAACGATCCGTATCTTTCTTGTTGAGCTTTCCTTTCTTTTCCTTCTTAGCTTCAAGCTCAGCGAGTTCGGCCTCTTCTGCGGCGATTGCAGATGCTTCGGCTTCCTTAACAGCAGCCGCTTCAGCTTCAGCGGCCTTCTGGGCAGCAGCCTCTTCCGCCGCGGCAGCTTCTGCTGCTGCTGCCTCTTCTGCTTCTCTGGCAGCTTGCGCTTGAGCTTCAGCCACAGCACGCTTGGCAGAGTTTTCAATAAGAATCATATAGCGATCCGTATCCTTTTTACCAAGCTTTCCCTTCTTGGCCTTCTTGGTCTCAAGGGCGTCCAATTCTGCCTCTTCTTCGGCAATGGCTGCAGCTTCGGCTTCCTTAGCAGCAGCCGCTTCAGCTTCAGCGGCCTCCTTTGCCGCTGCTTCTTCTGCTGCTGCAGCCTCGGCAGCGGCGGCTTCATCTTCCGCCGGATCAGCATCCGGGGGAGGAGCTTCTTCTTCCACAGGGTCAGGCTCTGCAGGGGCGGCTTCTTCTTCCTCTGCAAGTGCTTCCGCTGCGGCAGCTTCTTCTGCCTCCTTGGCTGCTTGCTCTTCGGCCTCTTGAGCAGCCTTTTCCGCACGTTGTTTTGCATTCCCGGTAAGAATCATATAACGATCCGTATCCTTCTTCCCAAGCTTGCCTTTCTTGGCCTTCTTGGTTTCAAGAGCAGCCAGCTCTGCCTCCTCTTCCGCAACTACAGCGGCCTCAGCCTCTCTTGCGGCGGCGGCTTCTGCCTCAGCTGCTGCTGCTGCTTCCGCTGCCGCCGCCGCCTCAGCAGCAGCAGCAGCTTCTTCAGCCTCCTTTGCAGCCTTTTCTGCTCGTTGATTGGCATTCTCGGTAAGAATATTATATCTATCCGTATCCTTTTTACCAAGTTTGCCCTTTCTTGCCTTCTTGGCCTCAAGTGCTGCGAGTTCTGCCTCTTCTTCAGCAATTGCAGCAGTCTCTGCTTCTCTTGCTGCTGCTGCCTCGGCGTCTTCAGCACCTGGTGGTGGGTCTTCTGCAGGAGGTTCTTCAGCTGGAGGATCTTCAGCTGGAGGATCTTCAGGTGGCGGCTCTTCCACAGGCTCTTCGGTAGGGGGGTCGACAAGCTCCTCAGTCGGTGGCTCCTCAACAACGGGTTCTTCTACTACCGCTTCAGCTTCTTTAGCAGCCTGAGCTTCTGCGCGCTGAGCAGCTTTCTCAGTTAGAGCGATTAACCGTTCGTTGTCTTTCCTAAGCAACTTTCCCTTTTTGGCCTTCTTTGCCGTTAAAGTTGCGATTTCTTCCTCCTCCTTGGCAATTTCAGCAGCTTCCGCTTCCGCAGCTTCTCGAGCGGCAGCCTCTTCCGCTTCCTTCGCAGCAGCTTCTTCGGCTTCTCTAGCAGCAGCCTCTTCAGCTTCTTTAGCGGCAGCCTCCTCGGCCGCCTTCGCAGCCTGCTCTTCAGCTTCTTTGGCAGCTTTCTCTTTGGCTCGTTTTACTGATTGGCCAATGAGGAAAGTGAATCGCTCAGTATCCTTCTTGGTAAGCTTGCCCTTTTTGGCCTTCTTATCTTTCAGGGCATTAAGCTCTTCCTCTTCCTTCGCAATTTCTGCAGCTTCGGCATCAGCCGCCTGGGCTGCCACATCTGCAGCTGCCGCCTCCTGAGCTGCTGCTTCTGCTGCGGCTGCTTCTGCTGCTGCTTCCGCGGCTTCTGCTTCTGCCGCCGCCGCTGCTGCTGCCTCTGCTGCTGCCGCTGCCTCTGCTGCTGCCGCTGCTTCTGCTGCCGCCGCTGCTTCCTCGGCTTCCTTGGCAGCTTGGGCATCGGCGTCCTGGGCAAACTGGTCGACACCTTTGGCAGCTTGCTCCTCAGCTCGCTTATTGGCTCGTTCAGTGAGAAAGTTGAATCGCTCAGTGTCCTTCTTAAGGAGTTTACCGCCTCGCTTCTCTCTCTTGGTTGTCAACGTAGCGAGCTCTTCTTCCTCCTTGGCGATTTCCGCTGCTTCCGCGGCGGCTGCCTCAGCAGCGGCAGCTTCAGCTGCTGCAGTCTCTTCAGCAGCCGCTGCCGCCGCCGCTTCAGCCTCCTTTGCAGCCTCCTTTGCAGCCTGTTCTTCGGCCTCCTGGGCAGCTCTGGCTTCGGCTCGTTTGGCAGCGTTGGCTTCGAGTAGGGCGAGTCGTTCCGTATCCTTCCTAAGGAGCTTCCCTCCTCGCTTGGCTTTCTTCGCGATTAAAAGCTCGATCTCTGCATCCTCGGCTGCGGCTTCCTTCTCCTCTGCTTCGCGGGCTGCTGCTGCCTCTGCTTCTGCGGCTTCTTTTGCAGCGGCTTCTGCTGCTGCTGCTTCCGCGGCAGCCGCCGCCGCTGCTTCTTCAGCCTCTCGTGCAGCTTGTTCCTCTGCCTCGCGAGCAGCCTTCGCTTCAGCCCGCTTTGCCGCATTCTCTTCGAGAAGAGCAAGTCGTTCGGTGTCTTTTCTTAGGAGCTTCCCGCCTCGTTTGGCCCTCTTTGCGATGAGTTGGGCAATCTCCTCGTCTTCTTTGGCTGCCTCAGCTTCTTCAGCCTCGCGGGCTGCTTTCTCTTCCGCTTCCTTGGCAGCCAGTTCGTCGGGTGACGGTCCCGGTGCTAGTTCATTTAATTCAGTAAGTTCCATATCTGGGGGTGTTGGCGCTGGAGGAGGTAGGTCAGTCAAGGCATCCAATGGACTTTTAGACTTCTTCGTCTTGGATGATGAAGTCCAATCCCAGTTATCGTTATTATCTGTTTTGACCTTGACATCCGTGTGCTCCTCCACATCGTCAGGTTTAATCTTACCGTTCTTATCATTCTTGTTCTCGAGGAAATCAAGTATGTCATCCTTTTTCTTACCAACAGAATTCCAGAAATCGTCACTTGGCTCCTCAACAGGAGGAGGAGTCTCCGTCTTCCCCCACAGGCCACCAAACGCTTTCTTCGTCTTGCTGAAGCCCCATGAGCTAAGGAATCCCTCGCCCGCGGCGGGCTCCGCTGGTTCCGGGGCTGGTGGTGGCGCTGGAGCAGGTGGGGGGATCTCGTCTACGAGGTTGATGAGATCGCCCTTCTTCTTCTTCCCCCAAAGGTCCAAGTCCTCATCAACAGATTTTGTCGGTTCGTCGTCACCGAATTCAGGAAACATGGAGTTCTTCTTCCTGGTCTTTTTAGCCGAGAGACCCCACGCTGACCACCCATCCGCAGGCTTTTCTTCCTCGGGTTTTTTCTTGTTACCGAATGTACTCCAAAAGTCCTCACCGTTGTCGTCCTGGGCAGGAGGGTCTGGAGCTGGATCAGGGACTTCGGGTGCCCCCCACATGGGGGATTTCTTCTTGTCTTTCTTGGCCCCAGACCAGCCACCCCAAAGCTCATCTGATGGTGGTGGATCGGGCGCCGCGGCGGTTGACGGGCCAAAGTCGTCGATGATGTTCTTCTTCTTTGACCTATCCTTCTTCGAGATTCCCCATGTGTCCCAGATGTCCTCGGACTCTTGCTTCGCTGGTGGTGGTGGTGGTGGTGGTGCTTCCGGTTTCTTCTTGGAGCCCCAACCCCAACCATCGTCACCCAATGCATCCGTTTTCTCCAGGGGATCGGCACCCCATATATTTGACTGCTTCTTCTTGCCATCCTTTTTCGCGCCGAAACCCCAGAGATCGTCCTTCTCGGTCGATTTGGCTTCTCCGAACTCGCCGAACGGAAGCGGTTTGTCGTTCTTTTTCGTGTCTCCTGTTCCTGTCCAATCCCACCCACCGGGGTTTCCTATATTATGTTTAGTATACTGTGACCCAATTCCTTTGTTTGCTTCAGACGAACCAAGCCCTAAGCCACCGAGCTTCCCTCCTGAGTCGTCGCCCAGCTTTATTTCCTGGAAAGAATCTGTGCCAAAGTCGTTCGTGGGTATGCTGGGCAAACCATCCAGGCCCTTCTTTTTCGACTTCCCTAATCCAAGATCCCCCCAGCCATCGTTGCTCCCGTTTCCATCGCCAGCACCACCAGCCGCATCACCGCCATTGGAATCGCCTCCAGCACCATCATTCGGATTGCCCTCATCAGCAGGCGGAGGGGGTGGTGGCGGGGGCGGTGGTGGTGGGAGGCTCTGCTTCTGAGCCTTTTTCTTCTTAGCTGTTTGGTAGAAGCCCTCTTGCGAATTGAAGTCAATTAATAGCTCGGAGGTGGGGTCGCTGAGAAGATCATCGTTTCTGCGGCGTCTTTGCGACGAATGAGGATTTGGTGGTGCTGGGAAAGTGTGCGGCCCTGCAGCTGGGTTCCGACGGGCGCGCTCATCGCTTCGATCGGGGTCCATAATGCGATTGGAGGAAACGGTCGCTTCGCACGTGGCAGGAATGCAGTGGGACCATCTCGGGGACAGGTCGGGAACTTTCAGAGGCGTCGCGGCTGCATAGAGGTGTGAGGAAGTTGAAAGTTTCTAGAGAAACGGAATGTCAGATAGACTCTCAGAAGGTTAGTTATGATGTGGTGGGTAAGGGGGGTGGCGTCACAGGATTCCCCTCCTGCTTCGGCCCGTGGTCGAGGGGCTGCCCGTTGAGCGCCACCCACGACTCGTGAAGGCGATAAAGTTGCCAAAACACACGAGAAACCAGCTAAAATGGCCAACGGCTAGAACTCAAACAAACGGCTAAAAGTCGTGCATGAAGGCAAATTTAGACACATACCGTTTTTCGAGAAGTCTGCCGCGCGACCCACGAATCGGCAATTAAGCCTAGTTGCAGGCGCAAACTTCGTTCATCCCATCCAACCGGCGAACGCCGGGTCGTTGTCCACCCATATCCAGCTCCTGTCCTCCTTTCTGAAAACACCAAAATGTCGGCCGTGGCCATTGTGGAAGTCGGAACTCGTACGCAGGCAAAGCGACGTCACAATCATGGAAGCTGTGGATGGTGGGGGCCGAAAGGAAACGCAGAGGGACGAATAAGACGTGCAGATGCAGGCGAAAAATCGTGGCGGCGTGAGGTTACAATATCGCAATCGTTGGGGAAGGCCTAGTGTAAGTTGGCGATCAGAGTGCGACGGAGCTGATGGGAAGCGGCGAAGATCGTTTTGCGTTCGAGTTTATGCAGCCGTAATTAATCGTAATGCGAAGTCGTACACGGGAAACGTCCTGGTCGCCGACTCGAGTTCGTTGCTGGATGTGTGTCGCGCAAGGATCGGTCAAAAGAAGAGAAGAAGAAGGAGGAGGGAAAAAAAAAAAAGTGAAGTCGGGTGAGAGGAAACGCCGTCGCAAAATGATTCCCAGGATAAATTTCAAAATCCTGAGCAACACACGTTATCGGCGGCGCCGTCGCACATTCACCCAACCTCCCCAGTCGTCGATGGTGCGTCGTCGGAGCTGGTGAGAGATGTAGTCTTACTCTGCCTGCCAAACTGGGGAACTTCGCTCATGCGTGACAGAGTCGATTGCAGCACCCGTTCAAAGGCAGGCAGCGCAAGGAATTAATTTCCCTGGATGGAAAGGGAAAAAGAATGAGGTGAGAACAGTCAGAGCGCCAGGACGAAAAGAGGCCACAAGGCCTGGGCGGGCGGGTAAGGCCGTGGCCAATTATGCCGGCGTGCTTGTTTGGATCGTCGGCCAGACGAAAGTCAGTCGTCGCACCAGGGTAAGCTACCAAGTGACTGGCGGGGGCGACTGGACGGGGCACTACTCCATGAACAAGAACAGGCAGATGAGCCAAACGACTGGCAGTCTGACAAGCAGGGGGAGCGGCAAGGGAGCGACTGTTAAATTACGTAGTCGGCTCTATAAAGCGTGTTAGTTTAATAGTTGGGTCGTTGGGTTGGAGTTTGTCTAAGCCATCCCATTAAAGGTGGACGGGATCCCAATGCCAAGTGGAGTGAGGTTAGGCGATGATGGGTAAGGTACCTACCGCTATTTGACCCGATCAAATAAATAATTGGGAGGTCGGGTGTCGTACCTTTAAACAACTAAAAGAGAGAAAGGCGAGGAGAAGAATGAGGGTACGAACACAAAAGAAAAAGATAACGAGGGAGGATCAGAGTGAGCAGCAATCTGAGTCACGCTGGTCAGGAGGCGCGCGTTGTTGCTTTTCTTTTCTGCACCCTTTTCCCCCTTCTCTGGTCTCATTCACTTGGTTGTTCCTCGATTGACCACCCCCTTGTTACCCAGGCAAGTAGGTGATGGCAGCATGTGGCAAAGCCGGGAGATATTATTCAAAACGGCATTTGGGGGGAGGCGAGAAAAAAAAGGGGAGTCGTTGAGGTACTTATTCTGAGGAAGGGGCATACACGTCCGCGCAGGTACACTTTCCACAGGGGCAGCCACTGAGGAGCGTGGGCGTCGTCCAAGATGCAAAACGCACAAGGCACATCGATACACCAGCAGCCTGAATGGTCGGCGGCGGGGATGGTGGGTGTGACGGGGAGTGTGAGGGTGCAAGGGAGTGAAGAGTCACGCATAACGCTGGATGGCATTGGCTCCATCAATCACCAGCCCATCTCTGCCCACCCTCGTGCGTCCCGCGTGCAATGCACCGTCTGTTCGTCGTCCGTCCACACCATCCTCTGCTTCCACTACCACCCAAACAACCCAGCAACCAAGCAGAGTAACTGGACAATGGCTCTCGTTGCAACCACCACAGGCCCATGGTCCACCATCTCTCTGCGGCCACAGGATGGCCCCCCAGCCAACCACGGTTGCCCTGCCTTATGTCGGCTGGGCCTCTTGTCTGCAGGACCAGATGGACCAGTCTGGCCGGGTGCTCAAACCAGATCTCGCCACCCTTCCTCTCTCTCGCCGTCTCCCCTGTCTGAACCGTGGGCAATTGGCCTTTGGTTTTGTTTCAGTGCATGTTCCCCCAGCCCCCCGATTGATAAACCTGTCTCAATATCAACAGGGAGTTTTCTCGTCTACTCTGTGCATCAATAATAATAGCTCGTGGCTCCCACAAACCAAACCTAAATTTTTATTCTCCATTTGGCAAGAAACAGACGAAGTGCTGGCACGGCTGCTGGGATGTTCCCTCAATCGTCGGCACGCTGGGCGGTGCACCATGTAGCCCAACTCCACGACACCAGCCTCCAAGGCCAACAAAGTCGCTCTACCTCCCCAGAGCCTTCCGAACTTAGTTTGTACGCGTACATCCCATGCCCGCTCTTCAAGCATCCGCGATCATGCACTTATCGTCTGTTCCGACTTGTTCCATGGCTGCTTTCCCGATAGCATTGTTTCATCAGCCTGGCTTCACTTGCTTCTGGTTCATCCCAGGCTGTCTGTGTCCGTCCGTCCGTCATCACTCAAAATGCCCTTGTCTACAGCCCCTCTCCGAAAGGACCCTTGGGCCCCGTCGTTCGATCTCCGTGACATCACGCGGGGCCGTTTTAACCCAGTGGGCCTAACCCATCTCAGGCCAGCTGTCGTCGCTACGCGCGGGCCGAAGCTTCAAACGCGGCAGCTTGAGACGAATGTGTATTCCGCTGCAGGCTTCCGCGGGTAACGATGTACTGGGAAACAAAGTATTCTCTCGCTGAGGTCTTGGCCCCTGGACCTACCATGTGCTTCCCTCGCAAACGGGTGTTAGCTGGACGTGCGCTGCATGCGCTGCAACCTAGGCCATGCCCGTGGCATCGTTCTGTTGAACCGTCTGGAGAACTCATCATAAGGCTGCCAAGCTCTGCCGAATCATCTCCCCCACGGACGCACCTGTGATCAGCCTCTGGGACCCCTTACTCGGTCCTCCTCCAGACGTGCAATGCAGCTGGAGTGGCCTCAGATCATGTTGGGGGCGGAACTCTTCTCTGGCCCGTTCCCTCGACAACGGCTGCGGGCCACTGGCCTCAGTCGCTCACTTCACACCCGGCCGCCATTGTCTATCACTCCAACAACCACCAGCCGCTAGTGGCAGCGGGTAACAGGGAGGCTTGTCGTTGGCCGTTAGCCCCTAACCCAGTCTAGGCGATTCGACCAGGGTGGCTGTCGTCTTGAAAGAATGCCGCAGAGACGCATCTCTCTCTCAGATGCAACCAGGTTGAATTCAAGTACTGCTACTTGCGTCACTGGGCATCAACGAAGCCAAGGGAAAAGTACAGTACCAGACCGCCCATCGCGCGCAACCCCCCATCTGGAGACGAACCCACTGGCGTCCTGCGGCCTGCGGGCGACATGCAGACATCGGGAACTAGCTGGAGGTGTGCTTGGCTGGCATTGGGGTCCCATGCCGTCCCACGAGTGTCTCCGAGTCCACCTTAGCCTCGTGCAGCCATGCAACACTTTTGACCCGAACGGGTATCGCCAAACCCTCACCGCTTCTACGTGCAATTCCTCAAAAAGCCGCAAATTTTTCTGCCGCCCGGGGTTAATGGAACATCAGAGTCCTGGGGTGGATGGATACGCCTTGTCGCCGCCTCAGTATTTGCCTCTAGAGCGTTTTCACCTCTTGAATGGCCGCTGGTCCTGTCCAATCCCGCCCGTCCGCTTTAGAGCGGTCAGACCTGAAGCCATCCACCTTCGTCATCAGACAGCCCAAACGAGAGACAGTGGCAACGTCGACAACGCACAGCAGGGAGACATTGAACGACAGAGGGAACAGAATAATCAATTGTGTTTTGCATCTCGCCCATGCCATGTCTGACTGGAACCCCCGGTTTGGCCGTCACTACCCGCCGTTCGTCTACTTCGCTACCAGGTAAACCATCCATGTGGTACCAACCACCCTGGGCCATGTTCTTGCGGTGATGCGCTGTTGCCCTTGGAGTTGGCCATTTCCTCTACACCTCATCTAGATCCTGCGTTCTACGTGGCTCCTGTAGGCCCTCGAGGCAATACGAACTCACCAGCCCAAGTTCATGCCAGTTGGTGTAGGCATGACCGCTCCCCTGGGACTTGCGGTTCATGACATTAGTTGGGAGGCTAGTTGTGCAAGTGAACAAGGCGCACATTAGGCATGCGAGTGTATCACTTATGCGTATGTGTGTCTGGGTCTATGTATGATCTTCCATTCCTCGAAAAGAATGCTGCATCAAAATTGCATCTGCTCCCACGGAAAGTTGCTTAAGTTATGAGTCAGTCCACCCTCGAGAGAGATCGACGGCATTCCTTAAACCACACACATGCATGGCATAACGCCTACGATGCCTGCCACTTGCTCCTAAGGTGGTCCTCTCCTTATCATTCGCCGTTCAGACCTACCATTCCGCTCTGATCCACGTGGTAGGGAGTCCCAATGCTTATTGCGACATGCACAAAACACAGGGCCTTAAGGCGTGTGAGTAATGCACTCCATATTGTCCCCGTACAATGACGGCTATGCTCCAGTCTAGTCCAGCCGATGAAGGGGCATAGTTGAAAGCCCCCTCATGTCTAACGTCATGCAGGGCCCATGCAGCCTCACGCGACCCGATGATGGTTGCTTTGCAGCCCAAGACCGAGACCAAAATGCCGACTACAGGCCCAACAACGAACCACGAGTGCAGTTTGGGGGTTTCTGCCCTGCCCATGCAGAAATTTTTGCAGAGACACACAGTAGCGTGCATTAAACAGATGATTCTGGTAAAGATGGGTGCCTCAAATATCTCACACCGTCTTATAGGAAGTCGGCGATGCACCCGGGGATTGAGGATCGCTCGTGTCCTCAATTATGCAACGGGAGCAACGGGACGGGAGAGCAGGCCAAGAACACGGTGCTAGACAAGTAAATGCCTGGTCTCTTCCTTCATTCACCCCATGTTCAAGTCAAGGGGTCCCGTATTTTATACAGATCGGCCCCTCTTGAACCACCCGAAGACACAGGAATGCCATGTCTCATCCTGGAAGGTCGCGAACCCACGTGCGGCCTTGGTTCCCCGAAACCACCAATTAGTCCTGGCTGGCATCGGCGCGAGGGACTAAACCATCCACACATCCCTTCATAGCAGAAGGTCCGCGGTGGGCGGTGGGGTCCGTCACCCTTTTAGAAATGGCCTGGCTCACGATAGCCAAAGCAGAGTAGCAGAAAACGGCAAGGCTAGCCGGACGGGCTGAGAATATGTCCGTTGCACTTTTGAGTTGCGAGGGACGGAGATCACTATCTATTCTCCTCTCATTTTGATAAAAACGAGGATAGAAGACACAAATGATCCCTTGGCGTTATTTTGGGTGGCGTCGGGCAATGATAAATTGAACAGGATTCTCTGTCTCTTGCACCGCCTCCCTCACAAGAAGGCCAGCGATACAGTCAGTCAGTCAGTTGTCAGTCAGTCATAGGGCGTCGCCCCTCAGCCATGCTCCCAAGTTAGAAATTGGATCGAACGATTGGAGTTAGGAGAAGGGTTGAACCCAGGACTGGTTTTCTTTTTTTGTATTCCTTCCATTGCTCCCAGGCGGCCGGCAGAAGCACAGAAGCCAGACTCAGCACACGTCTGGGGAGCGCATTCAGGCTCAACGCCGCCCCCTCGGAGCCTTTTTTAGCGGCTGCAGCCTCCCTCTGCTTCGTGTGTATTTTTAACCACGGGGCATTCATGGCGCTGGTCCCCGGGGGCTTCTCCTCAGCCACGCACGCTGCATTTCCGGCAGTCTGGCCGCCACAGGCGTCGCTTGTGCTCGTGGTTGGCTCGTCGTAACGGCGCTTGCGGTCATCCACCCTCACCCGCTCTGCCCACCCGTCAGAAGCCCATCTCTCACCACCAACAACGTCCCAAAACGTATCACCACGTCCATACACACGCACGCACTCACGTGCGCGCTTCGACCTCATCG
The DNA here is from genome assembly GCA_022837005.1 of Calonectria pteridis. NCBI lineage: Eukaryota > Fungi > Ascomycota > Sordariomycetes > Hypocreales > Nectriaceae > Calonectria > Calonectria pteridis. The sequence goes on along the minus strand of JAKZGU010000026.1, from coordinate 486,859 downwards.
CGACAGATGAGCAAGGAGAGGGAATGGTGCACAAGAGATTAACCAAGTGATATTGCTGGGTCCTCCAGCCAGCTGTCGCTGCTGCTACTGCTATTTACTGCTGCTTTGCTGCTTCTCGCTCCATGGTCCGGGCCTGCACACGAAGAACATCCACCCCGGATCCTCTCGCTTCCGTGTCTGTGCCCCCCTTCTGCCCCCTGGCTGAATATTCCCCCCATTCGAGCACCATCGCCGGAATCACCCGTGAAACCCACTGCACCGCTCAGTGTATCGTGGTGGTGTAATTTTCACCCTTGGCTCGGCCAGGCAGAGCTCCCCGATTCCCGTCTTATTGAGGCGCTTCCCCGCGGCTCTTCTCGCTCCCGAGAGCCATCGCCTCGTATCACATCACTCCATCAGTGCCGCGCCTCACCCACGTCGCCAAGTCGAAAACCTTCATTGGCACCAGGAACGAGAAGCGCGCTTACCTGAGTCCCCGTCTGCGCTGCGCTGCGCTACGCTGGGCTGAGCTGCGCTGCGCTGGCTGTCCTCATCGCTGCTCCAGGTGCTGTGCCCTCTTTGTTTTGTTTTTTGACCTCCCCCGTAGTGATATTCATCACCATGTCCGCGAGAGAGACCCTCATCACGCCAGATCGATATTGCCGTCAGCCTTGCCACCATAAGTCATCTTCTCCGCGCTCACCATCCCCGCCAACATCACCACTCAACCCTGAATCAAGCCGCCGTCAGCTGCATAATTCATATAGCAGGCAGCTTTGATAAGAACATCTTCCGTCCGTCATTCTAGAACAGTCTAATTATATATACCCTGAGTCCCATACACGCCTTATTTCCCCGTCATACCCGCTCCCGCCCTCCGATTCCTCGGCATTCTCGCCCACCACCTTTTTAGCCGTCTTCGTCCAAGATGAGGACAACACGAAAGATCAGCTACGGCGTGCCCTTGCCCACCAACATCCCTCCGACCTTCTTCATCACGTCTTTACAAACCTACATCCCGTTCATGACCAACCACAAGGGCATCATCCAGTTCACTGAGGTCCAAGCCGACCCCTCGCAGATCGGCGACGACCCCTTCTTCGGCCCCTGGGACGACTCGTTCCGCGCCTTCACGGCCTGCGACTTTGTCCACCTCGCTCCGCGCCTAACAAAGACCATCACCTACCACATCCTCTTCCAGGCCACCCCAGAGGGCATGCGCTCCCGCGCCGCTGCCCCGGCCGGCGTCACCATCCGCTCCGAGTACTCGGTGCGGCCCCGCCCGGGGCCCACGTCCCCCGCCGGCTCAGAAACCACGGGAAGCTCCGTCACCGCCGTGGCCGACGAGTACGAGCTCTGTGAGGACATGGAGGTCGAGGCGAACTCCCTGCTCATGCCCTTTGTCACCGACAAGGCCCTCGCCGCTCATCGGCACATCGTCCTGGCCGTCATCGAAGAAATCTCCAAAAGCTACTTTGGCGAGATAGTTTCCATCCCCTGGGAAAACGATCAGAGCGGGGCCTGGAGAAGGACGGAAGGTTGAAGAGATACCTTTTCTTTTCTCCCTGTGAAACTGAAGGCGTGATGTTGGTGTTTTAAAGGGATTTGTGTTTTCTGGCGAACAAAAAAAAAGGGGTTGAGCAGGGTCATTTTTTTCTGTTTATTGATCAATCAAGGTTGGGTGTGAGGCGTCAGCGCTGGGTCAGGGTTTTTATTTGCATTGGAGCATACTCGGTTGGTTGGTTCTCTGGGTTAGGGTATTTTGATGTTGGGTTGGGTTGTATTCGTGTTATTGGTTTCTTCCCCCGTCCCGTCGTTATCCCCCCATATTGTTGGACGGACCAAGGTTGGGATAAACAAGACGGACGACCTCGGCGTAGGTCTTGTCCATATCAGCTCTCTTGGGAACAGCAGCAGCCTGACTGCAAGTCGTCTTTTCTGTTAGCTATATCACTGTTTGATGTTTTTTTTTTTTCAATTCTAGGGGAAAGGGTGGTACCGTTTGTGTTTCTTTGGGTTGGTTTGCGTTCTACCCTTCCATTCACTTATTATGTCTTTCCTTCACCTCTCGAGAGGTCGACATGCGATTGATTATACTATACCCATTCCAGTTTCTTGAGCATTCTTCCGAGTTGAACTTGAGAGCGATGTGAAACCTCATCCATTAGATCTTCAATACAAGTAGTCTAGTTATGTAAATTGAATAACAGAGAGCATTCCCAAGACAAAAGCAAACCTGAAACAGACCAATTGGGTATCCCCCGTAGTCTCAAAACCAGTAAAAATCACCGACAAGTGAATAAAGGGGACAATCCACCAAAATTAACAAGAGAAGCAGACTCAGTTTGGTATCTATACGCAGTGCCGTCTATCCCCGAACCCTCCCAAGAAAAAAAAAATGTCAAGGCATTTGCATCCACATGCCTAGCCACACAAGCGTTTTCCTAAATCGCCGTCGTCGGCCTAGGCCCATTCGTTATACATCCAAACATAGTCCTCCCAAGCCCAACAAAGAAAAGGGGAGAAGAAATCAAGAAACGCTGGTAAAAAGTAAATGGAAGAAAGAAAAGGCCATTCGATTTGGCCGTTCCCGCCACCAAATATTGTTGCAGAAGAAAGAAGAAGACAAAAAAAAAAACTCAAAAAACCGAAGGCAAAGTCTATGGGTATAAAGCAACTTAAACGAGCACACCTAGCGACCTCCAAAGTCACTGGCGTAGCCCATTTCTCCAAAGTTTTGATTCATACCGCCTTCGCCAAATCCGGCACCAGGGCCGCTCACGTAGCCACCGTCGTCATTTTCATCGTAATCACTGGCATCGAACGACGAGCGTCCACTTACGTCATCGTCCATGTTACCGCCAACATCTTGGGCGGACCAGTTCATCTGGGCCAGAACAGGATACTGAGCCAACAAGGCCGCAGGGAGCATGTAATTGCCGCTTCCATCCATGGGGTAGGCGGGAGCAGCTTCCATAGCCATGGCGCCAGGGGCAGCCATGTTCTGAGCCATGTTCTGCTGCATTCTCTGCTCCTGCCAGAGACGCTGTCGCTCCATCATCTCCTCGTCAAGCAAGGGCTTGATGCAGATACGGCCAGCCTCAGATCGGAAATGACGGCCAAGAGCGTCAGCGCGAGCAAATCGCCTGCCACAACCCCATTGGCCTCCAACTTTGAGGTCGCCCTTGCACACAAATTTCTTTTCGCCAGAGTGCAAGCTCTCGTGTCGCTTACGGTCATGCTGTCGAGCAAAGGCCTTGCCACACACGGTACACACAAAAGGTCGCTCGTCGGTATGGGTCCTCAGATGCGAGCGCAGGTTGTAGGCGCGAGTAAAGCGCTTAGGACACAAGGTACACTGGAAGGTAGCGGGGTGCTTCTGAACTCGCTTGGCCGCACCGCTGTCTTGGCTGTTCTGATACTCTGGGTCAGCCAGGCGCAGAGCGATGACATTGTTGGGCACGGCTGATGTTGACTGTCTTCGGCGCGAGGGTGAGGTCGCTTGTCGATCCATAGGCGACAGCGACCTGGCATCCGATCTTGCTGCCAAGTCGGCGCCAAGTGATGGAGACAGGTTATTGACATGGGTAGGGCGGTTCAAAATGGCGCCGCCACCAGGGTGGAAGGGATCCGTAACGGCTCGGGGCCTATTTCGAAGCCGACCTGGTTCACGTTAGATGAGGTTTTATGCGACAAGGGAGCAAAATACATACCCCGGTCCGGAGGGGTCAAGGAGTCCTGGTCCATACTGGGCTTCTGAACATCAAACGCATTCGCCTTGCTGTTATTCGGGGCGAAATCAATGTTAATGGCAGGAGGTGCCATTTGAGGCGCATCGGCTTGGAGAGTAGGGAAAGCCTCCACCCCTGGCATTTCTGGGTACGGAGCAGGCGCGCCATAGGCGCCCATGGGCGCCAGACCACCGAAAGTAGGTTGTTGGATATCGGGCATCTGCTGCGGGACGATGCGAGGGCTGATGGCTGGGCTATGCGACGGGCTTCGGCCTTGGTGTCCTGGGCTGTTGTCTGAAATGCTGAAGTTGCCAATACCTAGCACAGGCTCGTAAAGACTTCCGTCCGAAGGACGGTGATGAGGGGAGTGACCACCAATATCGTCAAATGTATCAGAGCTGACCAGGTTCGGAGAGGGCGCGGCCGAGGAGACGTCCGAATACTCTGAAGGAGTGCGGCGATGGCCCTGAAATTGGGGCTGGTTCCAATCGCTCATCTGGTTCGGAAGCAGGGCCGCCTCAGGACCGAGCGACGCATGCCTCGAGTGGCCACCGGGTGGTGAAGAGAACTGGTGCTGGTTAAAAGCGGGTGACTGGTGAGCCGAGCCGGGCTGGTGGCCATCAGGCTGGAAGAGGTGGGGAGGGGTCGGCGAGTGCGCCTGCGGGGATGTCATGTTGTTGATGTCGCTGGGGTTCAGCGTAGATTGTTCGAACAATGGGGTACTAAATTGATCGCCCTGGCCGCCGGAAGGCGGAAAGAGGGAAAAATCGCCGTCGTTCAGATTCGGCGACAAGTAGCCCGGTTGCGCCTGGGCGTTGAAGGGCAAGGTGGAATCGGAACCGGTGGTCGGCGCCGACTGTCCAAATGGAGCACTGCCGTTGGGGTCGAAGCCGGCGGGGTCGTTGTAAGGGCTCTGCTGCCGCTGCGGCAGAGAAGGTGACTGCTGAGGACTGAGGAAGCCGTTGTTCCCGTTGTTAAAGGATGAGTCAAAGGAAGAATTGTTTGTGGCGAAAGCCTGGTGCGCAGATTGTTCCAAGGTGAGGCCTAAGCCAACGGAGCCATCGTTCTGTGGGTATGGGGTCGGCGATGGGGAGTGAGATTGACTTATATGAGGCTGTTGATGACCGGCCGAAGGCGACCGACCTCGTTGAGCTTGTTGATCCATGATGTGTGTCCGAGATTAGAAGCACAAGGCAGATTCCCGATCAGCCTTCAGGCACCGTGGCGATGCCGGGGGGGCTGTGCGCTCACGGGTGATGCAATGGGCGGGGGAACGGTCCTATCGCAGCGGCCGGACGCGTGGATGGGGGGGTGGGAAGCGCGTGGAGAGGAGCGTTTCGAGCAGAGATAGATGCGATGTTGGTCGCAAAGTTGGAAAGTGCGTCTCCGAAGGGTTGAGAATCCTCAAGTTGAGTATTCTTTGGAGGGGTGCGCGTTGTTGAGCGGGTAAAGTAGTGGAGAGAGGCAGAGGTGGGTGGTGGTGTTGGAGCAGGAGATTTGGAATTTGGTGCGGGAAACGACAAGGCGGCCAGGCGACAAGAGCAGAAACGTGTTTGGGGTTTGGGGTTTGAGCTCCGGCTTCTTTGCGGGCAATGTGCTGCTGCTCTGCTGCGGATGTTCTTGGTGCGGGAGCCTCCGATGACTGGCACTGACGCTCGACAACGACTGGCACTCGCGAATGACTGATGGACGGAGAGACAAGAGGCGGCAAGGCGAGAGACGAAAGGCGACTGGCGGGCACGCGGGGCCAAGGGATGGGCTACAGCGCTGGGCTCTCGCTCTCTGGGCACTAAGCGCCTGGGTGAATGCAGAGCAGGTAAGTTGGCGGGGCGGAACTCTGAGGGGAGTGGGCTGGCGAGTGCGGAGGGGTGTGAATCTCACTGACTGGGAAGCTGTCTGACCAAAGAGACCAGAGGCACGCTCACAGGGGAGTCGGAAATTCTATAGAATCGCATGAGCACGGGGGAGGAACGGAGGCGGGGGTGTGGATGTACACGCCAGTGTGTCCTTGTCTCAGAAGGCCTGGATGGCGGACCAGAGCATCTGGTGCGGCGGGCGAGCGAGGCTGTGCAAGGCCAGTTAGTGAGTGGTGTCGAGCAGAGCACAACACCAGAGACACGTTGGGCAAAATGGAGGAGGGTGGAGGGTGGAGGGTGGGTAGCCGTAGCCCCATGAGCGACCAGGTACATACATGCAGCTTATTCCAGCCAAAGTAACCTTTGGCTGGCCTGGACTGGAGTCACTGGGACACTGGGACCTTGGCACCCAGGGCCTGGCCGGTATGCGCATGCACATGTTGGAAACCGAGTTGGTCGCTTAAGTTTGCTGCGATGCCGTGTGCGGGTCAAACGGACAGCAGAAGCTCGCAGCTAGCTAGCATATCCTGCTAAATATATCGTCGCCCAGGGTACAAGCCGGCGGCGGCTGGGCGCAGTACCTGATTCGGGACGCTTAGTGTCGACCTCCATCGTGTTGGTGATGAATGTGATAGAGGTGACGGATTGGCAGCATCAGACCAAGGGCTCGGGCGCTTGACATTTTGGGTTTAGCCGCCTTGCCGCTCTCTCTTTCTCAGAGTCTCTGCCAAGCACAAGCCCTTTTATCGGTTGCGTCCCGAAAATCACGTGGTGTTTCAAGCAATCGTTATGCACTCGAAACGGATGGCAATATGCAAAAACGGAGACCCAGCCCCTCAGTATTCAAAACGGGAACTGGGCTTTGGGCACGTCAAGCTCAATCGGTTTTCCCTCTCCGTCCAATCGGTGGTTGGTGGGCATTCAGATGCTTTTCCACTAAGAGGACGTTTGAGGGTGAGTAAGTACGTCATGGCCGTCCACCCAGAGCTCGGTCGCTTGTCGCGATTCATTCACCCATGGAGACGGTCTCAGGTAAGGTAAGAGGCTCTAATTGCCCAAACAACAGAATTGCTCTGTCTACTCTGTCTGGAAGGTTGCCCGCGTCCGCCGGAGAGCATGAAATACACGGCTGTGTGAAATGAAGATCGTTGTTGGCTGGAGAGCATCCTGTTTGCCAAGATCCCCACTTCAGTCAGCCGAGTAAGGCTCTCTAGGAAATGAAGGAATCCTGATACCGTCTAGTTGCGCGAAAAGGTGATCCTTCAGTTTCGTAACCGGTGTTGGTCGTGGCTCAGAGCCTGGTGTCCGTGGCATAGCCACTGCTACGTGAGCTCCAGGTGCCCCAGCTAGTGACAGGCACTTGGTAACAGCTGCTTAGTGACAGGTTGACAGACACATGGCGAGACATGGCCTGCGCGATCGCATCCGTCATCAAGAGCAGTTTACCGCGACATTCCTTCAGTTACGGAGTACATTCTACTCAATTCTATGCCATGGTGCTGTTTGACTTGTGGATATCCCCCTCTTCACCTCTGGTACCAGTTAATGGCTCGCTTCCGGTGTTCCGCGCCAAATTTCCATCAATCCTATAGGCGGGCAATTGGCTACCCGGTCCCTTTTCCTCATCATTGGATAAAATCAGGGGTTTTTTGAGCGTTGTATACAATTACCAGCCACTTAGAAAAGCAATTAGGTGCCTGTTTAAAGTGACAGGGCTCGGCATTCGTCGTTAACGGCGTAGAACAGCAGTCGGTTTCCAATTGACAGTGCGCGGTCTGGCCTCGCCCATGCTCCCGTAGCCCCGGAACGGGACGCTTAATGTAGTATCCGCGATAGCCAGAGTGATAATAGGACCCATCCGCTTAGAGTACGGCAGCTTTTCGCTGTTACTTTCGGTAGGCTGCCCAAGAATTGTCGTATCGCTTCCGGTGGCCGCATCAGCACTTTGGCGGCCCCCACTACCCGGATACCGACAACGGCTGCAACGCTACGGGGATTTTAGAACCCTTGGGGCTCTTAGCAGCACCCGATCATCCAATGCCGTTGACGGCTTCACGGATGCCAATGCTCTTCATCGCCCTCCAGACCCTTCTTCTGGGACCGTCAGGGCACATATTATTGGACGCGCTCCCAAATTGCAACCACCTCTGGTTGCCAGGGACGGGCTCAGGGTCTCGGCAAAGTCGAGGGTCGCTCACACGTCAGATGTGAGTTCCGACGAAATAGTGGGGACCCTTCAAGATGCTCGCCTTCGAGATCTACTGTTTGTGAGACTGTCACCTTGTGCGTCACCGGGGGGAATGGGCCCGAGTCGCGGGTCCGGGCCCTAAAACATCGTCCCCGGCGTCCACAATGTACAGATGGCCAATGTCCAGTCTGGAAATAAATTGATTGAGCAGCGTGATCACCCTTTTTTGCATGGAATCCCTCGTGGAAGGGCAATATCCAGGTAACAAATTGGACCCCAAACGAGTAAACTTGGGTCATAACGCAGCCCCCTCCGTCCGAGCCCTCGGGTCTAGCTCACCGGAAGAGAACATCAGCAATCCTTTGTAGCTTCTGCCTCGAAACAGATCCTGGGGGTACAAGCTCTGCTTGGTTTTTTGCTGCCATGAATCATCTAAAGTCAAGTCTCCCAATATCGTCATCTGTTGACGCGGGAGGGGCTGGTATCTGTTTCCCCCGCTCGCAACGAAGCCATATAATCGACCCTGAATCCAGCTCCCTCTCCAAATCCAAAGAGTAGAGCATCAGGATCAACCAGTCATTTGTCTTTTTCTTCACCGAAATCATTCAATATGAGCCCCAGACTTGACCGTCACACGTGTGCCACATGCGGACGAAGTCGGTCCAGAGAATTCCACCGCAGGTACCCTGCCGGCCCAGGTTATCCCGCCATTCATTCCGTCTGCCGGCGCTGTCGCCCTGGTGGCCTTCGCCGCTCGAGATCACAAGAAAGCCTCCAATCAGAGGCCCCGTCTTCAAAAGACGGGCTATCTCGTGTTCTCCAAGCACTGCTTCGAACCGTAAGCAATTGCGGTACCCGGGCCATCGACGGCATGGCAGATAGACAGGACGTCCACGTTCATGTCCACCACCACCACTGGCATCAGGACTCAGAGGTTGCAGTGCGGGATCCTTCCATGGCCACAAGCAGAAGCACCCTGAGCCGTCGGAATACGCTCCAATCAGACATTATTGAGCTACCCGGCAGCGATCGCTATTTCGAAATGCCATGCAGCCCTAGGTACCCTCCGTCTGCCTCGGAGCTGCCAGCATACCATGTCGCTACCCAAGAACAACCCCCGCCGGTCCCACCAAAGCCAAGATACTACGATCGAAAGGACTACAATTATGCCAGCTAGCAATGCAAACAACAGCCCAGAGCGAACCCAAACGAAATTACAACAAAAACGGCAAAAAAAAATCATCCAGGCTTGTCAGCCATACAACAAATATCCCATGAATTTAGTAAGCGACAGAGCGGCTTGTGTTGTGCATTCATGATGCACTTGTGGGGGGTGGAGGAGAGAGGCGATAGGCGGTGCCGGATCACACACTTTTTTTCCCTTGCATACAAGCTGATGAGCGATGAATTTCATGTTAACGCAATTATGATGAGTGTCTCCGAGGGTCATGATAGGCCGCCTTCCCATAAGGATGAGTCTCAGATACCCTCAGTCAGATCGTTGGCACAATAGCACAACAGAATAAAACAGATACACAATGTAGATAGAAAATTTACCAATAGAAGCGCATCCCAGCACAAGGCTCCAACAACGCAGCGCGCAAGAGGCGGCAATCTGGTGCCCAAAGCACCGCATCTCAGTTTAAAACGGCCATCTTTTCGTAAAAAACGGACCTTGTGCAATAAAAAAAGCAAGTTTTATGCATGCACGTGAGAGGAGCGAGTAAAAAGGTTATGGCAGCTGACCATAGACTGGGCTCGTGCGCATCGCAAAAAGCGGCAACAGTGTCTCAAACACTTTAGTGCAGGTCGGCGCATGTCAGTACAAAGAAACCCACAGGCACTATCCCAGCTTGCGATTGGTCCCGCCCTCCAAACAACTCAGCGAAGCAATGCGGACACAGACCAGTCCAGCCCGAGTCTAATGGCTAATGGGAATGGCACTGGGGGCGATCCGAACGGGCCATACGGGGGATTCAATCCGCGGGTCGCACACACACTTGTGCCCTGCAGACTGACTGACAGACTGACAGTCTGCAGTGCAATACGTCTGCAGAAATCTGGACATGGGCATGTTGAGCGGTAGATGGATATCGAACCCACCCCAAGACATATGATGCATGGACTTGTGCCAAAAAGAAAAAGACGGAAGCCCATACGACAAACGCGACAACACCAAACAATTCCTCCGCTCGCTCGCTGGCATCCCTCAAACCCGTCGTTCCGCTCGTATCCCATGTTCCTCTTTCTACACTGCCCTGCAGATACGCTCCTAAAAAAGGAACCTTTGCCAACCCCAACCCCAACCCCCCCTCTAATCAAATGGCAAGCAAATAACAGCGCATGGTGCCCCCCAAAAACGGGCATTTGTCACCCCAAAATTCCGGTTCGACAAGAAGGGTAATCACCGAGGCTGTGCAACCGCCTTCTCCATTTGTTGCAAGTGCTCTCGCGCTCTGCCCATGTTACCTTCAATCTCCAAAGGGCGCTAATCGAGAGAAGCTTCCGGGGGGTGCCGCATGTGGCTGTTTTAACTGGCAAAGCGAGAAAATCGAAATTGGCGCGACAAGAGCAAGGTCCATCTCCACATGGTCGCCAAGTAGCTGCTTAGCTTGCTTTAACTTCTCCCCATGGTTTTTGACAGCAAAGACCCCCCGGGGACGCCACCGAGGGCTTCGATTCGCCAGCGCCTGGCAAGATGAAACCCGTCTGACGATGCGACAAGACCATGGATCCGCCGGAAACATTGTTTTCGCTCATGTCCCTGGGCGCAGGGGGGATAAGCGTGCACCGCCATCATCGCGTCTCCATAGGCCAGGGACTAGTCCGTTGCCGTCTTCATCTCGTCTCGCCGTTGAAAGGTAGACGCTACAAGAATAGAACTGTGATGCCGTCCCGGCCCCAAGGACCCAAGTGGCCCTCAGGCCCCTGGAGAGCTGGAAACAAACCCCGTTCTTCTGCAAAAGTCGGAACACTGCCTCATCTAAAACACCATGGGCAGCTACAAACTGGCCAGGTATATGGCTTTCCTACCTATCGGCATCGTCCCCGACCGAGAGACCCCTCTCAACCCTTGGAAACAAGCCAAGAGATGAGGCTGGGGAGGGGCGACAGGTGGAGCCCCATGCCTCATGTTAGAGAATGTGCTTTCTTTTTACTTCAGATATCGCAAACAGACTTCCAAACCCACCCGAGATACCGTCAATGATTATTCCTGACTGGCCAGGAATGTTTCTGTGTTCAACAACCTCCCTCACCGTATATGACTCCGCCCCAGCCTTACACGCGGCCCGCAATGCGATCGCCTTTGTGCTTATCCACGCATTGGGGCTGTGCTATGCGCTCTGCTGCGTGTTGGCGGCATTCTGGACGTTTTCTTCTTGTGGATCTGATCTGCTTCAGTTCCATAGGGTGGGGGTGTTGCAGAGGCAGGTCATAAACTGAGGGAAATTGGTGCAATAATAGCTTGTTTTTTTTTTGGGGGGGGGAAAGAAGTAAAAAAAGGCAACGAGTAGGAATCCGCACCGCATCACAATCTTCGCACCAAGGATTGAAGAGTCAGATGACGGCGTGGCACCACACACCCGCAGGTTGCTTTCTGACCGACGCCCGCATTCATGACATCAGTTTCAGCTGCTTGCTGCACGCTATCGAGGTCTCGTACAGCAAGAAGACTTCTAGTCCGTATCTGCCTGATGGTTACGCGTCCTCAAAAGAAGCTTAACCGCCCTTGCTTCAAACTGGTAGGTCATCGGGGCTGCTCTGTCGATCTCCCCCCCTCAGTCCCACACACACAATGCCAAAATATCGTTGCCTTGAGTAGGGTTCATCGTTTCTGGCTGGCGCTGGTTGACCGGCTCTTGCGGTAGTGCATACGAAGTCCCTTGTACGCCGTCACCCCGACGGCCCCGAATTGTGCCGGGGATTCCTTAATACGTAGAGTTTTGGTCCAAATAAAGCCACACCTACAGAGATCGGCCCGCGCAAGTGAGGCGGCCAGCCGTTGTAGCATTTTATTCCCGATTTGAGGCCATCTTATCCACCCCTGGTGATTCCAGGCGACGCCATTATGTCCTCAGCGAGGCGGTGCAGCTCGGCCAAGGTTCCTTTGTGGTCTGACCGCATGTTGGATGGAATGCTCGAGTTCAACGAGCAAAATGCAAGAGGTGCTGATGCGATGGTGATGTGCACAGTTCCTGGCAGCGGTTTGCAAATCCTCCCAATCTGCCTTGCCACCAGCCTCTTCCTCCATGACCGTTGACAGCTCTCGCTCGCCCACTATTTGCTTAGTGGGTTTATGTCACAGCCACAGTAATACGGGAGATCTTTTACTTTTTTTGTAACTTCTTTTTTTTTTTCATGCTGCTAAGTATCGGATGTTCCGTGCAAAATGACATGCAAAGGCAAGAAAAATAATTTCTTATCTGGAGCCGGCTTAATGCTGAAGCATGATCACCACATGGTGATGTGATGGGTGATGGTGTTCATTTGAAGTGAGAGAGTTGGGATTGTTGCCCTAAGGTCGTTAATGCAGACGTAACAATACAAAGTAACAATGCCAGCAATAATAATGTGTAGAAAAAAGCAGGGAAAAAAATCCAACACCTTGAGGACCTATAATAACGGCATCCAGTGGTATCGTCTGTTCTAGTATACAGTCGCTATTCTTTCATCTTATTCTCGTACAAAGGGAAAATGCCTTTCATCTATGTGGTGTAGGGTAGGTTGGTAGTGGGGGGATGATACCCGGACAATCGGACTAAAACCCACCATGCTAAAGTCCAGTTTAGATGACATCAGCGCGCTCATATCCAGTAGGCTGGAGAGCTGGCTTCGGAGTTTCGCGGTCCTTGAACTCGCTGACAAATGGGTTTGGGTCTTCAATCTGGTCAAGGTTGCCAAGAGTGTGGTTTACACCGCGGTGGACGGCCTCGTCGGCCCGGATGTAGAGGATAAGGTCCCTCATTGTTCGGCGGTCCTCAGGAATATCCCAGTACTAGTTTTTCAATAATACGTCAGCGTACATGCATACACACAATATGCCGGACATATATGAAAAAAAAACAAAAAAAAAAAAACGGAGAACTTACTGAGATGGCAATGTCGGGGATTCGGAACTTGGGGTCGGTCCATTTGGGCAGGTCGCCGTCCTCAATCTCCTTGATGCATCGCGTGTAAGAGTGGACAGCCTCCTCCTCAAGGTAGCCAACAAAGCGGTGCACAATCTTGGGCGAGAGGAGGTAGGAGATGAACAGGCTGTTGAAGAAGACGCCCTGGGCACCAATGAGCATAATCTTCATGAACCACCCTGGCTCGCACATCTTCATAAAGGTCAAGAGGTGCATTCGCTCGTTGTAGCTCTCCTCGAGGAGCGTCTCGATCCAGCCATTGTCACGTTTCATCCGTCGAAGGCTGCCGAGATGTCGCAGCATTCCGGCGACCATTCCTGGAACGCCAGCAATGCTTTCGAGGAAGATGAATCGAATCAGCTAGCGCCGCAAGGTTAGCTTTTCCCGAAAAAAAAAATCGCCAGCATCAAGGTTGCATGAAACTTACCCATTGAGCTTCAGTCAATGGCTTCTTGGCCACAAGGGCCGTGGTGGGGTTCTTCTTGTCGACTTGCTGATCGCGCTGCATACCGATGGCCTTGTCCATCCAGTATCTGGCAAAACGGACAACTTTCCAAGCCACCCAGTCTCCAGTTGTCCGTGGTTTCCGATGAGCAGGGACGACGGCCTCCATCTCCTCGAAGCTCTGCTTTTTATGCGGCCATGCTGGCTTGGTGGTTTTGATGTGGTTGGTTTCTTTGGCTGGGAAGAAGTCACGGAGTTGGGTGGCAGGTGTCGACGAAAAGGATCGAGCCTGCTGGTGTTGAGAAGCAGCACAGGCTAGACGAATGCCAGCAGGTGATCGAAGGACAGAAGAGGCAGATGAAGCAGATCGAACATAACCAAGAGCCACAGCTTTTCCAAGCTGAGCGGCCTGTCGAGAGGCGTGGGCTTGAGTGTGAACGTGTGTTGAGAGCATTGGAAATGGAATAATAGAAGACTTTAAAGGTCTTGATATAAGAATGGGTGTGACGTATAAGTGGCTAAGCAATGAAGCTTGTGATTGTTTGATGGGTTACAGAATGATGAAGTAAAAGCCTTTGTGCCTGACAAGGCTCGAGCAGTCTTATATACATGGGCCATTGGGGAGAGAGACATGGTTTGGTCCGGACTTTGACATATCAATCACTTACGGACGGTACCCAAAGTCTGTTTTCCGCTGACCCGGGCGTGTAAGCGGGACGGCCACTTGGTGCGCTAACCATTGGGGCTGGCAAGGGGCACACCAAGCACCACGAAGATGGACCGGAGAGACCAAGGTGAAGGCCTGAGGCTGCCCTTGTGTGCTCTCGGTGACGGCGGGCTCTGCGGCGAACATGCGGGCCGATCTAAGAGGTTTGATGAAAGCCGCATGGCGTTTGGACGCTCGTTTGCGTGCCCACGTGAGAGGATGCCATCGGAAGGACTCGGGGTGGGCTTGGGCGGGCGCGGTCGGATTGGAACTACGAATGACTCAAAGAGGGAATACCACTTGATCGCCAGAGCCTGCAAGTTTGCGATGTTAACAAGGAAAAAAAAAAATTGACGACCCACCCGATTAGTGCACTCGCTCTCGCGTCGTCGACCGTTTCAAGCCGCGAGATCATAATTATCTGCTTCATCATTTGTCGGCCGCCATGATCACGGGTGTAAGTGGGAATATGGATCGCCTATCTACACGGGCCTCCGCCCGCATATTTCGGCGGACAATTCGACGGAGATCAACATGAACCCCGGGACCCATTCGGCGACCTAATTTGTAATTCAGGCCTTGCTTGAGGACACAGCGAAGCTTTTTGCGCGCATTTTTGCGTCATGATCCATTCTCGGCATGAATAGGTTTGCGGTTAGACGGTTTCCAGCCAGGTCTTGGATGAAGTCATTGCATTGATCTGTGCAAACGAGACATTCGTGCTACTCAGCCAACGCGTTTGCGACTTGTGAGCATGATGGCTTGCGTACCTATGCATAGATGAGTTCGTTCTCAGCAGCGTCAGTATAGATGCGCAAAGAGGATCAGGAATCAGGACAGATAGATGAGCGGTAGGAAAGTTTGGCTCGCAGACGACTCCTCAAAATTCCGACGAGGTGTAACGGAAAAGGAGAAAAAGAAAGTTGTCTGATTTGATCATTTCCTTAATGAGTGAGAAAAAAGGTCGCCGAGTAGATTACGTAGCTTGTGACGCAGCGATGTATGCACAGTAGCGTAATACACCATGGCCGGGATGTCCGTCGCCTCGCTACATATCAGGTAATAGGCCGCCGTGGATACGAAAACACCACAGGACATATCACAAACAGGGCGATCCGAAGGCAAATAGGGCGAACCTTGATACCATCCATGTCCTAAACGGAACGGTACGGTTGGTGTGGGGATCAGCCGCACGAGAAGAAAATTACCCGTGCCTCACAAGAACTATCCATGACTCAACCTTTAAAGGGGTGATACCCGGTTGGCTGGTCCATTTTGATCCCATGTCCGACTTTTCTCCAATGTTGGGACGGCCGGCCATGCGCCACACTCTCAGCCGCTGACAGGATTCCTAGGGTAGCCACGAGTAGTGGCGGAACTTGGATCTGACAACACTCATACTGTCCCAACTCTGGTGATCAGAACATCTTGACTGAGAGCAGATTTTGATCGAGGATCGTCAACAATGGCCTTGATGTCTGTGTTGATGCTTTGCATGCTGGAGAGGCTATGGTAAGAAAGCTGATACCGGCATTGGGCAGTTCTGCCTGGTGGGCTGTACGGGGTTTGTTTTCCCGGAAGTTAAAGTATCACAGATTTATTTCGTGTGACGCGCTTTAATCTCTCGGGGTCATCCTAGCCATCTTCAGCATGGACTCGCTCTACGATGACATCTTTGGGGCGGCGCCTCCTGATGACTCTGACCTCGAAGATCCCGCTTCTGCCTGCACTGAACCTCCTTGTGAGCGCTGCTTAGAACTTGGACGTCGCTGTTGGAAGTGCAAGCTTGGGATCAAAGCCCGCCGTCAACAAGAAACACCACTAGCAAAGTCTCAACTGGAACTGGCCTGTCGCCGCAGGCCGCTAAACACTGAGAACGGAGGAGCCAGTCCAGCTCGTGAACCTATCCCAGATACTCCCAGTCCCGTCGAATATGGCCAACCTCGAACACAACCTAGGAGACGACAAGAAGTTGAACCCAGTGAAATTCGGACAGGAAGGCATAGTTTGAGTACGAGGCGCCCAAGGAATCAACGAGAGATCGAAATCAGAGAGTTTTGGGAAGAGGAGCATTATTATTCGCGCTCGACAAACCGTGATTATCAACACGCCAATCAACACTCAAGTGATAGACTGTATCGGACGCATACGAAGACCGAAACCCGGAGCTACAGAAACCCGACGAAGCGAGATCTACGCCAAAGAGAAGCTCAAGAATACTTCGTGCCGAGAACTCGAATAGATCACCTTGGCGCTACGTGGGACGATTTACGATATATGAAGGAAGTGTGGATGCGTCGTATGGGGCGTTTGTCGTTGACACCTCAGGCTGTTCTTTCAGTGGGGGGATTTGGTGGAGTGACACTATCGGATGTGCACAGAAGGCAGAACATACGAGTTATGCCAGGCCTCGGAGATCTCTTTGAAAGTGTCTTAAAATTGGCACTGGAGTTGATTTCAGCGTTGATGCCATATCTCGCTGACCGATTTCGTACTTTGATGGCAGAAAACCCACTGGACTAAAATCTTGCTCACAGTACCTGCAAGAATCAACGATGATGCCCTTTCCTTGGCAACCAACCTTTGGGCATATGATTTGATCTACTTTACATCCTGGCTCGTCTATATGCGCATGTGTCTATTCAGCTCGAATTCGTCCTATTGTATCGGATCATCCATGGCTAGGGATTGAGGGTATTTGGAGGAAGCCATACGAACCATTCACCTTCTGCAAAATCTCATCAACCAGACCATGAGGGGGACACACAGGCCACCTATGACACCAAATATCGTAAAACACCACCCGACACCGATACCATGAATGATTAGTTGGAGTACAGCCAGGGCAGTGGCAGCAAGTGCACATCTGACGAGATTGGAGGCTGCAGAAGCAGTCGACGATCTACCTGGATTCAAGTCTGTGAGAAGAGTCCCTAATGCCTTTCTATGTATTAGCCGTCTTATTCATATCTGCTCATGGGTACCTACAACTATGAGTCCTGTGCCTGAGAAACCGATAAATGCCTGGAGAACTAGAGGAGCCGCAACGTGCTGGTTTTCTGTTAGTATTGTCATGGTTGAACTTGGAAACGATATCGTACCACTTTGAAATGGACTACCCATCCGTAAGCAACCGTTGTCGCTACCATGATGGCAACGAGGTACAAGGCGCTGCAAAGCCGGGCCTTTGCTATTGGGAACTGGCTATTTTCTTGAGCTACGGTGGACTCTGTGGCCAAAGTGTGTTTCTTTGTAATTTGAGCATAGTCAAAATCGAGCACTTTGCCTTTTTGAAGGAGACTGTTAGTATTAAACACAAGAGGCTTCGATTGATGAATTCTTACCCCATACAAAGGTGGCGATGATGCAGCCCACTCCATACGGAATGTATATGAGCCCCGCTTCCAAGCTCTCGTAATTGTATACTTCCATGAATATGGACGAAAGAGACGCTAGTATGCAGCAGCATATGGTATAAAAGACGCCGTTGACGAACAGAACGGTCCCCATGTCCTTCAAAAATACTAGCCTGAGACATTCTAGTGGGTTCGGAAAAGCTCGTTTGCGCTGGCACTCTTGAATAGGTGCAGGAGTGTTACTTGAATGACGCTTTTTCGGAATATCGGCCAAGAGGGAAAACAATGTACGATATATGCCTTTTCTTCGCATACTTTCATTGCTTAGGACGGTCTGGGAAGTTTCTGGCAATGAAAACAAGACCAACGCCAAGCAGGTTCCGGTTAGTATGCAGAGAAACCAGAATATCCACTTCCACCCCAACTTTGCGGTTAGGGCGCCTCCTATAATTGGGCCTACTGGCGAAGCAACGCTGGGTCTTTTGGCGCTACGGATTAGCCTCGTGCATGCATCGTATTTTGGATTTTTTATTTCTTTACCCTAGAAGCAGAATACCGACGTAAGAGCCTCTCTCGCTTCGAGTGGTTATGTCAGATACGACGCCAAAACCGAGAGATATAGTACCTGGCATTTGGTAAAGAGAGAATTAGTCGAGACTAGAGCTGTTGAGTTAAGAATGAAAACACACACCAGAGCTTCCAGCGCTTTGCAGCATCCTGAGAATAAGGAGTCCTGCGTAGGTGTTCTGCAACGATAGGCCCAAGTTGGCAACGAAATATATAACCAAGGCCAGCAGATATATGGGCCGCCGCCCAAACATGTCGGCTGCGTTTCCAAGCACAGCAGGTATGATACCGGATACGACCATGTACGTGGTCACGGCCAGATTCACTAGCTCAACCGTGACGCCGAGGCTGTTGGCCATTGGTGTAATGGCAGGATAAAATATGAAGCTGCTGATGGGGGATAGCATCCCGGCAAACGAAGCCAGGAAGAGGATCCACTTTTTCTCATAGGGACTGAAGCAAGCGGGAATAGCATCTGCACTTGTCTCTGCATTCGCGGGCAGCGAGCCCTCTTCGGGGTTACTCTGTTTGTTTGACATATTAATTGGCAAGTATAAAAATTAATAAAGGGGAATTGGATGTGAAGTTCATGAGGACTAGGCGGTCTCAGGGTGTAGTGTAAAATAACCATGGTGTTTCGCGTTATAAGGGAATGGACTTGGTGCAAGAAGCGGGGATGTATGGATGAATTGGGCAAACGGCAAGATTTGCACACTAATGATTGGTAGTGCAAGCGCTGCAGAGCCGGCGTGACTCAACCTTCAGGAGTATTCAATAGCAGCTTTCGGTAGGGATCAGTAATTGGTCTTCTACTGTGGTCAGTTGCTAACCAGCTCTGCCGGTCGCAGCCAAAGACCACTCCTGACGATTGTTCTTGACGGCAGGCCGCTCCTCACTGTAATTGAGTGGACAGACTAAGGCAGCTATTGGCACTGTAACGTGGCACTGTTGATTGGTCAACGCCAGTTATGTAATGCTTGCTTTTCCCACCCTGGGTGGTGAGCCTATCAAGAGCAGAGCAGCAGGGATTTGGGTTTGAACCGAACTGGAGTGATGGTCTTTCGTCGTGGACAGAATAATAAGGTCATAACGTGAGTCAGCACCTGAAGGTGGTAGAAGTGGGGGCAGCCAGTGCTCGGGTGGACTGTGCATCGGAGACGTACCTAGGTACATAAATAACCCCTCCCCCTCAATCCTCAACCGTCACCCCTCTCAATCGACTAACTCTCAACAACAAAAGCAATCAATTCTTACATATCTTAACTCATTACTGCAATCATGGGTGCCCAGGACGTTCTGAGCCGCAAGTCCGGTGTCATCGTCGGTGACGATGTCCTCCGTCTCTTCGAGTACGCCCGTGAGAAGCAGTTCGCCATCCCCGCTATTGTACGTCCCGGAGGAGCTCCAACTTGGTCGCGAAGAGAAAACGCTGACATGAAATCATTCTAGAACGTCACCTCCTCCTCCACTGCCGTCGCCGCCCTCGAGGCCGCCCGCGACGCCAAGTCCCCCATCATCCTCCAGTTCTCCCAGGGTGGTGCCGCCTACTTCGCCGGCAAGGTATACCGAACCTATCTACATGATCAATTCGGAAAACACGGCTAACTTCTCTCCTCTCCCCAGGGTGTGAGCAACACTGACCAGGCCGCCTCCATCGCCGGATCCGTCGCTGCTGCCCACTTCATCCGCTCCCTCGCTCCCATCTACGGCATCCCCGTCGTCCTCCACACCGACCACTGTGCCAAGAAGCTCCTCCCCTGGCTCGACGGCATGCTCGATGCCGATGAGGCTTACTTCAAGGCCAACGGCGAGCCCCTCTTCAGCTCCCACATGATTGATCTTTCTGAGGAGCCCGTTGACTGGAACATTGAGACCACCGCCAAGTACCTCAAGCGTGCTGCGCCCATGAAGCAGTGGCTCGAGATGGAGATTGGTATCACCGGTGGTGAGGAGGACGGTGTCAACAACGAGGATGTTGACAACGCCTCTCTCTACACCCAGCCCGAGGATATCCTCAACATCTACAACGCTCTCTCCGCCATCTCCCCCTACTTCTCCATTGCCGCTGGCTTCGGCAACGTCCACGGTGTCTACAAGCCCGGCAACGTCAAGCTACACCCCGAGCTCCTTGGCAAGCACCAGGCCCACGTCAAGGCCGCCATCAAGTCCGAGCTTGACAAGCCCGTCTTCTTCGTCTTCCACGGCGGCTCTGGCTCCTCCAAGCAGGAGTACCTCGACGCCATCGGCCACGGTGTTGTCAAGGTCAACATGGACACTGATATGCAGTTCGCTTACTGCTCCGGTATCCGTGACTACATGATCAACAAGAAGGACTATGTCTCCACCACCGTCGGTAACCCTGACGGCGAGGATAAGCCTAACAAGAAGTACTTTGACGTAAGTTTCCCCACATCCCCATCAAGAGATGCCACTTTATTGCGGAACATGACGCTAACACTGCGTTCACAGCCCCGTGTCTGGGTTCGCGAGGGTGAGAAGACCATGTCTGCCCGTGTCGCTGAGGCTCTGAAGGACTTTAACACTGCCGGTCAGCTATAAAAAAGTGATGTTGTAGTAGATGTAAATGAAGAATAAGAATAAATGAAAGAAAAGTAATGAAGTAAAGAAGTTTCTCAATTGCAATAGCTGCTCTGAGTGATTGTTCGGGTCAAGCTTCCCAGCTCGGCGTGAGTGTGAATGTGTGTGGTAATTTACTCGAAGAGAAGGTCGTGGTGATGATCAACGTCATGAGCAGGGTTCATGATACAGCAACCGGCCCATTGTTTGGGGCCACCAAATGATGTAACCACCTCAGATGATTTTCCTCCCGGAAGCTCATATTCTTGTACTCTTATGAAAAAATATTCCAAGTCATTTATGCATACAAGATTTTTGTTCATTTCGTTCTTTTTGAAGAGTCATATCATCTTCCTGCTAAATAAGTGAAGGCACTTCGTGAGCACAGTGCGAATTGTCATGCGATTAATATCACATCGGCGTGCGAATAGCAATTTCCATTTGTGGGGCATGAGATCCCACACCGAGCTTGACCTATGGTCTGTCATGGTGGACATAAAAATAAGGTCATGGTCATCCAAGCCGAAACATGGCACAAGATAATGGGCACGGCAAAAAAAAAAAAAGGGATGCAACGTCTGTTGATACGGGACGAACCATCCGCGTCTTGTCGCGTGATTCAGTTGAGAACCAGGGCCTCAACAAGTGGTTGAGACGCTGGCGCTCCAGTTTACCATTACCATGTCATCATACCGTCGCAGTCGACGAACCAGGCATGAGACATTATTGCACTCCCCCATTATTATTTCTGGGCTCTCACGGTGAAAAATTATCACTTCAAACCTATCACGGCGAGAGGCAGCCCTAGCTGGGAAAGGGTATTGAGTCAATAAAAAAATCCCGTTAGGTAAGTCCACAGGGCAATCTTATCTGGGCTTGAAGCAGAGTGGTGCTGTAGGAAGTAGCTAATACAAACTTTTTGCCAAATGCAAAAGCAACAACCCCTCCCCCCACCGGGGTGTGGCCCAGGTGAGCGAGCGAAGGCGACGCTGCACGATCCCCCCCCGACGGGAAAATAACCCAACCCATCATCAGGATGAAATCGGCCTCGACGTGAGGCAATTCTCTTTCCGACGATGGTCTCCCTTTCTCCTATTCGATCTCGGCATCTTGGTCTGTGCCGACGGGATCCCGGACGGGGAATCACGGAACATTCGGCTGCTCATGCGAGTTCTCCCCGGCTGATGGCTACTCTCGTCCCGGAACATGGGGTAGTTGCATGATACTGCGCACCTTGGCCCTCGGAATGAGCAGAGCATCGTATCTGGCGCCAGAGCCTCTTGCCATTTTCACAAGATTGCCATGACCTGATGGGATGGGATGGCATGGGCGTCGGTGAAGCTTCCGCCCACCGTGCACACCCACGCAATCATTTATCGGCCGTTTCGCTGGTGGACACAGAGTTCCCTGAAGGCTCCAGAAAGTGGATGGCCATCACACGTCATTGGTTACCAGCCGCCTTTCTTTGGGGGGGGGCCGGGAAAAAGGGCCGATGATCTCATACATTTTTTTTTTCCTTCTCGGTGACCGCGGCGGTGCTATACAACCGCCACCCACCCGCCCCCAGGGTGTTCGAACAAAAGAGGGAAAAAAAATTGAACAACACGATTGCTCCGCCAATGCTTTGTTGGCGATAGGCCCGTGGCACGGTGAAACAAAATGTCTCAGCCAGGCCTTGGCACTATGCCCAACTCGTTGGATATCTCGTCGCATCCCACCTTCCTTTAACACCCCGCAATACTTGCCAACTAAAAAAAAACTATCATAACGTAATCCGAGGAATAAGGGTAATGATGATACTGCGCCTTTTTGGTTTCTATGATTTGATTTTCGGTCGAATTATTCCATGATTGGGATTTGCAAACACAGCGAACTGCATGGTTGTTGCACACAGAACTTGCTTTCACTTGTCGCCTCGTCTTTTGTTGGTGTGCTCGAGTTGTAATCCTCGTCATTTACACCCGATCACCTATTTGTTTTTCGGCTTTGGCAGCCTCGGCACATGTCGCAAGATGCCATGACGGCTACCCGAAAATCCAACCCTGCGATCTTCCCGTTGCAGTAAGCGATCTCGATGCACCCGGGGGTCTTTGGACATGTGAGAACGATGCAGACCGTTGACAATCACGGGGTATCTCCACAAATTCCTTCCACGCTACCGATACTGCGGCATGGGATGGGATGCATTCTGAATTGTCCTTCGACAACTACTCAAGCATCAATGCATTACTCGTCCCTATCGGGTGCAGAGTTCAGATGTTTGCCGAGTGAGAGGGATATAGCTATGCCTTTGCTGATTCCTTCTCGAGAGTCACTCAACTGGCTTATACTCGACGTATGATGATGGTACGAAGAGCAAGTAAGCCAAGTTTACATCAAATACTCTGCAGCCATTTGAAAATATGACGGGGCATGGCACATTAACTGATGATCCTGTTGCCAAGTTGATGGTTTGTACTTGGGCAATGGCCTAGTTACGAGACGCCATGAAACCCATCACCAAACGGTTCGACATGACGTGGACAGCTGAGACACGGCACAATCCGCTTCCTGCCGCTCTAACGACGAAAAGAAACCTGAAAAGGGTGCTTAAAAAAAGCAAGCCAAAAAGAAAAGAGAAAGAAAAAAAGCAAATAAAGCATCGTTCTGGCTAATTTGGCCGCCATCAGGAGGGGCTTTGACCCCTCCAGTGCAAAGAAAAAAGTCGGCCAAAATTGCCCCTCCTTTCCGGTGCCGTCACTTTTTCTGCCCCTCACCCACACGCCCACACACAATTGGGTGCGTCTGCTGCGCGTCTTTGTGCCTGACGTGCAAAACCATTAGCCCTCACTCACCTGTCTCCATTTCCTTTCCCCCATCCAACCATCTTCTCTCGCCTCGCCGACGACGTTGCGTCTCGACATCTCTGCCTGGACCTCTGGAGAGAATCAGATAAAGCCTACCAGTCTTCTACATCCTGACATCATGCCTCCTAAGAAGTGGGGTGCGTATTCATTTTTATTTTATTCATTTTTCTGTTTCTCGCGCACTCTCGGGATACCTCGTCATAACATGTCGGGGACATGCGCCTCTGTACCTTCCTTGCCTTTCCATGTGCCCGCTTTGACGCCTGCTCACTTACATCAACTGTCACTGCGCAGTGTATGCTCCTCAACACTTTGCTGACATCATGTCTCCTAGACGACGAGGAGAGTGACTCCGACAGCTCTTCTGGTGCCGCCGGTGCCGCCGCCACCTCCGGCCGCCGCAAGTTTGACGATGAGGAAGACGACAGCGATGTAAGGCGCACGACCCTCACAACAGTTATACCGTCGAACGCTTTGGCTGATCTTTGCTCCTCCCTTTTCCTATAGGTTCTCGACTCGTGGGATGCCGCCGAAGACTCTGAGGCAGAGCGTGAAAAGGCCAAGAAGGCTGCCGAAGCCAAGGCCAAGGCTGCCGCTGAGGCCGCCGCCAACAAGAAGCCCAAGGGCCAGCGCATCGCCGAGCACCAGGCCGACCGCGCCCGCCAGCGTGCTGAGGCCGCTGCCGACGAAGAGGACTACGAGGAGGAGACCGAAGCTGAGCGCCGCGAGCGTCTCCGCCGCACCGAGCAGGAGGCCGATCTCGCACACGCCGCCGACCTCTTCGGTGACGCTGGCCTGAGCGCTGGCCGGGCCAAGACCAAGACGGCTGCCGTTGCCATCGACTCCAAGGACCCCAGCAACACCGTCGACATTGCCAAGCTGCCCATCTTTGACCCCAAGACCAAGGCCCAGTTCGAGCTCCTGCGCAACACCCTGGCCCCTATCATCTCGGCCAACTCCAAGAAGGCCCACTACAGCCTCTTCCTCCAGGACTTCGCAAAGGCCCTCGCCAAGGAGCTGCCCAGCGACCAGATCAAGAAGATTGCCAGCACCATGACGGCTCTGAGCAACGAGAAGATGAAGGAGGAGAAGGCCGCTGACAAGAGCGGCAAGAAGACCAAGGCTGCCAAGACCAAGACCTCACTCGTTACTGGCCGCTCTAACGCTGCTGCCGATGTTCACTCGTATGGCGATGATGACGATGCCTTTGGAGAGTTCGTTCCCCCCCCTTCCCCCCTGAACGGGTTCATCAACGCTCAAATGATGCTAACTTTCTTGACAGTGACGACTTTATGTGAAGCGGCCTTTGATGCTGCAAGAGCGACATGGGTTACCCCCCTTTTCACCACATACGCCGCGCCAACACTTCTAGCTGTTAGGTTGAGCACGCTAGGTTGAATCTGCCAAGCCTAACCTTCTTTTTCCCTTTCGCAGAGGCGGAGGGGTGCATGCAATGACCTGATGGCCTCAACAACGTACATGCTGGCCTTTTTTTAATGGTTCCTCCCTTGATACACCCCAGGCATGACCATGGCTGAAATTGCAGTTTGGGGCCCCAGGGGAGGTTGGCGTTACCAAAGATAAGGGTTAGTGGTTGGTGGGCGGGGGGGTTCAAACGGGACAGGGCTAGGTATAAAATTTTCGGGATGAGAGAGCATGATTCCTTCGTGCATTGCGTTGTTTAGATGGGCGTTTAGACAAGACTCGGCTGTGCGCTGGAGCTTCCGCCTCCATGCGGCCATGTTGCGACTGGTTGGTCAAATGGGGCGTATTGAGAACGTACAAAATACAAGTTGATTGAGTCTATTCCAAAACCTCTGCAAACCAATGTAGATGTCCATTCGTATCTACTTGTGTACTGCAAGTTTCGTCATGAACATGCCAAGCGTGGACAGGGGTATCTTCATCTAGGCTCTCTTCGTGCTATCCCTATCAAACGACGGGGTTGTGCAAGTGGGAAACCATGGCTATCCAGCCAGGTGGGGAAAAAAAAGCACATAAAAACCAAAAACTCCGATGAACTCCCCAGGCATAATCTCCCCTACTGTATGCAACCCAACGCCATAAATCTTTCGTTTACGCTACCACGTTCCGAGTTTTTTTCTCATGACCCAATAAGTATACAGCATCGTGCATAAAGTCGTCGACATGTAGTTCCGAAGAACCAGAAACCATGCAATAGAGTGGAGTGGAGTAAATTGCTGTTGCGAGTTTAAACAACGTTGCCCGCCATGCCCATGAAGAGGGCGTGGACTGCCAAAGACAATGTCCAGAAGCCGACTTTCTTGAATCTTCTGACACGGCTTTGCTGATCTTCCACATCCTTGGCAAACGCCTCGTAAGTCTCAGCAGACATGTCGTTCATGAGACCGCAGTCAAAAACAGTCCAGCTGCCCTCAAAGTCACTGGCACGCTTGACAATGCGGCAGTTGATTGGGATATACGTTTTCTTGGCATTAATGTACGCCACAATGGGGCGCACAAGAGCCTGGTTCACGTACGACATGTCCTTGGTGAACAGGGGCACCGCGGCCTTGACGTCGTTCATGTGGATGCGAAGATCCATAATGAGATATCGACGCTCGTCTTCGGGAGCCTTCTCTTCCGCAACATCGTCACCATCATCAAGCGTGAGGCCATAGTCGGACAAATGACCAGAAGTGAGAAGTACCGGAGCTTGCTCCCTGACATTTTTGAGGAATCGGTGTCGATTTGCAATAACAATATCCTCCATTTGATCGTAGACATCAGTCATGACCTTTGTGATGCCTTCGTCAGAATCAGCCGGGAACATGATGTCGGATACGATGTCAACATTTCCTTCGTAGATCCAACCAAAAGGTCCTTCAACTCCACGGTTGAGGTGGTCAATCTTCAGGCCATCAATGCGAATTCTACTGAATTTCTTCCAAGCCTTGGGATCTCCAAAGCCAAGCATAGATCCGTGTTCTTGGCCTGGGACCACACCGTGGACCTGTCGAGGATGGATCGTGAATAGAGATCCATCAAACGATCCAGACATGTGGTTGGCAGAGAGGAAGTCGTAGAATAGCCATTGCTTTCGGAGCTGAGGCAGCTCGCATGAGAAAATGCTCACAGAGAACGGCCGGAAGTTATCAGGTTGATAAACTGTCAACAGTAGATCTTCCAGCTTGAACCTTTCAATCTCAAAATCCCCAGGCTGGTGCTGATAGCGCAAAGAGAATGGATCAAGTGTCTTCTGTGGCCAGGAGACATGAGTGCGGTCAATAACACCACGGACACCCTTGACTTCAACATCCTTGAGAAGACCTTTTCCGTTCCACCAGTTCAAGAAAGAAAGCGTAACATTGACAGTGGCGATGGTTACATCAAACTGGGAATAGTTGCCGTCATCCTTTTTGCCAGGGGTGCCGGTCGACTTTGCTTGCCGGTCGGCAGCGGCAACTGCAGCAGCGTCTGATGATCCCTTGCTGACCGATGATTCGTCTTGTCCTGGCCGTCGGGAGACAAATACATTTCGGAAGGAGATGACGCCATCGCGCCACTTGGGAACAATGGCTTCCTCGAAGATGACAGTGATGCCGGCGGATTGTGTCAGATAATCACCAACCCACTGAGCCAGTGTTTCTAGATGACGGTTAGAGAGTGGTTGAGCTATAGAAATCCACCGGACATACCTTGAGCGAATACAGTATTGATTGACAAGATGATGATGGAGAAGAAGGTGGTTGTGCCAAGTAGAATCCAGACCAGGTGACCCAACATGAACCACGAAACAAAAGCTCCCCATTCATCGGCGTTCCACGGCCTCGTGCTTCTAATGGACATCCACTTGAACCGGACCTGTAACCTGTCCCAGAAACCGTTGGCTGCTGCTAGCAGCTCTTCTTTGGTCGGACGGTGGGGCATCTTTGGCAGATGTGGGAGGTGAAGATACTTGGACACAGACGAAGCTATTGATTCGGAATCTTCCTCTGCTGCACTTGGCTTTTCGTTTGGCGACGGCTCGGTTGGCTTTCCTTGAGAAGCTTCCTTTGCGGCCGGTGTCTCGGTTTTCTTGGCATTGGCTGCAGACTTTGCCTCCAAAGGATGCTTTTCCGGCACTGCTTTGCCGCAGGAACATCGTGGCCCTTTTCCATTGTCGCCATACCACCTTCTCTGCCATTCCCACGCTTGTGAGGTCACGAATGCGTTGCGAAGTCCATACTGTGGCCTTGCGAGAGGTGTGCTGGGCCGGGTAACAATAGCCCTACTAAGCACAGGAACCCTAAGTCGGGCAGTTGTTAACCCATCGACGGCGGGAGTGCCAGTGTCTCGAGCTCGATTTACAGGGTGCCATATCGGTTCGCTATGGAATGATCGAGGCGTAAATGGAGCGATGGGCGATTTTGCTATCGGCCATGGCCGATCTGCTGAGGCCGAAGCGACAGAGCGCAAAGCTCGCGAGGATTCTGATGAAGTGGAGAAGATGGATATCCCGAAGCGCCGCCCGATGAAGAAGGAGGGGATACCCTTAGCCATCATTCCAGCACATGGTGCCTGCCTCCAGGACAAAAAATAACACCAAAGATGAGACGGAACAATACCCTCGCAGAGAGGATAGCAGATGCAAGGTGAAGGGAGCAGAAGGTGGAACAGGAGTTTGCCCGCTAATTAACTGGGTCGCTCGCAGCAGCTGGCTTGCGATGCTAGCACTCTCCCAGTGAAAAGTCACTCCATGACGCGCTATTGCCGTCGATGCGTCCGACCAATCGATAAGCCCCGATAAGGCACACCACAAATTTTTGATCGGTGTGTGAAAGTCGGTAGCCCCCACCGTTCGACTTTCATACCTCAAGGCGACCCCGACCAGGCCGATTTTTGTGCGTTTGTGACTCGAGAGAAACCCGCGGCCCGTCTGATCTTGATTTTTACCGCTGCCAATAAACCGTCACATATTCGAGCTCGCTGCCAAAATGCCTGCGCCCACCGCTCTGCAACACGCGGAGGATACCCCGCTTGCCACCAGCATTCCGCTTCCCGCAGGTAAAGAAAAAAAAACCCTTTCAAAGCCAACCGTTGCCTCCACGTGCTAACGACCTGTCCAGACAACGATGATGAATTTCTGCTAGATGCTCCGGACGCTCTGCCTGCGGATTCGAATGCTGTAGGCCTCGTGGAGGAGCACAATGATGAAGATGGCATGGCCATTGATGAAGAGGGCCGTCCTCGATTTGCGCCCTCAAGGGATATTGTGAGACTATTCATATTTGTATCCTTGGGAAGATTGCAGTGTTGCTAACCTCCATCCAGGACTCTGCCACTCGAGTTGAAACCCGCAAGGTCCCTGTGCCTCCTCATCGAATGACACCTTTGAAGCAGGCGTGGCCCTCGATTTACCCTCCTCTTGTCGAGCACCTGAAGTTACAATGCCGAATGAACATCAAGCGAAAGACGGTTGAGCTGAGGACCTCCAAGCACACTGTGGACACTGGTGCCCTGCAAAAGGGCGAGGACTTCGTCAAGGCCTTTACCCTCGGCTTCGATGTGGATGATGCTATCGCGTTGCTACGACTCGACGACCTGTACATCGAGACCTTCGAGATCAAGGATGTGAGGACGATGCACGGCGACAGCCAGGCGCGCGCTATTGGTCGCATTGCTGGAAAGGACGGAAAGACAAAGTTCGCCATTGAGAACGCGAGCCGAACCCGAATTGTCCTGGCTGACTCCAAGATTCACATCCTGGGTGGATTCAAGAACATCCACCTCGCTCGCGAGTCGGTTGTCAGCTTGATTCTCGGAAAGCCTCCTGGAAAGGTCTACGGCAACTTGAGGACTGTGGCGGCAAGGATGAAGGAGCGCTTCTAAAAAAAAAAACGGGTGCTGATGATGGATAATTGGTTGATACGGCGTTTGGGTGGGCAGCATTTTATGATTCTCAGTTCTAGGGGTTCCTTGAAAAACAAGGCAAAATCTGGCATGTCTATAACGATGCATTGGGATGAAAAATAAACTTGACGATTCGTGGATACTCACCACACGATATACAATGAGGCGCGGGTAATGCTATATTTTGAGTGAATAAATTGTGTGGCGATGTTTGCATTGCGTAGAAAAGCCTAAGTTGTGTAGTAGTAGCGGAATAAGGTCAAGAGGCGTAGCAGCTGCATATGGTCGGATATTTCTACTCAGCTTTCTTTTTCCTTGGAGGGACAAATTAGCCAAGCAACCTTTATCTACATGATATCTTAGGCTGTCTTACAATGCCTTCTTTATGACTGTTGCTTTAGTTCCTTAGCTACAGTAGTGCTCTCATCCTTCTGTTTCGTTCAAGCTCTAGAATCGCGAATCTCATTTGGCCATTGCTTCGATCGGGCATGCTGCTTCTCCACGGTTTAACTACTCATCTCAGCATGTGAGGGTTCTTGTTCGGGATGTTCAATGCCAATGTCGGGTCCAGAAATGGACAGGGTTTCCCCGCCGCCTTGTTCGAGTTAGAAAGTCAAACTGTAAAATTTACGTTTCCCAACAGTCTATTTATAATAAGAAGCACTGCCATAAGAAAGGAGTCAAATGCGCCAATATCTCAATTAACAACCGACGCACAGGGACTCCTAGCCGTGAAGGTGCAAACGTCCTGTATGAGGGATCTGCTTCATTGAAGAAACTTATGAGTGGCGTATATAGAACAATTGGGATATTTTGGTCAGATATTGTGAATTGATTATAAAAGCTCATTTAAGCTTACTGAGATTTAAAAACCCAGCCGGAAGCTGTCGATCGACATGTTTAGGAGTAAAAATGTCTGAAGCTAGTAAGTGTTCCTCAAGGTGAGAACGTAATCATGACTAGGAAACGACCTTCTTTCCCGGTATGCGAATAGATCTTACTCAAGCAGGTCAAGGCAAACGAAGCAAACAGGAAAGAAACAGATTGATGAGTCCGGCACCTTAGCATACGAGCACGCCATCTTGCAAAAGTGCGCGCACATGTTACATGCTGAAGCGATGATACAAACATGGTGGGAAATGCACTCACCAGTCAACTCCGATATCCTTCGCCGTTTGAGTCGGATCACAGGGCCATTCCATTTTACATCTCCATTCGCCTCGTCCTGCAGCAGCAGCCACCGACTTCCGAGCAATTGGAGCCGCCGATGTAAGAGTCGAAGTGGGCACCGATGGTGTCATCGCGACCATCTGCCTGTAAACGGCCAACAGGGCCGCTGAGTCGAGCACCCGAGTGGACCCCCTGGGCGCAGTAATGGCGCACCTGGCGCTGGAAGCAGGATACCATGGGGGCTCCGCGCGCGCAGGAACCCCCGTCATATGCGCCAGCTAAGGCGCCATCCCCTCTAAACCCACCCCAAACCTTGCGATGGATGGTTGATGATAAATGCTTAAAAAAAATTGCGAGAGCGACGGCCCGGCCGACGACGCGACCGGACCGGTGGAAGGGGAGGGGAATCCAAAGGGAAAAGAAAAGAAAACAGTGCAATTGGAGCCTGGGGCTACGTGTATATTGTTTGATCTAGGGTCCTTGAGACGAGATAGCTTTAATATCCCAGAGACACGCGCTACGTAAGTTGCACACGCACTCTCTCATGCCCACCCCCCATTACATACGTAAACGTCTCAAACAAAAGGCCGGCCTCGGGAACGTATTCTCTTCTTTCTCTTTTACTCTTCCTTCACTAAGCTCTCCTCACCTTTAATTCAAGCCTCTGTTTGTTTAATCTACACACATCACAATGGCGACGTAAGTTTTCAATCGCTCTCTTTCCTGTCCGTCCCTGTTCCCCTCCAGCTCCCCTCCATAAAAAAAAGGAACGAGACAGCTACCCCGCCATCCGCTCCCTTGTTGATCCCGCCGCGGCTGGTGATTCTGGCCGAGGGCAGAGGGAAAAGCAAGAATAAAGATAGCCCACCATGGAAAGCAAGACAGTATCCGAATGACCTGGCTTACACTCCCGCAGCAACATCACCTGGCACCCTTCCCTCTCCCGCACCGAGCGCAACGAGCTCTGCAAGCAGCGCGGTCTCACCCTCTGGTTCACCGGCCTCTCTGCCTCGGGCAAGTCGACAGTGGCCACAGCCCTCGAGCAGCACCTCCTGCACCTGGGCGTTGCCGCCTACCGCCTCGACGGTGACAACGTGCGCTTCGGCCTCAACAAGGATCTAGGCTTCTCCGAGAAGGACCGCAACGAGAACATCCGCCGCATCTCCGAGGTGGCTAAGCTCTTTGCCGACTCCACCACCATCGCCATCACATCCTTCATCTCCCCTTACCGCGCCGACCGTGAAGTCGCCCGCAAGCTACACGCCGAGTCAGGCCAGGCCGGCGATGAGCCCATCCCCTTCATTGAGGTCTACGTCGACGTGCCCCTTGAGGTCGCCGAGCAGCGCGACCCCAAGGGTCTCTACAAGAAGGCTCGCGCCGGCGAGATCAAGGAGTTCACCGGCATCTCTGCCCCTTACGAGGCTCCCGAGAACCCCGAGATCGTTATCAAGACCCACGAGAACTCTGTCGAGGAGTGTGTTGCTCAGATTGTCAGCTGGCTCACCGAGAAGGGCTACCTTGCCAAGTCTGCTTAGAATGCTTCCAATAGACGCTCCAATTTATTTGTAAGAAGAAGAAAAAAAAGATCAAGAAAAAAAGCTTGTGTCATAGGTTCGGTCGAAATGGTGTTATCAAAAAGAGGATTCGGATATTACTGCAATTGCGCTCCCAGTCGTCACTCCTGGGCATGATAGAGTTGAATACAGGCGTCCATGCATGCGGCTTCTCTGTTCCCTATTCTCTTCTCTCCCTGCTAGTCTCGTTTGCCGTGATTAAGGAAACTCGACCTCGTAGTAGACGTAAGCCGTGTATTCGTGGCCCTCTCCAGTTGCCAGCCCAGCAGCAGCCATGTCTGAGCTTAGGGCAGCGTCGTCCTTGGTGATTTTTCCCTGCTTGTCCCTTCCAAATGCGTTGCCTCCAAGGTACGAGTACTTGGAGTCGAGCGCTGCCTTGACCTTGGGGGCGAGCTTGGAAGTCGTCTGGGGTCGTCGTTAGCAACGCGGAATGTAATCAGGAGCGTCGACGTACCTTGACCAGGCCGGTCACATAATCCAGGGGCAAACCGTAACGGAGAACTGCCTCAACAAAAACCCTAAGCGTCAGGACATGAACCCAGATCATAACGCTTTCGCTCCAGCCTGTACGTCCCATGCGAAGAGCCTCTCCGCAAACCTTGCGCTCCTCGTTGGTCACTCGGTCAAGCTCGCGCTGTTCCTCCTCTCGGCCGCCCTCAACGTGCTTGTACTGGCGCGGTGTCCACTTTTGCTCTCGCGCCTTTTGGAGAAACTCTTGGCTGTGCTTCTTGAACGTCGAGACGGCAAACAGGACAAACTCGTCATCATGCGCAACCTCGGTAGCGGATCGGGGAACGACCATGGGAGCGAGTGTCTCGTAACTCTTGATGAAATCTTTCTTCGAATTGATTGGCACCACGATGAGATGCGTCTCGATGTACTCTGAGTCTTGGATCAGTAGCGATGGGTTGACAACAGGTGTCAGGGATTTGGTCGCAAGGTTGCCACTGCACCGCAAAAAGTTGGTCAGTTACCAAGGCGTGAGCAATCCAAACTCTCGCGGCACTTACGTCTGACGGCGCTGAAGCGCGGCAAGGTTAGTCTTGACTGTGTTGTATTGATTAAACTTGGTCTTCACGTCGTTGTCGACTGTAACAAGCTCCTAGACAGCTTGGTCAGTAAGCTTGAAACAGTGGCCAGCCTTTCATCTTGCCTTTTGCAAAGTGCTAATAAGCTCGCCAAGTGGCTTGTCAGCTCGGTATCGGATCTTGTTCCAGTTGAAGCTGTTGAGGTACTGCTCGGTGGGCTCTAGATTACGCATCAGCCTAGAGCTCGAGGGGCAGGGAAGCGGCGTCACCCACTGTCGTTGACCATCTTATACTGGGCGATGCGATCCGCATCGCCGTTGAGGACTTGTTTCAGAGAGTCGGCAACCTTGGCAACAACGGCCTGGCAGTTGGCCTCAAGCTTGGTGAGGTCATCAGCCTGCTGGACTAGGGCATCGAGTGTTCCAATCTTAAAGTCGGGGATGTTGAACGGCAAGAGCTTGCCGTTGTCGCCGACAGTGGCTGTGAGAGCGGAGGTGGCATCTCCTTTGTCGCTCGAGTCAAAGGCCCCGAGGGGTAAAGAGAGCAAAGCGTACTTGGTTGACATTGTGTCGAATCGCAGGAAACGTTGATGGATAAAGCGTCCGAAGACTGAGGATAGGCAGGTTGGAGGAGGCTGGTGCTGGCTGAGAGAGAGGGGTGACGGCGAGGAGGAACTCTTGCTCTAAACCCGAGAGCTGTAGCGTTCGTCGTGTGCGTGGTTCATGCACTCATCGATTGGGGTTCGATCGAGGGCCTCGCGATTTGCGGGATTGATGATTGAATCGTTGTGACTGCTGATGAGCCAGCTCCGAGCAGCAGCAGTTGTGATAGGTAGCTCTCTGCCCGGTCGGGGGTACGTCAACTAGGTATGGATGGTGGCTGGTGGGGCTGCGGCTGGGCTGCGGCTGGGTGCTGGATAGAGGTTAGATGGATGCTTGTATCCGAGGGCATGCATTTAGCGCGGGATCGTGGAGTCAGTCGTGTTGGCGTACATCCAGGTACCTTCACGCCGCTAGCCCGCCAACCGAGAGCCTTCGTCACGGGGGGCCCTTGTCCACTAGCACACTAACACGAACGCCAGCAACAACACCACAAGACTCGTTTGCTCTTGTGCGATTGCGCTCCAGCTCCCTGCGAGGCATTGATCCCGGCCTCGTTCAGGTCGCATAGTCCCAGCCACACACCCCCTTTGGTTTCTGCAATCCCACGCCTCTCCGCCAGCATCCTCAGGGCATGTAGGTCGGTCGGCGATTTGGGCCCTGGACCCTTCCGAAGCCCACGCCATGGCCTCAACTGCGCGTATGCGATTCCCCTCACCATGGCTCTCGGCGCGGCAGTGCTAACCAGGTCATGCAGCATCCGTCACTGCGATACCGATACCGAGTCCGTCCCTGCCTCCGAACCAGGCTGCCGGCGCCAGTCTCCCGCCGCTCTCTGCGACCCCATCCTCCGTAGCTACGATAACTCCACCAGTTGGTGCCCAAGGTCGAGGTATGCCGCGAGAATAAGTCTAGAGCGGTCAAGAAAACTTCTCACTGTGCTGAAATAGACTCGAGCGATGTCAATGGACATACGTACGCACCACCTACCTCGGCAAGCCCGCAGCTGAACAACGGCACACCCATCGATGCCCGTGTCCGGAACCCTGTGCCCAGCAAGCTCAAGGGAAGGATTGACGGGCGGAATGGCAATTTCAGCGTCATGCACATGGATCTCGTTCGACCAGATATGACCGAGCGCGACCTCGCCGCCAAGCGCTCGAGCGAAGGAACTGAGGCTGCTGCAAGGCTTGCCAACAGAGAGGGCTATCGTCCCGTTAAACGGACCCGCTGGTTTCCCCCA
Source organism: Calonectria pteridis (assembly GCA_022837005.1). Taxonomy (NCBI): domain Eukaryota; kingdom Fungi; phylum Ascomycota; class Sordariomycetes; order Hypocreales; family Nectriaceae; genus Calonectria; species Calonectria pteridis. Next base: position 452,013 of record JAKZGU010000026.1, on the reverse strand, counting down.
GACTCCCACTTATATCCCTCGCATCCGACTTTACCTCCGGGGCTGTCAAGGCATCCTAACGCTCTGGTTCCTTCCCCAGGAATTCCTTATTCGGTCTCTCCTTCGATTACTCCTTCAGCCGCTCCTTCAGCTGCTACCTCGGCTACCTCAATAGCTCTCTCAACTACTTCTCAGAGCATACCTATGACAACGCCTTCAACTCCGATATCAGTACCAGCGGTCAATTCCGCATTACCTCCTTCAAATACCACCCCGATAACCAATTCACCTCATAACCCAACACTTTCAAATCCAACCACAGACATCGAAACTGCCACATCAATATCTCATCCACGTACCCAACTGACACCAGCGGAGACCAAAGTTGAGCAAGCTCGTCTGCTTGCTCTTCTCCCAAGCCTTAACCCTACTCAGGTCGTAGAGCAGGTGTGCGAAGCACTTAGACATTTCGGCGGTGCCCCAGGAGCCCCTGCTCCTCATGATGGTGTGTTTCCTGAAAGTGCCTTCAACGGTTCCGGCTCGCTCTTTGTGAGCTGGGTTGCGGAAATCTTTTCGCAAGTAGGCCCCTCAGCTACAAACAGCCAGGATAAAACGCCTGTAGCCACGATTGGCGGAATATCATCCGCTACTTCATCGAACACGCTCTCGGTGCCCGTGAAAAGGGGCCGGGGGCGCCCAAAGGGCAGCACAAAAAAGAGCAAAGAGGCGAAATACGCGGGGGCTACTGCACCGGGGATCAATCCAACCGATGGTTCTACTATGCCACAAGCAATGCCAATGGGCGCGATGGTTGATGCGTCCCAGCTAAGTATGGATGACGCGAATGGCACTCATCCGCATTTTCCAACCAGCACATTAATGGAGCAAAACAGTGATGGTTCTGCCATGACCACACCCGGCCTGCGGAAACGTGGTCGACCTAAAGGTTCTAAAAACAAGCCGAAATCAAAGCCCACGGACGACGACGGCGCGAGTGACCAAGTTCATGCTGGAGCTCCGCATCAGTCTCAGTGCTCTATGATGGATTCCCCGTTGGCTCACAAAACTTCGGGCCAAGCTGGGTCATATTATGCGACCAACGAGGCAAGCGTTGAGCCAAATTTACATCTTGCGGCTCCTCATATCATGCAAGACTACTCGGGCCACGCTCAGTCCAGAGCGCACACAAACGGCCTGGCTCAAGGTGTACAGCTCCCGAGTCCTGGTAACCAAAATAACAACAATGTGACACCCAGAGCCTCAACATGGAAGCGAAAGAATTCACGGCATTCACAATTGGGAAATCAAGACACCCCTGAAACGAGTGATATGTTGCACTCACCCAGCTCCACGCAAAATCACACACCGACATCTCAAATTCAGCAGCAGGTCAAACGACGTCGTGTCTCCAGAGAAGCCAACCAAAACTTGGGTCCAGGTGGCATGGATTCGCAGCTATCAGGACCGGAAATCTTGGCATCGCCACTTATTGGAACCGACGGGCAGCCACTCTCCCCAGTGAAGCAATTGAGGCACGGCATAGGCCTTATAATACAGGAGGAAATACACAAACAGCAGCATCATCAGCCCTCGGGCATGGAGCAGCAGCCGCCAAACCCAGCCCATGGCCCATCCCCAGGGATGCAACGGAATCAGTCTTCGCACGGTCAGGGACCACCACAAACGACCATGTCTGCTCCAACGTATTTTCAACCACAGAGGCAGGTACCAAACCAGTACGGTCATAGCGAGAATCCCGGTGATCGGTTTGGGCGAAACATGGGTCCCAATCAGTTCCAGCAACATATGATGAACTCATCTCCCAGCCTAGGTAGCCAACCGCCTCCACCATCCCAACAGCAACCACAACCCGGCAGGCCCCCGCACCCCATAGGCCCATTTCAAGGCTACACCGATCAGCCCTATCTCGACATGGATTACTCTGGTACGCCTGCTAGCTTTGGCGGACACGCCCAGCTCGAAGCGGCCTTGGCAGAGCCGACTGTGGGCGACCGTATGTTCCACACAATGGGCCGCCGATGACGCAATGCAATGGGGATCTGACTGACTACGGTTCGTTATTGTACAACGTAATAATAGTGAAGAGAACAAACAGTGTAGCGAAGTGGATATTGATTATTACTTGTTTTTTTCTTTGCACATGTATCATGAACATGTTGATTCTATCACAAAGAATTGTAGTTACGGATGGGTTCTATGTATGCGGGAGTTAAGGGGGGGGGATGAAAAGAGGCGTTTGCAACAGCGAATTGTTGGATTTCTCTATCTAAATGGGCGATTCAGTCTCCTCCACTACATGACAAAGACAAATGCGGGCAACTGAAACACTAATGAGAGCAAAAGTTTTACGGCGCACGCAATAAATATCCTAATATAGCGTTGGTATTTTTGGATTCTGCAGTATCCTTTTTGCTACTCCTCTCCATACCTGACAACTTGCTATGTTGGTGACATGACATGGACTTTGTCGACAAAGGAGACCGAAGATGCGTGTCGATGATATCTATACTTCCCAAGCTGATCCAATGCAGATCTTAGGAGCCCTTCTCCAAGCTTACAATCCTCCCCAAATGGTGGCCACTGACCGAGAAGATAAAAGACAAATAAGAAAAGTAATAAAAAAAAAAACAATCGGTATAATTTGGCCAGTGTCGCCCTTCCGGTGTCGCTAAAGCAACACGGTATCCATTTCCCTTCCAGCCTGAACGCCTTGTAAATGCTCGTAATCCTCTTTAACACAAAATCCGAAGAAAAAATGGCCAAGGTTATAACAAGAAACAAAAAATAGAAAAAAAGTAGAAAAAAGGAAATAGTAATGGTCCGTAGAGGATAAAGAGAGTCGAAGGAATCTATGGAACCAAACGCCGTTCAGTCCGCATCGTCATCAATTACACCGGCGGGTGGTCGCACGGAATCGGGGATATTGCGGCTGTACCACCATTCATCCTCCTCATCGATGCCATCTTCGCGGATGAGGTCGAGCATGACTTGTTGGTTGCGCTTGATATCTTGAGGTCGCTCCACCACCTTGCGGTCGTGCAGGAGGGCCTCGGCTGTGGTCAGCCATATTTGTTGAAGAATTGGGAGGTCATCCAGGAGAGTCTGAGCATCCGATCGGCTGAGAGGGGACATGGGGGCACCAGCAGCCATGCTGGTATTGAAAATGTATCCCCCATCAAAACCCATGTCCATGGCATCCGCGGATCCCGATGCACTCCTGACACGACCCAACCCGTCGCTAGTTGATCGGGGCAGGTCCCCGTTCGTTGTCTTTTTGCGACTAAAGAGGCCTCTTCGAGATTTCGTATTTGTGTCGACTGTGGGTGAGTCCTTGGTGAGCCCATTATACCATGTATCCACCTCGCCACGCCGCGAGTTGTAGCCCTTGATTTCCCACAACCTCTCGACTTGTCGCAGACCACCCACTAATAGGATAGCAACGTGAACATCATCAGACGGCTTTTCTCTCAGATAACCACGAAGCGATCTCTCAACCCGACCAACGTATGTCGGCGGCCGTAATCTTCGGCAGAACGATGAGATTACCAGAGGAAAGACCTCATGAACTCTCAATAATGTTTTATCGTCATACATGTTCATGATCTCTGCCTCTATTGGGTTAAGGGTATAAGGCTCGTGTTGCAAGCCGTGTCCTCCATTTTTGGCAATGTGCTCCAAATGGAGCTTGCGGTATGTTTCAAAAAAGTGGAAAATAGTGAAGAGAAGCGGTATTAGGCGTCGACGCATGCGCTCGTGTTGGGGCGCAAAGGCAAGACGTTGGGCCTCGGTCTGACGCAAGAAAATGTCCTTTGTGATCCATTCGCACATAAGAAAAGCGAGCTTGGCAGCGACGTGCAGTCGATGCCAGATGCCGCAGAGATAATGAAAATTGATTTCGGTGGTGTCAGCAATGGGATATAGTCGGGCGGCATATGCAGGGATGTGGTGTTCGAGGTGGTATCGGGCAATAGTGTTTTCGTTGAGCGTGATGAGAGTATGCCATGACTTTGAAGCCAGTCGGAGGTTGAGAATATCGGTCAAAGGCAGAGAGCAGATAATTTGGATCTGCAACTCATTGGGTAAATTAAGGAAGAGATGGTCGAAGGGAAGTCTGTGCGGGTCCGTGTCAGTTGATGAAACCATCGCGTCCAAGTGAAAATGAGGCAGTACCTTTGGCGAACGACCTCTGCCGAGGATCGTGATTGTGGTCGAACAGAATAAGGAACAGAGAATTGAGGAGGCAGGGGTGGTACTGCTGGTATGGATGTTTTGGCTTCCTTGTCTTTGGAGAGATGAAGACGAGAAACTTTTTTGCGGAGGCCAAAGAAGCGGCCTTTCCCCTTCCCATCATCAGATTGTCGAACAGGTTCGACTTCGGGAGCCTTGGACTCCCTCAAAGGAAGAATGAATTTCGAGGATGTCGCATCGTGAGATTCGTTGAGGAATTGCTGCTGTTGTTGTTGTTTCTGAGCGTTGAGCTGGTTGAGCTTTTCGAAATACCGCTCCGATGCGAATTCGGTGATATGAGGGGGATCCATGGCCATCGGCCGATGAGGACGTTCAGAAGATTCAGCCATGGTGGGGATCGGGTAGGGAACGAGCGGCGGGTGAGTGTATCGTCGGTTGCGCGGATGTGAGGGAGGTGGTATGCCTAGTCAACGAGCCCGGGTGACAGCAGGCGTCCGTCTCTATTGCAGTCTGAACGAGAATCGGCTCGACATGGCGGTCGCAATGGTGTGAAAGGGAACGCGGCGGACGCGGAGAGCGCGGGATCGGGACAACGCGGGAGCCTATCGAAGGGAGAAATTCGAGATTCGAGAGCGGGCGGGCGAGCGCGGGCAGTCGAACGCGATACGAGGTTGAGCCGGCCAGTTAAAAAGGAAAACGAGAGTGAAGGCGAAGCCGATGGCGTAAATGTGACCGGAGCGCAAGGGTGAGCGGCACAGGTATCGTGAGAATGGAAGGCGTGGTGTTTGTTGGAGGTTTGAGAATTGGGTTGGGTGGGCGAGTAAGGAGGACGGAACGGAAGGTGGGAAAAGAAGGGTTGGTTCCGGCCAAGGCAAGTTCGTCAGTACTCTCAAGTAAGGTGCGAGTGCAAGTGGTGGTGCACGGCAAGGTAAGGTATGGATGGTAAGAGCGACGACTGGAAGTGGTCAGGCTGGGCCTGCCGCAGCACGGGGACCAGTTAGTATACGTCTGGAGAATGGATGGAGAAATGGAGAATAGAGCATGGAGAACGGAGAGGGAAGGGAGGGGCGTGAGAGGGGGTGCGAGGCCGCAGCTGGGCGTATGAGGGCGCCTGAGGGAGTGCGCTGGTGTGTCTGCGGATGTCCCAAGCGTGGCCGTGTGTGCCAGGGTCGGGTTTTTTAGTGGAACGTGGGGGTGTGGACATGCGGATGTGCAGACGCAAGGGGGACCCGGCGCTCTAGGCCAGCGAGCAGCGCAGAGGGCCACCGGTTACTGCTTGTACCACGGCGCCTCTCCCAGCAAAGTGGGGAGACGATGAGTACATGAGACGCTGCGGGCGGCCGCGTGATGGCGCAGGTACCCCCAGCTAAAGGGTCCTTCTTCGGGCGCTTTTCCCAGCGCGAGAGGTACCTGGGGCTCCGTATTTTCCCACTGTTAAACCGAGCAGCAGAGAAACCCGGCCGAGAGCAAGACGCTGGGGCAGTAAAGTGGTGGGTCGCCTTTCTTCTCTGATAGCGATGGCGAGAGGTCTGGGGAATGGGACAGCCCGAGCGGGCACAGCAGGAGAAGCAAGCAGAGCTAGAGCGTGGAGATGAGATGAGTCAAGAAGGACCGTTGTTTCGAAACAAGGCTGAAGAAGCAGCAAGTTGGGATGTTCGACGTGCATGCGACGGCGTCGCGAGCAATATGTCAGCCTTTGCCGTCCCAATCATTGTGATGTGACGCCAAATATCGAGACGAAGGGAAAATGGTCTGTTCGACCGACTCTATCTCTAATTACAACCGTGCCCTCTTAATAGTTGACGAGGTTTGTGAGGTCGATGATGATGGGGAGGGCCCCTCCAACTCAAGCATGGGGACGGACCGACCGAGTTGGCAGGGGTAACCCCATCAATGGAGGGGAACTGATTGCCCAAAGCGAGAGCGAGGGCACAGTGGGCAAGATGCGACACAGGCTCACCCTCGCGCGCTCGACCAGCAGAGAGCAACAGAAACTGACAGCTTACAGCGTACCTAATGATGCGAAGGGCCATGGTGACGGCAGGTAGGCTGGTTCGTCCCAGGCGGCGGTTTCGCCGGCGTAACTGTGGGGAGACGGGTCCCCCAGCCCAAGCTGGCGCCCACCCCAGAAGAAGCCGCCCAGAAACCAAGGCCAAATTCCAAAGACGCACGCCCCCTCCTCCCCTTCTTCCATCTCCCCCTTGGGCTTGAGACATTCACTACGCAGCACGCACCTGTTCCACTCTGGCCTTCTGGGCTGGCTGGCCATGGTTTTGGTTTCGGCGCGAGTTGAGGGCGACGCGAGGCTTCTCCTTCTCTCGCTGCGCAGAAAGGTCTGAAATCTGAACCCTTTTTCGCTTAACTGCTCCTTTTCTGGAAGTTCGCCAAGTCAACGGAAGTCGTATCTCACGGACGGACCCTGGCAAGAAGTGGTTCTGTGCCGAAAGCGCCGTTGGCCTTGATTCCGTCCTGGCCTGCCCTCGTCTCGTCTCATCCCGTCCGCTGAGGATTGATTGATGAATCCGAATCCAATGCAGATGAACAAACCCCCAGCTGCAACCACCAACGCACACACACAGCACTTTTAGCACGTCCCGCTCGGGCGAGGCGCTCTGCCACACGCGTGCGCCATACAGTGCGAAATTTAGCCATGGCCCATCCACCTGGTGTCGGCCCGCGTCGTTGCCAATTGGCCGGCCTTACAATGGTGGTCCTGACAGCCCGCTGCGGAAGCAGTCGCATCTTCAACTTGTGTGCGCTCCCAAGAACCTCTTGTATCGTTGATACGCCGCCGTCTACATTCAGAGTACGGTCGCCTTGCTCCATAGTTCGGTAAGGCCAATATGTGAATACTGCACAGTACGGAGTTTATCCGGAGTAATAAATGACCCGCCAAGAAGTCGCATAGCTTTCCAAACTCCCCCGCCCTCCAACACGGGGCAGCACAGTAGGCCCGCCTCTCTCCGACACAGTGACTGGCATCGAGGCTTGGGGTGGCTAACTGCCACCCCCCCAAAACCCCTGAGGTTTTGGCCCCTCAAGGCCTGGAGCGTCTTGGCCATCCCGGGGCGACGCTCTCGGCCGTATAAAGGTATGTATCTCGGCCTCTCCTCTGAGAGTATATTTAGCCGAGAAGGAAAGAAAGTGTAAGCAAAGGAGAGATGATGACCAAGTTGAATCCACTCAGGTCTTTTCGCTTGCGATGAGAGGCGATAAACGGCCCTTTTTTCGTACCTTTGCTTCATGGGTTTCCGACTCTCACAGGCACAGGGCCTCTGGTTTAAAGATCTCTGTTTTTGCTCATTCTGGCAGCGATAGGCACCGGTCCGTCTACCGTGATTGGGTCCAATGATGACAAAATGGACATGGAACTGGAGGGATCAGCTAGAAGCAGGGCCACGGAAAATGGCCGGGGTGGGCTCCTCTTTGGTCTACTCTGCATGGGGAATTGGGGCATTCGAGAAAAACCGGGCTTCCGGCCGCTCTGGTGGAAGGCAGACGATGTGTTTATCGAAAGTCTAACGGGTCTTCGGGCCATCTCCAGGTCTAACTTTGGGCGAGCGATGGCAGCAAAAGGGTAAAGGCTGTCCCGATAGCATGGAGCCTCTCCGATGTCATCACCACTCTTCTGGTTAGGTGATGACGGGGCTTCCCTTGGCCCTGGTTTCAGCGTGCCTGAGCGGCATATCGATGGGTTGCTCTGCCGGTATTCTAGCCGACGTGTGAAAATTATGGGCATCCCATGACAGGAGGAAGAAAAACATAGGTCATCGTCTCCAGAAGGTGGGTGGACAGCAACAGCAGCAGAAAATACGGGGAGAGTATGGGGTTGGACCACGGTACGGTCACATCCAGATGGATCGTGGAAGGTGGACAAGTGCTTATCCGTACAAATCGCGTGCCCTCCCACGCCAGCCAGGACAAGCCAGGCAAGACGTGCTGTGATCCATCGCTCATGATCCATTCATCGACCCATCAAGTATGGGGATTGTATCATGTCCCCCATACTCTCAGTTGTCAAAATATTGGACCTTCTGTACAATAATTGGATACCACGGCCAGGAGCGGAGGTGCCGGATTCGTATTCTCCCTCCTCCCTCGTCGGGCTCATCCAATACCCGGCTTTCACCTATGTCGCGGCCTCATCGTGTTTCCCGATAAGACATTATCGGTCACCCATGAACCAGCCGCATGCTACATCGATGTATAAGGGCAATGAAACGGGCCGTCGACAAATCACTTGGTCATAGCAACAACGCGGCTCGCACGTGGCCCCTGTCAACTCTCATCTTTTTTTTTTCTTTTCTTTTCTTGCACACACGGCATCAGAGGTGACGAAGCGGCAGCGCCAGGCACATACCGACAGGTTCACCTGCGTAGAGTTACGGGCGACCCGATGGGGAAATATTTTCCTATATGAGCGTGCTGTGCGCGGTCGTGTGAGTGTGTGTGTATATGTGTGTGTGTGCGAGTGTGTGAGTGTGTGAGAGAGATGAGATGGGATGAAAAGAAAAATGCTGCCACAGCACACACCCCTCGGCCTCTTGGAGGGGCGTCCCTGTAGCTTCCCCGGCCCTACTCCGGTCGATTTAGGCAAGAGCCTGGCCCCATCTGCGACAGGCCAATGTCCACTGTCTCGTCGGCGCCGATCAGAAATCCCACTCATCTGGTTGGCTCGCACTGGGCTGGACGCAGGACCGAAAGAGCATGTAAGAGCAACGGCCCGACACGACTTGAATTATCCTCTCCATCTCCTTTGTCCATCAGCGTCACCGTGCACAACCACAGGTCGAACAGCCCAGGATAGCATCGCAGACCGTACCGTCACGGCCAATGCACGCCCCCCCTTTGGGCAGCTGGTGTTTGGGAATAATCTCTTCTCGGCCGGCTCACCACACACCTGGACCAGAGACACTGGCAGTTGGTATTGGGATTTTCCTTCTTATTTTTATTTTTATCTCGCTCCCCCTTCCCAGCTCTCATCCTCCCAGCCGCTCGCATTGGTCAGATCGGCGGGATGGTGTCTTACCGCCTCAACTTGCTGCCGCCGCTCAACGAACGACGACCGAAGCAGCTTCAGGCTGGTCAAGCGCGCGCACCACGTTTGAAATTTCCCGGTCCGGCACGATTGCGCCGCCGTCATGCCTGCCATGGTCTGCTTACTACCCAAAAGGACATGCCCATGACAACCAGCTTGAAACGCAGATGACGCCGGCTGTTGATTACTATGCCGTTGTAGCGAACTCGCATGTATGTAACCTCGGGCCACTTGCCGTGCTGCTTCTGCGGCCACCACCTTTTTACCCCACCGGAGGCTCTCTGCCCAGGTAGGTATGTGACTCGAGAACCATGGTACGCTTTGAACAGCGGTTGCATTAGACGGTGTGCGGTATCAACTCATCCCCAGAGTGTAAAAATGGCAAGATTCGGAGATCGGAGGGGGCGTAAAGAAATCAACCGGAGTCCGTGACTCCATCACGACCTGATGCGATGGGGCTGGTTTTGATCAACTGATGAATTGATTTTTCCTTTGCAGCGACTGATGTGCATGCACGGCAAGCCACTGGCTACCAGGACCGATTGATCGGCGGCGCACCGCTGACCAACTGGCCAATTTAACGTGTATAATCCTCCGATGCTGCCGAACATTGGCCGCGTTGGCTCCGTCCCCACAGCGCCAGAAGCCCAGGTGAGCAGCATACATGGGCCCATTTCCAAGGCGACTCTGTTAGTCGTGATATCTGGTCCCTCGGCCCCGGGTGTGGAGGAGGATCCCAGGTGCCGACGAGTTCACGGCGGCTATTTGCCCGTCCGCCGGGCTTGATATGGGGGGTCCCCCCCGTGTCGCGATGGAGACATGTGACGGCACTAGAGAATGGGCACTCACTCTCTCTTGGGTATTTCAAAACTCAAACGACAAGCAAAGGCTAATAAATTATCAGCCTGGCTTAGTGCGGGCTTGTCTGCGATGTCAACCCGGCGGGCCGACAACGGGGCCTTGACCTTGCTCCTGTAACTGCCAAGTGGACTGGGTTTCGGCGCTTCCTTTGCTTTTTTTGAATGGAATTGATTGACAGATTGTTGGGTTGAAGCATTGAGTTGCGATTGGGTGTTTGCCCTCCCTCAAATACCTTGACGCCGTGTATCTGCCGAAACACATGGCACACAGCAGCATAGGCAGAGAGACACGCAGAGCAGACAGAATCCGTCTCTTTTTCTCTTTTGCTCTCACTCTCTCTACTTTTGGCCGCTGCATAAGCCGCCCAGAGAGTCTCGGTGCAACTGTTCGGCGCACCCAAAAAGAGAACACGCGTAACACGGGGTCCCCAGCAATCAGAGGCCCCATAACCCACGTCCGCGGATGCAATCCGCCCAGCACAAACAACTCTCTTTTTGAGACATACGAGCATCGCTCCAAGCCTTCTCCTTGGGTCATATTCCCCGCCAAATATGTCCCTCACCGACCGTCATCCCCTGACTTCCCCTCCCTTCTACCCCCATATCCATCCCCCCTTTCTATTTTTCCCCGGTGTGGGCTGCCTTCGTGACTGCTTCCCACCCCTTGTTTGGTCGCCTCGTCTGTTTCTATCTTGAGATAATCGGTGACGTGACGCCAGGGGAAAAGAAAAAAAAGTGACCTGACCCTTCCGATCTCTCCCTCGTTCTCGACCTTTCTTTTTTTTGGTTGATCTTTCCCGCCCCTTCCACGCCCTCCACTACCGCCGCGCCCTCCACTGAAACGGACCGAGCTTACTCGGACGAGAGTTGCCCCGGAGAGAAAAAAAAAATTAACCAAGCTACAGGCTAAGTTGGTGGAGGCGAAAGTGAACCAGAGAAAAGAGTGCCAGCTGAGGCAGAAACGAGAGAGAACAGGTGGGAACAGAAAGACGCACCGGACCGAAAACCCCAACTTAGCCCCGTCACCCAACCCAAGCGGCAGCGAATCCTGGCAAATCAGTCCCTCCCCTCCGTGTGTGACTCCTAGAATTTCTATTATTATTCTTTCTGTTGATTGTCTTTCCCTTTGGGTTTTCCCGATTCGATCTCGGCCCCAATCAATCTCTCTGCACCCCTAAGCGAGTAGCCACGCCGCCCGCCGCACCCCTCCCTGCTACCGCGCCCGCCCGCCCGCCCGTCTACCAGCTACTGCTGCTACTCGTCGTCATCATCGCCGGATAAGGGAGGCCCATATCAGTTTTAAGCACAACACACATAGTCGACATAAAAAATTAACCCAACATAAAAAATTTTATTGTTCTATTTCTTTTCTTTTTTTTTCTTTGGTCCTTCTTTCTCGGTTCCCCCCTCCCGTCTGCCTCAAATGGACCCGTCCTCGGGCGCTTCTCGGCCTGCCATGCAGCCACACCCGGCTGAGAATTCCCCTATCGCCGCCGATGTGCCCCTGGCCAGGTTTGAGTTCAGCGACGCGGGCACAAAGGTGCTCATGGTCGAGTGGTATCCGGGTGCTGCGGTAGTCGCGGAGCCCTTTGTCGTCGCCGGTGATGCCGTCTCTTCCGATGCTGCCGGGTCCTCCGAGGCGGACCCGGCCATTACCAACCCCGACCATGTCTCCGCTCCGGCTCCGGGCCTGCCCTCCGGTGCCGACCCAGAGGACGGCAGTGAGAGCAAACCTGCTGCTGTTGCTGCTGCTGCTGCCGGGGCCCAGGTGACCACCTCCCCCGGGTCCAACTGGGAGGTGTCGTGGCCGGGAAAGAAAACCGTCCTCCATGCCTCAGAGTCCGAGTCGGATCCTGCTGACAAGCATCCCACCCGTCGCCGGGCCTTCTTTCTGCTGCCCCCGGATGCTCCCGTCCCCGCAACCATCACACTGGCTCCTCCCGTCGGCGACTCGCGCCCCAGCTTGACCCTCAAGCCGCTGCCGGCCATCTTCCCCCCAGGCTTCGATGCTGAGGCGGGAACCCGCGGCGTGCTGCACACCATCTGGGCTCGCCGCCGGCTGGCTGCCCTGGACCGGGAGGTGGCTGAGGAGATGCGTACCAATGCCGAAAGTGTTGGGCTGGAGATGGCTCTCTCCGAGAGGCAATGGATTCAAGACACCTTCCTCAAGGCGCCCCAGCCTACGGGCCATCACAACCCTCTGTCTTCCCGCTCTGTCGTCACCAGCAGGCTGGGAGACAAGCTCAGGGGCCTTAAGCTGGCAACCTCTCCGTCCGACCTTGCGCCCAGCTCGTCAGGTGAGAAACAATATAAACCCCTTGTCCTCTCCTCTTCACTCCTCTTTTATACAGATCCCCCCGCTCTCCATGAATCTCTGCTTGACTAACACGCCTCCTCAGCCAACACCTTCACCACTGCCGGCAGCCAGTCCAGCACGCTGTCCCCTCAGGGCGACGACATTGCCGTGTCCTCCTTCTCGGCCATGAACAGCAGGGCGCCTGCCAACCCCATCTCGCTCAACGCCGCTCTCCACGGCAACTTCTCGACGGCGGCTTCAGCCCCCGTGCGCATGGACTCCCAGGACGACGACCTCTTTGCGCTGCCCCTCAGCCCGCGCAGTCCTGACATGAAGAAGAGCCCCTTTAGCGCTCTGTGAAGATGAGAGAGGAAGATTCATGCCCATTGCCGAAGGAGGGGGGGGTGTGTGAAGGAACAAATCAATAATGGAAAGAAAAGAAGCAAAAAAAACAACACAAGCTTGCAGCCCCGTCTCACGGTCCGAGAGGCCCCCCTTCGTTTCACCCCCCGCGCTTCCCAGCTGCCTCTTAGGGCGAGCATCACTTAGCTTTTTAAGATACCCCCTTTCATCATACGGCACGCTTTTCTTTTTATTTCTTTTCTTCTTCGTCACATCATATTTTTTTTGGGCAATATCCTGTTGGTCAATGTACGACCAAAAAAAAAAAAGAACGACAACACCCCTCCCCTTGCCACAGGAACCATCGCATATAATTATTTTTTTCTTCTCCCCCCCTTATTTAGTCAGTGGAGGTGTGAGCGTTTTCAACAAGATGAAGAACCAGATAAGTGTTTTTTTAAACAAAGAGACAAATTAGGGTTGATTAAAAAAACAAAAAATAATCCCAGAAGAGAGCTTATAGAGTGGGAAATCACAGAAGCATGGTAATTGAACATTAGTCTTCGTTATATAGCTCCCAGATATACTCTTCGGGTATCTACATGATGGTCATAAATTGTGTGAAATTTTGAGTTAGAATGTCAACACGGCGGGTGCTAACTTCAAGCTTGGATGGTTTATGCGTGTATATTCGTTCACCTCCAACCCCCAACCCGACCCTCGTCCCATCTCTCCTTGCGCTCCTGCCGTAGGTAATATTGAGTCTTGGCTTCGCGGTATCGCCGAATCCAGTCTGTCACCTCCCGCTCCGTGGCCGGCTCGCCCTCGCCCTCGCCGTCCAGGAAGCTCTCCTCCATGGCCTGGCACACGAGCGCCTGCTCCTGTACGCTCTGTGATAGCTGTTGGTACAGCGCGGCGGGGGAGAATGGGGCGAGGGCGTGGTCCATGTCCGATTGCTTCTGGCGCCACTGCCGCTCCAGGGCGTGCGTGGACAGGAGCTGCGCCTGCGTGGTTGCACGCTGGTGCGCAAGTCGAGCTTCGAGATCGGTGAGGTGTTTCGCGAGCTCAATGTTCTCGCCCAGCGCTGTGCTGAGAGCCTGGTGGGATGCCTTGAGGGCAGGGTGGATCGAATCGGGAGAGTGCGTAAGAGCGTTTAACAGACTCGGGCTGGCGAGTATCTCGGCGAGGTCTTGTTTTCTGCGGGATTGGTCAGCACGCCAACCAGTGACCTTGATCTAGGCTAGAGACAGACGATTTATCCTGGAGTATCTGCGGAAGCCATTGCTCCTCCGGGTCGGGCATGGCGAGGGGCGCCACAGGTGCTGCCCCAGGCACGCGACTCCCGCCGGCGAAGCTGCCATCGGGCGGCGGAGGGAGCCCGGTCGAGTTGGGCGTCGCGATTCGGCTGACGTCGTGGCTACCGGGCTTCGGCGGTAGGAGCGGGGGCGTCTGGCCCTGCAGCTCGGGGGTGAAGCTGGCCATGGTTGATGTCGCCTGCGGACAAGCAAGCCTATGACGATGGAGGTTGGAGGCGAAGGTGAACTGACGTACCTTAGCAAGGTGGGGAATGGATTGGTGGGACGTGGGGGGGCCCAAGGGTGGTACTGAGTAAGGTAGCACCTAAAGTTAGGCTGGTTGCGCCACCTTCAGCCAGCTGCAGGTACACCAACAGCCACTCGCTTCAATCCCTTGCCGGGCCTTACAGGGTAGGTAATCCAACATTAACAAATAAGAACAGATTCAAAATACGATAAGAAGGAAAATAAGACAAAATTATGATAATCGATATAAAATATTGATAAATAAATGTCCATGTATGATTTTTCTTGGAGGAATCAAAGGAAAGTTGGGTCAGAACAAGCGTTATTATCACGGTTGGCGCATCGGTTCTTGCTTCCAACTACCCAGTATGAACAGCATCACTTTGCATGATTAACCCAAATTCCCAACATGGCCTCGACATTACCATACACAAAGCACCCAATACAAACTACACCCAATCCGACTAAAAACAAAATGGTAATTTTCCTTTGAGAGATCGTCATCCTACTCCCGAGGGTATTTCTCTGCAACCCCCCCAAAAATATGATCATCTACCAAGCCCGTATGTGTACATCCATACCTCCCTCCCGTCTCCAATATTTAAATATCTATCAACGCCCAAGGCAGTAAACTAGCAATTTTGCAATAGAGAGTCAAGCTGATGCCTGTATCTAAGGCTTCACTGACCACAAATCTCGTGACCAGCCCATCTCCCGCAGCTTCTTGCTGCCCGATCCAACTGTGCGCTTCTCGCCAGTGCTGATCGCCAGGGCTTTGCTGCACGCAGCAAACGCCTCGACGAGTTCCTTCATTCGACCAGCCTCTACAAAGACGGCTGACAGGTCAGAGTTCCTCTCGGCAATGACGGCAGCCAGCTCCATACACTCCAGTAGGTTGTCTCGAGAGAGTCCCGTACCAGCAAAGTGCAGTGTGCTCACATAGGCCATGATGGTTTCTGGGAGGTAGGCTTGGCGGAGTTCCTTCAGAGACTCATCACCTTCTGCGTTGAATTAGTTTTTGTTTTCGTCTGGGGCAACAGCAGCCATACCTTCGATGCCTCCAATGAGCCAGTTGTTGAGGAGGGGTTGCATATTCTCCTTTGCGTTCTTCACCTCGCTGCTGACCTCGTTCCAGAACTTGCGGTGGTCCTCCGGTGGAGCCCTGCTTCTCGTTAATTTCTCATATTCACCAGAGGGTCCGTTCAACTTACTCATTCACAAGTGCCGCCATTGATGCAATCGTCTCCATGCTGTCCAAGGCCCGGACAAGAGCCTCCAACTCCCTGAAGTTTCGAGCGTCGATGATGACCTGCTCCGGAGTGACGGACGAGATCTGACTGCGCTCAAGCTGTTGCGCCCAGAACGTCCTGTCTTCCAACCAGGCACCATCGGTCTCATCTTGATCGACCAGGGCCGCTACGACGTCCCCAAAAGGCACTCTCCTCATTAACTGTCGTGCTGCGTTGAGATGCAGACCCCCTGTTTCTGTGTTAGCTTCTATCAAAACAGAGTGACGCGCATCAACTTACGAAGGAAGAACTTGTAGACCTTGGTACCAACTGAGAATACATTTGGCCATGTCTCGTTCACCAACACCAACCACTCCAGCGCACGAATCATGTACTCATGCTTCAGTTCAATCTTCTCGTCGTCGTCCGCAAAGAAGTCTGCCTTGACGGGTCGACCGAGTCGTGCTGAAGGCGATCCAGGCTCAATGATGGTGAAGGAGTTCTTGGCCGGGAAAGCAGCGGTGTAGGGGTTGAGATCGTCATACATGAGCCAAGCCTGAGTCTTGACAAATTCCAGCACATCAATACCGGCGCTCTTGATAAGCTTGAGCTGGATTAGTCGTCGAGGGGCATCCTCCTCAGTGATCGAGTTGCAGCTGAGAACTTCGTAGGATCGGGGGGCATCCAGAATAGAACAGTACAGTGGTATTAACTCCTGGAGCTGAGCAAGGCGCAGGTAGTTGGTGTAGCCAGCCAGGATGTTCTCCTGGGCTCGTTTCTGATCAGGGGGGATGGTTTGGGATGTCACGGAGCCCTCCGCAGAGGCAAGCTTGTCGAGTAGTGTGATGAGAAGGTAGACATGTGCAATGATGCGGAGTCCGTGATGTTGATTTGCCTGAAAGAACTTTTCCTTGTTTACTCGCAGGACACCGGGCTCGGATCGGTATAGAAGCTTAGGGGTATCCTTGTCAACATCTGCTGAAAGGACCAAGCCCTGCTCATAAAGATGGTGCTTGATTTCTCTCGAGATCAGTGAGGCTTGGATTGCCTTGGTAGGTTCAACAGCTTCGTTGTGAATTTGCTGGTTAGATTCGAGTGTGTGGATAAGGCGCTTCTCGAGAGTCTCCGAGTCGCCGTGGAACTGGATGGCATCGAACGAGGTAAAGGTCTGGGTCAGGTTCGTGGTAATTTCGGGAGGGCACTTGCCCAAGATGAAGGTGTCCAGCTGCGTCCGTAGCAGAGCATTGTAGTTGGCGAAGAGAAAGTCGTCCCAGGTGAGGGCGACCTTTTCTACACTGGGAATATCACCAGAAAGAACACCGTACACAGCTCGCTCATAATCGTCACAGCCGCCTTGTCGTGCCAGACCGAAGCACATGCGTCGCCAGAGGGCAAGGGCTGCTGGGTCGTTGACGGGATTTGGCTTGCTTTCATTGGATGAGAGGAGCATTGCAGATGAAGAGATTGCACGCCACATCTCAGTTCTCTCATGACACCAGTCACGAATCACATCTGGGCTGGAGCCTCGTCGCAGGTGCTCAAAGCAACCAAGCCAGATTGCCCGCTCAAAGTATTCATCTTGGGGTTCGAGCTTTCGGCCTTGGCGAGTGGCGGCATCGGGGTCGAGTTGGGTAATGAGAGGTGCACCATCGGAATTAACGTGTGTATCGGCAATGTTTGGGGATTGGCGATCGAGAAGATGGGGCCAGGCCGTGACGCTCTTTCTCAGCTTGATGGACGACCGTGTATGGAGCCATCCATGCGCAATAATGTCTCCTCGGTCTGCATTCTGCTGGAGTTCACGAGCTAATTCATCGATATCTGGGCCAGATGCAGCATTGGTCTGTAACCACTGGACCACGGCCTGTCGTTCTTTGGCGAGCGGGTCGGATTCGAGAAATTCGTGTAGCAGGTCGGTTGGCGCAGCCTTTGCGGTGGCGAAGAGCGATGCGGTGGGTGTTGATCTGGGATATCGCAACGGGAGAAGTCGACGAACTAGATCCCAAGTCTGCGCCTCCTTCTCAAGCTGTTTGATTTGTTTGACGGAAGCGGTATTGTTGCCAATGTCGGCCTCGTCCACATCCATGTCGACATCATCGTGAGTACCTTTGCGCGAGCGCCTTGGCCGTGCGTGCGCCAATCGTCGCAAGGCATTCTCGTAGTACTTCCGTGGAAGCTCGAGGATTCGTTCTCGCTTTTCTGAGGGCGAGAGGGGAGCCGAGAGGCAGTCGTCTAGAGCATTGGCGAACTGCTCAACCTCAGGGCCAGCGGGAAGAGGGGCAGGTTTCTGGTTGGTGGCAACGACCTCCATCTTGTCTGTATGATGCGGGATCCTTTGTGAAGCAGGTCGAGCCGACGTCGCGAGCGGTGCTGGGATAAGAAATGTCTTGGTCAAAGAACTCGAGCGGTTGACCCAAATCGGCTTGGGCGGCCGCTGGGGTCCAAGGCTTTTTCTCGTTCAAGGTCGCATGCATGCCCGGAAACGGGAGCAAGCTAGGAATCGCGTGTGTATAGATCGCGCGAGGTGGATCGTCGATTCAACCGTGGGTGTTGTGGAAGCCTCTCGCGAGTTGTTGATCGACGCCAACTAAAGAATTGCTGTTGTTGCTTTGACTGGCGCGGCTGGGGAGCTTTTCCTGCATCCAAAGGTACGTACCTGGGTGCCTGGGCAGCAGCAAACGCAGCCGCGACCAGGCGCGCCAGCGCGTACTAACCTGCAGTCACAGTGCGATACAGTTCGAAAAGGGACGCGACGCACTGTAATACTTCAATTACGACCCCACCCTTCTGCAATTTTTCACTTTTTCTTCTTTCTTCTTTATAATGTCATTTGGCATTCATATTAGAGTCTCGGAACAGGACATCTCAATGCTTGTTCAGACCCCTCGAGGGTCTCCTGCGTGCTCAATGATCGCCTAGAAAAGATTCGGCACTCATCAACAAGTTACCAGAGTTTCCTAAACCGGTGGACATATTTATGATGAGCGTTACATATCATTTTCCCTCATCCCTAAGCTGCTTCATTTTGAGCCGCAAAAGATTCGGCTTCGGACAGCTTGGAGTTTTTCCTTCATCGCCGTAGCGTTCGTAGAAGACCTCGCAGCACTCATAGAGTGCCCTGATTGCCGTTTGGCATTTTGCTTCGTTGTAGCCGTTGCGCGTGAGGCAATCTGTCGGGGCCTGTTAGCGCGTCGATTGGCTTGAGATTTTGCGGCCCAAGTGCCAAGTACCTTGAATTGCGCACTGCGCACGACGGGCGCGCGAATCAGCTTTCGTCTTGATGATGGAAAGGTCAGAAACTTACGGCACGAGGATGGCATGCAGGCTTTGCCTCAACATCGTCTTTCGGAGCCTTTCGGGATATGTTAGCGCATGAGCGAGGTGATTGGGCCAACATACCATTGTTGCTGCCTTCCGGTTCACGTATGCCGCCGATGCAAGTCTACGGAACCAAGGCGAAGATCGAAGGACACGAAATCAATAAATCCATGACCACTGAGTCCAAGACGTCAACCAGCGTCGCCACAACACCAGCCACATCTACATCATCTCAAGCACGACAGCCACACTGTGGATGGTTTGAACTTGTATTCTCCCTGAACCTTGACTTTGCAAGTTGAAATCCATATGGGCAATGTTTATTATCCATGGATCGTTGTAGGGCTAATAGTGTGTTACTTGGTAACCATAATTGGCTGTAATTCGGGAGCGCCTGCAATAACATGTGCCCTAACAGTCGTCCTTGAAGAAGGGCTTTGAAGGTGATAAGAGTATTTGCATTCATGAAGCCGTCAGTGAAATTCGATTACCGGGTGCTGCTAGAGCCCCAAGGCTTCCAGCACCTCTGTAGCGTTGCAACGTTTGAGCTGCCATATTGGCAAGGCACGATTCATTCGTTGCTTTATTGGTGTCCTTCGTAGTCGGCTCCTCAATTGCTTCAATTAGGTCTTCTTCACTGGCATATTCATCTGTTGTCTTGCTAGTGTACATTCTGGAAAACCGGCCCGCATTGATGTTGTGAAGTCAGGGCACTGTTTTCGGCGGCGTGCCATGGCGGAGGGGATAGGATATCCCCGAGGAGCTAAAGCTATGATACCTATCTGCGGCAAATTTATCAGCCATTTCAACTGGTACTCTGTGGAAAGCTGGCTAGGTGTTTCATATTCCACATCTGAATTGGTCTCATGTTGAACTTGTGGACATGGGACAACATCTTCCACTGCACCCAGAAAGTTAGTCACCGGGGATACAGCAGCTTGAGAAAACAACATCTCGGAGAAAATTGGATGTGAACCATCTGGATGCAAAGAAATTGATTCACAATTCCCGTATGGTATTCATCAGTTGGTGCTTCTAGGCACCTGCGTTATGTTTCAACAGTAAAGCAGAGAATATGGTAAAGAACCCAGTTTGAATTGGATATCTAGTTTGTTCTAATCAAGCCCGCAATGTTCTTTCTTTCGCCTAGATAATTGAATCGTCGATCCCGACTATGTTATACCTAAGATGGCGATGTTTTCGAAAGGCCAGTTGCTAATGATATGGCGCACCAGCCCGCTCTCATCTACCGCGACAAGATTATGCCATTTACCTCGGAATACGAACTTATTATAATCTCTGTATTCTCACTAGTAGATCCGTTGAGTCGTTTTGTTCAGCCTCTAGCACTAGCACCAACTCAAACTCTACTTCTTTGCCAACGCTGCCCCATTTGAGAACGGGGCAATTAATTTGACACAAGAAATTTCCCCGGTATTCCGAATTCCATTCCTTTATATATTTATTAGCTACTAAATCCTACATTCACCATACACAAGGCGGTCCTTGAATGATTGTTCGATGCTTTCAAGAGCACACACCTCACCATTTCGGGTCGAAATAAATAAAACCAATACCTAAATAATTACACTTACCTAAAGATAATCTCTTCAATTTCTTTAGGATTATTTTTGCTTTAGATGCGGTTATTTTGGCTGTGATTCACGTTGTGTAATGGCTACGGTGGAGAGGTCCATCTGGTTCAATCACACTTAAGGGCTGGATTGCATTGTATTTGTCCTCGCATTGAGCTAGGAGATATAGTAATTTGTACCGCTACAGAGCTTCTGAACCGTGTGACATCATAGACGGGCCCCGGAAGCCTCGTGTTTCTGTTCAAAATGAACAAGTCTACATGAAAAATAAATATGTTGTTCTGGTCAGTCCAGACTATAGCAACAGCACCGATCCCGATGCAATCAAACTTCGGAATTCTCCAAAGGTTGATTTGGGCCTCCTCAATACAACCCGAAGACTCCAAAGCGAAAGCAGGCGTCGAAAAAGGGACTTGGGCGTATTTTGGACAAGAAGCCAAGTAAGAAGACCAAGAAGTAGCAGGGTGCATCCAACCTGGATTTGCGGCATTGGAGATGAAAAGCAGATGACCTTGTTGCTCGATGCTCGATCTGAAATGGATGCAAAGTTCTGTTGACCAGACATTTCAGACCATGGAATCCAACCGTAGTTAGAGCGGATATGATGTCTCTTTGCACGCTTCCAATCACGGAAGCACCCAGATCTCGGCCCTGAGCCCTCACGACTTTGCAACCAAAGGTCAAATATTTCTTCGAAAATGGTTTATCTTGGTAAGACCGAAAAAAACTCTTGGTTCATTTAGGCTTGTTCGAAACTAATTCAGGGCCTTAGGAGGCAGTAACCGGTTCGGTAGGCAACACTGTCGTTCTAATCATCATTCATTTCCTCAAAGGTACCCTTGCGAATAATACAATAGCTTGGGCGCATGTTCTAAGAGGATCTACATATCGTCTTCGATTGCTCTGGTACTTTGGTTGTCCGATTCGCTTGGCTTCTTGGTCTACACTCCCAGATCAAACTCAAGACTACCGGCAGTTCCAAGACAGCGAAGGAGCTTGTCAACTGGATTTAAAACCACGGAGAAGTTTCGTCGCTGCTGTTCTTGGGGAGCAGGAAGAGCATAAGTTTGTTGCATCTCGTAATAAATTAACGTTGCAAGCGCCGTGCTTGGCATTTTTATCACAACGCCCACAATCGCTGCTATCCAAGTTGCTGGTGAGAAATCAATCCGTTAAAATCTCGAGAGCATTATCTCAACCTGATATACGGATATATACGGCGACTATAGAGATTTTGCATACAAGCCATCTTTCTTTGCCCTTGGCGATGCAAATGGACGTTTTGCACAGGCCCTGGCCCAGCCACTTACAAGAGCTTGATGTCGACGCATCGTTGAACTAGGAATATGCAATGCTGTCTGACCTGATTTTTTATTTTATTTTCGCTACAGCGTGTACTCCTATCGGCTTCACCATCAGTGGTATTTTGGTGTTGGTCTCTAAAACAATCTGACCAAGACCTTGGATTCTGTAGTTTGTCGGTAACAAACGACGGCCTCGTGAGTCATCTCAATAATCCGGTTGTTTATTTGCAGTAAAAAAACAAACGGCAGGCTCAACTAGACCACGATGGTGCCCTTGATCAAGGTACCAAGCTGGGAAGTGCTTTCCTGCCTGCCAAGTTTTGAGCGCAATAGATGCCTCCCCGATTGTGCGAATTTTGTACTACTCAAGCATTGATTCGTAGAGCTTGGTGACTAGCGCCCCCCTGGGAACACCAATTCACTCGTATTTTAGGTGGTCGAATTTGTATACAACAACGTGAACAAGACCTGGTTTCGCATATTCAAGGAGAGGATGTTGATAGCAGTCCTGGCTGTGTGAATGTTTTCGCCCTGACCAAATAACAACCAACTCAAATCCACCTGCAGCACAAGCTTTGCCCTTGTTTGTCAAAGATTAGGTTGGACCCTCATTACTTAAGCTGGCTTCCCTGGCTACGATCTGTCAGCTCCAACACCCAACACAACCGCATTGCCTGACGACGGCGTGGCTGGTGGCCAATGACGTGTGGCGCTCCCCACCTTCCGTCGCGTTCTCTGCCTCTGCCTCGATGCGCCTGGGGCCGGGGCGGACAACTGGGCCGCCCTTCACTTCACCATCACGCACGCACGCCCTCAGCCTGCAACACAAAACAAACAGCCTAGGGCCAAGGTTTTTTTTTCTTCTTCTTGCCCACCACCCCACCGATTCTCTCTCCCCTTTCCCCATCCGCGCTTCGCATCTCCCGCGACACTTTCCCCTGTCGAAAACCTCACATTGCGCTGAATCGGAACGGAACCCTTGGACGGGCCCCTCCCCTCCACCCCACTTCGCAAGACCACCAGCCCCAAAGGTTTGTAACGGTGACGCCGACGGGGAGAAAGAACCCTTTCAAAAGAGGCTCGATCGATCGCGTGCTGACCCTCATCGCCGGCGCAGAAAACCCGATTAACACCCCCCCCTCGAAGCACGGCACCATGTCTGGCGAGAACGAGAACGGCGCTCCCGGCGGCGAACAGGCTCCCACCGAGCACCTCAACATCAAGGTGACGGACAACAACAACGAGGTCTTCTTCAAGATCAAGCGCAGCACCAAGCTCGAGAAGCTCATGACCGCCTTCTGCGAGCGCCAGGGCAAGGCCATGACCTCTGTCCGATTCCTATTCGATGGTACCCGTGTCCAGCCCTCAGACACGCCCGATGCGGTACGTGTTGGATCATTCCCCCGCCCCCGCCACTCACGATAAGATGCTGACCTCGTCGACCCTTTTTTAGCTCGAGATGCAGGATGGCGATACGCTCGAGGTTCACCAGGAGCAGGTTGGCGGTTGCTAAGCGCAAGAGGAGTTAGGCAAAGGTCCCAGGCCGAGTTACGTCCCTACCTAGCTAGTACGGCTTGTGTACATCAAATGACAGGGCGACACATGCACCCATAATTTACGAGAACAATGCACCATGACTTCCTTTCCCTTAGCTGTTGCACACGGGTTTCAAGTGTTTAGAAACAATGCTTTCATTACATGTCCAACGACATGCCAGAACCAAAATACGTATGCTTTGCCATTCTAGATCAGATTAAACGAAACCAAACCAAGCTTGAATCAGCTCGCACATCAATTATACAACGCCTTCCCCAATCTGCTACAGCCAAAAGCAAAACAATCAGCATATTACCCTTGCGCTTCCTTGTCTTTCCTTTCCTTTCCTTCCTTCCAAGCCCATGAAACACCATGAATCAAAATCAAATCAACAGGCTAATCAATCAAAAATCACGCTTTGAGTTCTCTTACTCGGCAGCCAGTGCAGAGTATAATAAACATTCCCGCTTCCTCCTTGGGGAAGATTTGGCCATCCTCGAAGCTTCCCTGGCACGCAGCGCAGCGGAAGCAGGCCTCGTGCCACTCACCCCCAAGTGCTTGGATGTACTGTCCAATGACAGCAGTCTTGCACTTCTTACACTTGGGCGCGCGCCGTTCAGTGCGCTTGGTCTGGCAGTTGATGCACCAGGCGTAGCCATCCTTTTCAATGTGCGTCATGCCGTGCCCAAAAGGATCACCGCACTCAGCGCAGAAGAAGTGGCCGTAGTGCCAGTGCTGCCCTAGCGCCACAATGTGCTCGCCCAAGATGGGCGTTTTGCAGTGCTTGCAGCGGGGCGCAAACAGCTCGTGCCAGTCAAGATGGCAAAAGAAGCGCATGCGCTCATCTCCATCCTCCGCCATGGTCTTACCGGGAATTTCTTCCAGGGCTTCGCCAGCCTCACGGCGTCGGATGCGATCCAGTCGTTCCGCTCGGAGGTGATCTGGTTCTGGGCTGATTTCCATGGCCTCGAGACTCGTGCCGCAAGTGTAACAGCTGAAACACTGCGGGTGGAATTTCTCGGGCCCTCCAGCTAACGCTACGAACCTCCCTTCGATGGGGAAGCCGCACTCATGGCATATGGCCGTGGTGCGTTTGTTGGTGCCGGGAGCGGGAGACCAGTGGCCCCGTGGGCGCTGAGCTCGTCGAGGGGGCCCAGTTGCCGTAGGTGTGGGCAGCGGACGAGCCCGCGGAGCAGGCTGATCGTCGGGTGTCACAATGGCAGGGACGCTGGGCGCCTCATCGACGGCAATGCTGGGGACGTTGATAGAAGGTATCGGACCTCTTGGGCCATCGTCAGGTTCCGCTACGGAGATCGATGGGATGTCCGGATTGGAAGACATCGGCGTACTCTCTTCCGCCAAAACGATACTAGGTATCTCCACGGGCTGATTTTTCGGTTGGAACGGTGACCTGGAGTTTTCCGGGATTGACCGGTCTGCGCTGTTAGTTGACTCGTCCGGGGCTTTCCAATTAGCATCAAAGCTTACAATGGGCCTCCCCGGACTGTCACTGACGGCGGTGGGCTCCGGGAGGTTTGGGCTGCGATCCTTCAGTCGCATGCTGGTCGCAGCGCGAATGTCATCGCCTCGAACTTCAATTCCATTCTTCCTTTCAACTTTGTCATCCACAGGGACACGGGTCTCCGAAGCAGAGTTGGTTGTGTACTGAGCATTGCGGGACTGGGTGGGCGGGTTGCGATGGATTTCAACCCGATCGAGTCGCTTGGGCTTTTCGCCCTCCTCCTGGACTGGCTCGAAGCGAACGCGGTTGGCAGGATTCGACGGGCGGCTGCTCAGCTTCTGCGGAGATGCACGACCAGAAGACCTGGCACCCTTGGTCGGAGACGACTCGGGCTCTTCCCAGATTTGATCCCCAGAGAACGGTCGCTCAATCTCACCGCTGATGTTGCGCTTCAGACTGGGGTTGCGGCGTGGCTCGGGAAATGGGCTAGTCCGGCCGGCAATGCTGCCATAGGACTTGCCCTTGCGGAGCGATTTCTCTCCCTCGCGTTCTCCCTCGGCGGAACTGCTTGAGAGTGAACGCACATGCTTGGTGGGAGATCCATCCTCAACTCTGGCGGTGCGAGCGTGGGCGTAGCTGTTCTTCCTCAAATGCGGTGTGTAGCGATAAGGGGCATCTGGCGGTGGAGACTTCTTGCCGTTTTGATGACGCCAGACAAGCTCGGCAGCTTCGTCCAGCGCTGCCGCATGTATCCGAATTTCATCCTCATCAGCACTCTCTGGCGGGCCAGGTGTTCCCTTTACGCTGCTGCGCAAATCCATCTCCTCCATGGCATCACGCAACGAGGTGGCCTCCTCCTTTTCCATCCACCTCTGGCCGCGCTCAATATACGTGGCAGAGGGGACGACTTGGTTGGGCTTCAGGGGAGTCACATCAGGTGATGTCGGGTAGTAGTCGCGTGTTTGCTTGCTCATGGTGGAATATCGGGAGGTGACGCTGCCGCCAGCGATGCTAGGGACCTTGCTGTTCAAGCTTTCGGCTTGGGAAACCGCGTCCGGACTGAAGCGACCGCTCGTTCGGTAGGTGCTTGTGCGAGTGGGAGTAGGAGCTGGACGGGCTCCTGCGGGTTGAGGCCTCGCGCCGCCAGGTCGGGCAACACGGTTGGAGCGCAGATCTGCGAGATAGCTCGCTGTGCAGAGCAGCTGCGTTAGTAAAGGTACTGGTGAACATCTTCACGCGTTGATTGCATACCAAATTGCTCGTTCGACATATAGGCAGGTCCCGGCGGTGTCACCTTGCGTGACTTGTTCCCTGTTGTTGGCATCTTGAACCGAAGATCGCCTAGGGAAGGGAAATGGTCAATACAATGTCCTGCGCGGCGTGGGCGGTTCGGTGAGTCAATGGGAGATGCACCAGGATGCGAGTCCACCGCATTTGTACTGGCATGGGGTTGAAGAAGCTTGTTACTACTGGCAGGGGTCTGGGTCGTCTTTCGTTGCCTAGCAACGATTTTGGTTGGTCCCATCCTGATGAACTGTGTAACAAACCAAGAGACCTTAGCAAAGCGTTTATAACGTTGATTGTACTATGACATGCGCGAAATCAAACGGCGGGACATTCTCTTAAATATCTACTGTACACGGTCCTTGACGCCCATGCTGGTCAAGCTGGCCGGGCGGGGCAAGGCCCAAGATTTTTTCATCGTGGCTAGCGTTCATTTGTTGTCACCCATCTACTACCAACGTAGCTCTCCCTTGTGCTGTTCAGAGTCCTTGGGCACAGACGGAGGGTCGGCGAATCCCAGGTTTTTGAATTCGTCTCTAGCCATGAGGTTCCTGCATTGACGATTAGCCCCGTCTTGTTCCGCAATGACGTGCATTGCGCTCTCCGTGTCAGTGAGATGTCGGCTTCTTACTTGTCCATCCTGCATCCGAGATATGCCTTTGCGAGGCCGCGGCATTCCTCGTCATTCAGGCCACGCACCTTCTTCATGCACGCGAGGTAATTCTTCATCACCGCCCTGCACTCGCCTGTCGCACATGGGCGGGGAAAAAGCCCGTTAGTCTTTCTGCATGCCAGTGACAAAATTAGATGGGCGGTGCGGCGGCTAACCGTCGTGATCAAGAGGGAAACTGCCACGCTGCGGCCTGTACCCCGTCAGGTTAGTTTGTCATCTAGCAAACAAGGAAGGCACTAGAAGCGCATGGATCATGTCACTCACGGCGTGGGCTTGGTCGGAGGCAGCGCTCCTGGGCTTCCAAAGGTGCTCATGGCTTCAACGGCGTGTCAATGCTGGTCTTAGAGCAAGTTCCATGGCATCTTGAAATGCTAAAAGTCATACCACTGAGGGATAAGCCACAGGGCCCCGATACAGTGGCACAGTTGTACCGGTTAACGGCATGGCGTTGTGGCTCGTACGTATGCCGCACGGACGCTTTTTCAGCGGATGGACTTCCGATACAGGCACAACAGAGCTCCCTTGTAGCTAAACTGAGCTGACCGCCAGAGCGAGTTTACAATCCAACCCTCGGATGACAGGTACTTCACCGTGGCCACTGCACTGGTCAAAACAACTAAAAAATTCAAAGCACAGATGATATGAGCTCATAAGAGAGTATCGTCAGGCCCATATAATAGGCATTAATTTGTTTATTTGGGCTAGAAATGCTTAGACGGATGATTTTGGCAGGGGTCCCATGCTGCAAATCGCCAACGAGCAACTCCAAGGTTGTGTTGTAGTCGCGTTGTTGACATGTTTATTGTTTTTACAGGGAGCTTTCATCACAGGGAGGCATAGGAATGCATGTGCTTTCACAACAAAGCCTAATTCAACTTTTATTTCGGCCTCTATTACTTTCAATTTTTTTGCCTCCTGGTATACTTTCCCACGCGGCTCCAGCGCTCAGGATACAAAGGCAGTACTTTCGTTTTCATTTCAATTTAGCAACCGTTTATAGGTTGACCGAGTTGCGGAACTTGGCACCAGGGTAGATGGCGTTGTCGCCGAGTTCCTCCTCGATACGGAGGATCTGGTTGAGCTTGGCAAGACGCTCAGATCGGGCAGGGGCACCGGTCTTGATCTCACCAGATCGGAGACCGACAGCAATGTCAGCAATGGTGACATCCTCAGTCTCACCAGATCGGTGGGAGACCATGACACCCCAGCCATCGGCGTAGGAGTCCTTGGCGGCCTGGATGGACTCGGTCAGGGTACCGATCTGGTTGACCTTAAGAAGGAGAGCGTTGCAGGACTTGAGCTCAATGGCCTTCTTGATGCGGAGAGGGTTGGTGACGGTCAAGTCATCACCAACAACCTGGATGTCCTTGGTCTTGGAGAAGTAGCTCCAGGCCTCCCAGTCGTCCTCAGCGAAGGGGTCCTCGATGGAGACGATGGGGTACTTCTCAGAGAGCTCGGTGTACAGCTTGGCGAGCTCCTCGTAGGTGAGCCACTTGGTGGGGTCGCTGTCGGGGTTCTTGAAGTCGAGGTCGTACTTCTTCTCGGCCTCCTTGTAGAACTCGCTGGAGGCAACATCCATGGCGATCTTGATCTGGCCAGTGTATCCAGCCTCCTCAATGGCATCGGTGATGAGGTCAAGAGCCTCCTCGGCAGTCTGGATATCGGGGGCAACACCACCCTCATCACCGACGTTGCCGGCAGACTGGCCGTAGCGCTTCTTGGCGAGGGCCTTGAGCTTCTGGTAGACCTCAGCACCCTGGCGGAGGGCCTCGGAGAAGGAAGGCGCGTCACTTGATAGGGTTAGCGAGCTGCAACATATGGATATCCGCAGCGGTACTCACGTGGGGACAATCATGAACTCCTGGAAGGCGAGACGACCACCGGCGTGGGAGCCACCGTTGAGGACGTTCATGAAGGGGACGGGGAGGACATAGGGCTTCTTGGTTCCGGCAAGGTCGGAGACGTGAGCGTACAGAGGAACGCCCTGTGTACAAGTCAGTAAGGATTGCCCGAGGCTGCATGTGGGATATGACTAACCTTCTCAGCGGCACCAGCCTTGGCAACAGCCAGGGAGACACCGAGGATGGCGTTGGCACCGAGGTTGGTCTTGTTGGGGGTACCGTCGAGCTCGTTAAGGAAAGCATCGACAGCGGACTGGTCCTTGACGTCAAGGCCCTTCTCGATCAGCTTGGGGCCAATGGTCTTGTTCACGTTCTCGACGGCCTTGGTGACACCCTTGCCACCCCACTTGGTCTTGTCACCATCGCGGAGCTCGCAGGCCTCGTGCTGTCCTATATTGATCGGTTATTACCACTAGACGCGAGACGTGTGGGAGGGTCGGGACGAACCGGTAGAGGCGCCGGAGGGAACAATGGCACGGTGGAGACCGGTCTCGGTAACGACGTCCACCTCGACGGTGGGGTTACCACGGGAGTCGTAGACGGAGCGGGCAAAGACCTTGGTGATGGCCATGTTGCAAGGTGGTGTTATGGATTAGGACTGGATGGTCTGATATGTTAGTCGATGGAGGTTCGTGCGTCGGTTGAGGCAGTGACGAGATGGTCTGATGATGGGGAAGCTTGAAGCAAGAGGAGGAAGAGAGGGACGAGGAAGAGGAAGAAAAAAGACAGGAGTCTTCGGTGCGAACTGTCTGGGGCGGGCCAACGGGTCGGCTGGAATATGCCTCAACTCAACAGTCCTGTTGGTGTTTCTCATTGATAGCACCAATGGTGTTTTTGGCGGGGTAGCTTGGGCGTGCAGCATGGTGGGGGGGAGGGGAGGTTCGCTCACCTTGGAAGGGGACGTTGAATGAAACGAGAGCAGGACCACCAATGGGAATCTGATCTCGAAGTACGGGAGGATGAAAGATGGAGGATGAGGAAAAGAAGAAAGAGGGTGGGAGAATGAGAGTTTATATATTATGTGCATATGAATGGTTCTCTGATTCACCGTCCACCCTGACAGTGCTCCCCACTTTCTGGCACCCCCCGACAGCGTCGCCGTCCAACCTGAGGGTGTACGTACATAAGGTGAGGGTGATCCGTCAGTGAGGCGAGGCCGGGTGGGGGGTTTCAAAAGCCACTTTTTTCACCTGAGGGGACCTGGGAAGCATCTGGGAGGACCTGAGAGGCTGAGGGTGTGGCGCGCTCCACTCCTGGCGGCCCGATGGACCTAGCCACGGAAGTGTGGCTGGTGACCAGTAATTCATGGCGTCGACGCACGTGAACCCGACCGACGCCAACGCCGCACCCTGCAAGCTGCATCAACGCATGAATTTCTGGCATTGATTGATATTAGTGACGGCGACGCGCGCAGACTAACACTCCGTGTTCTGGCCAGCGGACTCCTGACGATCTAGCTTCACGTCACCTCCGCGTGTCTGCCTGCTGTCTCTGTCTCTGTCTCTGTTGTTGTTCCTTGTTCTTCAAAATGGCTGCTCTCGGCGAGGACTTGCTCACCACGGTAAACAAGCTGCAGGATCTGGTTTTCAACACCATTGGAAATGATTCGCTTGACCTGCCTCAGATTGTACGCTACATATTCCCCTGAATTGATCGAATTCTGTGTTTTTTTTCCTCTCCTGGTTTCCGCTGACACGACTGCAGGTTGTCGTCGGTTCCCAGTCGGCCGGAAAGTCCTCGGTACTTGAAAACATTGTTGGCCGAGACTTCCTACCCCGAGGAAGCGGCATCGTCACCCGTCGCCCCCTTATTCTCCAGCTCATCAACGTACCCGAAGATGAGTCCGCTCCCGATCCGATGAGCGATCCTTATCGCTCTCCGGATACCGCACGCCGCTCCGAGTGGGCCGAATTCCATCACATTCCCAACCGACGGTTTAACGACTTTTCGGATGTGAAGCGAGAGATTGAGAACGAAACGGCCCGAGTCGCCGGAAGCAACAAGGGCATCAACAGGCAGCCCATCAACCTCAAAATTTACTCTCCTCACGTCCTGAACCTGACGCTGGTTGATCTTCCTGGTTTGACAAAGGTACGGCCGCCACCACCACCGCCTTTTGCCCAACCCTCGTCATGATGGGCCCCACTGACCAAATATTTTGTTTTAGGTCCCCATCGGTGACCAGCCCACCGATATCGAGAAGCAGACCCGAAACCTCATTTCCGAATACATCGCAAAGCCCAACAGTATCATCCTTGCCGTTTCCCCCGCGAATGTCGACATTGTCAACTCGGAGGCCCTCAAACTTGCCCGTCATGTGGACCCATTGGGCAGAAGGACCATTGGCGTCCTCACAAAGGTTGACCTGATGGACCACGGCACCAATGCTCTCGATATTCTCTCAGGGCGCGTCTACCCGCTGAAGCTTGGATTCATCGGTGTGGTCAACCGTTCGCAGCAGGATATTTTGGGCAACAAGCCCATGGAGGAGGCTTTGCAGGCCGAGCAAGACTTCTTTAGGCATCATCCTGCCTATCGCAACATTTCTAACCGATGCGGCACCCAGTTCCTCGCAAAGACTCTGAACACCACTTTGATGGGCCACATTCGCGAGCGATTGCCCGATATCAAGGCGCGACTCAACACCCTCATGGGTCAAACCCAGCAGGAACTGGCTAGTTACGGCGACTTGCACTTCAGCGGCAAGGAGCACCGCGGATCCCTCATCCTCCAACAGATGACGCGATTCGCCAACTCCTTCATCTCCTCCATCGACGGTACCTCGACTGAGATCTCCACCAAGGAACTTTGCGGTGGTGCTCGAATCTACTACATCTTCAACTCTGTCTTCGGAAGCTCCCTCGAGTCTATCGACCCCACTTCTAACCTCTCTGCTCTTGACATCCGAACCGCAATCCGAAACTCTACTGGCCCCCGACCTAGTCTGTTTGTCCCTGAGATGGCGTTTGACCTGCTGGTCAAGCCTCAAATTAAGCTTTTGGAAATTCCCAGCCAGCGTTGCGTTGAGCTGGTGTACGAGGAGCTCATCAAGATCTGCCATACTTGCGGTTCCACCGAGCTTTCACGGTATCCCAGACTTCAGACCAAGCTCATCGAGACGGTGTCTGATCTCCTCCGTGAGAGACTAGGACCTGCTTCTTCTTATGTGGAATCCCTCATCTCTATCCAGCGCGCCTACATCAACACCAACCACCCCAACTTCCTCGGTGCTGCAGCTGCCATGAGCAACGTGGTCAGTGCCAAGCAGGAGCGGGAACGTAAAAGGTTGATTCAGGAGGAGCGTGAGCGTCGTGAGAAGCGAAGATTGAAGGAGGCCGAGGCGAACGGCGAGGGTCCCGAGGACGAAGAAGGTGCTGGAACTCCTGCTGACAAGCCTGAGCTTGCCAACCTTCGCATCAAGGGGATGAAACCACCCCGAAGCATCTCACCCCCTATGAAGGAGAACGGTGCTGGCAGCCTGGCCACAGCGATGAGCGCTAACGCCATCAACGGTATTCGATCAGCATCACCGGCTAGACTTAACCAGATTAACCAGCAGGGACTGGGTGGAGCAAAGGATTCTTTCCTAAACTACTTCTTTGGAAAGGATGGAACCAACATTGGGGGTGCCAGCGGTAGTCTGCCAAGCCCATCCAGTGTCAACGGGCGCCACATCAGCCAGGCCTCGGAGACCAGTTTCCCCATCATTCGACGCGAGGACAAGCTGCCTGGCCGACCGTCAACTGCCCAAACCGCTCTGACGGCCCAGGACGAAGAGTTCGAAGGCCTCCGAAAGAGCTATGGCTTGGCTTCCCATCTTGTGAGTATAACCGGTGCCCCCCCGGCATGATGACCACTAACACGTCGAATAGGGCGAGTCCAACGAGCCTGCTATGACTGAGCGTGAGGCCATGGAGACGGAACTGATCCGGGCACTCATTTCATCCTACTTCAACATTGTCCGCGAGTCCATCGCTGACCAAGTTCCCAAGGCCATCATGCACCTGCTTGTCAACCACTGCAAGGATGTTGTGCAGAACCGGCTGGTGAGCGAGCTCTACAAGGAGACGCTCTTCGAGGAGCTCCTGTACGAGGACGACGGTATCAAGAAGGAGCGCGAGAAGTGCGAGCGCCTCCTCCAGACGTACCGCGAGGCAGCCAAGATTATTGGCGAGGTGCTTTAGAGAGCCTCCACTGGTCACAGGAAGCGAACGCAGTAATGATTGTAATGGGGCTATAGAGATGTATGGGAGGAAACATGACAGAGCGTGTCGCATCAATCAATAGCATGGCATGGCATTGCACGGCGGATGCAGGCGTGTTGATGGGATCTGCTCATGGGGGGGGAGGTCTGTTGTAAACTTGTCTATTTTCTGTACACCATACCACCATCGACATGGGGATGCTGCCGCTCAGCTACCCGATGCCCTTCGAGGAGCGGAGGGCTTGTATGTAAAACAAACTCGGCTCGTCATCCTCGTCATTATCAGAATACACTGTACTACTTTTTGTTACGAAGAAACTTTGACCAGCAGAGATGGTGAAGTTGATCGTTTACACTCCTACCCCTGTTGCACCGCCACTTCTCCGTTGGCGATTGAAGTAAGGTTGGGACTAGCCTGGACGGGGCGGGACCAGCTCGGGCCTATCTTTGGTTACAATGGAGAGAGGGTTTATAACTCAAGTTGGAGTAGCAGCAGATGTCGGGGTTCGCTGAGCTGACGATTTAGCAGACCTCGTGCGAAAGAGAGAAAAAACGCCAGACAAATCATTATGTCACGATTTCATAACGCCATTTCGTCGTTCCCTCCCCGGGGGGCGAATGCATAAGATTTGCCCAGCGTATCAACAGGCCGGGAGCAAGTTTTGAGGAAGAAGCCAAGAGCCAATACATAACTCCATGTGTGTTGCATCTTATCAGCAAATACGAAGGGGAGGGGAGGGGAGCAGGGGCATCAGTTTACATAATATGCAAATACATGGTGTCTCTTTGGTCGCCTCGCCGCTTGGCCGTATTTGGGATCCTTTTCCCACAGCCCACCCATCACCATGGCGCGCGCCCTTTGTCCCCCACCGGAAAAGGCGGGTGACAAGAAATATGGAACAATGACGCAAACGTGTTTACACATAAAAAGAGGGTTCTGTATGTGTGTGTGCGCGTGCGTGTGATGATAAGGGATGCGGAATAAGAAAAAATTGCAATGGCATACATAATACTTATGTGAAAGCAATAAACACTCGGCATGGCGCTAGGCTGCTTTAGCTTTGCGCGTGCGGTTATTCTTGTGCCGTTTGTGGTTGAGTTTCCTCCACACACGACATATGGATGGTTTTGGCGCGCCCAACAGTCGCATCTGCTTTCCTCACTGGACGCAACGCAAGAGGAAACCATAATGCTAGGATCACCCCCAAGGAGAGGGTGGAAGAAGGTCAAAAAGCCACTTCTGTGTGATATGAGGCAATTCTCTGACAGTTAGGCTCCGCCTCGACTCAATCTCGGCGTATTCACCGGCCTTCATGGATCCCCTTCCCCCCTCCTCTTCCCACCGGCCTCGGTGACTCACCGTGGTCTGTAACTCGCCGCATGGGCATGGCTTGTGTGATGTCGCGTGTTTTGCTCCTCGCATCGAGAGAATAGCACCGAAGGGGCCGATGAATGCGTGATCCCCGATAAGGTCGGCCTCATCGGTGGGCTATCACGTCATGGCAATTTCTGCCAACGTAAGAGCCTGACACGACTCCGTGGCCGGCGACTCCGTGCCTGCAAAAAACCTTCAGTGTCGCCAGAAGAGTTGAGATATCATGGCGGCCATGTCCCCCCCCGAGCCATCCAATACTGCTAGCGCGGCACTGTCCCCTGTCACCCCTTCGAACTCTGCCATCAACGCTGTAATCGCTCCGTCACATCTTGAGGCTACAACCATGTAGCACTCAACAATTCCCCGAACACGATATCAAGCTGAGGCAGCAATCACCTGGCTGTCTCAACATATCATCAAATTTTGCTGCTGGGGACGTTTGATTTTGGGTATTTTATCATGTTGCTCATCGTGACGTCAAGAAAATGTATTGATGCCCACGTCTGAAACTTTTCATAAAGTCACATGGGCGTCAAGGGCATGCTCTTGTGTGTACGATGGAATATATTGTGATTCTTTATGGCGAAATCTGAAGAGTGCATGTCAAAATGGCTACGGATGGAAAGTTAAAGTCCGACCTAACCACTATGATCTTACCTAAGGGAATATTTGAGTTGCTCAAGGTCTATTGAAATAAAGCGAGACAACTGTGAAAAGCAAAACATCGAATACACAGCATTCTTTGGCCTCACTTTATGCTCAGAATGGCCATTCCCTTTTGTTTTTCACTTGCACTCGTGTTTTTGCTCCATTTTGTCAAGAACTTGCTTCGCATTGACTTCTCGCAACACGATCAGAATCGCTTCTTCATAATATAATATACACGATCTCTGACTTAGAATTGAGTGTGCTCCATGGATCAAATTTATAGTTGAACGTCAAATAAATACCGTCGTCAATCATCATTCGGGAAAAGGCTCACACCCACGCTCGCCATATTAACATGATAATACATCTTTGTGCCGCAATTTCATATCGGCTCCTTCCGAGATGCCTCCATCATCATTAATAACTTTTGTACAGCATTACTGTTTCTTATTTATCGTCGGCCTTGATGTACAGGGGGGTCTCTTGGACCTGGCGCAGGTTGTCGAGGATCGTAGTCCTCGTATTCTAAACCACCCGTCGGTCGAGTTGACACCAACGGGGCAGTTCGGTGACCAGCCACGTATGCTACTGGCCTCACAACCGTGCGGTCGTCGGTTGGCATGTACGGGGGATAAGTTTCCGAATCCCTGCGTACAAACCTTACATCGCGAGCGTAATGCTCACTTTCATCTCTTCGAACGGGACGTCTGATGAAGTAGTCGCCTTGTGAGTCACGAACCTCGACCAATTCATATGCCTCCGCAGGGAGACCTGGTGGAGGGCGAGGGTCATCGTAATACACCGTGTGAGATATGTGATCAGGCTCTCGAAGATAGCTATGAGGTGCGTATCTCGACCCAGTTCCCCGGCCATGGTAGCCTGCTGTTTGATACGTCTGATACCCGGAGGATGGTGGTCGATGTTGCATTTCAGACCCCGTACTATCGCGGTAGATGGCTCTGCGGGGTCTCGGTCGTGTTTGTAAGGGCCTGGTGGTTCGCCCCAGCTCACGCCCTGAAGTGTCCACGTATATGACCTCTTCGTGTTCTTGCTCGAGATGAGATTCAAGAGCATTCAGAATAGCAAAGCCGTCATCTGAGGCACCAGAAGGTGTAATATTGGATGGTGGTGGCACCGAAGGCCTTCGCAGTTGTCGACTATCTTCACACAACTCAACTCGAGGGT
This sequence comes from Calonectria pteridis, assembly GCA_022837005.1. Classification (NCBI taxonomy): domain Eukaryota; kingdom Fungi; phylum Ascomycota; class Sordariomycetes; order Hypocreales; family Nectriaceae; genus Calonectria; species Calonectria pteridis. The sequence goes on along the minus strand of JAKZGU010000026.1, from coordinate 416,034 downwards.
CATCCACGGTTATGTGCCGACGGGGCTCCACGTCACGGTAATCGATTCTCGCGGAAGCTTGAGTACGAGAAGCTTGATGGCCATGAGTTGATCTGGGACGCTCACGGCGTTCTGGTCCGTCGTTTGAAGGAAACCGTCGATCACGCGGCACTTGGGTTGCAGCATCTAACCCTCGATGACGACTAGAAGAAGGTTGTTGAGCAGGGACACTCAAGTCAAGTAGGCTTTGCATCTGCTCGACGCTGCGTTTCTGCTGTGCAGGCGCATAGACTTCACTGGCAGGCCGCAGGTTAGGTACCGTGCTGGATGGTGCCGCATTATATGACGGAGAGCCATGGGCTTTGTGGCTAACGTGGACCTCTTGTTTTGTAACGCGCTTTGTTATATCACGATGTGAGGTTTCGGCAGCTTGCTCTTGTTGATTTTTGCTGGAAACATCTGGTCGCCAATGAAGAACACCTTTATCATCAGGTTGTTCGTGAGTAGGGTCTAACCCACGCGGTGCTCCATTGCGAGATGATTCAGTAGCCCCTTGCCACGCCTGATTTTCGGCTGCACTGTTAGGTCGGTCTTTAAATGGGTCTTCAAATGCCCAAGGCAAAGTATCTGCTACCAAGTCAAAGGCTGGTCGATGGTTCTCCAGAATTCTGTTCAGTTTTTGTAGGACAGCCATATCAGGGAGTGAAACCATATGGATTCGCCAATCCATTGGTTGGGTACCCTGGGATTCCGAGCCTCCTTCATGGTATTTGCTGAAGTGGCTCGTTAACTGTGGAAGGGAGAAATTTATTCTTTCCGGGGTCCTGTTGCTGATGGCACAAGCTTTGCAGGCTAATCCATTCGTGTTGCGTATCGGTCGCATTTCTTTGCGGGTCGATAGCGCATCGATCAGCATTGCCAATGGCGCTGGTTCAGCAAACTCATTTTGGAACATCTTTGCTATGTGATGAACGACCACGCAGATTTTCACAGCGGTAGGAAGATCTTTCACTCCAGCAACCTTGCCCCATGTTTCCTTTGCTACCTTTGTCATGGCGTTCAGGCGGATTTTGTATGGCTCATCAGGTGTTTGAGAATTGTATGGCCCTTGAGGGGCCGGATAGGAGGTATAATGATACCCACCATAGCCGCCTGAGAACCCGTGCGAGACAGTTGAGGTGCCATAGGGTGGTCCAGGGGGGTATGAAGGATGAACTCCATTATAGGAGTATTGTGCATAGTATGGTAGAGAATGTTGCATCCCATATGCTGGTGCATTTGGCTCGTGATGGAGCACCGAGGTAAAAGACGCATGCTGCTCGGGGCCCAGTTGATGAACCTGCACAGGAGCTCCATATGTGTGCGCAGGAGGTATTTCGGCTAGTGATGTGCCGTGGGAATAGGCAGGATGGCCGGAGTTTGATTTAGGTCTATGGGATGGGTACGATGGAGCAGAGGCTTGGTTCTGTTGAGTGACAGGATGGCGAGGATCTGGGTTGAAGGGAGGCACTTCTGGCCATTCTGCTCTCCAGTGAACAACGACATTGCCCACACTAAGGGCACCGGTGTGTTTGGCAGCATAATGCTGAACAACTCCTTCGAAGCCATAGTATTTGGTGTTTCCTGGGCAGCCATGGCAGAGGAATAGCTCCTTGCGGCGAGGCTCCGTATGAGGTTTGATTTTGACGTCAAAAATCCATTTCATATTCTCAAGCGTCAGCTTTTGAGTCCATGGGCCCTCTGGAGGGTCTACAGTTGGTTCCAGACCAGCCGCGACTGCCGCTGCCGCATCTTTGGCGACTTCAGCATAGAACCTCTTGCGAACATAGAGGAGAACCTCAGCAGCAAACTGGGGGCTGCTCTTTTTCCTAACTTTGTCGCCGTTGCCCCAGCCGTCGCGGATAATTTCGTCGGCAAAATTTGATATTCGACCTCGGAGAGGGCCTTGGATTTCGTCCCAATCCTTGTCAGTAACTACACGGGCTTCCTTCACGACCATTCGTTCCTTTTTGACGTCGAGTTTACCGCGAAGCATACGTGAATTTGCATCGCTTTCCCTCTCTCTCAACTCGGCCTTTTCTCTCTGGGCTAGAAGTCTTGGTTTCAGAAGATCCCATGCGTTCTCATCCAAGGGAGTGATGATCTGGAGGGCTGCCTGGAAAGATGGAATATGAGCAAGAACACTAGGAGCTAGAGGAGGATCAAGGAGCAGTGCACGGCGCTCAATCTCAGCGCGTCTCTTGGCCTTGAGCTCAGCAACCTCTTCTTTGGTTCGTTTTTGCTGTATTGAGGGACGTGACTGGCTACCACTGGCATCGGCTTTGGAGGCGAGAGCCGAGACTCCGGTTTGTTCTGATACCTGTCGCGATCGCTCTCCATAACCTTGACTCTGCGGCGAGTTTTCTAAGCTGTGGCGACCCTGGAATTGTAAGGATGGAGGGTGAGATTTCGACACCTTTGCCACCGCGAGGATGGGTGATAGAGAACTCAGGTTTGTTTGCATCTGATGGACTCCTCCGGCCAAGTCCCATTTCTCCCAACGAGATGCATCCGCTAAGGCTTCTTTCCCGCGGGTTTCAAGGCCCTTTATCCATTCCTCAGCTGCAGCAGAGCCCAGCAACTTGACTGCCTCAAATTCGATTTTGATGCGGTCAAGGTGATCTGACCAATACACTTTGGTCACCTGTGACTGTGAAGGCAGGGTCTCACTTTGCATGACACTGGGAGGGATCACGTGTTTCTCATCCGTGACAAACGCCATGGGGAGAGCTGGGAGGAGGGGAGAAGGAATACTAGATGACAAGAGAATGTCGATTTCCTGCGACAGACGTGAGACGATGCGGTCGACAACGCCCGGATCAGTACATACCTTGACGCTCTTACTAGACAAGCAGTTTCCACAAACAAAGACAGAAAATGGAAAAACGGGAGAGACGCCCTTGGCGCCTGGGCCACGATGCCAAAGATCGTTGGCCTCATGATTGTGAATGTTGCCCTTGGAGGAGCAAAACTGGCAGGAAATGGAGCATACGAGACGCCACATATCCAGCTCTGACTTGTCTTTCAGAGGCGTGGGCATGCGAGGCCAGAATAGCCGCCTTGAGGCTCGCCATATAGCGTTGGGATTCACAGGTTTTAGGGCACCGTGTGGTGTAAAGCAATGGGAGGAAATGCTGACGGAAGGACTGGGATGAAGAAACGTGCAGAACAGCTTGTTGACAAGCAACAAACGCCCCAGAGTTCTGGGAGGAACAAATGTGAAGATATGGTGCCATATCTCCGCTGGGAGTTGTTTTGCTCGATCCACGACAGAGGTCTGGGCAACCCTTGGGCCCTGTGATTGACCTTCGTCTACTCTCACTCTCTTTTTGTGTATTGACTCGTCGGGCTGCGCTAAGCCTGCCTTGCGTTTGCCATTTGCGATTCTATCGGTGCTGGAGGATTCGTTTGGTAGAGACGAGGTCGAGAAATCCCTGGCAAGCTCGGCTGGCCTCGTGTTCATGGAGACGACCTGCACAGAGTCTGTAAGCATCGCGTTTGGGTCGAATCCCTCAGGATCTCCCAAACTAGGAGGGTTCATCGCGTTATGCAAATGCGAGGATCAAAGAGAGCGAGCAAACAAAACGGGAAAAGAGAAAGGCTGCAAGACCAGGCTGCAACATGACAAGTCAACACTTGTCAGACCAAACGGAGTAGGAACACAAGGCTATCCCGATTGTCGCCAATAGACAATCAGGAAAATATTTAGGAGATCGGATGCACCTCCTAAATATTGCTTGTGTCCATTGTAACGGGAGCGATGGGAAATGCCAAGGCACAGCTGGTAACATGAAGGGTGTGCGCTGGGTCGCTGTTGCCAGCGATCCAAAAAAAAAAAAAAAAAAAAAAAAAAAGACTGTAGCCAAGCAAGTCGGACGCGCTTATCGCTTATGACGTAAGCAGTTAATCCCCAAACACAATCCTCCATCTTCTGAAGCATAGATGCAGAAAGTTTTATGCGATTGATTCAAGATAAAACATGAGACTTTATGAGACTTTAAAGTGCCTGTTTTATAATGAATTTTCATAGCAGTTATCTTGGCATTCGAAAACAAATAAAACTAATGGGTTTGGTCCAAGGCGATGTATTGTGTTCCAAACTCTCGACCTACAATTATAGGCGACCAGGACAACTGACCCGATGGAGTCGTAAAAAATCATAATACGTAAAGACAAAGGAATTTGGACACTATTTCAATCGGATTGAAGGGCTGATTGACAAAAATTGAGTGTTGAGTGTTTCCCCTACGTAATTCTAACATTTGCTCATCAACCACATGAGATAGAAACTCAAGGATACTCATACATGATTTTCTCATCACTGCATCATACCACTCCCTCCTGGATCTACTGTCCCTCCCCCTCCAGACCCCGATGCTCCAGTAGTACCACCACTTGTCGAACTCTGCTCAGGGGATGACTGATCTGCTCCCCCGGAACCATAGATCTGAAAACTCTGATCGGCGCCCCAGTTAGCCATCTGTGTGTAGTTTTCAAATGCGTTCTATTCGAACTGTTAGCGTTATCAATGTCTTTCTGTTTGTAGGAAAGTATTTACCCAGTCAAAGTTGGTGTTTAGATCAATTCCAGTACTGGTGCCACTTCCCATGCTTGTAAACATGGAAGAGAACGGAGACGCTGGGCCTTGAGCACTAAATCCTTCCGTCTGAAAATCGATGCCTTCGGCTGTGGGATTCAGACCAAAGTCCATTCCTCCCATAAATGGAGCATTGCCAGGAGTAGAAAAGGGGTTCATGGTCGTGTTAAATTCTAGGACGCTGTTTGGAGAAACAATTCCTGGGGTTACGGTAGGTGATGGGTCAATGCCCATACCCGAAGCTGTCAAATCTTGCATTGGGTCTGGCTGCCCAAATGGCTGGGCTTCGGCGCCCGACTGCGGGTTTTGGATCTTCTGCAGCATAATTTCGATAATCTTGGTGGCCTTGAAAGCTTCCATGGATGTGTCCGCAAGAGTTGCCCAGATCTCTCCGGCGGTTTCAAGACTGGTAATCATTCTTGCTCGCTGCTCATCTGTCCATAGAAATGTCCCGTCGTGTTCAACTCGGTTCGGGTTTTGTGCACCGAGATTATCGAAATGCAAATCTAGAATGACGAGCATTGCGGGAAGGATGAAATCCTTCGTAGCAATAGACTTGACATACCAATGAACCGACCTGAGTCTTCCGGTTGGCTTGGACTCGCGATGAAGAACTGCGAGATGATCCAATGCTTGCAAGGATGCCTCAATGGCGCTTCGACGAGAATGCGCGTATCTCGAGCTCTGTCTAGCCCTTGGGAGATACTTTCGATGCAGCAAGCATAAAATCTTTTGGTATAAAATGTCCACATTGAAACGAGCAATGATCAATGTTACAGGATCATGTGAGCCCTCCAAATGAGTCAACTTGAGGTGTGGCGGCAGTTCCTGCATCACCTGGCGAAGCTTGGCGTCGAATCGAATAATCTCATCGTAAGACACGTGCTTTCCCACCTGGTTTGTGGCTTGGAGGATATTTCCAAGCTCGTTGCAGAGTCTTGCCTTGGCAATCATGTATGCGATTGGTGTTGGCTCCGTTGCTGGTCGGGAAGGAGGAAGTGTCTTGATTGCTGGGTGGAATTCATCATCAAAGATGTTGTTGGGAAGTTGGGTATCGCAATCATGCTCATAAATCATGCTTGGCAGCGATACCTGGTGTGAGAATATCACGTCCGACATTCGAACGAGGGCCCACGTTCGCCGTCGCATCTCCTGCGGGTGTGTTAGAGTCAAGGGAACCTGAGAAGAACCTCTGCATCCAAAGGTATCCGCGTGGTTTTTACTTACTGCTTGGAATGGCGTAACATTGGGGAACCACTTTGCATCGCGGTGGTACCCCATTCGAAAGGCGATCCTTGTGATCAGCGAAACGATTAACCAGAGCCCCAAATCAGCGTCCCAACGAGACGAATACTCTCCAAAGACGTAGAGAATCATGGTCTCGACAGTGTAGTCTACTGGCTTCGTAAAGTCTGATTTTATGAGACACTGAACAGTGCGTAGCCGGTACTCCGCGGCCAACTCCAGCGTCCGACCCTTCCACTCCGGCGGTTCATCTCCAACCTTGTGGTAGCTCAACATCGCAAGACACAGAATGGAGTAGAGCAGACCTAGCCACATAATGGGCGTTTTGGAAGGGTCTTGCCAGTGGTTTCGGAGCTGCTGCTGGAAAGTAGGTCCATGGATGATATTGACGGCATTGTCCATTGAGTTGAAGTATCGTCCGCAGAGCGCAAGAACACTCGATTTCGGGGGCAGCTCGGATCGTATTTCAATCTCCGAGGCGGGGATGGCTCCCAACAAAAGCGTCGGTCCTTCCTGCGCGGCTCGAGGCTTCGACAATCTGACCCGCTCGTAACTCGACTCCAACTCCTTCTTATGCGAAGTAAAGTAGTTTTTCACCTCGGAAATGTCCGCTAAGATGGTATGCCAATGTTGCTGGCCAACATAGAGGGACTTGCCCTTGTCAGTATCCACTTTCAAAAATCCCAGCGAGGCCGCCAGGCCCTCCTCGCCGTCACTGTCGTCGTCTTCTGCCATTACTGCTTCGTCTTCGCGTTCGATTTTGGCGGAAGAGCTGCTATCGGTGGTAGATTGTGTCGTGGCTGCAGCAGCGGCGGCAGCGGTTGAAGCATCTACATTTGCACCTCCGTGCATTAGAGACAAAACTAAACCTTCTAAACGGTCAATACGATTCTGCATGTCATCGGGACTTGAGTCTCCTTGACTTTGATTCTTCTTGCGAGTAACTGGAGTTGCGTACGAGCAGGAAGTAGTCCCCATGCCTTCCCGCTTCGTACAGTTACTGCAAGGGTGATTTCTATCACATTTCCTGGTACGAATTAGTAAGATCTGACCACGGTTTTTTCTTCTACATGTTTCTGGCTTACAATCTGCCGACCTGGTTAGCGCGGGCGAAGAGGCTTGCAGGGAGTGAACGTACTTGCGCGTCCTGCAAGGATAGCAGCTGAGCGGGACGCGATTCCTCTTTCTCACAACTCGGAACTGCTCCTCGGGGGAGCGAGCACCCTGTGAAGAGTTGGTCGAGGGTGGAGTAGGAGTCATGATGATTGGATAATGGGCAAGAGACTAGAGTGTTCTCAAGGGACAAGGTGGGATCCGGCAACGAGTGTGACGAAAGCAAGGACACGGGATGGACGCCAGCTCCGGGGAGCCGACGTCAATATATCACAACTCCTAATCCCGTCCAAGAAGGCGAGCCACGTTCTCCCAAGATGGTGGGTCCGTGTGCTACTGGTGGTGTCCTCCTGAGCCCTGAAGCTAGAAAGATCGCTGCCGGTTTGCGATTTGGATCGTGACGGGGCGGTGCGCTTTGAGCCTCGCTTCAACGTCAAAATAGTGGGGGAAGTTGTCTCTGCCAGCCTCGGGTCCTGGCCTAAGACCCAGTCTTTCCTCGATCTGAGAGGTTTCTATCCAAGCTGCTGCCTGGGTTGGCAATGTCCGGTGCTCTGCATGCGCCGGCGTGCTGCACAAGTCATCCACAGGTGGCGGATTGGAGTAAGACTGAGGGCTCGCTTGGGGGTCGTCGTCGGCTTTCGGGCAAAGTCCACGGAGCGGACATGCATGCGCGGCGGGTGAGGCTGGGCTAGATCGAGATGCGCCAGGCTAGGGACGGCAATGGTCGTGGTGAGCGATGCCACGTCTCGAAGGCGACAAACCGGACCGGGCAATGACGATGATGCTCGGAACTAAGGGACCATTCACTCAGCACATTGCGGCAGAGCAGGGACAAGACAAGAGACTTACCAATCGCCAGCCGGGAGAACGAGGGTGAGGATCGGGGACGCCGGGGTTGGCAAAGCGAGGAGTGCGGAGGAAGGAAAGTGGGATTTGCGACGACGAGAATTGTTTCTAGGGACGTCAGCGTCTCGTCAGCCTTATTAACGCCGAAGTCTAGATGGAAGTAACTTACCTTAGCACCGGGGAAAGTGTGCCGCACTATTCCTCCTGGTGCACATCGCCCTACGTCCTACCAGTTAACCAGTACCAGCAATGGTGGGGGTTGACGCAGTGGACGGGGGCCGGGGCATGGACCTGGCTTGGCTCGGCGCTGTGTACTTTTTTTCAGAGAGGGGCTGATGGACGCCCGCGCGCGTCCGCACTTTTTGCAACTCTCATTGCGGTCGCGGCCTCGCTCTCATTGATCGTCCGGACCCGTCGGCCGGGGAGTCAGGCCGCAGCTACCGCCCCCTCCGCCGCCCCCTACGTAGAAGATGCGACCTACCGGTTTCTCTTAGGATGCGTACATTGGGTCGTGCCTGGAGACGGGTACGAAAATTAAAGCCTAATCTGACACTCTTTTTTTTTTTTCGTGTTTACTATTCATCTCTCGGCGCATGTCGTCATGTCGCCGAGTATAAGACCCTGGATCGTCTTTTGTGGATTCTTGAAATTCGCAACAGGTCTGCTCATGCGACTCGGGCGAGGGCACAGCCTGGATTCACATTCGCAAACCGTAGCGCGTATACAAGACGCGTCGGTGAGCGTTTAGCCCGGGTTTCATCCGGTCAGTTCTAGAATGTCACTCTGGAAAGCGATGTCGTAATCCGCAGCAACCTAGTTTGTCCAAGCTGCTAGTGGCTGAACAACCATCAGAGATGAAATCATGTTCTTTCACCGTCCGAAAGAGATGGGGGGTCGCATCTAACCTGTGAGTCACCCGCCGCCCCATGCACTAGCCGCCAATAATAACTGGACTCGTCCTCGGGACGGGATGGTCGGGAAGACGGATCTTGGCCAGCACCGACATTTGTCAGCGCCCATCCCCCACTAAGCTTTAGGCACTGTCACTCCCTACTGTCTCATCCGCGTACATTCTAATCTTGGAGTGATTCCAACAGGTATACTTCTCCACTATGGCTGCTATATAAAAAGAATCCCAGTAAAAAAATAACCACAACGTTAAAGCAAAAATGATTCCGAAGAGTGATCCCAAGAAACCTTCTCGAACAATCTGTTCTTCTTTGGGTACTGTATTATTCATTTCCGACATGAATACCAAAACCTATGATTTTCCCCCCAATGGCCCCCCACAACCAAAGATCGAGGTGACAACCAGGCCAGGGTCATAGTGTTTAGAAGGTACTACTAAGCCATCGACGATGAAAGACCATGTCACGTTCAGTACCAAATTCGAATTCCCATTCTGCATGAGTGGCGCACCTGCCACATGTTAATGCTGGTCTGGAGTTGCATTGCTACTAGCCTAGGTAGGAGGCAATTGGTGGGTCAAGATGTGAATCTCGGTTTCTAGAAGCCAACCGCCGGAACCGGTGGTTTAGACGGTGGGCTGGTTGGTTGGAAAAAGGGCTCGACCGCACGCACTTTGCTGTTTAAACGGCACGCATCTTCTTAATCAACAACCCTCCATTTCTTTTTCTGCGCTGTTCCTCATTGCTTCCCAGCGGATATGTGCCTCATGACCCGGACCGGCCCTCGAATCTGCGCCCAGACACCACACCACCACCAGTCTGTAGTATATCGACCTGCCGTGCCACCGTTCGCCGCGATGACGGCTTGCGGAGTAACCGTTTGCGGCTCCGCAACTGCCAGACCAGCGATGACATCAATCCCAATATTCACGTTGCTGGAAGGAGAAGCACACATAATTCAATTTTCTTGTTTGTTTCTTCCTTTTTTTTCGTGCACATTACTCCCACTCAGGCCGCAGCTTCGCCAGTTCCCACGCTGTATGGCTTGAGGAACTCGGTGTTGTTGCTAATTTCTTCCTTAACCTGCAATGCTGTTAGTTGAAATCGCAGAGAACAATTCGTAATCACAATCGACTCACAATATCCAATCCGCCGACAAGCTCTCCATCAATCCAGAGCTGAGGGTATGTAGGCCAGTCCGCATATTCCTTCAGGCCCTGACGGACCTCGTCGTCGGCCAGGATGTTGAAAAAACCGTACTTGACAGAGTTTTCTCGCAAAAGCCCAACCATCTGGCGCGAGAACCCACACTGAGGTGAACTAGGAGTGCCCTTCATGAAAAGCATGACGGGTGCTGCCTTTACTAGATCAGCGAGGCGCTTAAATAACTCTTCCTTCTTCTTCTCGGGATCCTGCTCCTCGGCGGGTGCAGTGTCGACATCTAGTCCATTGGTTGTAGCATCAGCTGGGGCATCGGCTGCCGATCGCTGAGCGTGAGTTTCGATGGCAGTTCGAACTTTGACGGCGCTGCTGCCGCTAACAGTTTCGACAACCTTGCCGTCCCTGAGCAGAACCAGGAAGGGTACCGCAGTAACATCGTAGGTTTCGCTGATATCGCTAAGTTCTTCCGCGTTGATGGACACCCACTTGGTTGTGGGGGGTTCGGCGACCGGATACTCGGAGGCGAGCGTCGACAGGACGGTAGCCATCTGAGCGCAAGGAGCGGCCCATGGCGCATGGAAAGAGACGACGAGGAGGGTAGTCGGAGGAGTAGACGACAGCACCTGCTCCCATTGGGAGAGGCTGGTGACTTCGGTGATGGTGGACATGGTCGCTACGGGGTCGTGTCTGGAGGTTGTTGGAGTTGGTCAGCAACAGTCAATCGGGCCCTGTGCGATGGTGCGAAGTCGAATTTTGGCGGGGCAATTTCGCAGAGGGGCTCCGACTCGGATTCGCAGCGCTTGCGTCATTTTGGCTGGACTCCATGCGACGGTTGACCCCGCTTAGTGCATTGCAGAAACCTAAAGAAAGCTGGGCGTCACCGTATGCAACAAAAGCGAAAATGCCCAGCAGACCCAGCTCACCCCGCCCCATCTGGCGCAGATGGCACCAGTTAGGCACCTTCTTGCAGGCCCCCCCAGTACGGAGCTACATCATCAGCCACACTAGCACTGCCATGCCCATTCCCAACCTCGACCGACAAGCCGGACCTGCAACTTGTCCCCATTTTCAACTGTCGCGAACTCTTCTACAAAGTGCTCTTTCAGGTGCTAGGAGTCTCTTCTCTCTCCTCCTCCCACCTGAATCCTCTCTCTTCTTTCTCTCCATCTCTGCTTCCTCAATCTCCGGAACTCCGCCGCCTCCGTCCCCCCGTGTTCATCTGTGGAGCTGCTGGCCGCAGCAACCAGGAGTAAACGTCACCCAACCCCCGAGTCCCCCGTCAGCTGAACTAGCTGAACTTGACCATCACCATCTCCTCTCGCCATCTCACAACAGCGCGCGACGATGGCATCCCTAAACCTCTCCATAAACGGCCCTTCCATAAAGAGCAGCTATAATGGCGTCGTCAGCGGCCCCGCGCCATCCTCCAGCTCTCCTACTCACGCCCAGTGGGCCTTGTTCTCGGTGCAGGCACCTCTCCTAAACGCTTTCCAGGACACCGGCGCCAAGGAGAGCATCCTCAAGGTGCAGGGCACCGGCGGTATGCCTCCCAATTCATGGCCTACGGTGCCTCGCCCGCGCTAACATGTTGACAGACGGTGAGCTTGCCGACCTCTTCGAAGACTTTAGCGAAGGCCGCGTGCAATTCGCATTCGCCAAGGTCAAGGACCCCAACAGCGGTCTCCCCAAGAACATCTTGATCGCTTGGTGCGGCGGAGGCGTTCCCGAGCGCACCAAGGGCTACTTCACCAGCCACCTCGCTGCCGTCTCCAAGGTCCTCCACGGTTACCACGTTCAGATCACCGCCCGCTCTGACAGCGACCTCGAAGTCGACTCTATTATGCAAAAGGTCGCCGATGCATCCGGCGCCAAATACTCCGCCGGTCCCTCTGCCGGTGCTCGTCCTGCCGCGCCGCCGCCAGTCAAGTCAAAGCCCGTCTTCACGCCAACAACAAGCAGCCGCGCGGTCAATCCCCTCGTCGCGGCTCGATCCAGGCGGGAGGATACAGATGCAGATGGCTGGGGTGCTGATGCGCCTCCTGTGACCAGGAACCAGCTCGAAAAGGTTGAATCCGCATATAAGCCCACCAAGGTCAACATCGCCGAGCTCAGCAAGCAGCCTACCGCAACAACCAGCGGAAGCTCTGCCCGAGATACACCTAGCGATGTAGTAAAGGGCGGTTACCAGCCAATTGGCAAGGTTGATATCGCTGCCATTCGCGCTCAAGCCAAGAACGTTCAGGATGATCGACCTACTACGGTCAAGGGTGCCTATGAGCCCGTTGGAAAGGTTGACATTGCTGCGATCCGAGCCAAGGCTCAAAAGCCCAAGGAGGAAGAGGAGGAGCAGCAGTCGCAGTCTCTTTCTGAGCGCAAGGCGGCATTCTCCCAACCTGCCCAGTCCGAGCGACTGACATCGCTCCCCAAGCCGAAGGTCGCCAACAAGTTCGGAGGAGCAGCGAGCTTCTCGGGCACCAAAGCCCCTACGCCTGGTGGTTTGGGCTTTGGTGGCCCTGCAGCTCCCGCTGCCGCTCCGGTCGGCGCTGCCAGCCGCACCTTTGCTGACAAGGGCGGCAAGACTCCTGCCCAGCTCTGGGCCGAGAAGAAAGCCAAGGAGAGAGGAACCGACGTCGCCAGCACAATTGCAGCTACCACTACAGCCCCTGTCACGGCTCAGAAGAGCGGTGGAAATGAGTGGAAGAGCGGCTACACTGGCAAGTCTTGGGCTCCAGTCCAGACTTCTGGTTATGGCCAGGGCGCTACTGAAAGAGTGAGCCAGCAGAACACCGGCGAGGTTGAAGAGCATGCCCAAGAGACCCCCAGCTCTCCCCCCGGTGGCGTTTCCGCCATTCGCGACCGATTCAAGGATACAGCCCCCATCGGATCTGCGCCACCTCCCCCAGGACCTCGCCCCGTTGCGGATGAACCGGCACCACCGCCGATTCCAGACACCTCCAGGCCTTCCGGAGGCTTTGCTCTTCCCGGGCTCCCCACCCGACCAGCTCCCGCAGAGGAGGACAACGAGCCCGAAGACTACTCGGCTCACCAACATGCGGAGCGCGAGGAGTCTCCCGTTCGAATTGCGGTTCCCGTCAGCCGTGGTCCTGAGCCACCGGTGGCAACCCCCCCTGAGCAGCGAGCTCCCCCGCCCTTGCCCCCTAGCCAAGAGGAGCCCCCTGAGCAGAAGGAATCATCGCACGCTGGCCGCGTTGCCGGAGCTGCTGTTGCCGGTGTCGCTGTTGGTGTTGGCGCTGCTGCGGTGGCACACCATGTTCTCGAGGAGCAGGAACAAGAGCCCGAGCCCGAGGCCGAACCTGTGCCTGCAGGTGCGGCCGCAGGCGGTGGTTACCGCGCTATTGTTCAGTACGACTACGAGAAGGCCGAGGAGAACGAAGTTGACCTGGTTGAGGGTGAATACGTGACCAACATTGACATGGTGGACGAGGACTGGTGGATGGGTACCAACTCCAAGGGTGAGAGCGGTCTATTCCCCAGCAACTACGTGGAAGTTGTGGAGGATGGGGTTGCTGCCGAGGAGGCCGCGCCCGTTGAAGAGGAACCCGTCCCAGAGCCCCCTGCCCCGGTTCCCCAATCCGCCCCCGAACCGGAGGCGGCGGCCGGACCCACTGCCACAGCCCTATATGACTACGAGGCTGCCGAAGACAATGGTGAGTCTTGATCCATCTTTCTTCTTGACTGTTGCTTGATATGTATATTTTGTCCATGGTAACATGATTGTGCTAACGAGAGGTAACAGAACTGAGCTTCCCCGAAGATGCCAAGATTACGGGACTAGAGTTCCCTGACGATGACTGGTGGTTCGGATCGTATAACGGACAGTCGGGTCTCTTCCCGGCCAACTACGTGCAGCTTGACTCTTGAGGCAACGGCGAATTGTGGGGTTGAATTGTTTTCTCTGTGTATGAGTTTGAATTGATGTTTATAGGAGGGTGTGGATTATCAAGAAGGGTGAAAGAAAAGAAAAGAAAGGACCGCGGTCATGGTATTATGAAAACCAAAAGCAAGTAACTTCAGTTTCCATGTGACAGCTCTTGTCTTGTCTCAAATCAAATTTTGTGATGTGGATTGGCGCATCAAGATTCATCCAGTACATTTTGAATATGGCACATAAGTGGCGTGCATGCACAGGTTCATGTTTGTTTCAGGCAGACGAATGGAGAAAAGGGAAAATTATCTTTGAGGTGAACGAAGAAGCAAAGGATATCGGAAAGCCAAAAACAGTCCCTAATTACCAAAAGAAAAAAAAACACCGATGGTGGCGGCTGCGGCCGGAAACCTTTCTCCCTCTGGCTGCATTATGGAGCCGGGACACGGCACACAACAAAACAAGGTGGTTTTATCACATGTCCCCGGTCTGCCATGTTCCAGATTCCACTGATCCTCATCCTGATGCCCAGTCCGTCTTCGTCTGGGTGTCTTCTCCACATGTATCACGCCGCTCCATCTGTGGCTATTTCTGGGACAATAAGGGGGCATTCAAGGGCGCCAATGTGTCATATTCACCCCTAGGTCGTGTCGTGTTTTTTTGTCGTGTACTGCGCCGAGGCCATCGGGCGCATTTGAATATTATGTGTCGTGTGAATCGACCTCATTGCGTTTAGCAGAGACATTCGCAACATTCGAAACTGTACGAAATCACACAGGTTAGCTTTGATTGCATTTTCTTTTGCAAAGGAATATATAGACAAGGCAGTGGGAGCGTTGGCGCAAGTCGGAGGTGACCGGGGTTGGCCGCTTTTTGGCACAAGCTCCTGTTTAACCCGCCTGCAGCTAGACGGAGCCAGGGAGACAAAGCAAAACATGGACGCCGATGCGCCAGCACCATGCGCGGTGCAGGCAGACGGAGGAATTGCGCCGCACTTTTTTTGGGGCGGGATGATGTGAGAAAGGGGGGTGGGAGGGCGCATTAACATACCAGCATTCACACGTCTCCTCGCAGACGCAGCAACAGCAGAGAGCAGCGAGACAGGCAGTCAGACAGTTACCACCGCCCTTCTGGCCCTGTTGGGGTGGAGGAGCTTGCTGGTACTGCATGGGAGGCTGGCCCTGGGGAGGACCATACTGGCCTTGGGGAGGGCCGTACTGGCCGGGAGGACCGCCCTGAGGAGGACCGTATTGTCCTGGAGGAGGACCGTAGGACTAGACAAAGAAGTTAGCTTCTCTTGTTCCGTAGCTTTTTTTGTTTCCCGCTCGTCTTCATGCTCGCAATGCGCCAATGCCGGCCGCTTTTGTCCAACCGAAGAATCTCGTGATGGGCAGTCGGCGCGCGCAATTGGAGCTGGAGCTGGAGCTGAATGCAGAGCTGTGGCGAGAGCAGGTGCGGGCGACTTACGGGCTGGGGGTGCTGAGGGTAGCCGCCGCCGCCACCTCCGTAGTAGTCCTGGTTCGACATGGTGTATATGTGAGGGCTCGGAGGCTGATGGGACGAGCAAGGAGAGGTTGCTGGAAGATGAAAGCGGTGAAAGATGAATCGAGGAGAGATTCGCAAAAAAAGAGATGATGCGGGATGAGGGGAAGTAGAAGTAAGAAGTAGGAGAGGAAGGAAAGATTCTCGAGATGACGGTCAGGACCAGTTAATTATTCCAGTTCCAGCAAAGGCGTTTTGGCGCTGGCTTCTGGGTCCGGGGGTCTTTTTTTGGGCCGGGACCATTGGGGGGGTGGGTGGGTGGGTGGTCGGGGTGCCCGTCAAGTCGAGATCCCTGCGCCGACTCGAGTGGTTGAGGGCACGCGGTATGCTGCTGTATAGTGGCCGATGTCTCAGCGGCGGCAAAAAGGATCCTCCTCCACCTTTACATTAGGCTCGAGTCGACAGCGACAGCTCAAGACGGGTGGCTGTGCTGCGTGCAGTCAAGGCATCTCGGCACACAAGGTTACGGGGACTTTGTACCGCGATACGGCGCGTGCGGGTGTTGGACATGATTCCCTGCAGCAAATTATGGGTTGCTGGAGCGAACCTTTGAAGAACCCCGGTCCTTTTTTTTTTCTTCTTTTCCCTTCCTTCGCTGTTCCTCATGGGAAACGCCATTGCCAACTCCACTTAAAAGCACCTGAGGGCCCTGTGAGCACTGTGAACTGACCCGTCCCTGCGCTGCACCACCTAGGTCGTACCTAAGGCAGGTATGAACCCCCGACAGTTGGGTCGGGTCGTCACTGGCGCCAAAAAGCCAGGTTCTCCAGTACATGCCGATGGCCGCCGTGCCGTACCTGCGTAGCGCAACTGCACGTGGATACAATCAGAGCATAGCATGAGAGACAGCGAGGGCCGAGGCAAGCCAAGCCACAGCCGAGTGATGCGGCCTGCGCTTTGAATCCACGAATATCGTGGCTTTCAGCACACCTGCCCCTACCTCCAGATATGCAGCCAGCGTGGTTGGAGACAAGCCGTTTGATGATACCGACAGCGTGGCTGGCGCTGATGAACTGTTCCCTCTTCCCCCCGATGCCAAGCAAATCGCCCTCAATCATGGCCAATTCCAGCATGCGCGCATGCCAGCGGGCAGCAGTACTAGGTACATGTTGCATCCCTGGTCCCTTGACAAGCTGCGACCTTGCTGCGCGTCCTGAATAGGCAGTTTCCATGAAAGTCGCTGGGCTGGATGCTCACTGTACTGTACACTCACTGTATGGAGAAGGCGTGTCGTCTTCGTCGTAATCTGGGTTACGCGGTTGGACCCTGGGCCAGACAGCAGGCCAAGACTTTGGGCAGTGCCTCTCGGCCCATGAATACCGATTTACGCCCAGGATACCATCAATGCCCTACAACCACATGGACGCACACGAGGCGAGAAAAGCCACGATTTGTGTCGTCATTCCCTGGCGCAGAGAGATGAAGTAGGAAGGGATCTGGTCTGTCTTTCCCCATCTTCTTTTCTTCGGTATGCTGTATTCCTGCAGCGCCTCCTCTTGATAAAGCCGCTGTAAATGGGAGGGCCGTCGTTCTTGTCACAGCCCAACACGGACACGTACACGGTACACCTCTAGACCATGGCGGCCCCCCGATCCGATACGCAAAGGCCAGTCACCGCCAAGAGTTAATGTTGCCGCGTGCCGTTTTTACCGGGGACCGCACACCCCCAGTGATCTCTTGGCGTAGCTCTCCCGCGAGCCCGGGTACGTATCCCTACAGGGCCCCGGCGCTGCTCGTTTTTGTTTGTTTGTTTTTCGCTGCCCATGATTACCCAACAGCTTTGTTGGGCGGCTGCGTCCTGTCCCTTCAGGGCGGCTTGGCGTGCCTGGACATGAGAGAAAAAAGCTTGGCCTGCTCGGCTTGTCCGCACAATTGTGTGTTTCTATTCTGCTCCTCTCACGCCATGTCGCACATCAAGCATGCCTGACCTACGTCAATCTGCCGAACGGTACGTCATTCCAGAGAGTTCTCGAAGGTCACCCCTTCCCGGTCGCCTGCAGGGACCAGCGGGTGAGTGAAAGGCACAAGGCGATTATCCACAATGGCGGACATGAAGGAAAAATGAAGTACAATAAAACTAGACAACATGCATGAATCAATTGTCATGCTTGAATATTAAAATATTTTCTTTGTGTATAGAGTTAATTCTTTCTTGGACACCACATCTTGAACACCCATCCACATGCCATGTACCGGTCTACACGTCACCACTAACTTCTATGTGGGTACGAACCTTTTCAGCACACACGCGTGCACTCACACTCGATGAGATGGAGGCCATCCTTTCGGAACATATTCGTCACTCGGCCGAAGGCATCGGCAGGTGCAGAAAAGTCACGTGGGAAATGTCGCGCTCACAACCAACCAACAGAGCCAACAGGGACTTGGCATCGAGACAATGTTCTGACTGCTCATTGAACACAGCTTGAATGCCGACATGCGCCAACCGACTAGGGTTTCGTTGACTTTTTGTGTTTTAGCTTACCCCATTAGCTTAATCCATATCCCTCCAGGGGGTCGCTAATTAGTGAATCGGATCGGACTTTTTTTTTAAGAGGTTTGTTTGGGGTTGGCTTGTTTCAGTGTTCGCGATTTGCACTCGCACAGAGCTGGTCACATAGCCATCGCGACTTTGCTGTTCATTCTTTCATTGTCGGATATGTTTGACTCTCTGTTTCCCAACAAATACTTTTTTTTCTAACGTCTATGCGCTCCGATGCCGGCTTCATCCTCACTTCCTCATGGAATCGTCTGCACCTCGAGCAAATTATCCCATCTACCTGTGCTCGCGCCCCGCTTACATCCTCTCCTCAAAACTCATCATCCGCTTCCTGCCAGGGCCATATCCGTGAATCATGGACGCTTCCATTGTCTCACCGCCCTCGCGTGTGTTTTCTGGCAGGATTCCGTAGTCCTGGACTGTTCAAGCAGTGATTCCGTCTCCAAGAGGCTTCACGTCATGCCCACACATTAGACCTAATGGGTGTTTTCTTGTTCAACTTTGTCCATAAAAGAGTGCTCTGTCGGCTTGCAGCATCTTGATGTGGTTTCCACCACACAAAGACTTACTTTGAATTCTCTCCAATTGGCTTCTAGGTTTTCTGGTTACGCTCCAATATCAGGATTCCTTGTCGCTTGCACATAAAGAGTCTCAAACTTTTTCTTGCTTGTACTTCACTCGGCCCGGTCTCTGGGTGCACATTTACGCCATTTCCTCAGCCCACCCAAGCAAGCCGCTAGGAATGGAAGATCAACCAAAAGATGGTGTCGATAGATCTGAGTCGCTTCCAAATACCCCTCAGCCCCAAATTGAACAACAGCGACCAGGCGCTTCCAAAGATGTCGGTCCCAAAGGAGCATCATTAACACAGGGCATCCAGGAGCAGCCCTCTCAGCTTTCAGAGGTCGCTCAAGCTGCTTTGAAAGCGACTCCTCAGGCCGAGTCAACTCCGGTCCTTGTCACCCGCCCTCCTCACTCGGGCTGGGAACCAACAACCATCAATATGGCCAAATGCGACTACTGCGACATGAGACGCAGGGGAACCCTACACAGATGTATACAGTGTCAGATTGCCATTTGCAAAACCTGCTGCGCCAGAGGCCTTCTGGACCACGATTCCAGACACAGTCTCGATATCGATGCTGTCGATTGGGAGCTTCACCCAAAGGAGAGGGCGGAGAAGAAGCTCAAGAAGACTGCCACGACTTCCACTCGGGGCGGAGGTCGCTCGAGGGCCCGCAAAGGCAAGGCAAAGAAGTCGGACTTGTCGCGGGCAGCAACTGCTGAGACTGAGGTGCCCAGTCCAGAACACCTCCAAGACGAGATAGTTGTGGCCACTCCGTCTATGGTGGAGCAGCAAGAACAAGCAAAACAAACCCAAGTTTCTTTCGGCAGCTTTTTTCCACACCGCTCAGACTCAGTTCAGGAAGAGAGCGATCCTCAACCAGTCACGCACAGAGAGGTTACACAAGATCTAAGTCTTCAAAGCTTTCATCAAACTTTCCCGGGCCCAGCTCATTCCGAACGGCAGTATCAGGCTCACGGTCGACATCCCGTGAGTTATACTGAAACTCGTCAACCTCTTGCAGCTCCATCTCAGTATATAGACTCTCCCATAGGAGCCGGGCACATTCCCCAGACCATGTCGACGCCGCATGGGGAGGAGGGTTACAGCACCCCATCCTGTGCCAGTCCTGCACCACCTCGGCCTATTCAGGCCCGAGCAAGTCAGTACCAACCCGAGGACGCCAACGTTCCATCACCGCTTGTGTACCGAAATCAAGCTCATAGAGACTTGAGATATGCGGGGACTTATGAAACCTACCTGGCCAACAGGGACAAGGTGTTCCGTCATCATCCATACAGACCACCTTCTTCGGAGGAGGGACCAAGTTCCCGGCATCAATACCACATGCCAAGAGCTTCAGCCACAGAGCAGCAGGAAGGAAACAGAGGAGCCCACCGCTACCTTCTCCAGCACTCTCTATCGACAGGCCCAGAGCAGGCATACAACCAGGAGAGGTTCCTGCCTGGATCCAATTTTGACTCCAGAATGAGCTCCCAGGTATTCACCTGGGATCCCGGTATGCCCGCTCATCACCAGCCAGCCTTTTCCCATGAAATCGATATTTCTCTCCCTCCTATTCGAGAGCCCGAAAGGCCTCACCACCACCACCCCATGCTGCCCCGGCTCCTCCCGCCCCAGCCGCTCATCCACCGCCTCGGCAGCCAGCTTGAATCTGATGCCGTCGCAACTCACCAGGACTGCGCCGCCTGGCCCCTGGACGAATGCCTCCGCCACGAGGTCGCCCGCGCCTGGTCCCGCCGGAACGCCCCGGCCGGCCTGCTCCGGGAGCTGCTGCCCTCCGGCGGTGGCGAGGTCGACGTCAACGAGGCCTTTCGCATCCTCCTCGGTGCTACCTACTTTGCCGCCATCCGGCTCCGCCTCGATGTCCAAAACGCTGCTCGTCTGTGGCTAGTTGAGACGGAGAAGCAGCTGTGTGCCGAGAAGCTCATGGAGCCGGTCCGGGCCAGCTACCCACACCATCGCCCATGATGAACCCCCCCCCCCCCCCCTCTTTTTTGTTTTCTGTTGCATTCCATTGTTTGGTTCTTTCTTTATCCTTTTCTTAGTGCTCTTCTTGTGGATTCCATAAAAACGGAGCTAGATCAAAATGGCGAGCATTTGGAGCATCTCGGGTCTTGAATGAAAGGGTTAGTTAGACGCCGTGTCAGGGGGGCTAATGACCGACAACAGCCGCGTGTTAGTTGTTCCAAGGACATGACAGGCCATGATTTGTATGATAAAAAAAACCAGTATGAGAAACTCAATGATCTCAAAATTCCTAGCTTTTTTTTTTGTCGCCGAGTCTTTCAGTGATGTGTCACACGGGAGTTTCTGTGTCCTTCTTCTTCTTCTCGTCACTAAACCTTGCACTTCTCAGACAATATTCACCCATTCATTCAATAAGGCATGAAAATCATGTATTCTTTTCGTACCGGGCTACATAATTCGCAGCCAGCCATGTACATCCATGAGACCGAGCGCCCACCGTTTCAAATCATTAGAACGTGAGGATCGCCGCATAAACTCTCTTCCCAGCCCGCCGCAATCTCTTTTCCGTTTGCCTCTCCCCATCCACAGCATTCATTTCAGTGGTTTCTTTTTGTGCAAAACGTCCCCTTTACTCGGCAGCCTCCTCGGGCTGCTCCTCCTCCTCCTCTTCTTCCTCGTCCTCGAAGGTACCAGCAGGAACCTCGTACAGGCGCAGGATGGACTTGTTGGGGTCCTTGACGAGGACGAACTTGGTCTCCTCCTCGGTGCTGTTCAAGCACATGTCGGCAATCGTACGGACGATACCCCAACCGTTGGAGAGAGACAGGTTCATCTGGTTGGCGAAGTCGCGAGGCTTCCAGCCAATCACGCCCAGAACGACGTGCTTGTCGTTGGAGCGGGGGTTCAGACGGGAGACGAAACTGGGAAAAGGTCAGCTTTCTACTGCTTCATACACGCAAATTACAGGTTTTACGGGGGAGTTCATACCCAAGCTTCATCAGGTCGGCGTTGGCCAAAATGCTCTGCACGGTCCATCGGGCAAGCTTGCAGCTGTTGTTCTTCATCTCAGTAGCAACAACGGCACCACGCTGAGTAACGAGCTTGCTTCGCCAGTCAAGCGCACCACCGCTGCCAGGAGCCTTGCTGTCGAACTCGTTAAGAGCCTTGATGGTAATCTGCTGGTCGTCGCCGCTGATGCCGTTCTTCTGCACGGCATCGACCTCGGTTCGCACAACAAGGTACACGGGCTGCTCCTCGTTGGTCGACAGATCGAAACGGCGGTACTTGTAGGCCTTGCTGGCGACGGGGTCGGTGTCCTCGGAGGGGTTGTAGAAGGGGTTGGCGTGGGCCATCTGGACCTTGGACGACTCGCTCTCGTACACAACCTGGTTGGCAAAGTTGTGGTTGATGTAGGTGGCCTCCTCGGCCAGGGCGGCGGGCTGGTTGATGGCGTCCTTGCCACCATCGGCAGCGTCGAGAGGAGCATCGGCGGCGTTCTCGTTCACAGTCACCATGTCAAGAGCGGCGTTATCACGCTTGTCCAGGAAAATCTTGTTGCCCTGTCGAGAGATGACAATATCCCAGGGGTAGACGGAGCGGGGAGAGCACATGAGCATGGAGAGAATGCTGTCTGTGGCGAAGATGGTGGCCTCGTCCTTCTCGGCGAGCTCCTGGATGACGGGATCGGATGAGGTTGTGACATTGTAGGCGGCACGGTCGATGGGTGTGAGCTTCTTCTCGGCGCCCTTGACGGGGGGCTTGTCGTAGGAGCGGTCGTAGTAGTAGAGGAAACCGTAGTCGTCGAGGTCCTCGCCTTCATCAGTGTCGAGGTTCAGCTTGGCCAGGCGGTTAAAGTCAATCTCCTCCAGCAGCTTCCACTCGGCCTTGATGTTAATGCTGGCATCACGGTTGCGAGCAGGCTTGTCGTAGTCCTTCCAGCCGAATCGGCGGCCGCGGGCACCAGTGTTGGAACGTCCGCCCTGGTTGTAGCCACCACCGTATCCGCCCTGTCGACCACCAGCACCGGTCCTCTGCACAGCCTGTCGGCCACCGCGGCCGGTCGAGGCAGCACCACGCTGGCCGCGACCACCGCGGGTGAAGACGGCACCGCGGCCGAATCGGGACTTGGTCGAGTCTCGGGTGTTGCTGACGACGGAGAAGGTCGACTCGTCCTCGGCGACGGGGGCGTTGAAGGTGACGGCGTGGCTGGAACCGTAGACCTGCTGGTCTGTTTAATCGTGTTAGTGGATAATCCCGGGACCAGGTGACTCGATAAAGCCAACACCATCCTCGTACCTCTGAAGTTGCGGTTGTACTGGGCGCGTCCACCACGCTCACGGTCCTTGCCCTCGGCAGTCCAGTCAGCCATGCGGCCCAGCTTATCGCCCTTGGAGAATGGCGCATAGGGAACGCCGTTGAGGGTGGTCTCGGTGGTGACGGGAGGGCCCCAGCCGTCGCCCGGGGGGCAGCTTTCGACGATCTGGACGTAGTCGAGTGAGTCCGCCATGATGAGCAAGTTGCTGTGATCTGGCGTTGCGCGTGCAGGTGGGGGAGGCAAGGAAATGCGCTTTCTAGCCGGCGATGCTTGAATTTCACACCCACGATGAATTTGTGGTGGGGTGGGGTGTGGGGCATCTACCAGAAAAATGTCCAAAGCCCCGCGGCGCACTCGTCGTCGAGTTTGTGATTTGTGGGCGATGCACCAGCCACCGCCATCAGCCACGTCGGTTAACGTGGTCTAGGGTAATCGGATGCGATAAAATCCGGCAGCGTCTCAACGGCACCCTCTTTGATTTAATGAGGTAATAATGAGACTGGCGTGAAATGTGGGGTTATGAGGGGTTGTTAAAATAGGGTTTGTTAGCTTTCTTTAGCATGTCCTGGTTTACGCTCGTCGCAATAGCATCTATAAGTAAATTCGAGGTTTGAAAATATAAAGCCCTCGTTTTACATCCATATAAACAGTACACATCCAGACCACCAAATGAAGCCTTGTCCATCGCTCGTGTGTTTTGACCGTTATTGCACCAGAACCCCATTTCAACGAAGACATATAGATATCTAACCCGACCCGTACTCCTTGTTCTCCAAGCCACCCAGCATAAGACTACCTGCCCAATCATAACTGACAATAGCAAGTTTTAGCGAAAAATGCCGTCAAGTGCATCCTGCACCTCAAATTCTTCCATGACAGCGCCGAAACTAATATTATGTTAGTCTTTATAAAAAACCACTGGAACAGGCGAATATATTTCTTACCCATAGCACCGGACTTTTTGCATTAACTCTTCTGCGAGTATCCGGAACTGTCTCAGACCAAGCTCGTGTACCCTTGGATGAGACAGTACTATGCTCCATGCCATGATGGGAGTGACTTCGCCATCAAGATCCAACCTTTTGCTAAGATCTAGCAGTGTAACCAGGTCGGCCTTGGCGGGCTTAGACCACGTAGGGTCTGCTTGAGCAAATTCGTGCCCAACTAGAAAATCTGACCTTGACTCCAAGGATGGATCGGGAGGAAACGACATCATCAGCGCATGGCCACACGCATCGCCCTCTGGGTCGGCTCTTCGCTCAACCATAAATGGGTAGTGTGCTTTGCAGGGTTTCTCTAGACTGCGTACCCCCTCGACAAAATCGAAAGCATTAGCCAGCCTGAAAACGATGCAGGACCCAGTCCCCTCCCCCTTTGTGACTCGGCAGAATAAACGCGTCGAACCACGAGGGAGGAGACTACAGGTGATCATTGGATCTGGGAGGGAAGTTGCCGTACGTTAAAACGAAATCAATTCCTGCCTGGTCCACATCTACCCCTCCTCGACCCGATGCTTCCAGCGTCAAGTCTCGAAGTTGATGGCTGGAAATCTGTGCGTGGTCACTCGATGTGATGTGGCTTGAAGAACCCAACGATGGCGGGGTAGACTTCGTGGTCATGGCTGGCGTGAGGTTGGAGGAGCCGGGGGCATGGCCGACTGGGCTCCCAGGGCTCCCCATGGGGATGCCGTGCTGCGCCAGCGCTTCTCGTAGTTGCTTGTTTTCTTCGGCGAGCCTCTCCCTGTCTACTGAGACGTTGCCGAAGACCTCCTTGAGTCTGAGGACCTCGTCCTCTAAAGCTTTTATGTACAGCTCTTTTCTCTCCCGGTGCGTTCTGATAGAGATGAGATTTAAATGGAGTGTGCAGAAATGACGGGTGGGCATACCTCTGAGCTTGACGGTTAAGCTCTTGACGTCTTGTCAAGGCTGGCTTGCTATTAGGCTTAGGGCCGCGCTTCTTTTGGGGGTTTCCATCTAGGCCCCGGGGTTAGTCTTGGGGACAGGTGCAGCAGCCAGGACGAAGGATGCACTTACCGCGAGCGGTTCTCTTTTCAGCAAGGGCCTGGAGAAGGCTGGGGTCAAGACCTGAGGAGCTGGCCTCGCCCTCAGAGGTCACACCTCGCTCTGGAGACAGCGATGCGGACATGTGCGACGCGGAGGAAGCCATAGCTAGGCGCCTCGCCTAAGCGCTGACTGTGCGTCCCTGGGAGATCGGTCAGCTGTTGATAATCGTGGATGAGTGGATAAGTTTGCAACGCGACGGCGGAGCGGGACGCTGTGGCAGACCAGGGTTTGTGCTGCGGGATGGAAGGATGTGCAGGTGCTGAACCCTGAAAACATACAAATACAGGGCCCGGCGCTATGCGCGTCGGTTGGCGAATTGGTGCCGCGGCTCACAGCGTTCCCGACGTCTTTGGTGTTGTCGGAGACGTCGGGAATCTGAATGAGGATGAGGTGATGTGTTGCTGATCGGGGTGGCGGACCCTTTGAGGGCGGGACGACGGTGAGTCGGCCGCCCAAGTGGAGAGATGACCAAGATAGACACAGAACAGCACCAACAAGCGCCCGAGCGAAGGGCTTAGGTAAGTCGGGAGGCTGCGGCGGAATCTCACTGAGGAACTATTCCAAATCCCCGTCCCAGTGTTCTGCGCCGTCCCCAAAGCTTGTGGCCGGTGGAGAAGTCTCGAGAGCCGATGGCCGGCAGATGAACGTACGAGATGGCGGCGGCGCGGGGGCCGAAGACAGGCAGAGGATGTGGGGTTGGTCTCCGGCCGTCCGGGGGATGTTTTGCTTGCTAGAGAGTCTGAACAAGAGGTAGCGACGGAAATGAGACGATCTGGAGAGGGCGGACGTCAACCCCTCCAGCCTGCTCAAGTGTTGGCGATCCGCAACAGCAGGAGATGCGCCGGAGATGCGCTGCAGGTGGTGCTAAGCAGTGCACGGCCCCCACTGGATGATTCCAAATACGGAGCACGCCCAGCGCCTGCCGCATACGTGCGCGATGTAAAGTATGTGCCGCCGAGCCGCCGAGCCGCCACGTCGAGGAATATGGAATGCGTGCTGATGGCGAGGATGGAGACGGAGAGAAGGACCTAAATGATGACCCGGCGCTCAATTCCAACCTCGAAATGAGCCAATATCACTCACTTGCACTGCCCTGCGCGTCATCAGCGCAATCGTTGCAGTGAGGAATACTCTTATTTCGAGGCGAAGTAATCGAAGCATTAGCTAAAGTCTCAGCGAAAAGTTAATTCTCTTTAATCATTATTCCCTGTAAAGGCAAATGTCACGAGAATATACCCGGTCTGCAGCGGCCTCCTCGCCCCGGGCGATGTACGACGAAATCATGTGAAGATACAGGAAGGCGACGAGAAATTTGATCAGAGAGATTCTTGCAAATAAAGAGCTAGAACAAGTAATTTACATACAAAGTAGTTTGGGTGTTCTAGACCATATCGTAGCTCGGCCCCGCCGCCAACTAAATTCTCGGACTTGGCGCCGCGTTGTCATCTGCGCCACTGACTGGAAACCCACCGTATTCGGTTATGGAAATGCCCGAATATCGGTGATTGGTGATATATCTCTTGAGGCGGGAAGTCGTTTCCTCGGAGATTTTGGACAATGCCTCCAAAGACCAGCTCAATAGGCATCTGAAACCTATAAGTAGAGTGTGCACTAGACTATGGGACGTGCTTTCTGGTGGTTCACTCGGTCTCGTCCAAATAGGCTAGCCAAGCTGCCATGATCGATAGCGTTCACGACGAATGGGGCGAACTTGGCATAAAAAACCTAGACAAGAACTGAGCAGAGGAACCACCAAGGTTCGAAAATGAGTACCCGGTTATAGACCAGAGAAAGACATACAATAATGAATACGCGGATTGACGTACGAATAGTGTGAGGTGGGTATCAAAGAGGAATAAAGACCGGAATACAGAACAAAGGAGAACTTCAAACAAGCGTAGGAATTGTCGATCTCTACGCGAGACATTGGGTGAATACGAAAGAGGCATCGGGCCTGGCGGACCTGAATTGAGATTTATTTCTTAGTTGATTCTATGAGCTGTGCAGTTTAACAGCCACCTACTGGTTTTACCTAATTTTCCTGAAATTGTTCCTCGTGTTCAATGGTTCGCTCGGGACTCTCTTTTTACCAGGGCTGCATCGAGAGCATTCGTGAGGATGCACTTGGATTGCAGGCTCCTCAACCGACTGGACCCTGCATGTTCGCTCCTCTGAGTCCCACTCCTCGCACTTCTCCGTGTTGGTAACGATGGATATCTTTGTTCCACAGTATCTGCACCGATATGGATAGGTCCGCACGGTGCACATGACTGCAATCGTCGAGGGATTTCGGTGGTCAAGGGTGGCTGGATGAGCTTAACTTGTCTTATACTTGCCACGAGCGTTCTTATTTCGGTTGGTGTTGCTTACAAGACTGCGTGTCATCGTCTTGACGGTTGGGCACTACTTATATACTTGACCTCGCGAAGCGTATCAGTGTGTTACATCCTTCCGCGAATGACTGTTCCAGTGATCCGTGGGACGTCCGGTCACCCGATTAACCGCTCCTGTATTGCCACTTCACTCTATTTTGGGGGCCTTTGTCATCGAAATCTAGTGCTTCTTCAGAGTACATCACTAGAAAAATTTCCATTGTTTCCATTAATCTACTCTCTCTTCCTTGTTGCACGCAGCCGATGTGGACGGCTCGGGCTTCTCCTCCGTGTCACACAAACTGCACTCCTCCGGCCCTACCCATTTCAATGGCGCACGAATGTTTGCAATCAGGCAGTTTTGTTTGTTGCGCCTATTGCATCTGATGAACTCATCGGAATACTTTGCAAGCCTCATGCAAGTGCTGCAGTAGTAATGTGTTCGCAGATAATGGCACATGTTCGCCGAGGTTTGATTGCTGTTATAGTACGCGTATCGTGTTCAGGGTCCAATTTTTTAGACTTAAAATTTTGTATATGAAATAGACATATTGGTGACTTGTAAGAGTATTCTCGCAATCTTTCTTGTGACCTTCATAAACATAGAAATGAAACACGTAGTATATATAGCCCCGTGGTGCATGGTGAATGACTGAACAATTGATGGGTCGTTTACTTGTTGTGGCTGTTCACGACCTTTGCTACCAGTGGTCTATTATGTTGTGCACATGTAAATATTCAGTAAAGTACTGTCCATGACTTGTGTTCGTTATTTGTGGAAGTTAGGTAGTCTTTCTCATATCACTGAATCGAATACTATCTGATTTTTCCATCTTCGGAAGCAACGTGAATCGACAATATTCATAAAACGAGGAGAAATCAAGATCCATCTAATTATTAGCAGTCCTTTGAGTATGCGTTTGTTCGTCGAGTTCATTGCCCCAAAGATGTATAGGTTCAGTTGTAATGAGGCACTCTTGGTCTTGTTAACCTACACCGCTTGTCGCTACCTCGGCTCAGCTAAATGAACATGCCGTGCAATATTGCACAAGAGACACCGTGTCATACAAGCCAGCGCCCGCAACAATGAGATTGACATTGAAGAAGAAAATTCGTTTTGCACAACAGATGCTCCACATGTGAAAAGATTTCAGGCTTAGGAAATTTGCAAAATCCCGACCGCCTTACAGGTGACCTCTGAAACGAACTCACCAATGTTCATGATGTCTCGCAATATTCGCCAGCCCAAGCATTTGCATAGCGAAATATAGAGTCTTGTATTGACTAAGAATAATTTGACAGTTAGCCAAAATTTAGCTACATCGACGGCGTCATCGCTAGTAGCGGCAACACCCTCCGTCACGACACAACTATTCTAGCCTATTCCCATTGTGTGTCGTTTGTCGCTCGGAAGGAAGTGAAACGACAGTCACTGGTGGCGATCAATCCCACCAGAAGCGATCATTACTGAGCAGCTTACTGTTGATCTTTTGTCTCTCCTTTATCTTGGCTATGACAGAGCTCCGTTACTTACTCCTTCTCCAATTCGCCCTCCTCCCTCGACAAAGGCATTCCAGCTTATCAGCTGGGGAAGGCAACTTGATGTTACGCCGGCCTGCAGCTAGACACGGCAGGATTTGAGCTCATGACCATGCTCCAGACAAAACGGCTGGATGTGATCCATGCTTAGCTCCACACCGTGTGGCTTGCTATGATCATTCTTCTTACATGGGGTGTCTGGACCCCAGCTGCCTCTTTAGAAATGAGATAGTGCGGGGTCTTCTGTGTTGGACTAGGCCCCATTGATGAAGATTTCGTATAGTTTAAGCGACTATTATATGCCCAACGAATAGACTTGAGCAATACGGCAGCAGTAGCGAGCATACTTGCTCCTCTCAAAATTTCGGGTCGATCAATTGAAGATGTATGGAATCCGAGGTCCTGCGAGCTGTGTAACTGGGCCAATGCATTGGAATTAGGAAAGAGGGGGTGGTGAGTGTTTTTGGTGTGATCGCCGCTCGCACAACTTCAGCTAGCGAGAAGTCACCGCGCGGGCGAGGGTGGTTAGCGTGAGCTGAGGGAGGGTAGGAGATGCGGGGAAGCAGCACCGCGGAAGCAACGAGAACGGCATCGACGTGCTGAGTGGACTGGTGCATCTCGTTGGTGGCGTTTTTGTGAGCGAGCATGTAAGGATGGCGGTGAAGAGCGCTGAGTCGACCAACGTGAAAGACGGCCAAGATCAAAACCAGCTGAGAGAAGCGGACGCGCGAGCTGCTGGTAAAGGCAGAGAGGGTCTGTTTGCGAGACGAGGTGGGCGCGTGACTAGAAGAGAGGGCAAAAAAGCCAGGAGGAATACCCGAGTGATCGACGGCCTGGTGTTACCTACTAACGGAAACCCCTAGTTTGCGAGATAGGCTAGGCAATACGGGGGCTTAGTTGAGCGGAGGGGAAAGGTTAGACAAGGATGGATGCAGAAACACTGGCAACAAGTGCCAGCCAAGTAGTGATACGCTGTTGCCACTGCATCAGCCCTTGTGGTACTGCCAAGAGATTTGAGTCACGGCAAATTCGATACAAGTATTTCCCCCCTAGAAACCCAAGCCAAGAATTTCAAACCCGCTAGATCCTAAGCCAAAAACATAGACTAAAGCCCTGCAGTGTCTGATCCTGGACAGGAGTGACTACTTCTCGGAATACAACCAAGTCCACGAAACGACGTTTCTAAGCATAGTTTAGGTCAAAACCTTCTCTAGGATGCCCTGTACTCCAGGCTCGTATCTATAGTACATGCTACCCAAACCCATTCGCTTATAAGGGCCAGGGTCAAAGTTTTGTGGTCAACGTTATAGGAGGGACGCTGCGCCGTTCATCTCATCGCCGACAGCAATTCAGCAGGGGCTTTCTATAATGACCATATGAGATATCATAGAGACGTGCTAGAATACACGGTAACGCTTTCAAGCGGCGATTTTTGTAACGGCGTCCCGAAACAAATTGATCCATTCGAACTGGATTACCATGGGGGCAGAGCTCCAAAGTTTGGCAATGTGCTTCGGGAACAATCAACCCTTCTCCCCAGTACACTATAAAAAGCCCTTGCTATCTCTAAGTCGAAACGCTGAATGAGGTAAATGAACAAAGGTATCTCACGGTTGGTTTTTTTTATTTGGCCGACTCAAATTCGCGAGTTGGCCCATCGCCTAAGGAGCCGTTATGTGGCGGACTAGACTAAACTGAGAAATGGGCACTAGCCACCGAAATCCATTTTGCCCTGGAAGTTGGTCAACTGGGGCGCGCCATATACCAGAGTGAATTCCAGGGTTGGAATGCCATGGCGATTGCGTTGCCAGTATTATAAACCAGCTCTCCACTACGACCAGTTTGCCCGAGAACAAGAAGACAGTCATCTAATCCTAGTTCTGCTTTCGGCAGACCAAGACATCATTTTTCTTCCCGCCATCACATTCGCGCATGTCCCTCGAGAGCTGTTTGCACCGGCCGTTCATCCCTTTTCTGGGTTTGGCAGCGAGAGCACTCCTCCGGATGAACCGTAACAGCCGGCATCTCCGTTTTCTGCATCGGGCATTCGAGTCTGTGCTCCCCCTTCTCACAGAGTTCGCGGTCCGCCAATCGTCTAAGTTCCTTTCTGCAGCACCGGCAGATGTATGGTGTGACCTTGAGCATACACATTGCAAAGTATCAAAAGACAAAGTCACTTGTACATGTGAGCTACCCCGGCACGTATGAAGTGGGATTTCTCAGCATTTGTCCGTTATAAAACGGAAAAGAGAATGTGGGCCGACGGGAACCTGGGAGGACATTCTTATATACTACTGCAAGAGGTTGGTCCACGCCGGAAGCTCGCAAGTAACGGATCACAGGTCTTACAAGTCTCATCGCGGGTAAAACCACTCGACGTGTGGCTATATCGCCAATAGGTGCCCAATCAACAGGACATGACCACGGTTTGTGATAGCATCACGTGCGCAGGTTTTCTTGGTCGGGGTATTGCTTATCCACGAGCATCAGTGCCCCCCACGCTGAGATAACTTCTTGGCTGAAAATGGTTCCCAACAAAGCTTCTGTTCACTGAGTTGGGTGGGTGTGATGGTCAGCCTGCTGGTCACCAATGGCATGAAGGGGGTTCTCGGCTATTTATGGAGACACTCGGGCCATCTGCGTCGCTGCCATCAACCCCCGGATACTGTATCTTAGTGGGTTTTTGTTTTGGATGAGGAGGCTGCCGTCTCGGAGGTCACAGCGCCGGGGACGAATTCGTCGCCTCCTCTGGCGGGTTGCGAGAGGAATGATGTAGCTTCAAACACACACACACACACACACACACATACACGTTTACACCGGTTCCGAATATCTCGCTTGACCTGCACTGAGGAAAAGTTTCGGTTGGGTCTTAACAGTATCTCGGCGCCTTGCTTACTGTGGCTACAGTGCGTTTACCTTGGAATGGTTGCTGCCATTCGCTGTCTTATGCCACTGAAATTTTGTTGTAAAGCTTCCTTCTGGGCCATGCGACGCATAAATAAGGATGGGTTCTGCGAGGCTTGCTAGGACGTGAAAATGTGACAATGGCTCAGCCTCGTTCTCTCCAGACCCATCTCCGGGGCCTCGCCTTCTTGGGGCCGTTGCTCATCGGCCTCTTCCAGGCTGACGTGGTCCTGTCCCTCTTGTTGCCGCTAAGACTCATCGCACCGCGGCTCGTCTACGATATCTCCTCCTGCATTGCTCAGTGCATCTGGACCTGGATCCAGAACATCTTTACCTACTTCAATGGGGCTCACATCTCCATTTCTGGCGACCCTCTGCCTTCTGGCGAGTCCGCCATTGTCATAGCAAACCACATCGCCTGGTCCGACTTCTACCTCATCCAGGCCCTGGCGCAAAAGTCCGGTATGCTGGGGCGGTGTCGGTATTTCTCCAAGGCAGAGCTGCGATACGTCCCCTTTCTGGGATGGGGCATCTGGGCGATTGGGATGCCCCTGGTTAGCCGCAACTGGCTGAGGGACAAGCCAGAGCTGGACCGGGTCTTCTCCAACATAGTGGAAAAAGGATTTCCGACGTGTGAGCGAAAAGTGATGGGACAATTGATTACCATGCATCGCTGACGCCACGAGCAGGGCTTGTCAGTTTCAGCGAGGGTACTCGCTTCACTAAGCGGAAGTACGCAAAGTCGCTGGAGTATTGTCGAAATGGAAATCGGCGACAGCCGATGCATCTACTATATCCGAAAACCAAGGGCTTCATTGCAACGGTACAGCACCTGCGCAACGCGCCGCACGTCAAAGCAGTGTACGACTTTACGATTGCCTACCAGCATCGGGGAACTTTCCAGGGCGCGCCGTCCATGTGGGAAACGCTCAGCGAGCCGGAAATAAGCAGTCGAGGCGGATACCGGTTCCACGTGCGCGCCCGAAGATTCCCCATTGAGTCCTTGCCTGCCAAGGACGAGGAATTGGCGACGTGGTTGGAGCAGCTTTGGGTAGAGAAGGGCGAGTGGCTTGAGGCGCAGAAGCAAGAATGGGATGTGGATGGAGATGGATGGGCAGATGTAAGATGATCAAAGGGCCTGGGTCGCGTGTCTGGCCGGTGCCGTCGCTTGGAGGCGCCGCCGACTTTCGACGGGTCCTATTTTCAGAAACCCTCCTGCTACCCTGTGTCTTTCAAACGTACCGCCTTTTCGACGAGAGTGGCTTGAAAGGGTGGGAGGCAATGAGACATTGACGACTTGGCCAAACCAGTCTATTCGCCAGAAGCTGCAGGAGGGCGGTGCTAGGGGGGGGCTTATAGCAGAGGGTAGTATACGCAGTGATAGCGCATGTGACGGACTCGGCCGCAACTACGTATCAAGTCTCTCAAACAATGACGGTGCAGATCATGGAGCATGTTTGAAGGGAAAAGAAGAAAAAAAAGGCGAGCCCCGGCAGTTGGGGGTGGATGCGTCGGAGGGATGCTTGGAATCTTGTAACCCTGGACCCTGGAACCCTGGAACCCTGGAGATTGGCCTGCGTGCCTAGGTGGACGGTGGGAGAGCCGGAAGCCAGGAGGCAGTGGATGTTAAGCTATCGCTTCTCTGTGCAACGGCAGAGGTCAATCAGGGGGCGATGAACGCTGGGTGGTGACGACAGCGACCGAAGAAGATGCGGATCAGCTCATCACTGCAGCAGTGACGAGACCAAGTTCAAGTATTGGGCTGTTTTGCGGGTGGGATCCGGCCATGGCCCTTCAAAAAGGGAAATACTGGGATGCGGCGGTGAAGACCCATCAATCTGAGGCAAAGCTTGGGCTACCGAGACGAGAAAGAGGTGACTCACGTTGCTACTGGCTGTCGTTCGATTAGAGGGGGCAGACTGGCTGCATCGCATCTTCTGGAGCTGTGAGTGATATATGCACCTGGACAGCACGAGGAAAGCTGAAGAAATCCAAACCGAACCAAGCTAATTAGGCCTGAAGCAGAGTCGCACGGAGGACGCAGGGCGAGACCGGAGGACCCCACCGCGGGAAGGGAGTGGATGACATACAGCTGAGCGGCGAGCCAGAGGCAGGGACGGCCAGCGCGCTGGTGTTGATGCTGGCTGGGGCTTTTGTTTTGGTTGATTTGTTTAGTGCCGGTACCAGCTCATGCTTGGCTCGAGCTCAAGCTCATGTCGCTGCCATCCATGCTCATGCTCGTTGAAACACTCTGCGCTATGATGTGCTGATGAATTATGCAACTCTTGGCGCCCGCGTCGCTGCTCTGCCCATCCAGCCGCCTTAACTCGACCGGGCCGCCTCCGCGGCGCCCGTTGTCGGTCGGCGGCGGTCATGGGTTGGTAACTGACTAGTTGCGTCGTATGCAGAACGGGAGAGAGGGTGAGGGAGAGACAAATGTTCGGGTATGGCTCCAGGGTGAGACTCGGGTGGGGGAGCTCGCGAAAGGGGGGCAAGGACAGCGCGCCTCAATCGGTGCCAGGCGAGAGAGAGCCAAACCAGAAGGGATCTTCTGCGTTTTCCCTTGTTTGTTT
The DNA here is from genome assembly GCA_022837005.1 of Calonectria pteridis. Lineage (NCBI taxonomy): Eukaryota > Fungi > Ascomycota > Sordariomycetes > Hypocreales > Nectriaceae > Calonectria > Calonectria pteridis. The sequence continues at coordinate 381,893 of JAKZGU010000026.1, read as the reverse complement.
TGGTTGCCCCCTACTTTGCTTCCGCAGTGCATTTTTTCTTCGGGCCACCTGATGCAGAAAAGGGTTACATGGAGAGTTGTCATGTAGTGCTCGCTGTTAGCTTCGGCTAAGCCTCGTGCTGCTGTTAATCCGGTGCGAGTCTAGGTATCCGAGTCGATCGAGATTCTTCCGGGGGGGAGAAAACTAGGGCAGGGGAAAGAGCCTTACGGGGAGAACTGGTGCGGGTAACTGACGTTCTCCCCGTTGCTAGTCACCGAGGTATGTTGAGGTAGAGGAGTCAACCGAGCCAGTGAAGACCAAGGCCGGTGAAACCCAGTGCCCGTTCACTCGGAACGGACTGCATTTCACGCAAGAGTGCACCGAGGCACGCGAGTAGCTTGCACGCCCGCACGCCGGTTGCATGCTATTTTGCTGGATTCTCTGAAGGTGACAAATTGGCAGAGATTGGTTATAGACAGCCCTGGGGCCAGCGGGCATAAGTCAATGTGCAGGCCCTGCGCCGGTGCTAGTGCCGTGCCACACAACCGGTCGACACGCACGCTGAAAGGTAGAATGCACACACCTACGTAACCGGCAGCCCGCTGTTGCAGTGCAGCGCGGTGCACCGCAGCGCTGCGCAGGAAGACATCCGCGAGCAACTGCTACCACATCCCAACTATATTTACAGCAGCACAGTGCGGCCTGCGTAGCCCGTAGCAGCATCTACTTGTGCCTTGTGCGCCCGCCTGCTGAAGGCAAAAGTCATCGACGTTAGTAGCATTAGACAGGGAAACATGAGCAGACGCACGCAAGAGAGCAAGCCAAAGCGTGCATCCACATCACATCCACATCCACCCCCAAAAGGCTCAGGAAAAAGCAGCTCACTATACTACTACGAAGAGCTAGCCCCCGGGGAGGTGGAGACCGCTGATTGGCTACAACGCCGCCTTCCCCGCTTATTGTATCATGAGAGGAACGCGAGCCACGGCTCGGTCGATCGTCGACATCTTTTGCGAGGTGCCCGCGCTGAACTTTGTCTCTGGCTCCCCTTCAACGGCGACAAGCCTGCCTTCCTCGCGTTACCTGGACACTTCGCCAACCTCTTCCCCGCGACGCTCAAGAGTTCGAGTTCCCGCCTCGTCAATCGGGTACCCTTGGGCCCTAGTCTGCTGCCGTTCCCTTCCTCTGCCCTGGGCCCCGGTCCATGCCCTCGCTCACGCCCACGTCGACGCCCGCATCCGCCGCCCGTATCCGCCGCACTTGAGCCTCGAAACTCGGTTTCTCTCCTCGTCTCTCTCGCCAACACCAACGTCAAGGTCCAGAACTCGTCAGCCCCGAGACGCTTCGCTCGCTGCCGACCCTCAGTCATGTCTTCGAGTCTCGCGGGTCTGTAGTACTGGCGCACTCGCCAGACCCCCGAGTCCCTCACTGGTGCTTCCTGCTCCTAGGCAGAGCACTCGGCCGTCGAATTCAGCACGGCCCGCCAGTGATTATAACACACAAAAAGACTGTCTGATCAGTGACACTGGTCCCGACGACCACGAGAAGCCATGGATTCTCCCTCGCCCGCAGGTGCCTCATTGGCCCCCCCGGTCATTGCCTCGTTGCGGGTGCACCAGGCGAGCGCCATGGCGAGATCTTTGAGCCAGGATATTCGAGACGAGCGGGAGGAACTACGAGAGGCGGCCGAGCAAACCCTCAATACCATTGTCGACCTCAACCTGGATGGAACCATCAAGTGGGTCAGTCCTTCTTGGACCGACGTGGTTGGCACCCAATTCGAGAAGGTCGAAGGGATTCCTATTGCAGACCTGATTGTGAGCGACAACAAAACCGTATTCGCTGATGTTGTCGAGTCCATGAAGAAGGATGACTCCCGAAGCCACCGAGTTCGCTTTGCTATTCAACTTGGTCCACTCTCGAAACTCCTCGCCCCCCAAGACAGCCAAGATGTCGATCCTGAGAACCAGCAGCCACAAACCCTTGACCTCGAAGCTCAAGGAATAATGGTGTACGATAGTGTCTCTGGCGGAGAGAGCCACGTAAGTTTCATGCCCCCGAATTTCCTCAGCACTTCTGGACATAAAAAGACTAATTGCCTAGACCATGTGGATGCTGCGCCCTTGGATCGCCCCCCGAGAGATCAAGATTGATCTCCCGCCTGTCATTGTGAACTCATTGGGATCAGGCGCTGAAGTACTCGCTGGCTACTTGACTCAGCTGGCCGATTGCAGCCTAGACGACGCTGAACAACAAGATCCTCCACCCCCGGTGCTTTGCCGAATTTGTGAACGCCAAATCCCACGCTGGTGGTTCGAAAAGCACACCGATCTCTGCCTCCAGGAGCATCGAGCCGAGATGGACGTGCAGATGGCCCAGGAAAACTTGACGGAGCATCGCCATGCCATCGTTAAGGTTCTTGATGCATTGGAGGCTCGTAAAAGTCGCTCAATGACTGGTGAGCAATCTTCACTTCCAATTGCCGAATACAAGGGGTTGCCGATCGGACCGCCGCCATCAACTCAATCCTCGCCTGGTAGTTCTCTACCTCGGTCTAGCGAGCGTCAAGGTGGATTGGGGCATGCTAGGGCGCGCTCCTTCGCTGTTCGACGACCTCAGGCGCGAATCGTTGAGCTTCTCATGGACCTGTGTGATACCGCCATCGAAATCAGCACGCCCGCCATTAAGGAGCCGTCAACGACACAAGGCAACGGAGAGCTTCGCACTCAATCTCCCCAATCCGAGTCACGTATTTCCCAAGTATTGCAGTGGCAATCCCCAAGCACCAACACATTGGAACAAGAGCAAGGTCTTGCCCTTTTGTGTGCTGATACCGAGAAGGTTTCTAGGGCGAAAGTTGACGCCGTTTTCCGCCACCGGAAAATTATCGAGTATTCGGAGCGTATCCGCATTGAGCTTGCCGTTCTGGTTCAGGACTGTATCGACGAAGCACTGCGAAAGACAGCTCGCATTGCTGCTGGAGAACTCAGTGACTCGACAGAAGGAGAAGGCGAAATCCATGCAACATATGCCGAATGTGAAGTGGATGTAGGTGATGATGGAGCCTTGCGCAGCCATCCAACAGATGACAACTATTCTGAACCTTTGAATAGTCCTTCTGCCCTCGCTGCTGCTCTTCGTCAGATGGATATATCAGATCGACGGAATCGTTCGCGACCAACCTCGTTCGTAGCTTCGACAAGGTCAAGCAGCCCAAAGGAGTGCCCAACTCCTCGCTCTCACTATGGTGCTCCGAGTAGCTTGGGTAATCAAATCCGAGACACTCGAAGAGATTCGGTCTATCTGGAGAGCGATACAGTCGACAGCGAAGGGAGCATGCGTTCGTCATCTGTTGCTTCTCGAAATGCGCCCAGGACGGAGTCCCCGATCTCAGAATTTGGAGACCTTAGACGTGCTGCCAGTGCGAGACAGCATCACCGGCGAAGCCTGGTTCTTCCCGGCTCTACCTCTCCTCGACGTCAGGAATCGCCATCTCGCCACCCTCCGCCTGCATCTCCTCTGCGGATTAAGCCTCGTGGGTTCCCCACACAAGATTTCATTGCTTCCCCAGAAGCTTCGCCCATGATGCCCAGCAGCGATTTTAGTTCCCCTGCTCCTATCCCTACGAAGCACCATAGAAGACAGTCGTCAGCCGCTATCTCAGATTTCGTCATGAAGCCTCCGCCGTCTCCACGTCTGGGACCAAATCCACCTCCTCCTCAGCCAAGGCCAACCCAGCCTTCTATTAAAGACTTTGAGATTATTAAACCAATCAGCAAGGGGGCTTTCGGTAGCGTCTATCTGTCAAAGAAGAAATCGACTGGAGAATACTTTGCAATCAAGGTGCTGAAGAAGGCTGACATGGTGGCCAAGAACCAGGTAGGCAACGTTAAGGCCGAGCGCGCTATTATGATGTGGCAAGGCCAGAGCGAGTTTGTTGCCAAGCTTTATTGGACATTTTCCAGCAAGGATTACCTCTATCTTGTTATGGAGTATCTTAATGGCGGTGATTGTGCCTCTTTAATCAAAGTCCTTGGTGGTCTCCCTGAGGATTGGGTTAAGAAATACCTTGGCGAAGTTGTCTTGGGCGTTGAGCATCTTCACAGTCGAGGCATTATCCATCGTGATTTAAAGCCGGACAACCTCTTGATTGACCAGAAGGGCCACCTCAAGCTGACCGATTTCGGTTTGTCTCGGATGGGTTTGGTGGGACGACAGAAGCGCGCGTTGAACAGTGAGAGCACGGATGGCACTCCCGATTTGCTCAAGCAAGGGCCATTTGCTCGGTCTGCCTCTATCGCGTCCTCAAGATCCACGTCTTTGGATCTCCACGGCGGCCATGCCCCTTCACCAACCATGACCCCGCAGATGACACCTGATGTTGGCAGTTTGGCACAGCCATCCTACTTTAGTCTTGGTCAGGAAAACCGCCGAGTTTCCACTAGTCACCGGAGTGACAGTGGTGGAAGTGAGACGCTCGCGCATATGGTGACCAACTTTTCCCTGAACGATTCCGAGCCTGGCTCTCAATCCCTCAGTTTCAAATCACCATTGGACGAGGAGGCGATTGCTCATGGATCCCCAGACTTGCCTCCAAGCTTCAATCATCGGATGAGCATCGATGCTGGCAACAGAAACTCACTCCCACCATCGAACATGATGCCCCCACCGATGGCCCTTTTCAACCCGGAGGATACAAACCGACGATTTGTGGGCACTCCTGATTATCTCGCGCCGGAGACTATCAAGGGCGACAAGCAGGACGAGACCAGTGATTGGTGGTCTGTGGGCTGCATCATGTTTGAGTTCCTCTTCGGCATTCCGCCTTTCCACGCCGATGAGGCGGAGCAGGTTTTTGAGAACATTCTCGCTCGTAGGATTCAATGGCCAGACGAAGACGAGTGCGAACCCGTTTCTGAGGAGGCCAAAGACCTCATCAACAAACTGCTTTGCATGGAGCCTCAGCAACGCCTGGGTTCTAATCTTGAGGACAAGTTTGCCTCAGGGGGAGAAGAAATCAGGAACCACCCATGGTTCCAGGAAGTGAATTGGGATACCCTACTCGAGGATGAGGCTCAGTTTGTTCCCCAGCCCGAAAACCCCGAGGACACGGAATATTTTGATGCCAGAGGAGCAGTCTTGCAGTCATTTGCCGAGGAAATGGAGGACCAAACCTCCCCTCCTTCGTCAACCGCCGGTTCCGAGTACCCCGAGCGACCGCATGATGCCCTCTCTCGAGTCAGATCTCAAGTCAACTCTATGAATCGCAAATTGATGCCACTGCACATTCCCCCTCATGTCCGAGACTTGAAGTCTAGGCGACTCAGCGAGCCAGTAGCCATGGACGATTTTGGAAGTTTTAGCTTCAAGAATCTTCCCGTTCTCGAGAAGGCCAACAAAGATGTGATCCAGAAACTGCGAGCGGAGGCGTTGGCCGCCCAGAGCAGTAAGCAATCCATTAGTCCCGGAGGACCGAACAGCATGATGTCTCCAGCGCCATCTCTCGAAGGAAGCCCCGTCATGGCAAACCCAATCCAAAGGGCCATTTCAAACGCTAAGAACAGACCGCAGTCGCCGTCTGGACTCGGCCATTCGAATGCATCTCCTAGCAGGATTTCGCAGCCCTCTTCTCCACTGCTTGTCTCGTTTGTTGCTGGACAAGGTGGCGAGCCTCGAAGAAAGGCCTCGAGCAACTCTTCGAGCCTCTCTCATCAATCAGGCCCTTCCCTTCAGCCTACATCGGCGTTCGACATTCCCAAGGTCCCACCCAGTCTCCAGAAGGCCGCCACTACGGTTGCCGCATCCCCTTCAGCTTCCAAGTCTCGGGGCGCAGCACCCCCACCACTGTCTTTATCTCCGCAGAAGACTGTTTCAACTCCACGACAATCGAGCAACTCCTCGGCTGGGCGGTCGCGCTCTCTTACTGTGGGCTCCCAGTCACAGGATGGAAGCCCGGTCGCGTCGGATATCTTGAATCATCATAGAAATAGAAGGAGCCAGGTGTTTGACATGTCTCCATCATCCTCAGACAATGAGGGAGAGAAACATAATGCTCTTCTCCGAGTCCAGCGGCGTAGGCAGAGTTCCCGACGGCTGTCGCAGATTGCCTTTGACGCAGGGCCTACTTTCCGTCCACTTGATGTCCTCATTTGCGAAGACCATCCTGTGTCGCGTATGGTCATGGAGAAGCTACTGGAAAAGCTCCGTTGTCGCACTATTTCTGTTCCTAATGGATCTGAAGCGGTTCGGTACTCGATGAGCGAGATTAAATTTGATGTCATTTTCCTGGAATATCAGCTGCCGCAAATCAGTGGAGCAGATGTAGCGCGTATGATTCGGGAGACAAAGAATGCCAACTCGCATACGCCTATTGTCGCTATCACAGCTTACCTAAAGGAACTTCAGGCACCACACTACTTTGATTCCCTCATCGAGAAGCCCATCAGCTCCTCAAAACTGATTGAGGTTCTGCGGGGCCTGTGCCAGTGGCGCCCTGAGTCTCCTGGGCCTAACCCGTCCACGGGAATGCCGCGCCCGGTACCGCTAGGAATTCGAAAGGCCAACAGTCGTGTCGAGGACAGTCCGACATCCACGTCATCGATTTTTGCTGGTCGTCTTGGAACAGCTATGATGTCGAGCCGGGAGGATTCAATCAGTTCGTCGCTCTTTGGGGACTCAGAGTCTGTAACCACTGATGAGGTCCCTATTGTGGTTAGTCGCAAAGCGACCAACGATTGGGATGAAGCTGGCCTGGGTATATCTACGGATGACAATGTGAACCCGCTTGAAATCCCAGTGAAGCCTGTTCCTCAACTGCTTACGCAGCAGTCGGCTCCTCCGCTCATGGACCACGGACCGCGATTGTCAGAGAAGCTCAAAGTCAAAAGAGATGCGGGAGAGCGACTTGCCCCGGAAGGCACTGAGTCTGCAGACGATGAAGATGAAGAGCTTGGAACGGGGCGAGAGAAACGTCTGAGTCGAAGCAGCCAACAGCTGCTTGGCAAGGCGGGTCTCCCCAGCTCAAAGCTCGGCATCGAGATGATGCGTGCCAATAGCCATGACAGTGTGACGATAGGATCAGAGAGCACACCAGAGGCTGTAACTCAGGTGGTGACAACTCCGTCAAAGGAGATGGAAGCTGGATTACTGGATTGTGGAGCTGCGGTGGCAGCCCAGACTCCTCCGCCGGACGCCAGTCTCAAGAGCGACAGCCAAGTTCTGCAGACTCCGGAGACCGGGTTGGATAATGTTGATACTACACCACGACCTGCTACCACGCGTGCCGATAGCGTCGAGGAGGTTGACGAAGCAACACCACGACCGCTCGGGAAGTAGAGGAAAGTCAACGAGAGGCATCCTTTTATGGGGTATGTCGAGATCTCTACAAAGTTTTGGTTTTTATTCATTCACTCATTCATTTTTACATTTTATCAGCCTTTTATTTCTTATGTCTGGATTGTAGCGTGGCGTTATAGTGGAGAGACCTGAGCTGAGCTGAGCTGAGCTGAAGTGCGTCGTGGAAGGAGGTCCTCTCATATAAGAGCACAGATGTATGGTTGTAAGGGAGGAGGAATAGTGACATGGGAGCAAAACGGAGGAGGCATCAGGATGGCAATTTGGAGCACTGGAAGGGGATGGAAAATTTGCAGACGGACAAAGACTGGATTCAAGCGGAAGAGAGGCAAGAGTGCATCTATTTGGTGGCAACGGAACCGGAGTTTTAGTCTTTTGTTTGCTGTGACTTGACCTTGTCTTGAGACGTTGACCAGCAGACTTAGCCAGTCCCGGGACAACGAAAGGCCAGAGTGCACAAGCGTACCAAGGGGACGGGCAAAGAGGAGGCGGCAATCATTTATTTCGTCTTCCATGGCGGTGGTATTTGGCGCGGGTTGGCAACGTTGTGGGCGACTGACGGTGACGTCGGTATGCGGGGAAAGCGACTGAGGATGAGATGTCAAACGCCTTCATCCTCACCGCTCCCATCTTCGCTGCCGTTGTTTTTGTCGTTGCCGCGGCAGCCAGCATGGCCATCCCCCGCCAGCAGTGTATAAGAGACCAACGATACGATACAGACTTACTACTACATATACGCCTCCATCGATTGTGGCTGTCAGATTCTGTGACTTTTGTGTGTTGAATTTGTTGCTTGTGACTGTTAGTCAGGGGACTGTCGTCGATAATGCTCGTGGTAACGATATCACGCGAAGAATTGGGTCTGGTGAAGTCATGGATATCGTCTCCGTAATGAGAATTTCCCTCGGCTGTCGGGTCAGGCGTATGAGTCCCAAAGTTTGGAAAAGGGCAGCTTAAGGCGAGCTAAGGGTGAGTTAGTTTTTTAACCTTGTTATTTTCTTGATGTCATCCAGATCGGTAACCGGCGTGGTGCGAGACTTTGGATCAATGCTCGGTCATGTCGAAGAACAGCAGGGGAAGAACCTGGTCGGTGGCGAGAAGCGAGCGGAGGGTCGGAGTGTGGAGGAGAAAAAAAAAAAAGAACAACAGATATGCCTCTTGGACCAAGCCGGGCATGATTTTTCCCAACCACCGGCCCTCGGCTCAACTATTGGACCCAGAGATGTTGCGACAGGCCGGAGCGCGCCTAGAGGTGGAGATTTTTTTTTTTTTTTGGCGATGATTTGGCGATGATGCTGGTCTGAATTGTCCATGTGCTAGGGGGCCACAAAAGGACCACCCAAGCGAGCTAAAATAATACCAAATAGGCTTGCTGTCAACCTGCAGCGGTTTTTGTGAGGGGCACCAATCGACGCCATGCATGGCGTTATGGTTATATCCATGGATGGCGTGGGTTTACGTGCGGGGGTTAAGAAAAAGAAAGGGCCCTAACGGTCTAGCCCGGTCACAGGCGAGCGGTGATTGGCATGATGGCGCACTGAGTTTTTTTCTGCGTCGGCCGAGCGAAGAAGATGGTGTTGAGTAGCCAGATGGAGGATCATCAAGGATATGGGCGCATCTTGTTGAAGATTGAGTTAGTGTCCCGTCCCCGAATGGGAAAGGACATGTGACTCTATCTGACCATGAGAAGAGCTAGGTGGATCGAGGCGATGCTGTATGTAGTATTGTGGTGTTGACGACAATGGGCGGCGTTGAGACGCATAGTTGTGGACTTGGCATGCTTCCGGCTCCATGGAATGTGGAAACGCGTCGTGAGGCTTGCGGCGAGATGCCGCATCACGGAGAAGAATGGGTTGCGGTTCCCAAAGCTGCGTGCTCTTCTGGCAGGCGGGTAGTTATGCTATTCAAGGATGTGTACGTAATGGCGTCTTGATGGAGACGGGTGAAGAGTTTTCAGGGCCGATGTCGAGGTGGCGATGAAAGGTTGGCTCGGATTCACGGGTGGCACGAGAGCAAGAGCAAGAGCAAGTGGAAGAGCAAGCGTGGGATATGCTGAGATAATTGGCCGTTTGCTGATTATTGACGCTTTGCGATGAACGTGGATGACTTCCCTTTTGGGCGACCGAAGAGTCTGACGACGGCGTCGAACAAGACGAGAACTCGGACGGGCGAGAGATTAACAGAGGCTAGCGCGTGGCTGGAGATGGTTTCTAGATTTGGGCTGAGTGTCGCGTGCTGCTTTACCTGGAACAGCCTTTGCTCTGGCATATCCCTGGACCGACTCGCACTGATGTGACGCTACGGCATGCATACGATTCGGTAAGGTAAAAGGGAAAAGGCCGTTGAGTGAAGCTGGCGCACGTGTCGATGACTTGCGAATGCCAAAGGGAAAGGGTCCTTGCATTGCGAGACACGGTCTGGACGGAGAGAGGCGGGAAACGGGTGGTTGAAGACGGTGCACAGAACATCACACGACCTTTTGCCGCATTTGGCTAGCACAGCGGACGTTTGTGCGGCCAAGACTGGGAGAGCGACGGCTTGGACGCTGCCAAGCAAACACGTGCATGAGACCCTTGTCCCATTTGCTCCCTGGTCCCTTCCATTTGCCGACGACAGAAATGCAACACGCGGACTGGCTGAGACAAGGCAAGATGGGACGGATGTGTTTTGAGCCTTTTTCGATCTGCCTTGTTGCTTTTTTCTCTCTCTTTTGTTTGACGTTTTCGCTTACCGACCATGTCGCTGGTTCCGGTCGGGGCATCAATCGCTCTGCGCCCAGGCTGTTGGGCTGACAATGCGATAAAAAAAAAATCTGTCTGCCGTCCCGATGCCGATTTGCCGGGTCGACCGAGATCGAAAACTGCCTAGGTTGGGGCGGGTGGGCTACGTAAGAGGCTGACATGGGCAACAGCGACAGACACAGATGCTGCGCAACGGCTTGCATTGCACATCGTCTCTTTTGCCTCCCTCCGGTCGCTCAATTAGGACACCGAGCAGCTGCGCGTGGGAGGTGAAACATGGTTTGGGCAAACTGCATGGTTTCCGGTCCATTGGCCAAGCGGGGACGCCCGAACAAACGATTGCACGGCGGCGGCACCGTTCATGTAAACATCCAACCATCAGTGGCGCCGAATTTACGCCTATCCCACACAAAGTATGCTTTTCTTGTCTTTGGCTGCGGGTGGCTTTCCCCAAGGCCTGCCCGTCACAAAAGTCTATTGCACCTCATGGGCTCGTCTTGACTCTGTTATTGGGCAGACAAGCCACCACGCTGTGCCGTCTGGGAATTGGCTGTCAGCAGCGCTCCTTCTGCTTAGACCCAGGTGCTGGGATGCTCCTGGGCCGTCTGGCGACGATCCTCGCCCAATTCTCGCGGCAAGTCGTCGCCCCTCATGTCTGTTTCGCTCGTTGACCATATCGGGTCCACTGTCGTGTGCCGTCATAGCCGATCACGCGCACAATTGCTGTCTTCGTCCAAGCTTCTACGGCTTCCTCGCCATAGGACATGTCCGGAGCCCTGGTCTTTGTGGTGGGGATACCCTTGACAGCGCCCCATCGACTCAACGGGACCCATGTCCGCACATGTCTGCAGCATGCCCGCCATCTCGCCTGGATCTCTCGGCGGGCGGCCACGACCCTGGCCTCCCGGCCGTCCTCTGGGGCTTGCGCCGTACATGTTCGTCCAGCTCCAGCAGGCAATTCCTGCACGCAAGCCCCCCTCGTGGCCACAGGATTGCCCACGGTGTGCCGTCGCTGCTTCTGACTGGCTGCTCCAATCTCGCGATGCTGCATGTTGCGACGTCTGATCCTCTCCAGTAGACTTTGAGCTCAGAGACGACCGTCTCGATTCAAATACAGCCCGTTGTCGCGCCTGCTTCGCTCGGATCTATCGTTTAACCTCGCCAAGACAAACCAACTATTCCTTGGTTCGATACCAATTCCTTCCCTGAACAGATCGGCAGGTCTGTCTGGAGTTAATTCTTTCTTTGATTTGTCTCTCAGTTGCCTAAGTGGCCGAGACAATATCAATTTTACTTTGGGAGTCGCTGACACACGACACCCGCTAACTACCCTCTCCGTTGGTTTTGCCAATTGCTTCTATACGGTCTCTTCCTCCTCATATTACAACACTTTGTTCCATTGAGCATCCCCGGAATCCCTCACTATGGTTCATCGGCACCACGACTCCGCCATCCCCGGCGAGATCCCCGTTCCCCATGGGCCCCCCGACAGCGACGATGGCGACGATTTCCCCGGCCTTAGCGACACCGAGCGCCGCATCTTCAGCCATGTGACCCGTCCCGACGACTCTTACAACGAGGACGGCGTCTACTGGGCTGACCTGCCTCTCGCGAAGCGCATTGCCTTCGTTTCCAAGGTCGACAGGCAGGCCGCCTCCGAGGAGGCTGCCAGCGCCTGGAGCATGTTCAAGGAGGACCCTCTGTCCAACTTGTCCTGGTACTTCCGCCACGCTGTCATCCCCGGTGCTGGTCTCGGTCTCGAGGGTTACGTTCTCTTCTCCATCGGCAATCTCGACCCCCTGTTCAAGGCCGCCTGGCCTGAATGCTGGTCCAAGAACGAGACCTGCAGCAAGAACTGGGTGTCCAGTGTTACCTACCTTGAAATTATCGGTATCATGGTTGGTCAGGCCTTTGTTGGTGTAAGTCTTTCCCCTATCATCCTTGCCCGTCTTATTCCCTTCTCTTTCCCATCGCCGGCTTTTTTTTTTTTTTTTAAGCTTTGATGTCTTGGCACCTTGGCACACACGCCTCTTTTTTGGTTTCCCTTTTAGGCAATTCTGCCCTGTACTCACTGGACGTTTTTCCCGCTAACACTCAAGCCTCATAGGTCATCGGTGATTGGGTTGGTCGACGATGGGGTCTCATCCAGGATGCCGCCATCATGTTCATTGGTCTTCTCATGCTCACTGCCAGCTGGGGTCTGACTCTCCAGGGCTGGGTCATCTGCTACGCTTGGTCTCTCTTCTTCTACGGCATCGGTGTCGGTGGTGAGTATCCCATCACTGCCACCTCTTCGCTCGAGGGTGCTTCCACTGGTGGCAAGCTCTCTACCCGCGAGGATCGTCTCCACCGTGGTCGCCGTGTCACCACCGCCTTCTTGATGCAAGGTTGGGGTCAGTTTGTCAACCAGGTCGTCCTCATTGTTCTCCTTGTCATCTTCAACAAGGGTGAGGGTGGCCCACCTTACAGCAAGTCTGCTGCGCAGTACACTTTCCGTCTCTCCTTTGCCTTCCCCGCCATTGGTACTCTCTGGCTCCTCTACTACCGTGCCTACCGCATGCCCAACGCCTCCAAGCAGCTTGCCGAGGCCAAGAAGCGCTCGAACGTCACCGGTTACGATGTCAATGCTCTCAAGCTCTGCTTCTCCCAGTTTGGTGGCCGTCTTCTCGCCACTGCCGGTACCTGGTTCTGTAACGATGTCTTCTTCTACGGCAACAAGCTTTTCCAGTCTCAGTTCATCAAGGTCATCTCCCCCAACTCTTCTTCCATCCTGACCACCTGGAGCTGGAACTTGGTCAACATCGCCGTCTCTCTTGCCGGTTACTACCTCGCCTCGCTGACCATTGACAACAAGCTCTACGGTCGCAAGATGATGCAGCAGGTCGGCTTCGGCATGTGCTTCCTCATGTTCGTCATCCCTGCCTTCAAGTACGACTACTACACCAGCAAGGCCGGCATCCACGGCTTCCAGGCCATGTACTTCCTCTCGTCCTTCTTCAACCAGTTCGGCCCCAACTCTGTTACCTTCCTCGTGGCTGGTGAGGTCTTCCCCACCCCCATCCGTGCCACCGCCCACGGTTTCGCTGCCTGCATCGGCAAGTCTGGTGCTCTCCTCGCCTCCGTCCTGTACAACTACATCGACACCCCGACCAAGTTCCACGTCGTGCCCTGGTTCGGTCTCGCTGGCATGCTCCTCACCTGGCTCTTCCTCCCCGACACCACCGGCCTTGACCTCAAGGAGCAGGAGCGTCGCTGGAAGTACATTGTCGAGGGCAAGGCCGATGAGTACCACGGTGTCGCCGTCAACCCCACCCACCTTTCCCTCTGGGAGGTCCTCCGTGGAGTTGGCAAGAGCTACGACCCTGAGGCTGACTGGAAGGCCAAGATTGAGGACATGCGCAACGAGTGGGAGCTCATCCAGGCCAACCGCGGTCCCAAGGAGTCTGAGGACGATGCTATTCCCCAGGATGGCGAGTTCTCCCCTGAGATCCACGAGTTCTTCAAGCGCTCCAGCCCCAAGGGCCGCCGCGACAACGCCGTCTTTGTCGACGAGAAGAAGGCTCTCCCTTCTGACTCCAACTCGCAGTAAACAACTCCCTAGACTTTTCAAAAAAAAAAAAAAAAAAAAACTCCAATCGCCATAAATCACACTCCTTGTTTCCTTCTTTTTTTCTTATATAGTTACTAATAGTTTTATGTTTGGTGTGGCCATGGTGCCTCAAAAGAGATATCAGATGTAGCAATAGCAAGTTACAAATAGCATGGCATGGCGTTCTAATTGATTTTTCACTGTTAAAAAAAAATAGTCATGACTGTCCCCTGTTCCCTGAGTGAATAGTAAAACACTAAAAGTTCTCAACCATTATTTATACCTACCAATCAGCTACTTCTTGCGTACTGACCACGGATTGGCGTAGCGTACGTACGTACATGCTTGTCTCGAGATAATTTCATTGCCATTGTTCATCATTTGTCACTTGGGCCATGTTACATTTTTAAGCATGACAATATGCTCTCGCTCGCTTCTCGTCCAATCACTATGACTTGCTTTCCTCCAAAGTTTACAAACAAACAAGCAAGGGGTTCCTCCGAGTGGGCACTTGCAAGTGTGCCTTGCAGCCCCCCCCCCCCCCCCCCATCCTCGTGCCTTTACTAGCAACAGCACTAGAGCACAACGCTAGAGTGGAAATGCGGCCCTTGGAAGGCTTCTGGAACGAGAGATAAGGAACAGCGGTGTCTGGGAAGAGAGGGGATCCTATCTATGTATGTACTAGGGCGGGAACCCCTGGCACGCTTTCGAAAACGGGGAAGCGTTCGTCAGGGCAAGACGCACGTGGGAGGAGGAAAACCCTGGTTTCTGCAAGTCGCACGACTTCTAATTAGGATCAACCTTAAACAAGGCCGTAGGATGACAATCACGGCAATGGCGGCATCAACGGCATAACGGTGCCGAAGCACGAACAACGTTGTGTTTTAGAGTTAATCAGTTTAACAAGTCAAAAGGCTCTCCCCCCAGTGCTTTTTTTTATTTGAATTCATCTCGCGCCTGTAAATCGTGCACGTGTTTTTTTTTTCCTTGATCTAAAATTTTCTTCCCTTTTTTTTCTTGTGAAAGAAAAGAGACTAATAACCGTCCCTCCTCCCCCTTGCATAGATTGCTCTTTGGGATCCATCAGACAACAAGGGGGGAGGAGGGATGGGGGTTGGATAAATGACTCTCTGACCATGGCCTCAAGGTCTGGAACAACAACGGCCATGAAGATGACGACAACGGCAAAAAAAGGGCCGAGACAACTAAGTTCTCCATCGGGCAAGCTCTGCACAGCGGACAGTGTGTCAAGAAAAAAAGTGAGTCAAAGGGGAAAATAAGTACTGAGCACGTGGATGGCGGAAAAACATTGACAACGAAACGAAGAGAATATTTAAAATAAGAAAAAGCAGATGGCCGGCCTGATTTCCCGTTGCGTCCGAAATAACAAATGTCAAATCAGCGTGACTCCGTCCTCATGTGCTGTCCTTGCGGCCCAGTCTCTGTTCCGTCTGTGTCTCTCCTTTGAGAATCCTCCCCGGTTTGCCCGCGGGGTAGTTGTGGTTGTTGCGGTGGTTGTTGTTGTTGTTGTTGTTGTTGTTGTTGTTGCGATGGTGGTGGTAGTGGCAGTGGAGGAGGAGGTGGGGGTGGTGGTGGTGGCCCTGATGCGCCCGGTTGATGAAGGAATTGCAAGTGCTGGTTCCGTTGAATCGGGGGTGGGATGGTGGGCGTTGCTGTCATTACTACTGAGGAAGAAGGCGGAGGTGGCGGTGGCGGTTGGGTCGACGAGGGAACGATAACGCTGAGAACACAGTCATCAAGGTGCTCGTAAAAGTCTTGCGCCGTGGCAAATTCGCCACGGCAGATGGAACAGCGGGCTCTTGTGCTCAGTGGACTTTCGGCTCCAGGAAAGCGGCGGCCGCTGGGGCCAGACTGGTCGACGTGGTGAGAGGCAGTCAGGTGGCGTTTGAAGACATCGGCTCGGTTGAAGGCCTTTTCGAAGGGAGTGCCCGCACCAGGACAGAACGGGCACGACATGGATCCACGGTAATGGGTAAGTGCGTGACGATTCTTGTCGTACTTTCTAGCAAAGCCCTTGGTGTGATACTCGCATGTCACTATCGGGCACTTTTCAGGGCGTTCCTCTTGGTGCGTAAGCATGTGAGCTGCAAGATCGCGAAACACGCGGCCGCAGTCTGGATGAGGGCATCGGGTTCGGTTCTCGATCGGTCTTCGCGAGGGGCTGATGCGGTCGATGGGGACGGGCGGTTCGACAGAGGATGATGCTTGTTGCGTTGCTGGGATTGCTGTTGACAGCCGAGAAGGCTCCGTCATGGGCGATCGAGCTGGATTCGCATCGCCGTAGCCCGCATGTGAACCGACTTCAGCGTCTTCACCGCCGCTAGAGGAGGCATCTTCGCTGGCGTCGGCGGATTGCTGCACCTCCTTCATCCAATCCTTGAGGACTGCCATAGACGGCCAGTCTCCGCTGGCTTTTCCCGCCCGGTGAGGCCGGAAGTGAGCACGGCGAAGGTGAGCCGCGGCATTGTAGTAGGCACCGTAGCGTTTCTGCGCCAGGCAGGCTTTGCAGCGTGTCAAGGGGATGATCGGTTGGGGTGACGAGGGGCTTGGGTGTTTAGGCTCTTTGCAAATCCATCGCTTGACCATAGGCGAGTGCTTGGCATCAACGTGGCGCCTGAGTTCGTGCTCCCCCCGGAACCCGTCTGGATGTTCATTGCATTTGTCACAGTATACTCGACGCAATGAAGGCCGCTGATATGCGGGCCGGAACTTGGGCGGAGGGATCGGCTCGCCAGGAGGCCGTCGTGGCTCGAGCATCGCGGACATGTCCTCCCCAACCGTGTGCCGCCGCACTCGCTCCGTAGCATCGCGAGGAGAACTGGACGGCCCTGGAACGTGACGGTCGAACCCCATCCCAAGTGTCGTAGGCTCAGTTTTCCACAGGCCAGATCCATGGTCAAATGCTGGAAAAATTTGTCTTGACGGAGATTCCTGTAGTAGACTCGAATGGAATAGGCTGGCTCCCGCACTCGCTGCGGTGTCCCTGGATGGTCGGACGAACCCGTGGAACCCGTAACCTTCTATTTCTCCTCGGCCGAGATTTATCAAGAAGTCGAAGCTGGAGGCAATATTATGCGACTGCCACATCTCACGATGAGTTGCCCGATTTATGCGCTGCAGCAACGCCCCTTCGTCCGGCGTCGGGTTGGTAAACGCATCACTTGAGGCAGAAAACAGGTCAACGAGAGCCTTGTAAACGTTGTGGACTGCGTGGCCTGTTGATTCCGTAGATGCAGCTCCAGAATACCTTGACGAGCTGGGCCCCTGCGGCAAAGGGAGAGCAACATCCATAAGTATCGTCTTCACAGTGCTGAATATGCACAGAGAAATAAACACCCCTAGCCACTGCTTCGGGTTCTGGCTTGATTTTTCCGATACCACGAGATCGAAGGAGCTCAGGAACTGCAGAGTAAAGGACCTCAAGAGATGACTCCGGTCGGCAAAAGGAAAGTCGTCGGGCATTGGATTTCGAGGGTGAGCAGGCACCGGACGGATGGCTGGGCGCGGCTGGAGCACATCGTAAAACATGACCTCTCGAAGCAGCTGTTTCGCCCGATATAGGGTCGGGTAGTTCAGCATTTCCATGTCCCGGGAGGTCGAAAGCTGACCGCTGATGGTCAGGAGCTCGAGAAAGCTGTAGGCCGTGTCTTGGCAGTTCCAACTCGTAGCAAGAACCCGTAGGATCGGAGGCACCGCCGCCGTTTCGGGAGATATCTGATTAGTTGACCGTTGGCTCAAGTCTAGATCGCCTTCTGTCCACCAAAACGCGTCCTGGAAATCCACCCTAAATCCGCTAACAAATGGTCCACCCGATAAAGATGGATAAGTTCGGAATATGAAGTCATTTATGTTGCCTTGGCGAGGGTGGGGTGGTGTAATCGGCGTCTTTGCGGGCGGAGATGACAGTGGCCCTATTATCCGGTTAACCTGAAATGTCGTCGGCCTGGCGTGACGGGAGCTCTTGATACCTGGGAGGATCCTGTCAACCAGAGACACGACGGATCCGCGACAGCAGCCCAGATAGCTCCAATGAGCCTCGCTTTCTGACTGGGGAAGGTTGGTGCAGCATGTACAGGGGTTGTTCGTATCGCACTAGAAACATTGTGAGCCAACAGAGAGCCACAGCGGAGAAGCAGCAGCCAAAGTGCAAAAGATTCATACTTGTTTGTTCAGCGCTCGGCACCGGAGGCAGGGCTCGCTCTCTCGCAAGAGCTGGAGCTCTCCAATGGATTTTAGGCGATGGTGCCCAACTCGGGCTCTCTTCAGGGGGGGTAGCTGAGGGTCGACATCTGCATCGACCAAGTTTCGGACAAGCGGAGGGCGAGTGTCCGGGAAGTTGAAGCTGGTTGCCGAGTCTCTTGTCGCCGTGCTCGCCGTGGAAGGAGTCGGAAGAGGAAGAGGAGGCAGGTTTGTCGTCACCAGAGGACCTGGCGGCTGGGCGATGGGCATTCTGCTTCTCAGGATGTGGTCCGGGGGTTTTACTGGAGAGTGCTCTGTCGACGGCAAGGAGCGCCTGAGCCCAATGGAACCATCAGAATCTCGGGTCAGAGGAGATGCATGGAGTCGAGCATGATTGTCTCGATCAATCCGAGACGAAAATCCGTAAATGTAGTGGATACACTGCTCGTTCCAGCACTTGAAGGATGCCCGGGGAAAGGTCCGAGCCAGAGGAGCATCTCGAGATGTCAGTGGCGGAGTTGGTTGACCCTGGCGGGTCAGAGCGAGGTTCTTGTCAAGCCACGGGGCAAAGCCCGGTGGCGCTTTGTCTGTCGGATGACGGGTCAGGATGGCAGCCGTATCCAGAGCTATGCTGTTAGTTTTCTTTTTGGATTTGAGGACACGAAATTTTGCACTATTCATGTAGAAAGAATATGCTCAACTTACCTTGATGAGCAAAGGCCGCCTCAAGGCATTCGCACCGATACTGCAACGCCCGGGCCTCTTCGGCCTCCGAGAGTATCGGGATACGTGACGCAATACCTGGGGCGGGGATCAGTGAGCAGGATGAATCAGACAGAGGGAATTGGAGGGGCCAAGCATAAGCACAACCGGCTATTCGAGGAGAACCCGGGAGAGGAGCAGACGGGAAACAGAGATGGGACAAAACAAACCGTGACGATCAAAGGCGTCCTCGAGAAGCTGTCGCTTATGCCGCAGCATGTCAAGCTCGAGGGCAGCGTCGAAGATGACATCGCGGGCGTGCCGAGAGGGAGACGAGGCGAAGGATTTCGACCCCAAGTCAGCCGGAGCAGAGTCAGACACAGCGACAGCAGCGGAGGCAGGCGTAGGAGTAACAGTAGAAACAGCAGGAACAGCGGGGGCAAAGGGAGCTGAGGCATGTTGAAGCGGAACATGGACATGATGGACGGCGGCGGCTGCATCGAGGTTGGGCTCCGGACCGGACATGGTCGACGGAGCGGACTCATCCCTGCTCATATCTGGTTCTGGTCACCTCATCTCGTCTCGTCGTCTTGTCGAGGGAGAGGTATCGTGCTGGGCTGGGCTGCCGAGCATGAGCATGACGGGCTTGTCAGACTTTTTGCTGGCGGGAAGCTATAGTCGACCGGCGGCCATTGCCCAACGCAGACGCAGGGCACACGACAAGACCAGCAGGCAAAGCAGACCAGGGCGAAGGCGAGGCCGGGGAGCCGGCGGGTGACGGGGAAAAAGGCGAGAACCAGAACTGGAGACGGGAACGGAATTCAGTCCTGAGGCTCTGGCAGAGAGGTGGAATCAGTGTGAATGGAAGAGCTAGGTTTTATCGACGGACACGACATGGTGCTGGGGCCCCAGTCGCCGCCCTTGGGACAAGAAGTGTGTGTGAGAGAGAGGACGGTCGACGGAGACAGAGAGTGAGCAAAGGTGGGGCAATCCCCCCGTCACGGCAGATTTGGAGATAGTGCCGGCGACGATGCGTGTGGCCTGGGCTTGGGAAAACCCTTGGGAGCCTTGAAAGAGTGGCTCTTGGGCAGGGAACTACTAGGGACAGCCAGCAGGGAGCTTAGGGACCGCGAGGGGACCCTGTAAGGTGTAGGCGAGCATGTATGTAAGTGCCAACGGGCAAGGCGAGTTATACCTCGCTCTCATGGGGCAAGGTACCGCCGTAGGGCAATGGCACGACATGGCACGGCATGGTATAGGTTCGTCATGTTTTATGTACCTCGGGGTTAAAGCACGGCAACGGTGAGATGTAACGGGCGGGCATTGGGCAAAACAAAGAGAAACAAGAGAAGCTCCCGGGAGAGCAGACGCAAAGAGAGGCCCGCTTCTTTTTACCTGCCAACTAAGAGAGACAGGCGCGGTATAGCCCGAGCCCGAGCCCGAGCCCCAGCTGAGCACTCGAACCAAGCGTTGCAAGTGTGGATTCCTGCTTCTCGCTCGCCTCGTGTGTTCAGCTGAATTAGTGATTGACTGACGGGGACTTTGCTCGCCAAGCGTGCAGGCCAGAGAGACCCGAGAGACCATGTGCAGCGTCCCCATCGCCGACAGCAACGGCAGGGCAGCGGGGATCCAGCAACCGGCCCCGGTCCCGGCCACGAATACACATGTATCAGCACGAGGGGAGCACGAGCGTTTCCAACCCACACCTTGCCTGCTCGCCGTCAACCCGCGTGCAAGCCCCCGTTTTCCCTAGTGAGCCACAGGAGAGCCACAGGCCGGTCATGGATATGGAGTAGCGCGAGTGTGTGTGTGTGAAGTTGTGCGCGCGTGTGTGTGGTGTACAGGCTTCGGTGGTATTCTTCTGCTCTGCGTGTGTGGCGCCCTGTCGAGGGAGCCCTGTCGCCCACTCGCACGTTAGCCCTGCTTGCCCTGTCATGGAAGGTGCTTCAGCAGCCTGAGGAGCCAGGGGGGTGGGCATGCTGAGAAGAGCTGGATGAAAAGCCCCATGTCGGCCGATGTAAGAGGCACCGCCTGATGTTACAGTAGCTTGTGCCACAGCGGTGGACGACTGGTGGTTCTGGTGGCTCGGCGTTGGTGCTGGCGGTGACGTCCGGGACTTTCAGTCGTTGCTTCTTTTCCCTCACCTAGTGCGCCGTTCATGTCTCGCCTTGACCCGGGCGGGGCGGATTCAGCGCAGCACACGCGTCGGGCTGATGAGCAAGGGTTCACTATGTCCGTGAGAGTTTCGTGTGGGGCGCACACGGACGGGTTAGTGACGGCGGGAAGCTCTCTGAGCGGGAAGCCTTCGGGAAAGGCTTTTTGCTTGGGTAGCGGCTAGACGGGCACAGGCTGGGCTCATGTACGTGTGTGAGTGTGCGTACATGTACCGTATGCATTGTCAGAGTGATCCAATGCAGGGTACCTCGAGCCAGCCGCCGTCAGCTTGCTCGCTCAGGGTTCGAGCCCAACAAAGCTGCAGTTGCATCTTTTTTTCCTAAACCAAGAAGGCAGGTAAACAGTGAAGGTACATGGCTTAGCTTTACCCGCGAAGGCTAGCGGTGGGAAGCCCATCCAAGCACAGGAGCCCGAGAGCCAAAGGGAACAGAGGAGAAGAGACAAGAGATGAATCGAGATGATGACCAAGACGTCCAATGGGAGCGACAGCGGCAGCATGGTGCCACCCACAGAGGGTCCCCTGCTCTGGGTCTTGACGGACGCTACTGCGTCTAGTTTCGTCTGCCGCGGTCCTACTTTTTCTCTCCATGTCTTTTTTTTTTTTTTTTTTTTTTTGCCTCACGGGTTGATTGCCTTGGTTGATCATTACTGCTAGGCTCTATATCATCTCGGTGAGATGGGCATTTTGGAGATTGAAAAGGACGTGATGAGAAAGCCAAGGGCGACTAGTGCGTGTCACGAGTCGACAGTGTGGCTTTTTCAGAGATGAGACGGAGTTCTAGATACAATAGCGACCTGTAATAAGCGCAGGAGGAAAAAAAAAAATTAAAAGAGCGGTTGCGCTTTTGAGTTGTGGTAGTGTGAACGCGTGTTAGTTCCCGGTGCCGGATAGTCGTTGCGATGGAGACGTGGGGGGGAAGAGACAAAAGTGGCTTGTCAGTGTCTTGCCTCTGCCTTGCCACGTCTGTCCGTGCTCCATGCAAGCGGATGGGCGTGGACCGTGCCCCCGTCAATCAATTGATGGATGGGTCAGTCAATCAACGACTGGCTAAATGGATTACTCAATGGCTGAATGGCTAATTGCCCTTCTCGGTGGGTGATGATGATGATGATGACCAAGGGACGAAGATGGGGGTGGATTAGCGGTCCCGGCGAGATGAAACCCTCGGGGCTTCGTCATCCTGGAAACTGGAGAAGGAAAAAACAAAAAACGAAAGAAAAAAAAAACAAACCATGACCGCTAAAACCCTAGAGGCTCTTCGGGGATATGAGTGAAAGAGGGGGGAAGGGAAAGTCAAAGACAAGATGAGACATCCCGACATGGGGCCCTTGAGCGCGGAACCGTTGAGTTGGGGCTGCGCACTGGCCGTCACGCGATCCTCGCTTATTCACAGTCGCCGTGCCCTTGTCGCCGTCCCAGTTGCCTCAAAAAGCGGCCAAGATGCTGACCTGCGTGCGGGTTTCTTCCGGAGCAGTTGCCAGAAACCGACAGCCATGCAGTCAGGCTTCTCGATCTCGCAACCGCGCGGAATTGTCCCCCTAGATATCTAGTACAAACCAAGGCCGGGGATAATGTACAGCTACCTGCTAGGTACATGCGTTGTCCCGTATACGTACCGCTGCTCTGTGCTCCTCGACGGATGCTACCTAGGAAGTACTTCTCTTTCCGCTTCCCAAGAGCTCAGACCGTATCAATCATGGACATGGGTACGGGGTAGAGGGTCCCCTCCCCCCCTCATCCCATCCCATAGGTAGCTTGACCTCCAACACCCTTGCTCGCCATGCCAAAGCCATGCCATTGCCATGCTCTTGTTCCAGCCTGGCTCAGCTGCAAAATTACACCACTTGGTCCCCAGAGCTTTAGCCCTGCTGGGATCCCCCAAGCCAGGCCTGAGCCACGCTGCTGGGGCGCAATCCTTACTCATCTCGCATCTCTCTGCCCTGCCACGGGGCGCTAGCTCCATCACACATCCACTGCTCCTCGCAACCGTAACCGCATAGTACATTACAGACGCACGACTGACTGCATACAGATCTACCGAGTACCTCCCCTCCACCCATCCAAGAGGGCTGACCGACCTGGAAGTCACCGGCCACCAATTGAACCTGCAAAGGAGGCACCTTGCCAAGCCCGGTCTCGCGCGCTGTCTGCCTGCGCCCAACGCACCATCCGCCATCCACCATCCACCACCCTCCACCCTCCACCCCACGCCAGCCACTTCTCCCTCTCCTCGCTTGCCATCAACCCACAAGCCACAGGCAGCTTTTCGCTTCCCGGCGGGCCACCTACCCTGTGGGGTCTCGTGCTGGGTTGGTCGCCTACGGGTGACACCGGTGGTGGGAGGGTTAAGACCCAGAAGGGAAACATGGAGGATGCGACAATTTATTTCATCAAGGACGTAGCGCACCTCTGACAGACACACAGAATGACATGCCATAACCCACCGACAGGCCGGGATACGCCACGAACATGGTGCTTTGGATCCTCCCAAGTCCCTCGGGTGCCCGTTTTTTACGCAACAAGAATCACCTGGTCAAGAAAACGACAGCCCAATTGTGAATAAGTAAATGTACGTATTATAGAGTTATATAAGGTAAAGGCTGGACTGCTGCTTGTCATGTGTGGTATAACGCCGACGCAAGTTCGTACCCATGCTGTAGCTCATGTTGAAATGGCTTTCTCCCCTTTTGGCCATTCACATCATGGTGGGTTGAGCTGGTAATTCTGTATCATCATGAACATAACAAGAAAAACAGAAACGGAAGACGAAAAGCTTAGTGAAGGAAGAATGGGCGGGAGAGGCAACGTCCTTGGTCAGAAAGCAAAGAAAAAGGCGGAGGAGCGTGCAAAGAGGGGGGCGGCAGCAGATGGAGAAAGCAGAGAGGGAGAGGGAAAAAAAAAACAAGGTCGGCCAGCTGAGAAACCTGAACGCCCTCCCTCCTCCCTGTATCTTCTCATGCATGCCCAAAGCCACTTGCCGTCATCTCTCACTCGTTCAATCTCTCACTCACCCGTGCACAACTCGTTCCAACATGTTCCCCTTTGCTTTGGGCCGCTTCTCCGATGCGGCCTCGGACTCTGCGCCTCGGCCAACTGCCGGCGGCTTCACATGCGTCACGCATTTACTCAGTGCGCCACCATGTTTTCTCCCTCAGTGACATTTCCTTTCCGGCCGCCTCGCGGCTTCCATCAGTCTCGGCCTTGTATTGCCAGTACTCGTCCAATCGCAGCTCAGCATACGAGGCATAGTCAAAGTCGATCTCGGAGATGATGGACTGGATCAGCGACCAGATTCCCCAGTAGAAACCGGGCACTCCGCGGTATACGTCGACCTCTTGCATCAGCTTGACAACTTCCTCCTCCTCATCTACCGGCTCCCCGGTGAGCTTGAAGTATGTCTTGACGTACTCCTGGATAAAAGCGCGACGTTGGGCCTGGGTCGGCACCAGCGTGTAGTCGCAGTCGTATCCTACCCACTCGGCGAAATGATTGGCAATATCAAACGCCACAGGCGATGGCGTCGCATACTCATAGTCGATGAAACTCACCGATGTCTCTGCACCCTCCTCGCGGTGGATGATGACATTGGCACACAACAAATCGCAGTGAGCAAAAACGAGCTGCATTGCACATGGTTAGCCCCGAAAAACACACCCTTCTATTTTCTCATTCTTGCATGTTTAGCGCATTGTGTTAACATACCCCGTTTTGGCCCAGTCCTGGACGCTGGCTGAGTTTCTGAATCAGCTCTTCCAGTTCGCGCTGCAGCAGAGCCTGCCTCTCGCGCTGGGCATCAGTGTCGGTGGGCAAGGCGAGAATCCACTTCTGCATGGTCGTCCAGACGTTTGGTGGTGGCTTGCCTGGGGCCGCGTTGTTGATCATGTCGGTGTGTGAGTTTTGCTGTCCATCTCCGTTGGCATGGCCGTTGGCGTCGGAGCTGGAGTGGCCGTTAGTGTGGCTGTTGGGGCCGCCGTTCTGGCCGTGAACGGGGCCGGGCAGGCAGGGCACTGTCGCGTGCCACTGGGCAAGGCGGCGGGCAACGGCGGTCA
Source organism: Calonectria pteridis (assembly GCA_022837005.1). Taxonomy (NCBI): domain Eukaryota; kingdom Fungi; phylum Ascomycota; class Sordariomycetes; order Hypocreales; family Nectriaceae; genus Calonectria; species Calonectria pteridis. The sequence goes on along the minus strand of JAKZGU010000026.1, from coordinate 357,104 downwards.
GGATGGGAGGGTCGCTGAGATCCTGGGCGCGGGCAGCTTTGCCGGTGATGTAGCGGTACAGCATGCCATTTTCGAAGCGAGCGAGCAGCTCCGTGGCGAGGCCGTGTCTCCAGAGCAGCTCGTGGTTTGCGGCCTCGCGCTCGCGGTCGATGATGACGGCGGTCCCGTGACCGAAGGCCCGGAGCAGGATGGACTCCCGGTCAACGTCTTGCTTGGACAAGCCGGGCCGGCGGTTGACGGCCTTGAGCAGGGTGTTGGTAATGCCGTCGGTGAAGCGCACAAATTCTACATGCGAGTCTTCACTGGCCCAGTCGGGCACCAAGGTCAGGATGAGCTTGAGGGCAGAGTTTTGAGAATCATTATTGTCGTAGGAAAGGGGGAGGAAGGGGACGTGGCCGTGCTGGCCGCCGTTGGGAGCCGACGGCGACATGGTGGCAGGCGGAGAGGAGATACGGGGGATGGAGGGGGACGGGTGGCGGGGATGGTTAGGGGGCAGCGACCGACGAACGGCGGGAGAAGCACGATGCAGCGCGATGCAGAGCTATAGAGACGCAGTGCCAGGAGGACTAGAGTGCCAAGGCAAGGCCAGTGAGGGTTCTGGAGGTGAGAAAAGACGAGAAAAAAGAGACCACGCAGCCGTCAATTCGTTCTCATTTCCAGGGGTTCAGGGGCAGCGTGGGTGGGATCCGGGACCGAGAGACGACGGCCGGCGGACGTAGACGGTGGAGATGGGGGCGCCGGAGGCAGGACTGGCGATGAGACGGGGGCCCAGGCGGCGAGACGGGAGGGTAAGCTGAGGCTCAGACGACGACGACGACCGGGCGGTGATGGGGCGGGATGAAGCTGGTAGAAAGCACACGACCTGTTGCCCTTCCAGTCGGAAAACAAGACGGTGTGTTGTGTGGGCAATGCTGAGGAGCGGGTGGGCCAGTGAGATGGACGGTCGAGACCATGTGAAGACCGTTTGCCGCTACCCGTTTGCCAGGATCGCTTGAACAAGTAGACGAGCGATCGGGCGGAGGGGGAGGGGGAGGGGTTAGGGGAAACCCAAAACAAATGGCCCAAGGCGAGATCTCCGTGAGGTCAAGGCGCGAGTGATGAATAGATTATTACCGCCTGCCAGAACCCAGAACCGGGAGGGAGGAGTGGTGGTGGTGGTGGCAAAGGGGGAGCCGTGACGCAAGACACAGACAATGGGGGAGAAAGTAGGACAAGGAGGAAATCGTCGCCGCGAAGATCAGGCTCCGGCATTCCCAGCTGCTAATGTTGGTAATTACGAGAGCACCATACGTTGCGCAAGGTTAAATTGTTTACATTAGCACACACCTCCCGTTGTGTTGGGGATTCTGTTGGGCTGGACCATTCATTTCATTTTACGCTCCCTCGCTCGCGGGTATTTCCACTCGTACATTACGGGGAAACAGGCATCGCCCTTTTTTAGCGGCACATTTTCACACCGAAAGTTGGCGTACAGACGGGAGGAACTCGTTGCATCCCATGCCCGACATGTGATTCTGGGGACTCAGCCCTTGGCTTGCCCAGACAGGGAAACCGCCCGGTTGTGCTCGGAATCCGTCCCGTCTTGTGCAGTCCCAGGCATCCTCCAATCCAGTGTCAGCGCCTTGTATGTATTGCCCTCTAGTACGACCCGCTAGAGCACAAGAGCCCACTCGCTGCTGAGCTCCTTTTCCTCAACCGAAAGCTGCCATCCAGGCGCCAGGGCCCGGGAAGAAGCTTGGACCTTGTAAGTTTTTTTTTCCATTCTTTGCAAGGGGATCGTGGTCTGGACCTTAGCGACGGCCGCCAATCGGCGCCACACTCTCCAGCCCCCTTTCGAACTTGGACAAATGTGGCGCAGCTCATTCCCAGTAGTACCACTCCGTGCCATATGGAGAGCATCAACGTCAACTCATTATCATCTCCACAGTCGCGGGAGCTCTACCATTGGGTCGCCATCAACCACAGTATCATCATCTCTCGTTAGGAGGGCAGGCGCATCGTCTAGTTCCGTAACTCCATCATTGAAGATACTGTGCGCGCCTGCGAGACCATGTGACTCGCACCATGGCAAACCCATTCATTACTAGCGACAACTTCCTCGCCATCGCTCTTGTCATTAACCGCTCGCGCGACGGCCCCGCCTTCGTCTTTCATTATCCTCCTCATGTGCAGGCAGGCTCTGGCCCTTCCAAGGCACCAGTAGACCTCGAAGATATCCTCCTTGAACGCCTCTCCCAGCAAGCGCACCAGGACATTGACGACGACGGTGCGGCCCTGAACCAGGATCGCAATCCGAATGAGCACTATTTCACCGAGTCTGGAACCCAGATTGTACCATGGGAACGGGTCGCCGGGTTCCCTGCCCGCGACCTAGCAGGAATTCTGACTCCTGCGCGGTCTTATCATAAGCGTCTTTTCCAGCTGTCACTGGACCCCCTCTACTGCGTCTCGTATCCAATCCATGTACCCGAAAACGGCAAATGGAAGAAGCCCAAGAAGACGGCTAAATCGTCTAAGCGCTCTGCCTACACTGATGACTTAGCTGCTTCTCATGAGGCAGAAAGCTCCGTCACTGGTAGGATTGCTGAGCCCGCGTCAAAAGAGAAGCCTTCGGTGAAGGAAAAGGATGGGAAAAAGGATGAGGATGATGAGAAGCGCAGCTCCATGACCATGTTCAACCTTGTCTTCATCCTTAATCCCAAAAGCACCGAAGTTAAAGAAGTTGTCGAGGCCGTCTACGACCACATTATTAAAAAGGTTAGCAAGGCTCTCAAGTATAGCCAACAGCACAGCGAGTTTGTTTGGAAAGAGTCGAAACGCATATTGGTAGCAAAGGACAAGGCCCGGGAAGAGCGTATGTTATCCATCACATGGAATTTATTTGAATTTGTTCGACGGCTAACGATCAATTTAGGCAAAAAAATGAATGTGCTCTGGAGAGAGATTCTTCAAAGCTCATCCCTCGCTGCAGCCATCCACGACGTATATGAGGCTGTGTCCCAGAATAGGATTGCAACACTCCACCTCGAAACTGCCGCAGGCTCACTGACGCCCTCTGTGCAAATTCCTGTTCCATTCTATGTTGATGACCTTCCCCAAGGTGAAGCGGCAGGTCAGCGTGGTCTCTGGCTAACCACCTCCAACTCATTCATAAGCCAGGAACAACTTGAGGAACCTGGGTTTCTTGACCGCAACTTTGCACTCCTCTTGATTGATGATGAAAAGAAGATAGTATCGGAGTTACAAGCCGACCCAGACCCCACAACCGCATCCATGGTCGAGTTTGTGCGGCTATCGAAACCAACCATGTCGTACGTAACTCCATGGCAACAGGACATTCGAGCCCCCATCCCCCATTCTCCGCTAACTTCGGCCACATAGCTTCTACCAAGTGGGCCAGAGCAACATCCTTACCCTTGGCCAGGTCCGCAAGTATGCACAGCACTTCATCTTCTGGCGACGTGCCATTGCCATCCCGCCGCTTCACGCTAGAGATCAATACATAGGATCCCCTAATGCCGACTTAACCCGGCTGCCGCAGGATGCAATCGAATGGCGCGAGACGTTTCCACTGGCGCCGCACCTGCCCAACTTCCTTTCTGACCTTTCCCAGTGCCCCCGCCATTACAAGCACTTCTCGCCGAGCAAGGCCCACCGTCCCACCTACCTCCTCATGCTCGCCTGGCTAATGAGACGCGGCTGGGTCACCCAGCTGTGCACCTTTGCCTACGTTGTCGTTTGGCCAGAAATTCTCTATGAGGTCGAATATGAAATGGAAGCTGAGGAACTGCGCGCTGCTGCCGACGCAGATGGGGCCCGCTCCGAGGATTCTTCTGGTGCCAGACCGCCCCGCACCTCCGAGTCATCTGAAGATCATTCCGGCACCGACGGCTCCCATGTCCCCACCATGACGGAGCAGGCCGCCGAGAAGGCCCGCCTTGAGCGCATCGCTTCCAAAGCCCACCGCGAGGCCGCGGAAAAGGCCACGGCTCACGCTCGCAAGACAATCCCCATTGCCACGGCCCATCCATCTGTCAACGACCACGCGCACCTCGCTGGCCTAACACCACACATCATCCTAGACGCCAAAAAGGCCACCGGCAAGGAATCACGCTATCTCTCTGCCATCGCTCGTCGCTTCACTGACGAGAAGATCCGGGTCTCCTGGGGGCAGTTTTCCAAATACTTTGATGGGCAATGCGCTCTTGAACGCATCGCCCTGCAGGAAGACAGGAAACGCAAGGAGGTCTGGAACCAGCTCACCGCCATGAGCGAGTACCTCCTCTGCACACGACACTGGTGATCAGATCATGTAATCTTGACACATGTCTAAGATAGCATAGCGAACCTCTGCGAAAGAAGTAGGCTGCGTGGATTTTATAGTACTCTATCTAATGAGGGAAACAAAGAGAGCATCTATAGAGTTGGAAATGTAATTGTATAATGAATAGCTCGCACTTGGTATCTGAGCAGAACACAGCAATAAAAGAAGCAGTAAAACTATGATAAATACACAAATGCTGAGATGCCTGATGCTCGGAGTCCCGCCCGAGAAATCCAAACGCAAGTAAGGGTATCATAGGCCCCGTTGCCGGAATCCATCAAGCAGGACCGACTACCCAGCAGTCCCGTCCATTAATGAATAGCAAAATGCAATAATAAAAGAGCCAGACAATGAAGAAAAAAGTCCAAATGCCCCATTCTCCATCACCACCGTCATCCACCACACGTTCAGCACAAAGGTATCGCAACGCAGAAAAGCAATGATAGCCCAAATAAAATAAAAAGAACCAACAACCTTGAAAAGCAGAAGGAGAGAAAACGGCTCAGATATGCCCCAGCGCTGTATAAGCCTGCCTATATACCATACCGATACCCACGCCCTGACACGCCATGTCCGCTCCCCAAGGAGAAATCATGCTAAAAACAATAACTAAAACAAACTTTGCTGGATCGCATATCAACCAAACGCCGGAGAAGCGACAGCCCTTAAGGCGGTGCTCCTAAATGCTGGGCAAAGCCGAAGACCGGAGCGACGATGCCATGATGATGCCAACGCCAAAGAAAATGATGCTGAGGATGAGAGTCGTTTGTTCGCATCCTGCCAAAGATCCCGTGCTCAGCGGGTCATTTGTGCTGTGGAACCACGTCAAGAAATCTGATCAGGTGAAGGATGTGAACTATTGAGTAAGATCCATATCATACTCATCCTCCTCCTTAAAGTCGAGAGCTTGTCCGTTGTCTTCGGGCTCGTGCCAGAACTGGTTGGTGTCTCCAATATCACCGGCGATGATGTCTCCATTCTCGTCTGGGCTGATGGCGATGGAATCAACATTGCCGCCGGCGCTGTTGACAGGCTCACCCCGATAGTCGGTATGGTGGGGCACACGAAGGCCAGACCCAGCGGTACGAGAGTACGAAAGGGTGCCGTTTTCGTTCTTGGATAGGGCTTCCATGAGCTCAGTTTGCATGCGTCGCTCATCTTCGGTTAGCTCAAAGGGGAAATGGCCGCCGAGCTCGGCGATGGTGTTCATCATCTCTTCTTGCTGTTGAAGCTTTAGGTGGAGCATCCACATGAGATCTCGAGTCCAGCTAACGGCACCGTTGAGGATGTCACCCTTGTTGGGGCCCTTGTCCTTCTCCTCGAGCGGAAGCCCAGTGGTGATGTTACCGGCGGTGGATCCGGCGGCTCTTCGCGCGCCAGGTCCGGCAAGACTTGAGGTAGCCTGGGTGGGGCTGGGGAGTCCGGTCAAAGTCGGAGAGAGCGGGGTGCCATTCTGGATCAGCTTGCGGATCTTCTCATCCTCGAGACGATGGGTGGGAACCAGCCTGCTGAGGTCTTGTATCCTCTCGTTGATGTTGTCACGTCGGCGTCGCTCAACCAAGTTGTGGGACTCTCTGCGTCGCTTCCGCTTCATCTCTTGAGAGGAAACCGCGCTCGGGGCCACGCCGAGCTTGGCCGGCATCGAAGTGCCACCCTTGAGCATGACTTCGCTGATCTGGTTCATTGAAGGCTGCATAGGAGAGGAGAAGCCGGAGTTGTAAGAGGCAGGGATGCTGCCGGTGGGTGTGTTCATCCACTGACCAGAAGGCGTCTTCTCGTGCATGCCGCTGGTTCGGATAGGCTGCGCGCCAAAGCCCTGAGCGTCCTGCGAGTTCATGGGCATACCATGAATGGTGGCAGTCTTGGGTGTCATGGGACTGCGGCTGGCGGATGCTTTCCGCTGCATCTGTTGGGACATCCGAGCGCGGGCCTTTAGATAGTTCGGATCATCGGGGTTCATGTCGGCCAAGGGAGAGTTGGAGTAGGAGAGCGGGGAGTGCAGAGAGGTGCCGAGGGAGTGAGCTTGCATCTGCTGGCGGAACTGGTTGTTGAAGCCAGTGGCATACGGACTCTGGATCGGGTCTCCGTCCGGCGTGTTTGAATAGCCGTTCATGTGAGACTGGGCGAATCCTCCCTGGGAGAAACCCATGTTCAGATTTGAAAAGTCCTGAGGCTGGGCCTCGGGGGGGCTGCCGAGGCCATCAAGTAGCTCATCGTCGCCGAACAGGGCGGAGCCACTGGAAAAGCCGTTGGTGTTGTTGCCGGAATTCGAGTTGAAGTTGTTGTTGTTGCCGTTGTTGTTGAATGAAGCGGAGTAGCCGCTGCCCATGGCAAGGTCGTTAGGGTCGATGCTGCCGGCGTTATGGCCGGAGCCAAACTGGTTGAAGCCGTGCTGGGCCATCGTTGGCGACGGCAGTACTTGGCTGTGGGGAGATGGTCGGAACGGAGGTTGGTGCCCTAGAGTAGAGGGTGTGGCGAGGGCAGAGTAATGTGGGCGTGCGCCGGGTTGATTTAAAAACCACAGGGCGGCCGCAGTATTATGATATTTGCTTGGTGGCCTGGCAGAAGCATTGCATCAGCATCAGCATCGGCGAGAATAGGAGCGAAGCTGCAACGAAGCGGGGGGCGGCTGAGGAGGCAGCCTCGGGAAGGGAATGTGGCCAGCTGGAATGCCACTTGCAGCGAGCGCCAAGGGCGAAGAGTGAAGACTCACCTTGTGGGCGGGAGTTGAAGGGCGATCAAGGGAGTGCAGCGGGTGGGAAGCACGGTGTTACTTGAATGCCATCAAGAGAGGTCGCAAGGAGAAGAGGAGGCGACACAGACGGATATGAGGGGAAGCGACGTCGGAGTTGGTGGTCTGTGATCGGTGGTCGCAAGAGAATGATTGTGGGTGGTGAGTCTGAGTCGGAGTCGGAGGGAGGCGGGTGGAGGAGCTTCGTGGTTGAAATGGCGGGCAGCAGTGGACACTCAGGCCAGGTTCTGGGGGGGCGTAAGTGTGGGTGTGGGAGCGAGCCCGTGGATGAGTGGGTATGATGTGGGAGCACCAATGTGGGATTTGCAGTGTGGGCTTGGGGGAGGGGAGGGGGGGTTTCTTTGGGGTACGCACGGCCTTGCAACAGCGTAGGGTGGTGCTAACCCCAGTGGAGTTGTTAGAGGGTTAGAGTGGAGGGCTTAGGGGTGGTTTGGCGCAGCAGTGTTGTAGCGGTGTTGGAGTGGTGATGGTCCAACTAGGAAGAATAAGGGATTCGCGGTCTCGCCGGGCTGGGCGGGTGGGTATCTTGTAACGGGATGGAGGCTGTAGTAGGTTAAGGAGGAAGCGGGAGGCAGAGACAAACAGCGACGCCTCAGGTTAGTTAGGGCCGTCGGGCTCTGACTCTGGCTCTGACTCGGGCTTTGGCTTTTCTTTGAGACTGAAGGCTTCCAGTCCTGGCTGAGGCGCTAAACGAGGTAGGCGGTGTCCGGCGTTGGTTCACGAAGGTGGCTGTTCTTGGAGTGGTGGCCACCAGTCAGCGTGGGTGCGCGGGCGGGAGGATGAAAAGTGTAGGGTACGAACATGGCCAGCCGGAGCCAACACACAGCCAACGGCCGCCGGTGGGAAGGGGAGACGGAGTAGGTGGAAGAGAGGGAGAGGGAAGCGGAGCGGGGGGTGACGGAGACCGAGGAGGGGTATAGTAGCAGTGGTTGTGACAGTGTAGTAGGGAAGCGGAGCGGTGATGGATTTATGTGACGAGTGATTGGGATGGGGAGTTGGAAATGGCTCTTTTTACTCACCACTAGTTCGGCGATGACACTCGGGCACCATGGAAACAGTCGCTTCTGTTCGGGTGCGTCGGGAGAGAGACGAGGGGGGTTGCACAGCCCGAGAAAGCGAGCAAGAACAAGAACAAAGGACGATGACGATTTGGGTCTGGGAAAGAGCAGGAAGGGTGGTAGTGGTATTGTAGACGGCTCTCAGTGCTCTCACGTCTTGTTTCCTTCAAGGGCAAGGGGGGTGAGCAGGCAGCGACTAAGTCGAGCTAAGGCAGTGAGAGATACCTTGGTTTTGTACGGGATGCTGAGCCAAGTAAAGGTAGTTCTGCTTCGGGTCCGGGACTTGGGGCGCAAGCCAAAGTCCGCTGGTCTTCGTAAAGTTATACCTAGGTAGCCAAGGGCCAGGGCAGGGCGGGGCAGGTAGTGACCAATCGGTGAGGCTGAGAGATGTGAAATAACTGACCGGGACACGCGGGGATCCCAAGGTGAGGTGAGGTGAGGAGGTGCGAAGCAGGGGAGGCAGTGAGGATGACCGTCAGTAAAACGGGCGGGCGTCTCGGATTCGAGTTGGAGCCGGCAACGAGGCCAACGGGATACGGTTATGATAGGCGTGCGCTTGACTGTCCAAGGGCGAAGTATCCGGCAGGCGGTCTGACGTTTTTATCGTCTCTTGGTGCGGCGCCACAGGCTGATGGCCGACAGTGGAGAGCAGAAAGCCGGGCCGTCAGGAATGGAGCCAGAAGAGACCAGGTCTTGTAGGAGGGATGAAGCGCGTAGCAGAGCTGACAGTGACCGCTTCTTGCCGATGGCTTGTTTCCTTGTTATTGGACTGGGCGCAGAGTCTGAAACCTGGGTACTTCCAAGGTAGGAGAGGTGATTGGCGGTGGGGTGTTTGTAAGTGGTTGGTGTGGGCGCGATGTCAAGCTGGCGGACTGGAACGGTGGGTGGTACCAAACGTTGCCTTCTTGGCTCTTGCGTTCTCTTGTTTGCTCTGATACGTTTGTCCTTCACGTTGCGATGCGCTATGTCACCAAAATTTCTGCAAGATCAGATCAACTCAGATGAGGTACCGAGCCCATGCAATTTATACTCGCGCCAGCTGGCTAAAAATACTATCCCTCCCTCAGAAAGTCATCTGTACAAAGGTCGTCATCTTCTGACCGACCAAGCCCAAGGTACAACCGACGAGTTTTTGGGGCCTTGGGCATTTTGGCTGCGATCGAGCAGCTAGTGCCAGGATACTAGTGGTGGTAGCCAAGGAAGCCCAACATCCCCACCATAGCTCTCGATGCTGAACGAAGCCAGTCTCGAAAGAGGCCATGTGTGTGTGGGCGCCGAGCTCAACGTGACTCGAGATTTAAGACACCAAGGCGAACCCAGCGCTGCACTCGGAAACGACTCATCGGGATGCTGCATACAATCAACACCCCCCCCTTTCCCACTTCGCCTCCCCCTTGCGCGGTCATGCGTTGGGGGCTTCCCAACCTTTACGTCCTTGGAGGCCACGCGCCTCTTGGACGGACACCCTCTTCTTGATTCCTCTTTTGCGCAGAGCATACCATAAGCACGATGATGATAGCCCGATGAGGGCGCGGGCAGGCAAACGAGCTTAATCCCCAGGCCCACGACCCAAAATGAAAGGCCAGCCGTGTGCCTTGTATACTACGTGAGCAAACGCCCATGCTGCCTACATACCTGGTCTGGCCTGCCTTGCCATGGCATGGCATCGAGTTGCACCTAGCGATGCAGTCCTACGTAGGAACCCACGGCACCAACGGATCGCGTCCGGCCCTCCACGGTCCGCTCCTCGTAAATCAAAGTTAACCATCCCGGCAGTCCGCCTCATGCACCTCATTCTTGCAGGGCTTATCTCTCGGCTCCTTGCCCGCCTTGAGTGGTTGCGCCCATGCGGCCCGGGGAGACTGGAGCTGCCACAGCTCCTATAAGAAACGAAGCAACTGCTTCAAGGTCTGGAGCTCCAGCCGTGGGAGCTAGATCCCGGAGCCCCAAGCCTCGTCCCAGTCTCCCCTCGTCAGCTTCCCAGGACTTTGGGTCGCCATCCGCTCCGTTCCCGGGGTCTTCCACGTTGCTGCTCACCACAGCCGGAGGCTTCGCTCCAAGCCATTCCCATCCCGGTGGAACCTGTCCTCCCACAGTTGCCGGCGCTGTTGAAACTGGACATGGTGGGCGGGTAGGGATGACCAGGGCCTGGTCGCCTTTGCTGTTTTGGGCCGTGGCCGGGCCGTGCAGAAACGCCGTGGGAGTGACGGCACGCACTGGAGCGCGGGAGGCTACCAATCATGTGGCCCCCACTAGTAGGCACCATCGCCGCAAGGCCAGGCCTGCAGTTGGCCGGAAAACACAGTGCTGCTGGAAACGTGCCAATGATAGTACATGCCAACCCTTCCAACGACATCCGGCTGCTATTCACAGACCACACCACCCCCAACCCAGCGAGCTAGTGCCGGCCTCCGCATCCACATCGACGACACGAGTTCCCCAGCCTTAGCATCTGTCCTCTCTACGTTTGCTCGCCCACGCTGTCGCCCATCGCCCATCGCCCATCGCCCATCGCTCATCTCACGTCCTGTGTCGTCATCGTCGAATTTCGTGCGCAACGCGCGGCCACCTGTCCAAGCCTCGATCGCCGACTCTCTCTATCTCCGTTGCCTATCCCCCAACGGCGTAATCATCGCCGACAGCCCCTACAACGTCCGTTCCCCCCCCCTTCCGATATGCCGTATATCATACAGTCCGTCGACTGACCAGATAGCTATAGTGGATCTCACGCCCTCTGCTCCGAGTCTTCTCTCATCGCGTCCTCGACGCGCTTGCGCACTCCTCCCACCCTCCACCACCATCGCCATCTTGCGCGCGCGCGCCCCGATCGACGTAGCCGTTCCGTCCCCCGTTGAACCCGCCTGCACCCCTGAGCCCCGCCGTCATGGCCTCGACATCGTTCCGAGACTCGATTAACTCCCTAGGCTGGAGCCGTCGCGATGAGCCCGTCAACACATCACGCCAGACTGGTATCCTGTCCTCGATCCAGAACTTGAACCCTTTCCAGAACAGCGGTTACGTGCGCCTCCCCACCACAGAAAGTGCCGGCGCCCCCCTGCCCCAACCCAGCCGTCGCGAGGAGGAAGAGGGCTGGTTTGTCCGTGAGTCAACCCGACGACACCTCGATCTGTGGCTCTTCGGCACCCCTGCAGCGGGACATGTGCATTGCATCCTAGCCATGCCTTAGACCATGCATGTGATGCGGATGACACGCCTCGTGGGCATGGAAGCTAACCAGGTTACAGTTAGTCGATGGGATCGATTGTTGGTGTTTGGAGCTTGCAACCTTGCTGCCCTGGCTTGTTTCGTCATATGCTTCACCCTCTTCCCGGTTCTGTCTTTGAGGCCTCGCAAGTTTGTCATCTTGTAAGTCAATGACCCATGCTGCTCATCTTCGCACTTGAAACTCTGTCACGCGTCCCGAGTGGTGCAACTGAGAAAAGTGACGTGACTACACCGCTTTCCATATCGTGATGTCGAACTTTTGGTTGAACGATGGGTCTCTGCGCTGGTGCTAACCGTCGTGCAGGTGGTCTGTTGGGTCTGCGATGTTTTTGGCATCTTTTGCAGCTGTAATGGGGCCTATGAATTATGTCTATCATCTCTTGTCAGCCCCTCGTCTCCCGTTCACTGCCGCTTACTTTGGCTCCATCATCATGACACTTGTTTTCGCTCTAAAGGTAAGCCAAGAGGCAAGGCTAAAATATATTGATACTGACCATTTCCCGCAGCTTCACAGCACGATTCTCACGCTCTTCTCTGCAGCCATTCAACTTGCCTGTTTGGCGTGGTATTTGGTCAGCTACTTCCCCATGGGTTCAACCGGTTTGCGCTTGGCCACCCAGTTTGGAGCGAGGCAAGCAACATCTTGGATGAGTGGCTGAGAAGGGAATGTGCATCCAATAAGCCCAGACGTGAGGGCTTGCCCGTTCTTGTAATATGATGCTGCACAGCGGTGTACGCTGTTGGCAGCAGTATTTGTAAACCATGATTGCAAAATAGTTTGTAACGTTAGAGCCAGCAATAATTGTTGAGATGTAGCTTCCGAGCGTGCATATTTAGGTGGGCACATATCTGTTACCAAGGTAATTTGATCCCTAGATTGCAGTAGAAGATAAAGGCCAGTGGGCCGTAATTTTCTTGCGATAAGCCAACCCAGTTTGGCAGCGAATCATGAGGTGAAGCAATAGACGGAGTGATAAAAAGAATCCGATTCCTAGAAATCCGCAACCCACATCGAAACACAAGTGCTATCAGCTTGACGTGGTGCTTCAAATTTGTGTTGTACAGTTGCCCATCATCGCCCAAACGTCGTTCGTTTCAAGCACTTGGACTACGCCACGGCCGGCGAATGATAGCACACGCCTTGCACCATGCAGAGCTCTACGATAAGCGAGGCAGACAAGCAACCATGGTATCAGATAAGGCCAGACGCAGCCCTTGTGACTTTGGACGTATGACTTGCCATCTAAATACACGACTAAATGGATGGGGTTGCGGATTGCTCCTGTTCAGCAATGCTAAGATGAAAGAAGCTAAACCCATATTGCAAGCTTAACGCACGAGACAGCCGCATGTCAGTTCATGTTGCTCTCTCATCGCACTCTGACACCGACGCTGTTCCCTTAATGACGTCATAAATTAGGGGGAAACATTTGGCCACTCGTGACAACTTCCCATGTGTCTATGATGAGGGCTATGAAGTTAAATTATATTTTTCGTATTATTGGTTCATGGTCTGAGTCGGCGGAAACTCAGACATCGCGAAAGCCCCGATTGACAAGCGGGCAAAGGACTTTGTCTGATTTCCGGCACTGGCCCACACGACTCAAGTCGAGGCACAGACCCCCAGCACTAAACGGGCAGGCTATCAAGTGTTGGGTCCAATGAACGTTGTGCCGGCTACCAGGAGGCGTGCAGGGTCTACCCCGAGTTTTTTTTTTTAACTGCGTATGAAAACTTCCGTCCTGCTGGGCTGCGGGGGGGGGGGAAGTGGGCATGTCAGAGAGCAAAGACGAAAAAAAAAAATCCATGTTTTCTCGGGCCAGAACCATGGGCCACACAATTCTGGCACATTACTCCTCACAAATCCCGGATCCCGGCCCGGAAATTGAGGTGCTCAGGCAGGCCGAGGTGGATGCGGAGGAGACCCGGAAATAGGTGCAGACCAGGCCAGGGCACTCACTCGTTCCTTCGTTTCTTCTTCTCCAAGCCCTCTTCCATTTCGAGCGTCATGCTGATTTCCTGTTGGGGGAAAACCTCGGGCTGCCACCGGGAGGTGCGGGATCGTAAGGTTATCTAACTGCCGCAAGGAGACGAGGGCGAGGGCCATATCGAAGCAATACGCAAGTTTATCGTCATAATTATCTCGGCAGACGAGGGTTGTGCGGTGCGGGCTTGCTAATAAGTCAAGTACGCACCGTAACCCTCGCGGGCTGACATGTATTTCTTCTGACTGTGCTGTGAGGTGCCCGCCACAGCTGCGATGAACTCGGACCAGCTCATTTCTAGGCGTCGAGGCTCACTGGCCCTGTCTCTGCCGGCATTGTTTCGTTGTTGTCGTACCGCAGTGCGTGGCGCACCCTTCGCCGGTGCGGAGGTGGTGGCACATCGCATACCGTCATAACCAGTGTAGGTAGGCAGAACATGGACTGTCTGGCATCCAATTGCCAACGCCTCCACCTCCTTTGGACGGCGCGCATTACCTCGTTTGTGTCGTCTTGCCTACTTAGCATGGGTTGGAGCCCGGCCTACACCCCGAAGCATGCAGGTGCATGTCGAACATGTGCGTGACTCGTTCGCCGATGGCAGCCTTTGGTTGCCGGCAGCGAAAAGCGGATTCATGGGGAGCGACGTCGGGCATCACGCACATCAATCACCTCGCGCGCATCGCTAGGCTGCTGTATTTTGCATTGCTATGTCGCAATTATCTATCTGAAGAGGGGCTGCTTCGTCTGGATTCGTCACTTCTCACGGGCTCTGCTTATCCATCGTCCCTTGATACACTGCAGGCAACCACGAAGCCAGTATTGCGCTACATACCTACCTACCTACCGCATTACTCCCTAAACATCAACCCATCCCTCACAGCCTGAGAGCGCTGCACCAAGGCTAGTCCCTTGCTTGCCCTGTCTGCCCGCCTCGCGGTGAGTTCAGTCAATCAGCATCGACGTAATAAAAAAGGCACACACAAAATACATGGGTGACTAGACAGGGCCTGCTGGCTGGTCTAAGCCGATTTATATTCGCGCAATTCCCCACCAGCCCATCACGGCTGCCCGGGTGGACCAACTGTCGCCGCCGCCGAGGGTGCCACTGTCTCTGAATCTGCGGCGTCCTGCGGCGCCTTCACTGTCATCCATCCCGCTGAAGGGTGACGCCCTGTAATCCACTAGAGTCCACCCGCCCCGGGGGGGGGGGGGGGGGGGGGGGGGGGGGGGGGGGGGGGGGGGGGGGGGGGGGGGGGGGGGGGGGGGGGGGGGGGGGGGGGGGGGGGGGGTGGGGGGGGCGCGGTCGGATTGGAACTACGAATGACTCAAAGAGGGAATACCACTTGATCGCCAGAGCCTGCAAGTTTGCGATGTTAACAAGGAAAAAAAAAAATTGACGACCCACCCGATTAGTNCCCCCCGGCCCCCCCCGCCCCGGCCCCCCCCCCCCCCCCCCCGCCCACGCTCTGGTGCCCTAGAGTCGGTCCCTATCGCGCTGGACCAAAGGAACCTCAGAGGAAAGCAAGCACTTTCGGTCCTTGGAAACCCAGTGCCCGCCCGTTCTCCATCACTGACGCTGGCCCAGCGGCGATTCATTGCTGGACCACCACACTTCGGCCGCTAGACAGCGCCTAAAAAGTATCCCGTATCCGCTCCCAGGGATCCTGCCCGGTACCTCTGCGGAGAGGGGAAAGAAAAAAAAAGCCAGAAAAAATTTATTGTTCACACAACGCAAAAAATAACCTCCGACCTTAGATTTTCTCCTTCTTGGTCTTGTGCCCTCAAACCACAATCCGTCACTCAGCCCCAATTCTACTCGAATTGTTCGCTGTTGTTTGTCCCCCCTCTCGTTTGTGTCTTTCCTCCATAGCTCTTTTCCCTTGTCGCTTGGCCTGCGCTTGCAAACCCTCGTCTCGTGTTGAGAGAGCAAGCCTGAGCGTGAGCCCGAGCCTGAGGAATCACACTTCCCTGCCGCCATCGATTCGTCACTCCCCGCGGTAGTCACCTCGACGTCGAGCTGAGCCGGTCTCTTTTCTTTTCTTTTTTTTTTTTTAAACACAAACCCGTCCGCCCTTCGACGAACCTCCCGCCCTTAGGTTTTGTTACCCCGGCCGTACGGTTTCGACAAAACCAAAAACCAAAAACCTCCTCATCACTGCCCTGTCCCACGATTCCAGGCTCGCCCGACCCGAACCTGCACCCGACTGTCAAGTTCTCGGATTTACGGACGCTCCTCCACGCTCAACCTAAAGCCCCATTCCTCGACGCCGTTCCTCCCGACCAGAGGCAGGGCACGCGACTCGCGCTTACAGACCCGACGTCTGTCGAAACCCTCATCACTTGGGGGATCCCGAATACCGACTGCACTGCAGATTGGGTGCGCTGCGCCTCTCCCGTTTGTGGAGGGGGTTGAGATACCTCTCCGGGCTTTCCAGTTCCCGGAGAAATCGTTTGCCTCAGTTGGTGATTACAGGTGAAGACATTTCTCTGGCTCACCACCTACCCCGTCTTGTCCGGCCGTAAGCTTGTGCTCCACGGCACACCTTGACATGACTTCAGTAGCCCCCGCGAATTCTTCCGAGATGTCGGCTTCCACTTTCTCTTACGCCCAAGCTGCGAAGGGACAGGGCACCGTCCCCCCGTCGAATTCCTCTGCCGCCGCTGCCTCCCAGCCCCAGGACCCCCAGGCTCTTGCTGCCGGTGCCGCTGCTGCCCCCAAGACTGTTGCGCCTGACGCCGAACAGCTCAAGTCGACCGAGGTCACCGAGGCCCCCAACGACGCTGATGCTCAGTCTGTCGCTCCCGAGAAGAGGGATGTCGACAACGCTCCCGGATTCGAGAGCGATGCCCGCTCTGACTCAACGCAGGACAGGCGGCCCGATTCGAGGCGAGACGATGACGCCTCGAGGTTAGATCGCCCATGGCGACGAAATGACAAGGGCACAAGGTCTTCCAGCGCCAAGTCTGGCGAAGACCAGGATTCTCGCAAGGCTCGAAGGAGCAAGAAGGGTAAGACCTCTGAGAAGCAGGCTGGCGATTCAACGCCAGTGGAGAAGGAGCCTGAGGTCGCTCCCGAACAGCCCAAGGTCGAGCTGTCCGAGGCGCCCATCCCCAGTGTCAACATCTGGCAAAAGCGCCAGGAGGCTCAACTTGCCAAGGGCAAGCCCGCCGCTCCGGGAGAGCAGGTCAATGGCCACCAGGATGGAACCAAGGGTTCTACAGTTGCTACTCAGGAATCGTCTACCCAGAACGAGCCTGTCACAAACGGCGTCAAGCCTCGAAAGGGCACCGATGCCACCCGCCCCGAGCGAAATGGACCACGCGGGTCCAGATTGATCGAGAAGGAAACCAAGGGTGTTCCTCCCCCTGTTGAAGATTCCATCGCATGGCCTACTCCGGAAACCGCCATCAAGGAGGTCAAGGAAGAGAGGAAGAAGTCCATCGCTGAGCCGCGCTCCGACAAGGACAGCCAAGAGGATGCGTCTCAGGGCAAGCCCCGCCAAAAGGAGAAGTGGGTGGCCTACGAGTATGTCCCTACTGTCAACTTTGAAACCCAGCTGCCCCAGATGCGCAACACCAAGCCCCGAGGTGGCCGAAGCGGTGCTCGCGATACCGGTGCTCGAGCAACCACCAATGGCGTCCCTGAAAAGACACCCGCTGCTCCCTTGAACAAATCCAACGATGCTAAGCCCCGAGAGACCAACGGCCCTAATGGAGTCGCCCCTCAGCCCCAGACCACCAAGCGCGCGTCCGTTGATGGCACCAACCAAAAGAAGGCCGCCAACGCCGACAAGGCCAAGGACTCTACCGCTCAATCGACTGTAAGTGAATTTTCTTCAGTTTTATCCCCCAGTGCACAGAACGTACAGTAGCAAGAATGTCTTTGTAGCTTGTTGCCCCATCCCAAATTAGGGCTAACATGAATGGATGCTAAAGGAGAATATCCAGGCTTCACGACCGGAGGGTCGAGGTGAAAGAGGACGAGGTGGCTACCGCGGCCGCGGCGGCCACCTCTCTGTCAACTCCCAGAGCCAGCACCAGCACACCAACTCGGCTGGAGCCGCCGGCTTCAACGGCCAGGGTCCTGCTTCTCGAGCCCAGGGCCCTTACAGCCCCCCTCTTCGCCAGGGTCCTCACGGTCAAATGTTTGTTCCCCCCACTCAGCGAGGACGTGGAGGCCGAAACGGTGCCGGAAACTACCACCGCATGTCTCTCCCCAATGGCCAGTCGCGGATCCCTGCCGTCCAGGCCCAATTCCCACCTTACGACTACTCGGTTCCTCCCATGCCGGGCATGGCATTCCAGCCTCCCCCCTACTGGGACAGCATGGTCATCCCTATGCTCAAGAGCCAGATCGAGTACTACTTCTCCATTGAAAACCTGTGCAAGGACATGTACCTACGCGCACGCATGGACTCCCAGGGCTTCGTCCCCCTACACTTCATTGCTGCCTTCAAGCGATTGCGAGAACTTTCCCCTGATATCGGACTTATCCGTGCCGTGTGCGAGGAGTCAACAGTGATTGAGTACGTCGTTGGCGAGGACGATTGTGAACGTCTGCGTCGTCGGGAGGGCTGGGAGAAGTTCGTGCTCCCCATGGAAGAGCGAGACGAACTGGCCCGTAACCAAGGCCCATCGCATCTGACCTTCAAGAACCGACCATATGGCTTCGGAAACCACTTCAACGGGGTGCCTCCGGTACCGTACGGTGCTTACCCCAATGACCCGTCATTCCAGCAATACCTTGATGGTGCCCAGGCTGTTCCCGGTCTCGTCAACGGCAATGGCACCACTCAACTCTCTGCAGACGTTCCTGACTTTGCGCCATCTGGTAATCTTCCTGTGATCACACCTGAGAACAAGGATGTGACTGCAGGATTGACAAATGGACATGCTGAGGCCCCATTGACCAATGGAGTTCACGCTGAGCACTCCTAAGTCACTCAACCATTATCTAACTCTTCGGAGGTAGTTGCGGCACCTTTGGCGCGGTGGGGCTTGATCAGGTGCAGGTTCTAAACGAGGTCATACCAGCCTTAGCCCGCTGGTACACCTATAAAAACTAGAACACTTCGATCTCTTACTTAGGCACGGCCTTGGTTTTTTTTTTTTTTTTTCTTACGTCTCGGATTCGGTTCTTATGGTTTGCAGTGCATGGCGCGACCCCAGCCACAATAACGCCATGAGCGACGGCGTTGTATCAGTTGCGGACGCATTTCTCGGTTCACGATTTTTTCGAGGGAATGAATGTATGGGAATTTGAAGGTTTCTGCACTCGGAATGTGCGGCGATGTTGGAAGGCACTCATGAACCAGAACTACTGCATTGATTTGAATTCGGGGCATTGGGGATCAGGGGGCTGAAATGGAGTTATCCGTGACTGAACGTCGAGAAGGAAGGGCCTGGCCGGATATGCTGTGGATTGCAGTCCGGTTGCCAGGTAAATGAAAAGTAAAAGGGGTGAAGCATGAAGAGAAAGCGAGGTTGGTGATGAATACCCATCTATGGCGATATCCTTTATGCTAGTCCAGCGAAACGAGGAGATGGACGGCTCGGCTGAGCTATTTGGCAGGTCTGAGGGATATGGTTGGCTCAAATTTGACATATTGGCTCTGCAGGGCGGAATCTGGGCAGCATATGGCGAAGCAGTGAAATTCCCACTGACGCCCTGTTGGAAAAACGTTTGACTTTTTTTTTCTCTTTTTTTCTTCTTTCTATAAGAAGGCCATTAGGCCCAAACACGGGAGTCTTGCGGTTAGACTTCTGGATCAGGGTCCCAGTCGAGTTATACTGGAGGAAAAGGGTATTCTCACTCTGATGCACACATGCAACCTGTGCACGGAGGGATGCAAATCGAGGAATGGTGGAGGAAGAGACAGAAAGAAAAGACAGGGACGAAAACACAAAAAAAGCACATGCATGTTATTGAGTCATGGGCACGGGATCTGATCTTTCTTGGTCTGCATTTCAGAGGGGTTTTACGGGTGGTTTGCTTTGCATGGAATTTTTGACGTTAGACGGGACTCTCCACAAACTAACTTATTATTGGGTTTGTTTTAGTGAATTTTTCATCGTTTGCACTGTACGATAGTTTACACGGGGAAAATAATAAAAAAGTCGAACAAACGCCTTCTAGTTTCATTTTTAGGCTGATTTTCAGCTGGCACCAATCGAAGCCACTTGGAGCAATTTCTCATTAGGGCTCGCTAACGCAAAACCTAGCTCATGATGTCTGTGGGTTTCGGTAGAATTGGCGGCTCGGTAAGCTGACGGACGTGCCCGGAGGGGAAATACCGGTTCGTGCTGTGGCAGAGGATTTCCGTTGGGCCAGCCGGGGCTTGGCAGAGAGCCAGCAGAAATACTGTGGGATTAGTGGAGGTGCCTTATCATGAGGGCTTTGAAGCCGCACTCATGGTGTTGCGGGGTATTCATGGCGGGGTCATGTTGGCAAAGGATGTAGGGTAGTTTTGACCAATTTACAGCAACAGCAGCCGGCCTAGGCAATTGCACGCTGCCGGTGGCGTTAAATTTCCTCAGGTCACTAGATCCTTTTGCATATTTCCACCCTACGGCATCGGGGAAGGGGATAGAACTGGCTGATGTCAAAATGCTGCTTTTTGGTTAGCCCCGCCTAAATTGGTTTGCTGTCATGGTACGAACAAGATGCAAGTTTTTAACTGCGATACCCTGTGTGCAGATCGTATTTTGCAGCACAGCACGCCCTAAAGTCTTCACTACATGCAAGGAAGGAAAAAGAAGACAAAAGTAAAAATACTGATGTAATACTGACGAAACAACACAGAAAAAAAAAAAAAAGGAGACCAGGCACAGGCACTAGAAATCAGGGTAACAATTCAGGTCTCATTGCCAGGGATTGCTCACAGCTGAAACCTCAGGCTTAGAGCCATGCAAAGGCCAGCGGTTTAAAAAAAAAAAAAAGACCTAAATTAAAGTTTGATAGGACAGATGATATGATAGAATGTTTGAGAGGATGACGCCAAGGACTAAATAAAGATGGCTGTTAGGTCGCAAAGCTGCTGGGCCTTTCAGATGGTGAAAACCAATAGGACCGGAGCCGAAGTCACCAGGTACAAAGACGAGGCGAGGCGAAAATAGTAGCGAAAATAGCTTCAGTAGAGATACCATCTGCAAGTGATTGCGCGATCGTGGTCACTGAAAATAAAAACGTGGCGTGGCAGTCGCCGAACTGCCCGAGTGGCCGCTGGGAAGCATGACATGCCCCCAACCGAGGGGTTGAAGTTTTGACGAACTGTCTGATCCGCGGGGTGGTGGTGACATCATAGCCTGAACGGACGTCACTAGGCGGGGTGACAGAGCATGGGTCTGTGCCCCAGAGTGGCTGACTGGGGCTGATGACTCGGATGTCTTAGGCGAGCAGGCACGGTGTGGCTGGGGTTGGTCATTCATCAGATTTGCACCAGGGTCATGGACTGGGGTCAGCAGCGCAAGATTTGGAAAAATGGATGATTTCTGCGTCACACATCACACATAAGGAGCTTTGGAGGAAGTGTATGCTCGCATCGTGGTAGGTGAGATACCAATAACTGAGATGGTTGTTCTTGGGGTCGATGAGATGGTGACGCAGCCAGCCTTCTCAAAGAGGCCTCACCCACCTTATGGTCCTTCTCAAACACCATCAATTCGTCGCAGCCTAATATCAAAATGCATTATCCCATGCTGATCTGTAGTGAAAAAAATTGTCGAGAAGCCCCTATCTTCCCGCGAGCCGCGCCTTGAAAAATTTTATCCTCATTTCTTTTTTTTTGTTGGGCTAGTTCATTGGGCATCTGTAGAGAGGTTGGTTGAAAAATGATAAAGTATGATGGATCTGGTGACATTGGCTTTGGAACGTGGAACAGAGCCTCACGCTCCCTAAAAATGAGATGTGAGGGCAACACACACGGGAAGCTGCACCGTCGCACAGTAGAATGACGCTAAACCGGTGCAGCTGGCCAACTCATCGTTGTCGCATCCGCGGAAAAAAAAAAACTTTACACGTCCACTGTTGACGGCGGCCTGAAATGATAGTGTTGGAACTGGCCCACCTATCTTGGATTTCCCGCCCCTTGCCAGCAGGGACTATGGTGGTAGAGAAGTTAACCTCACAGGGTGGTCGGCCTTGGAAGTTGGATGGACACGGCCTGCGTTGGGCTGCTCGCATGCCACTGGGCGGACAAAGCTCCGGGGAGGCTCTCCCGTCCCTCAAGAAATTTTCTCGGTTCACAGGGTTTCTAGAACCGATGAGAAGGGAAAAAAAGAAAACGTGCTTTGATGGCCGGGTGACTGTTCTCAAAGAGATGCTAGCTTCTGACCGGGGTTCACCAACAACGTGATGAATGTGATGCTCGGGGTTACCGGCAGCTCTGGCGAGGTCTTGGGATAGGTCGGGGTGTGGCGCAGTCGTGGTTTGAGCAACGGCCAACATTTATGTAGGTGCGAACGACGGTTAGGCGAAGCTATCGCTATTCCTGGCCCTTCCCGACGCATACGCATCCCCGGCGAGCATGATGATGTAGGAATAAGGGGCCAGATGCACTGGAAACCTGCAAACAGGTGCTGGATGCCAGCTGTCCGGCAGCTGTATGGGCACATGGAACCTGTCGGTTTGGGGATGCCGGGAGGACTGACAGCCTGACCCCGGTCGCGTTGCGCCCCCGTCGCCCATCGATAGCGTCAGTGCTGTCGACTTTTTGCCCCTCACCTCGCTCTCCATTACGTCGTTGGGTCCCGCCCAAATAGCTTGCGCCGGCGGTACAAACCAACAATGCACATCATAGCGCAAGGCGAGGTACCTTTCGTCCCAAAGCGACCGCAAAGCGACTGCCGTGCAAGGGCGCCAAGGGTACAGGACTTTGACTACTCGAACTAGCAGGGAAGGGCCCGCCTGGATTGCTGCCTTCCACTTCTATGCATGCATCTATTGATGCCCATTGCCATCCCTTCCCATTCCCACTCAGCCCACCACCCACTGGTTGCTGCCCACTTTACCAGCCCGTCTCCTAGACCCTGTTCTGTTTCTTTTCCTCTGCAGCCTCTTCCCCCCCTCATCAACTTGATTTCTTTCATCACCTTTTTGTTTACACATACAAGACAACTAGAGACAAAAGTTGCTTGTGCGACAGCCGCAACACGTCCAAAGACCAATTTCACACAAGCGATACTACTGCGACATCTCAGCTAACTGCAAACAACACCACACCAAGTTTTACCATCTCAATCCTGCCCCATGGCAAACTACGAACCGTACGACCGGGAATACTCCCGTCGCTACGTTCGAGAAGAACGGCGAGAGGATCGTGATCCCCGCTACGGCGATGTGCGGGAAACCTATTCCAAGCACTCCCACCGGGAGCTCGTTCCCCGCGGCCGCGAAGATAGCGACCTGTCGGTTGAGGAGGTTCGACGCGACTTCCCTCCTCCGACCGGTCGTGAGCTCCGTCCAGTCCGCGACGGATACTATCAGGATGAATATGAATACCGTCGCGGTTACGACCCTCGCTACGACCGCGACCATGATCGTCGTTCCCGCCACAGCCCTAGCACTTATTACGACGACGAGGAGCGCAAGCCTAAATCCCGCGGCATGAGCAAGCAGGAGAAGATCATCGCTGCTGTGGCCGGGGCTGCTCTTCTTGCCGGAGGAAAGGAACTCTATGACCGACATGAAGCCAAGGAAGAGGGCACCGACATTCAACGCAACCCCCTTTCTTCTCTTGCTCTTGCTGGTGTTGGCGCCCTTGCCGCCTACCAGGGCGCTGAATTCTACACTAAACAACAGGCCAAGAAGGACCAGAAGGCCAACTACATTCTGCACCGCGGTCGTGATGGCTACGCTGGATACTACTCGGACGAAGATGAGGGCCCCAGGGAGCGGAAGGGCCACAAGAACTTCCTCGAAAGTGCCCTTGCTGCAACCGGCCTTGGTGCTGCTGTCAAGACTCTGACTGGAGGCGATGACCACCGGTCCGACACCAGGAGCCGCCGAGGAGGTTCCCCATCGAGCACCCGTTCTCACTCCCGAAGCGGAGTCAACAAGATTCAGAAGGCTGCCATGGCCTCTCTCCTCGCTGGTGCCACCGAGGCTTTCCGTGTTGCCAAAGAGCCCGGTGGTTGGAAGGGCGAGAAGACGAAGCGAATTCTTACCGCAGCAGCTGGTGCTGCTACTGTCGATGCTGCCACCGACGACAAGGGTGGAAAGCTGGGCTTGGCCGAGTCGGTCATCGGTGGTTTGGTCGGCAACCGCTTGATCAATGGATCTAGGAACGATATCGAAGAGGACAGGGCGACTGGCCGTAGTCGCTCACGATCGAGGGCTCGATCCAAGTCCCGAAGCGGCGGTGGCAACGGCGTCAGCGGTCTTGCCGCTCTTGCAAGTGCTGGTCTTGGAGTCCTCGGCGCCAAGAAGGCTTTGGAGCACTCCCGATCTCGAAGCCGCAGCCGAAGGGGTAGAGACGATTCGTACAGTCGCTCCCCTGACCGTCCTCGTCAGCGAAGCCGAAGCCGAAGCGTTGTTGACAAGGCTCGCAACAGCCTTGCTAAACTTGGCATTGGCAACCCGTCTGACGACGACCGCCGCCGCGATCAGGATGACTACAGTGATCGTGGCTCTCATCGTTCTCGTCGACACGACGACTACGACGATGACCGCCGATACGGAAATGGAAGGGACTATTACGACGATGAACGGTCCTATCGAAGCAAGCACGGAGACCGATCTAGCCGGAGAGGTGGCCGATCAGAGTACACCTCTGAATCCGACCTGGGAGATTCTTCGGAGGATGAGAGAAGAGCGAGGAAAATGAAAGGTAAGCAACTTTTAACAACGGGTCTTGCGACTGTAGCCACCATCCATGCAGCACACGAGGTCTACGAAAGTTTGGAAAAGAGGAAAGCAAGACAGAAGGCTGTTCGAGAGGGACGTCTCAGCCCGACCAAGGCCAAGCAGATGAAGACCAAGGCCATCTTGCAAGATGCTGCTTCGGTTGGCATAGCCGCCTTGGGGGTCAAGGGGGCCATTTCAGAGATGAAGGAGGTCAAGCATCTCAACCACGAGTGCAAAGAATTCAAGGCAGAAAAGGCACGCCGGCATGAGAAACGCATTCAGAGGCGCCAACGCCAGTCTCAATCTACGAACGGTACGAGACGGGCGGACAGCTGGGCGCCATCATCTCGAGCCCCACCACTGAGTGACGGTGGGTACGACTCTGGTGATGAGTCCGACCCGGGCTACTACCGAGGAGGGTATCCTTATGGTGGTCCACTTCCTGTCCCTCCAGCTGGAAGCAGGTGATGGCGTGCAAGCCACCTCCCCATTTGGACTACTTGCTTACCATCTCGTACCTTCCTGCTACCTCCGCCAGGGCTCCTTACAGCCCTGCTCTACCCCCAACCTTGCTCTCTGCACGATGTTACCAACATTCTTAATTTGAATTTAACGACTGATGATGCTTTGACCTGGGCTTCTGAGCTCCTGGCCCCCCTTTCACCACGCCTTGCCTGGAGATTATGGAGGAGGACGTTGAAACCAAGAGGAAGTCTTTTTTTTCTGAAGGGCTAAGAAACTCGTCGTGAAACGGGGAGCTGGTGTGCTGCATGGGATGGTTTGGTTCTAAACTCCCCCTCAGATAGAAGGAGCACAGACGCTTTGTTTTCTTCCTATGTTTTCATCCCGTTACGATTAACATGTGTATCAAGACTGAAACTAATTGTGGATCATTGTCCAGACCATCGCCGACGCTGAACTAGCTGTTGAGCGATCTGCACCAAGAGCGGCGATCATAGCTACGAAGCTGTCAAACCCATACTCCCGGGAGGCCGGCACCGGTGTAATGCAGCTTGATGGCTTGCGACATGGGCCGATTCGTGCAGAAGGATATTCGCGACGAGTGTGAGTGGAGCGATCTAGCGAGGAGGGCGTGGCATCCGGTGTGCGACAGCAGCTAAAACCAGGAGGTGAGCATGGGCGGTGTGTGAGTAGCAGGGGAGACGATAGGGTCGAGATGAAATGTCTGGCATGCGCAATGATGATGGAGCAAACGTGGCGTGCCAGGATCCGGGAAATACGGCTCTGGAATGACGGGTGCGCGGATCAACCATCTACGATTGGGTGGGGGATCGCTCGCGGCGAGTACATGTACGGGGGGAGGCGGCTTGAAACAGGATCAAGGTAAGGCAAAGCAAGGCCGAGGTTACCATTACATTACATGAAAATGCAACGCCTGCATGTATTGTCGGGCGGGATGGCTGGCAGGGATGAGCTGTTTTGTTTGATTTTGGCTTGTTTTGTTTACTTATTCATTTATTTTGGATTCAATCCCGGGTTAGAGCTAGGGTACGCTACGAATTTATGAGGATATGTCATGATATGTGCGACTGTTGCAAAACAAAACAAGCTCCGTGCTCTTGCCCAAGCTGAGGGGCTAGTAAATTGTAAATTGAGCATGTTTGGACATGGGCCCTGTACATGGACCCTGCACATGAGCGTGTACATGAGCAGTACATGGGCATGCGTGTGTTGTAGATCTGATGCATCGTGGGTTGAAACAGACGGGAAAGAAAAAAGAAACAATCAAGGCAGACGGGATGTTTGGCACGCAAGCAAGGATGGCCCTTCCCGGGAGCATTTTGTCTGGTTCACGGAATGCATCCCCGGGGGGGCAGGGGAGGGGCGTTGAGCAGAGAGGAAAAGCAAAGCGAAACGAAGCAAGAGAAAAGCAATTACGGCGCATGGCACTACTGTGGGCGGGCGTAAGACATGGCTGCGTACAGATGGGGAGTGTATCTTCTGTCTTATCTGCCTTGAAGGGGGGGCTTCTTCTTCTTCCTTCGTCTCTCGCGTCATCCTACCTCACCTCCATGATGTCATGGCCTGGACCTGGGCCTTGGCAGCTGCAGGCGCAGCTTGCCCGATACGTCGCTCAGCCGCACCACACACGCCCGCATTGCTTGACTTTGACTTGCCTGTCACCCCCACAATGCGAACGCCCCGAGGCGTACGCTGTTTGAGCTTTCCCAGCACATTGGTGCAACAACTCTCGGTCAACGTGTTGGGAAATGTGAGATGAGGGAAAAGAAAAAGGAAAGCAGAAAAAAACAGAAAGAAAAAAAAACACCTCTACTCGTCAATATCACTCTAGAGCTTATTCTTTTTTTTCTTTTTCGTGTTTTTTTTCCGTTCCTCTTTCTCTATCTTACTCCCCCCTAATCCCAACAGGAGGAGGAGGGGTAGCGGTAACGCAATAAGTTGCGTGCTAGAAGAAGCAAAGACAAGAAAAGGAAACAAACGAAAGAAACTTTTCTTCTTCCTTTCATCTTGATTAGTGATGCGGTACGTGCGGTGTCAAATGTATCTGGAAGGGGAAGGAAAAAAAAAAGAGAAAAAAAGAGGGGTCGAGGTTCGCGTAAACGTGTCTTGCGTTTTATATATATACATTCGGATTACATGGATATCTAGAAACGTGTAGGCTTGCGTAGCAGGAGCTGAATGGGCCAGCTCGTGGCTTTGAAACCGGGCGCCATGTGGGATGAGGCTCAGAGGCAATGTGCCTGAAGCAGCCCAGGCCAGCATCGAGCAGTCTCCCCCGGTGTAACAGAGAGAGTATAGCCGCTGACGCCCGGAGCCGCGGATCCAAACGCACCAACGCGTTGACACCATCACCAACGTTGGCGGCGCGGAACCACGGAACGGGGCGCGGGTGGTCGGATCAAAGAGATCAATGCCTCGGGATGAGGGTCAGCAGCAGGCGGGGGAAGCTCCCCATGCCATGCTCAGGCTCCCGAGAGGCCGCCCCCGGTCTGCTGCTTCCACTTCTGGGCCAGGGCCATGACGTTGGACAGACTCGTGGCCTGCTGATCGTCGACGGGGAAAATGTAGTCTGTGTACTCCTCCCAGCTGTCGTCCTCGAGACGGCGCCGCCGCTTCGTCTTGCGGGGCATCTGCTTCTGCACGGCCTCCACGTCGGCCTCGCTTCCGTGTGTGCGCTCAAACGATAGCCAGGCGTTGAGTAGCGACACGCGCTCTTCCTTGAGGTCCTTGTCGCGCATGCTCTTGTGTGCCCGCTCAAACACCTTGCGCGCACGCGCCTTGGCCTCTTCGCTGACTGGCTGCTCCTCCGCCTCCTCCTCCTCATCCTCGTCGTCCTCGGGTATGTTGATCTCAAAGTGCGCGTAGCTGATCCACACCTTGACGTGGTCTGTCTTCTCCAGGAGCCGCTCATACAAGTCGCGCGTGCGCTCGTACTCGCCCTCCTCCTCCTCAAAGTCAATGTACGCCTTCCACAGCAGCTCGGGCATGTCAAGCTGCGGCTGCTGGACCGCAAGCTCGAAGATGGCCCGAGTGCGGTCAAGGTCGTCGAGACCCCGCTCCAGTTCCGCAAACTTGATCCATGTCTGGCAGTTGGCCGGGTTGTACTCAATGTGCTTCTCGTACAGGGTCCGGCAGCGCACAAACTCGAACAGTCTGCGCTCCAGGTCAATGTACCCGTTGAATATCTTGTCCTTGGGGCACATCCCGATGGCGCGGCCGAGGAGCTTCCGTGCCGCCGTGAGTTCACCCTGCCGAACCTCAAACTGAGACGCCATGAGCCAGACCTTGGCAAACGTAAACTTCTTGTTGGGGATCAGCCCGAGGCAGGTGTTGTAAATCTGCCGCGTCCGCTCCATGTCCCGGCCCTCCATCTCTTCCCAGATGGCGTAGAAGATCCAGAGGTAGATGTATCGTCGCCAGTGACGCTTTTCTTGTGTTGGCGGCACCTGAGCCACGGCTCTCTCGTAGACGTCCCGAATCCGATCCGCATCCTGCGATGACTCTTCCAATTTGGCATAATCAAACCAGGCATCGTAGTTTTTGGGGTTCTCGCGAACCAACTCCTCATAATACACCCTCCTCTTGGACAGAATAACATCCTCAACGCCATCCTTGTCCCCAAACTGCTTCTCAAAAGTCGTGTATGCCTTGTGCAAGACCATCGACTTGGATCGTGGAAGCCGGTCCAAGGCATACTTGTAAATGGCACGAGCGCGCTCATACTCCTTTAGCTTGGCCTCGAACCGAGCATAGGCGATGAACAGCTTCTCGTCGACAAAGTCATCGCCCAGAGCCTCCACGGATGTGCCGAAGACCTCTCGTACTAGGTCGCTAGTGCCAAACTCCTCCTCAAACTTGGCCCACTTGATCCAGTTCCGGGGTTCGGGGTGGATCATGGTAAAGGTCCGGAAGATGTCGCGCGCTCGGTCGAACTCGCCATATCGCTTCTCGAGTTTGATATATGCGCTCCACGCCGCCTCATCTGGCCGCCACTGCATCCAGCGCTCAAAAACCTGTCGCGTTCCAGGGATGTTCCCCAGCATCTCCTCCATGTAGACATATTTGTACCATAGCTTGTCAATTCGCGGCAGTCGGGTGACGGCACGGTCTAGCAGATTTCGAGCATGGTTGATGTTTCTCGATTTCATCTCTGCCTCGATGTATCGAATCCATAGCTGAACCGAGTTGGGGTGTACGTCGAGGGCACGTTCAAAGATGGACCGGGCGCGTGCAAACTCCTTCTGCTCCAGTTCCCATTGCGCATAGCGCATCCAGTTGTTGAGGTTGATTCGGTTGCGTCGCACATAATCCTCAAATTCCTTGCGCTTCCTGCCCTGGAACTCGTGCAGCTCCTCGAGGTCGGCGAATCGTTGTGTGGGAGCCTGGAGACCAACTTCCTGGCGGTCGACGGCTTCTCGAAGGAGCTGTTCGGCGCTGATCTGGATGGGTGCCGCGGCCTTGTTCTTGACCCTCGGGGGTCCCCTTGACGACTCCATGTTGCGCGCCGAGAGATCCTACCAGGGAACCAAGGCTAAGGGATAGAACCGTGTCAAGAGGGATGGCAGGGCCGACGTCGGGGTGATGAACGAAAAGAAAACAATAGCGCGACGGCGAGGCTCAAGGGAAAAAAATGGATGTGTGGCTGCGTATCGGAGCTGGCATGCCCAACTGGTGTGCACAGACCCTTTTATTGTGGCGTTTTCTCAGCCTTGCAGCCTAGCAAAAGATTTGTAACTTTGCGCCCAAGCTTGGCTCGTCGCGAACTACCTTCATCCATTCACCACGCTAATCCGTCATCCGCCGCCAACATGACGACTGTCGCCGACGACTTGCTCAACGACTTTGGTAGCTCAGGCGACGAGGCTGAGGATGTAGAGAACGATGGCCTCGTTCACGCCGACGAGGCCAGCGCCGACCGCGACGCTATGGACGTTGATGGCGCTCCTGCCAACAAGGATGATGACCAGTCGGACAACGACATGGACGACGCCGATGATGCCGATGCGACGAAGGCAAAGGTCGAGAAAATGCAGCTTGGGGCCGTCAAGGATGTGCGCAGCGTCGCCAGCCTGATGCAGACACTGGAACCAGTTCTCGAGGTTAGTATCTCCTCCGACCATCGCGGTCGCGTCTTGATGGGCGATTCGTTTACATCTGTGCTCTTGAGGAATAGCCCTGACGTGTTGTTTCGGACGCTACAGAAAATTTCACACTATCGATCCCAAAGCGCGACGCAGAGCACCATTCTAGGAAACATCGAAGACCACCCCGAGTACAACCTCCTTACCCAGTCCAACAACCTATCCACCCAGATCGACGGCGAGGTTGTTCTAGTCCACAAATTCATCCGCGATCACTACTCTACACGATTTCCAGAGCTGGAAAGATTGGTGACAACACCACTCGAGTATGCCAAGGTAGTGGCCATTCTGGGCAACGGGCCCTTGGACTCTGAAAGCATCAAAGCACTGCAGACATCGACAGATAACCCGCTGGGACTGAGTTTGAAATCTGTACTGGATGGCCCTTCCTTGATGATTGTCACTGTAGAGGCGACAACGTCCAAGGGTCATGAAATGACCCCCGAGGAGCTGAAGCAAGTTATCCAAGCTTGCCAGATGGTCATTGCGCTCAACAAGGCGAAACAGACTCTAGCCGAATATGTTCAGTCACGCATGAACATTTTTGCCCCGAACTTGACAGCGCTCGTCGGTTCGCTTACAGCAGCGCAGCTCCTCAACGCTGCTGGTGGGCTTACAGGTTTATCCAAGACGCCGGCCTGCAACATTCCCTCATGGGGCTCCAAGAAGAAGCAAGCTGGTCTCGCCACCAACATTGGTGTCCGCCAACAGGGATACCTTTACAACTCGGAGATGATCCGAGGTATTCCGAATGATCTCAAGAAGCAGGCTATGAGAATTGTGTCAGCCAAGCTTGTTCTGGCAGCTCGAGTAGATCGCATTCACTCAAGCGCTGATGGGTCTACGGGCGAGAGCCTGAAATCTGCGTGTCTGGAACGGCTAGAGAAGCTTACAGAGCCCCCGCCAAACAAGGGCCAGCGAGCTTTGCCGGTACCAGATGACAAGCCATCCCGGAAGCGAGGTGGGCGAAGAGCCCGCAAGGCCAAGGAGGCACTCGCCATGACGGATCTGCGCAAAGCCCAGAACAGAATGGCATTCGGAAAGGAGGAGAAGGAAGTCGGATATGGCACCGGCGACAGCACCGTGGGCATGGGCATGATTGGACAGGCCAACGACGGCCGCATCCGCGGGCTTCAGGTCGACCAGCGCACACGCGCAAAGCTCAGTGCAAAGAACAAGGGCTGGGGTACTGCCAGCACCGTTGGCGGCGCTGCCTCGTCTATCGGGGGCTTTGGCCAAGCGTCCAACATTGACCTTCGCGGCAAGGGCCTCCGTGCCTCGGGCGTGGGCAGCACCATCGGCTCCGCGACCGGGGGCACCGCGTCGTCCCTTGCTTTTACACCCGTGCAGGGTCTGGAACTTGTCGACCCCAAGGTGCAAGCTGAGCTGAGCAAGAAGCGCAAGGCCGAGGAGGATCGATGGTTCAAGGGCGGCACATTTACGCAAGCCGGCGGCGGTGCCACATCCAATGGCTTCAAGGTTCCAGAATTGCCGGCCGCCAAGAAGACCAAGATGGACTCAGCCACTGGGTCCAAGTCTTGAGACAGACAGAGACGCCAGGAGAATGTGGCCATTACCATGGGATATAGGGGAAGCGGGCGTTGGGCAGAAACCCCGCCGTTGGGAGGAATTGTTATTAACATCGAGATCATCGCCTGTTGTATTATCTATCATCATGCACTGCAATAGGAGGCATATGTCGGCCTGAGACGAGACAGGGCAGGGGCGGCGGGTAGGGTAGGACTGCAGGCGCACAAGGCGTTCGGGGCTAAAACACACACCGACTTAAACTGTCCGAAATAAAGAGAAAAATTGTTTTGACGGAACAGAGTACTCGTGGTGGCAGCCGTGCCGGCAAGCCATCGACTCACCCGCGCGGCTCTGGGCGGAAACACCGCGATGCCATACGTCGAGTCGAAGCACGGCTGACTGGTGACTAGAGTCCAAAGGGGATGACATGCCTGGTCGCCTAGACCGTCGCACCGCATGTTCGAGTCAGCCCTGAACGGCCCGAGTGCATGTCGGGATCTCGATCGAATACACCGAGGGGGTGGCCTGGTGATCTTCGGAATGACCTGTCACCTGCAAAGGAGGGTGAGTGTGACACGACCAGCGACCAACGACCCGAGTATGGGAATCTGGCAGATCTTCATGGGCAAAAGCGAGAATCCCATGCCGGCGACCGCTGCGACACGGTAAACTATGCGCCGCAAGTGGTTACGCGTTAATGAAACCTCCTCCGTCGTCCAGGGTAGTTGATATATTAGCAGTGGGGTGCATATGCCAAACAAAGCACCGCATGGCTTCCCGTGGTCGAGGTGGGATGACGAGATCACTGCTGTGCATGTGTTGGGGGATGGGCAACTACGGAAGGACCCGCCATGTGAGTGCTTGCCTATGCCAAGAGGGCCGGCTGTTTCCATTATTTTTCACAAGGGGCAGTATTAGGAACAAATTGAATGAGGCATCCGCAGGATTTGCAAATAGTTCACCACTAAAAAGAGCCATGTTTCAGAGCATCGAGATCGTGCACATGTTGGAGGACGACCCAGAAGCCAACCCCTTCCTCAAGCTGTGGTCGGACAGGCGAAAAAAAAGGGATAAAAAAAAGAGATTTAACATATTGTAAAGAAACACGTCATATAGGGGCCAACAGGCGCGAAAAAGAATAGTAAATCTATTTTTGCTGGGGCAATTTTCGCTTTGCATTTTCATTGCAACGTAGGGTCTACGATTCGGGGGAGCTGCGATCTCGATCGCAGTCCTCCCTTGAAGTCGATGTGAAAGATGATTGGACGCCGTGCCGTGCCGTGCCGTGCCGCCCAAACGAAGTCATCGAGATTCTTCTCTGAATCACGAGGAGGAAGCGTGGGGCCAATGGAACTAGCCAAGCTCCGGGGACGTCGGAGGTCCACATACGTTTGGCCTCGACGCGTGCAGGCCCATGTCTCGAACAGAATGTATTCTCCGTTTTCTCACAAAAGGGACAGGCCCGCCACGAGGGAGGCGTTGCAGCGTATCGGAACGTGGCTAAGTCTTCGAGGTTGGTGATAGGTCCTGTGCCCGCCGTTGACTTGCTTTGGATGATGCGAGGCGTCCGGTGTGGGTGGATATTTGATCGACAGCCAAACAGGGCGAAGCTGACAAACTGGGGACTAAGGTAATTTTTTCTTAAAATCTCTCGTCCATGTGGCCATGTGAGAAATTTAGGAAACACGAAACTGACGGCGCTATGACGTCGAGGCACAATGTTATCTTGGGGTGGAGTTCTTTTTATTTCTTTTAGCCTGGAGGGTAGATTCGAATCTTGCCCGAGGAAGTAAGAAGCAAATAGCTGGAATACAAGAGAAGAAAAAGAACCACAAGGGGCGTGGCGGACCCTTGTCTGAAGCACCAGCTGCTCTGTGCATGTCGTTCATTTTCTTGAACATATGAGTCTGAGCTTCTATTGGGTGGTATTACACCCAGGTGATGGGCCACCCGGGAGATTTGATATTTTCATGCAATGAGATCATGACCATGCTGCAGGGAAAATTTCCACCAAGGAACCCAGCTATATTGAGCTTGAATCGTGGAGCACATGTCGTCTTCAGCGTCGTGTATGACATCATCATTATCCCAAGACCACATACGTCCGATGGGTTGAGTTCAGGAATTGACGGGCGAGGAAGGATGTGATTGAACATTGAAGCATTGGGATGCTCATGGCCAGGGGAGTCTTGTATCGACCTGTGTCACCGCTGGTTGAGGGCTTATTCGGAACCCAAGTTCAACTCCGACTCGGCCGTGCAAGACGATCTTCCCCAGGCAGACGGTCCCTGACAATCTATTCCAAGCATGGTACGGCTAAAATGCAATCTGGAAAGAGGGACGGACAGAGATGGCCTCCCACTGGCAGCCGATTCGTGGATACTGAGTCAAGACAACGCTGTGATGGACCGATGGGTATAGTGAAGTTCTCAACAGCCCGATGCACCCTGATGTTCAAAGCCTCCTTTCCTTAGATTGATCATCGGGACCCGGAGACCCGCTCGCACCGTCTTCTTAGGTCGGTCCGGGGGAGGGGTGTGTTCAACCAAGGGACTGTGGGCCCATGAGGCTGGACCTGCTCCCTTCCCCCACAAGGCATGCAACCCAAACCCAAGGCTAAGGAAAATAGCCGATCCCCCGCCAAAATTCAGATCGCGAGAGCACTTCGTTGACTCTATGCCGTGCCCACAGGCGCCACGACGGCGCCCCGAATGCCCTGGCAGCTGGCCCCGTCAATTGCAGTTCTAAGGAACTTGTTTTTCTCTCTGCTCACCTGTCGTTTCTGTCAAGCTTGATTCAAATCCATGCCCAAGCTTGGATTTATCCGCGTAGAATATAGATGGCATGTATGAAACGCAGGAATGGCCGTGCAGGACAGCCAAAAACGGTCAAGCGGCTCATGCGAGATGTGACGAAGCAGGCAGAGAAGCAAGGTTGAGAGGACAAGGCGCTAGCCCGGTCTCAGTGTTTCTGCAACGTTAGGGCCCGACGTTCATCGGGAATGGGAATGAGCCATGGCGGCAGGTGATTATAATAAGTTTTTTTTTTCTTTTCGTTTTCTTTGATCTTCACACTGCCGGGTACCCCAAACACAGTCCGCCACCGACCGGCTCCCCGGGACCATTCAAGAGTCTAACGCCCGCGATAGTTGAACTGTGGCTATAGACTACTTATCCCGTGTAGTTTCCGACCCGTTGACCGTGCCCCCTTGAATACTTGTTGCGTGAGCGGATGGTCAGGTCACCAGCCGGCGCATTTGGCTGTGTGGAGTTCGCGGAGTCAGTGTGGATATTGGCAGCTGCTGCACCAAGCCGCTCCGAGCGTTGACAGAACAAAGCTGGAAAAAGGGCTGTGAGTTGGTGACGTTGGTGGTTCTGGTGGCGCTTCGGTCAGCGAAACGGCATGTTGGACCCTGAAAAGCTGTGATGGGGGATGGCGCACAGCATCGAAGACACGACGCAGCGGTGCATACTTCGGAGCAAAACGACCGGAAGTTGGGTCAAGAGAAGGCAACTGGTGCAATGAGGGCAACACCCTGGCAGACACAAAGTCAATTTGTCACCGCGGATGGGAATTGAGGGCGGGGAAGAGCGAGAAAGCCATCCGCGAGACCATGGTCTTGCAGAGAATCGCATCCCGCAGAAACCTCGTGCCCCGAGGATGTGTACCTAGTGCAGGCGTGCAGGTCGCAGGCTGCAATCTACGGGCCAAACGAGAGAATGTGCGGATGTATCATCCTTCGGGGTTTGCGTGTTTGTTTGTGTGGTGTGATGGATGCCATGTGGTGCGCAAAAAGGCAAGCAGAGAAGAGAGCCAGGACAGGGAGGTTACATCTCTGGGCAAGACAGACAATACGGGCTCGGGGTGAGGCGGGGGCGTTTTGGGAGTGGTGTCCGTAGTGATCTGGGACGTGGGACGAGGCAAGCCACAGCCCGTGCCAGCGCCAAGCTGCACCCTCCGAGGTCGAATGCGCCATGCAAGGCAAGAGGCGGGCTGCATGGGTAAGGTAGGTACCCTACTCCTAGCTGCCATGTCACTGTGAGGTAACCTGACAGTCGGGCCCAGGTGAGTCTCCCGCGGGCCGAACAGACAGGCACCCGGTTCGAGTTGGATTGAATGATTGAATCCTAACAAAACAATGGGCATGAGGGGATAGCACTGACGATGCGACGTCGCAGTAATGCCAGAAGTGAGGGGTCGAGGGGTCAAAGAGGCCAAGAAATGAGGCCGAAGCCGCGAAATGGCAAAGAGGAGAAAACCGAACAATAGAGTTTGGTCCGACCTCTGGTGCATTTTGATTGTGAACCAGGTGAGCTGTTATTTTACATTAGCGGTACTAGGGGACTCGACGTCGATGGCGATGGCGTGTGGACTAGGCGAGGAGCACAGAACTTTCGGGACCTTTTGGGGACGCTGTTGCTCAGACGAGGCCCAAACCCAAATCAAACTAAACCGTGCCAGAAAATACGGAACGGGGAAGAAAAAAAAGAAAAAGACAAAGAAAAGAGTGCAAGAGTCTCGTTTCTGTTTGACTTGTCCCAAGCTGTCGGACGTCGGCGATGGGCGCGAGGCCACAAGAACGAAGGCCGCTTTTGAGAGCACCGTCATGCGGAGGGATTTCCCCACGGATGGCTGACACATTTAGCGTCTGTCTGTGCTGTCCCTTTTTCTTTCTTTCTTTTTTTTGTTTTATTTTGTTTTGTTTATTAATTATTAGTATTATTGTTAATTCTGAGCCGAACACGAATAACCAATGCTCATCGAATTGTAATTGCCGATTGCTGCCATTCTCGTTAGGCTTGGGGTGAAAAGGCGGATGATGGATGCTAGTCTGGTTCAGTCAGTCAGTCAGTCAGTCAGTCAGGGCCAGTCATACTCGTGCCCACTTTCTGATTTCCCGATCTGTCCGATTACTGGCTGCGGTCCCTGGGGGTCTTGATTGGGCCCTGGCAAACCGGGCCTTGGAGGAGGGACCCTGGGAAGGGACTCTTTTGGGCTTGCTTGGACTGCTGGAGCGACCCTTGAGGCGTTAGCGCCTAGGGGACTTTGCCCGCCCCCCGCCCAAATCCACCGGCATGATCCACCACCTCCTGGGGACCGCTGCAACTCGAGGGCATCTACGCCTAACGTTTGGCGGTCCAGCGGGTGAGCTGTTCATTCGCTACTCTCGGCCTCCACCTGCTGCCCCCCTCTCGGCGCCCGCAACCGGCTCACCATGGATGGTTCGTTCCCCGTGGAGAGCTGTGGCCATTCGTGGCGAGGCGCCGGCTCTACCTGAGCCTTGGAGGTTACTCAGTCGTTAACTGGGGAACTTTGTCCAGGAGCCAAAGCCTTGCAAAGCGGTGCTGCTTGTCATGATGACGCCGGCTCTTTGGCCAAACAGAATTGACCTCGAGGCGCCTCCCTCTGGTTGGTTCCTCTCAACACTGGCCATCGTGGTAAACCCAATTCGCGCTGACACTGCTCGTTGCCGCCAATTGTCTGGCCCTGCTGTAACTCTACGGACTTGCTGTGCCGTGGTGCCTCTCAGCAACCGTCGCTATCCTTGCGTCCGCACGGTAGCATTTCGATGCCCTTTCCGTACGGGACGTTCGGGCCTTTGCAACGACGAGCGACGAGCGCCCGCCCTAAATCATATAGATTACGCTGGTAGCACCGGGGGTTCCGCTGAGGGTTGCGTTGATGCCGAGGTGCCCCGCATAACACTGCCTCTTGCGTAGGTTGAAGTCGAATTGAACCCATTGCAGTCAACAACGGTGAAGCAGGTGCTCTGGGCAAGCAGAGCGCCAGGGTCCAGGCTGACGACTACCTATTATTACTGAGCCTGACGTCACCATGGTGTGACGCCCACAGCGGTAAGGGTTCTTGGGGTCTTTGGGGTTCGTCGTCCTCTCACCCAGGAAAAAAATTGCTGTAGGCGTGTGTGATCCGGCGTTCGTCACTATGACGCCGACCGATTTTTTGGAAGCAAGATTCTAGTCGTGGCATCGTAAAGGGCCCAGGCACCGGAGTCCGGTTCCATCTCGTCTGTAAGCTGACGCGCGCTCAGTCGCGGCACCGCGGCCGAGCGGCGCGGCATCCAGACGAGAAGTGAGGAGCTGAGGGGAAAGTCTGTGACGA
The DNA here is from genome assembly GCA_022837005.1 of Calonectria pteridis. NCBI lineage: Eukaryota > Fungi > Ascomycota > Sordariomycetes > Hypocreales > Nectriaceae > Calonectria > Calonectria pteridis. The sequence continues at coordinate 319,643 of JAKZGU010000026.1, read as the reverse complement.
GACGAGACACGACCGGAATCATGGTGTTTTCAACAATGGACGGCTTGGCGAGGGGTGCTCTTTTGAAACCCGCATGGGATTCTCACCGCAGTGGGCAGGCAGAGGATGGCCTGTCATGGATTTGTTGGGTGCTGTGAGGGGAAGGGGGGGGGGGGAATGACATGTAACCGTGGCCGTGGCTCTTGCGGCTGGGGTGTTTGCGCCAGCGAGGCTGCAAGCTTCTCAGCGATATGAGGGTTGGCGATCGACATGATGGAAGACTCGATTAGGACTCGGCTGGGACTTGACTAGCAGACGTGCCAAAAATGTGCATGTCAAGCCACAGAGGCCGGCGTCGTCTGCTGTGGAGCATGACAGGTGTACAGTCGAGGTACTGGCAAGGTGACCTGGGTACCAGGCCCGATGGAGAGGCACAGAGGGTTTGCAGCTTTTTTTTTCCCTTCCCTGTGGGAGGGGAGGGACGGTTGCACAGGCTGGACCCCTGTATGGCGCACCACCCCTGGCGCTGTGGGTGGTGCCCTTGGTGCCCTTGGTGCCACTGCGGCCCCCAAGAGAGGAAAAAAAAGCAGCAAGAACCCTTGTCATCCCCTGTCAACTGCCCCTGTCCTTGGCACTGGGGCCCACCCACACCGTCTATCCTAGAAGAGCCACCCCCGGCCACTCCCACACTTTGGGAGCGAGCGGGAGCTTGGGATTTTCGCAAGGCAGGGCACAACCAAGACCAAGCTAGCCCGGACTCACACTACACCCACTGCCTACACTACTCTCCATGGCATACACCACACGCTCACTCATTCGAGTTTCCTCGATCCCATCGATCGATGGGGTTTCATGCGCAAAGTCCGTCCGCATTCTTCACTCTTTGTGTCTTTTCTAATCTACACCCTCCCCACTCTCTTTGCCCCGTGGCCCTGTGGGCGGCGCAGAGCTACCCGCACGCCCATCGCATGCCCATCGCACACGCCCGAACACCTCCCCCATTGTTGTTCCTCTCTCTTCTTTTTATCTGTACATTATCTGCCTCGTCTGCTCTGTTCTCGACGGTTTTGAAACTTAATAAAGCTCCAACGAAAGGCAGCCTCGTCACCCTTGACCTCGTTTGACCTTGATCTGACCTGACCTCTTACTTCCGGAGTCAAGCTGCCTGACCGCTTCTGTATCTTCGCCTTCATCGCCTTCATCGCCTGTCTTCATCACGACTATAACATCCGCCCGTCCTCCCGCGGTCCTCCATTCTGACCTCCACCATTCTCACGTCGCAGCTCACTCCCGCTTTCTCATTTCATATCCTCGGCTTTGAACCCGGACCTTTTGCCTCGCCTCCTTTGAGTTCACCACTCAAACTCACCGTCGTGGGCGCAAAAGCTCCCCTGCAGTCTTCATCGGCTCCCCAGCACCATCGGAGGACAATTCCGCCATTGTCACCAACTGTGCCTCAACACGACCACTTGTCAAAAGCTACAGTCATTTCGGCGCATGGTGCACGTTCTTGTGACCACCTGTTGTACTTTTGCGATCTACATTCGTCTCACAACTGTGTTGCTTGTTTTTTCCTGAGACCTAGCTTTCTGGTCAAGCACAATTTGCGCCAAAAGAAAAGAGAGACGAGAATCGGTATACTTAGCCAGAACGGAAGCTGTCTTTATTTTTTGAGACAGACAGACGATCAACAGACCATACTCCCCCGCCCTCATTTTCCAGTCCCCAGCTTGCAGCTCTCCAGCTTCTAGTTGCTTTAGTGGCCTCACCCCCAGTACCTCCTCTTCAGCACCCTTGCCAACGCCAGCGGTCCCAGCACCTTGTCAATTGCTCCGCCTCGCCTTATCTGACCTGGACGGACCCCCCACCTACATTACTTTAGAAAGCTCCAAACCCGCCTCTTCCGGCGTCATCAATTCTTGCTCTCAGCTTCCTAGAACTTCACAAATCTTCAACTTCTCTTACGTTCCTCTCATCATGCACGCCAGAGACGCCGCAGGCCGCAAGGTCTCTCTACTCAATGATGACAGCTTCGGCTACCTAGACCAGCGCCCTCTTGGCTACCACTCCGGCCACAGCATTGCTCGAGCTTACTCGAGCTCTGGAAGCGCCTCTTCTTCGCCCATCACTCCCGAGCTGTTGCGATCCGATTCATACGACTCTCAGATGAGCAATGATCCCGCCTCTCCTCTCACCCCCAACGGCGACTATTACCACCGTCAGCAGCCCATGTACTCCATCCCTCACGAGTACGGCATGGACGCCCACTCGGCCAAGCTCTCAGGCTACGCAGAGAGCAACCGCTCTGCCTCGTTTGACGACGACCTCTCCAACCAGGCTGCGTCGCCCATGCCCGACCGGCCCGCCAAGCGCTACCCTTGTAGATACCGCGACACTCACGGCTGTGAGAAGACGTTTACCACCTCGGGACATGCGTCGCGACACTCTAAAATTCACACCGCTGAGAAGGCTGTCCAGTGCACCTTCCCCGGCTGCCAGAAGAAGTTTACTCGCGCCGACAACATGAAGCAGCACCTCGAAACCCACTACAAGGACAAGGCCAGATCCTCAAGCCAGCGCACCCACAAGTCAGCCATGGCAGAGGCCCGTCGCAACTCGTCTTCTAGCCGCACCTCAAGTGTCAACCGACCAGTACTTGCGCGGGAGCCCCAGAGCCAGTGCCCTCTTCCTACACCCCCGCGGCCCTCACCGAATGTTGCCGGTGGAGCCTGGGATATGCGCGGACTTAACCTCCCCCTGCTCAACCGCCCTGTTACCGGCCGCACGCCTAGCGGGCTCGACGCCCTAGCAATGGCGGTGGCCTGTCAGGAGGGTTCCTGAACGGCCTGGGGCCCCAAGTTGACTGATAGTCACCTAACAATCCACCCGCCTCACCAAACGCAACCTGTCGCTGATGAACCGCAATCGACTTACTAATAATCATAATCCTTCCATCCACCGCGACAACACTCCTACTCTCACCACCATCAACTTTTCTAAATACACGACACGGGCACGAAGCATGATTTTTCTTAGTTTCTCATTCTGTTCTTCAGCAACATATGATGCTGGCTGCGGGCTGTACGAATATGCGTTAAAACAACCCCAGTGGAATGCGGAACGGCGTTTTTTTTTTGTTTTGCTCTATTTGTTTGGGGTTTGCGCTTTACGGGATTCTGTGAATATGAGCGGCGTCGAAAGTATACGAAAAGGCGCTTAGCATGGCATTTTTCCTCTCATCTGGGTTTTTTTTATATTTCTTTTTTTTAGATACATGATGAAAGGAGGCCATTGGGGAATATTCCCCAGAGAAAAAAAGGCACGGCGTTGGGGGCTATTCTTTTTCTTCATGTTTTGTTCATAAGCAAGCAGCCCGGGGCGCACTCTTGGACTGGTTGGCATTGCTCTTCCAAGTAGAGAGCGAGCGCTTTGGAGCTCACCATGGCTGGATCATATACGTCTCTTGCCATTGCGCCGCAAGTACATAGCTGCCGTTGTTGCGACCCGCAACTCGCAACGACTTGATTTGTTCCCTTTTTTAAGGCACTGTTTGGTCTATACATAGTTGAAGGCCCTTTGTGGAGCGGTGCTTCAAGGCTCGGAATCGATACCAATGTTTCATGTTCACATATTTGTTTGCGACCATCATGACTGTATGCATACATCGATGCTTTGATGAGTATTGGATTCCATGCCCCGTTTGAAGCCGACTTTGACAATGTCGTATTATTGGTTCCTTACCCATGCCCGTTCAAGCAGTCCAAGGTTGCGCATGCAGTGCAACGGGCGCATCGGCGGGACATGTCCAACGAACGGATCATGAGACTCGTCATATTATCTTTGGGTGGTCTAATCTGTCGGTTCATCCTATATGATGCAGTCTGTGGTGTGACCGAGTGGATGGCACTGGTGTCATTGGATACGTGAATATGCATTTTCTCCATTGAAGTACGAGTCTTGAAATTATTTGAATTTTTTTCCCTCTTGCTTTACAAAGCGTTTTGTAATACTCTATTTTGGACCATTTTTGTTGAGTTTTGATTGGTGAAGTAACTGCGAATACATAATTGCCACCCATGACCCATTCAATTCATAAACCTGGCATCATCAGTCGTAAACATTTACATGCAAGAAGAAAAAAAAACGTGAATCAAAGTAATGACGTCAACGTCATTAATACATGCCCCCCCGTACCTGATTCCCGGGTCCTTTAAGTATTTAGTGTGCTTGCTTCTCTGTGACTGGAACATACGCGCGGGAAGGTTTCTGAGACTACAAATCCTCATGAGTCGTTCTTACGTCATGCCCACAAATCATCCTTTTCAGCACACAGCCGAGCCATTTCGAGCTGCTCGTCCGTTTGGCAGACGAGAATACGGTGCTGAGAGGGATCCGCCGTGAGGTCCTCAACAACATCGGCAATGGGCTTCTCGTTTTGAGCCTCGTTGATCTTGAAGCCGAGGCATGAAACACGGTCGATGACGGCAGCCCGAAGCTTGGAGCTGCGCTCGCCAATGCCTCCCGCAAAGACGATGGCATCGACTTTACCGCCGAGTGTCACATAGTAAGACCCGACGAAACCGGAGATACGATCAACAAAGATGTCGAAAGCCAGGCGACAAGCCGGATCGTCCGAGGCAGCAACGGTACCGAAATTAGTGGTGCCCGTCATAGCCTTCCATCCACTCTGCTTGTTGAGGATTTCCTCGGCGACGGAGATGTGGAGGTGTTTTGTAGAGGCGGGAGAAAGCTTACCAACATCGCTGGCGTAATGGAAGACAAGACTGTATGATGGAAGCGGTTAGCCATCGTTCTTGTGATGTAGGAAAACCATAGTCCAATCGTTGATGGACCACACAGGAGCTTGACCAATCATCGTAGGCGGCCCGTCTTCACTTGGGAAAGCATACCTGGGATCTACGCTACCGCTTCGTGTGGCACCAGGAAGTCCGGCTAATGGTGTTAACCCCATACTGGTATCCCAACTCTTGCCGTCCTTGATGGCGCATGCGCTGGCGCCGCTGCCAAGGTGAAGAGCGATGATGTTGAGGGAGCTGACATCCTTGGCAAGGAATTGGGCGACCGACCTGGTGATGAAAGCGTAGCTGATTCCGTGGAAGCCGTATTTACGAAGCCGACTGCTCTTTGCGATTTTCGGGTTGATCGGATATGTGTAGATGTGAGGCGGGAGGGTCGTGTGGAACTGCGAGTCGAAGCAGGCGACGTTTATGGCGTCTGGAAGAAGCCTGATGCAAGTGTCGACGATACCAAGGGCAACGCCATTGTGCAACGGCGCGAGGTCGCTCAATTCCTCAAGGTGGTGGTAAGTATCTTGGGTGATGATTTGCGACCTGTCATAGTCGCCGCCATGGACGATTCGATGGCATGTGATGGAGATGTCGCTTTTGGATTTTATTTCATTCAAACCCTCGTCATCGATGAGCGTCTTGAGGAGCAAGTCAAAAGCATCATCCTGGCTCTTGACCTCGTCGCCAACCTCTTTCCCTTTGATGAGACTTTCGCCCCGGCGGGCATAGGTAAGTTGGGCAGGAGGTGCAGTGAGACCACTGATTTGAGTGTCCGCAATCTGATGGGGTTTCTGGTTTTGCTCGGCTGTAAAGACGGAGATCTTGACCGAGCTGGAGCCGGCGTTGATGGCGAGGATGACTTTCATGGGAGGCAATTGATGATATGTACTTTGTGCGGAGAGTGTTGAAGGGAAGGAAAGACCTTGCATTCTCTGAGCCAGCGACAAGGAGTTATTTATCGCCATTCACCAGCCTCCGGACAATAGACCTGGGCGAGGTGCAGCCATCGCTCAATGACGACACAACTATGATCTGACGTCGCGGGGTCAGTGTGAGTGGGGTCATTGGGGTGCATCCGCTGTCTGGCCACGGCTATGCTGGGCGGGAAGCTGGTGGCATGCTATATGGCATGCTGGCATGGCATGTGGACGCGCAGTAACTTGGATACTGCCGTCAGCCGCCTCCCAACGGCGCCGAGATCACACCGGGTAAAGGCCTCTTTGACAGGTGCTGCGAGCGCTACCCTGCGTTTGTATGCGTGCTGGCGCTGTTGTGTTGCGTCGTGTTCGTCCTGCAAAGGCTGTCACCCCACCTGCATGTCGCTGCAACATGTGGTTCGGGGCAGTGGTGCTACTGGCTGCATGGCCATTCAGGACGCTTCGCCCGAGCCCGACGGCTCGGCAACGGTATCAAGTGGCATTATCTGCGGCGAGGGCAGCTCGAAGTGGTTTGGTGGGAACGGGATACCGTTAAACTCGCGATCGCTGCTGTGGCAGTAGAGCCACGTCTCAAGAAACCGCCGGTACGCTGGCAACTGTTAGCTGACTGAAAACAAGTTTGATTGCCGGAGGGGAGGGCAAGCCAAGAAAATCTTCCCCTAGGCTAAGAACTTACCTTGACGTTCAGTAAACTGGATGCCCAGGTATCGTATGTCCAACGACGACTGGCTCGGGCCGGCTTCGGATGAACTCCCCGTCCTTCCTCGAGACGACCTCATCCGGGGAATATTGAACCGACGGTGATGCTGCTGCTGTTGCTGCTGCTCCTCGGTTGCGCTATGGCGCCGGCCGTGTGTGTAGAGCTTGAGCTGTTTCAGCCGATCTTCCCGCCCACGGATTTCGCCGTCAAAGTTGTGGATTTCGTAATCGCGGTATTGACCGTCGATTTTATTGGCGCATATGCTGAGCGAATGGAACGTGGTATATCGGTCTCGCCAGAGCTTGAGTCTTTGGATCGCCCCAATGCCTTTTACTTTTCCAAAGCTATCAGTGCGTCCGTGTACATTCGTCCAAGCGACATCCACGTCGTAGAAATCGACCAGGTCTTTACGGCGGACGTCGCCCTGGAATTGAATGGAGCCTTCCACCGTTGTGAACTCGTAACGGACTTTAATGTATTGATCGTGAATGCAGACGCCTTCGTCATTCGTATAGCGGATTCGATGAGGTTCCTGAAAAGTCAAATATCGTTCCATGTCTGCGGGGTCGTAGTATGGGCGATGGCGCGAGTGGAGTGTATGAGGGTGAATGTCCGAAGGAACGTCGGAGGGCACTGCATCGGTCAATTGATCTGCCAATGCACCATAGTGAAAAAGGGGAACCTCATGCTCACGGTAATGTTCTAGAATTTCGCTCTGGTAACTGCCTTGCCAGAGGATGCGGCGCTGCTCTGAACCCACCACCTCCCAGGGACCCAAGTACACGACGCGCTCGTCGGGGGTGTCTTGGAAAAGAATTCTAAAAAAAATTGCACAGTTAGAGACTACGAAGAAACAACGGCGGAGAAGCTCCCTTGCGGGTCGAGAACGGGGCGGTTGAAACACACATTGTTGCTTGGTAGCCGGGGGGGCCGAGATCAAGGGTGGAAGTCTGTGTTGCCGAGCCCTCGGTGGTCGGCGCAGATATAGTCGAGATGCCGGAGGTTGGGGTCCAGGTCGAGTCAATAGGACTAGCATAAGTTCGTCCGTATGTTGGCGGACGACCGAGCGACGACGAGGTAAAAGATGAGCCCGAGGAGGACATGCTGTCGCTGGTTGCAGTCGTGGGCAAGAATGTTGACCGAGCTGTGGGGACATGTCATGACACGGCCAAGACGAGAAGAAGAGGGTAAGTGGTTTGTGCCGGCGCCGCTTTGAAGATCCGTATCATTGGGACGGGGGTAGGGCGTGTAGTCGAGAGTCCGCACCGCCCTTTGAGAGGGAGGGGGTCGGGATGGAGCGCGACGATGGTGACGGAAGTCGGCAACGGCAGATGTGTGAAGGCGATTTCGATGGAGAGGCAAGGCAAAACACAAAAAAAAAAAAAAATACGCAGCAGAAGTCAGGCAAGCACGCCTTCCGTGCGTTGGTGCGACTTGGGCAGAGAAGTACTCTCACCCCCGCGGCTGAGGCACAGGGTCGCACACGGGCACGTTTTTTGCGGGAGCTCCAGACACAAGGTTTCTCTCTCCTTCGATCCAGGCAAGGCTCCAGGCAGGACTCGGACTCAGATGTGAGCACACCCTCGTGGGAGCAGACTGGTATGGGTTGATATGGTTGGTCGTTGGGGAAGAAGTGCGGCAGCTACCCCAATGTGGCGACCACGGCAGACGGAGAAGAAGAGAGCGAGAAACAGATGGTAGATATGTAGTTGGGATGCAGCCAGATGCAGGCAGCGCGGCGTCCCAGTCGCAGTCGCAAATCTCACTTGAATTTTTTTTTCCCTTTATGCAGCCGCGGGGTGCTCACACGACTGACGGACGGGACGGTTCACGAAACTCTCGCACAGAGACGGCCGTCTCCAGGCTAGGAAGCCAATGGGCGCAATTACGGGGCTCCAGGCTGGCGGCCGAAGATGCTAGAGTAAGTGGGTGAGCGTCGCGGTCGTCGGGAGAGCCAGGCCATCCGCGGCCAAGCATCTTGCATCGTGTTCGTTGCGGTTGACACAAGACAATGTCGCCGAGTTTCCAGATGGAGGAACGAGGGGCACAGCTGGAAGCGGGACGCACGCGCTTGGTCGACTCGCCCATGCGCCTGCGTGCGCCTCACCCACCGACTAGGCATGTATGTACCAGTACCCCATAGCAGCCGCTTGGCCTACGTCGAATGCCTACAAGCTTCCACCAAGCCGCCTTCAACGACAAGGCAGGCCATCAAGGGTCTCCAGGTCCCATCGACGACGGCCAAGCCCGATGGCAAACCCAGCGTCCAGCGCAAACGACGGCAAAAAGCAAGCGCGCGACGGCGGCGCGCAGCATCCTCCATCCCGGCCCTGCTCAGTGACACGCTGGAAGGTCCTGGAGGCTCCTCGAGCCCGGAGAGCCAAGGGCCACAGCCACATGGAGGGAAGCTTGTCTTCGATTGGTGGTCCATTGACGGCGGGAGCATCGCGCACGGGGGCCAATGCGGCTCTCTGATTGCTGGGGGCCCCAGGGCGGAGGAATACCCCGGCGTTGGAGCACCGGGGCTGGCAGGGGAGCAATCACGGATGTGCAGGGGTGTAGCCTGCAGGGGGATGAATCCGAACACAGAGCGACAACGACGGTCCTGCCGTGAGCGTCGACTTACAGAACAAGACCCCTCTTTTTTCGGCTGATGATGCCCATTGATGCCCTCCCTCTAGGTGCCAACCTTGCAGCGCACTCTCTAACGGGACCCGTAGTTACATGTAGCGCAGACGATTCTGGTTCCGGTGGCTTGGGTTCGCCGTCCATTCGATCGCACCCCAGCATCTCGTGTGCGAGCGTGCCTCTGGCTATGCAGCTTTTCCCTGTTCAGTTTTGCATGCCTTTAGCGTTGGGCCGCGCGTGGGGACGCTTGACTCCAAGCTTCTTCTTTGCCTTCGGGTGTGTTCCCGCTGAAATTCCCAGCCGTCTGGTCCCGACCTGACGATTTCATTTCCTCGCATGCACTGTGCCGTTGGGTCATCGCGTGTCGGCTTGTGGATAAGGGCATGGACGAATGCGCCACCCGAATTGTATATCACTGCGTGATTGCGTCCAAGGGTGGGTAGACTGGGTAGGCATTCTTGTCTGATGCACATGTATGTTGGTCGTGCCCAACACTCGTTTCTTTTTTCCTGAGACAGGCATGCTTCCGCGGCTCTTCAGCTTACTGCCGGTCACTGACAGGGTAGCAATGCCATTCGTGGGGTTATTGCCGTTGGAAGGTCGGCTTGTGCAAACGCAGAGGCTTGTCCCGAAGGAGGCTCACGGCAATGATGGGATGAATTCATCGACGTTGATCCATCCCTCCAGCTCCGTCAACCTGTCATCATCGTCATGCCGGCTACCGGACATGATCCCCGGGAGGGCCTGGTGGAGATAAGCCAGCGTCGTGGATGGTGGAGCCCGGGTTGGCGACGACCAGTATCAAGCTTGATGGCGAGGTTCCGACCCATCAGGATCGAGCTATCTCACTCAAAGTCGTCTCGGTGGCCATGGGCAAGGACATGGCATGCACACGGGCACTACCGCATATTCGGGTCGCCAATTGTAGCTTCTGCGCTCGCACGTCCCCCTCTAGCATGTGCGTCTAGGTAGGACCGTTGAACCCCCCTTGTCGTGTGTTCACAAAGGGCAGGCAGGCATTGGGTTTGAGAAAGCTAGCACTGATACAGATACCCTTCATATCTGCCCAGGTTCTATTAATATTGATCCTGTCAAGAGTGTCGTGTAACCCTGGCAGAAACCAGTGCTGCTTTGGATATCCACTGTTTTCTTTTGAAAACTGACACGTGCGGAGTCCGCAAGAGAAAGACTCGGACGGCTTCGGGTGGCCAATCAGAGATGTGCATTGTGTAGTCGAACCTGGGAGGGGCCTCGAAGTTTGTAATTAATCTTACAACGTCTTTTTTCTAGTCGTTCCGTCCCGGCTTCCAATCGCGGATCAACAGTCTCAGCTCGGGACACAGGCTAAGGGCAAGTATGTCAAGGCAGCACTTTCTGGTCTCTTTTTTGCATTAGGCTCGATCGAGTTGATCTGAGTCAAGGTGACGGAACTTGGCCCCAAGCTGAACTTGAGTTGGGCTAGGTGTGGTGTCACCAGAGGATGGAGGCGTAGGTTAATGGTAAATTCGGTCCCCTCCCCCCCACGCCTACCGAGTTCGTTTTATTGTGGCTCAACACCACGTGCTCGCTTCTTTTGACGTTGAGCGTGTCTCGCAGTTTTAGTCGAACCCACCCCCAATTTGTTCATTTGGACGAACCATGCTCAACGAAGTTTTTTTCTTTTGCTGCCCTGTCCACCCCGAAACCCTGCAGCCACAACTGCCCTTGTCGGTGCCAGGCCTGGCAGTTCCTTAGCTGGTTGAACTGTGCGACGGGCCCTGGTCTACAGAGTCAAGATGGGAGGTGCTACTCCCAGGGACCCTGGCCTGCACACACTCAGGATTCAGTTCCCATCCCGGCGCTGGACAAAACAGGCACATGTATGTGCGCACGCACGATGTCAATATGCTTTTGGCTCGCGCACCGTCGCGGGCGCCCCTCAGAAGGTTACCTGACGGCATGATTTGCACGCCTTCAAGGATAGCCCCCCGTTGCATCAAGCAGAACCCCAAGCTATTGCTTGCACCTGTGGAAACCGCATCCCCGGGAGATTTCCGCCCAGGCCAAGTTCAGCTCGCTCGATCTAGACCCATGGCGTCCGCTGTGCCCTGTGCTTTGTCGTAGCGCGAACCGATTTTTCTTTTCCCAGGTCCAGCATTCTGCTCACTGAGCATTACATAGGTACCAGGCTGCTGTGCTCTGGTTGGCATTGCGACTCCCACTGCGCATGCCCGCCAGGTAGCTATTACTCGCCGACACCCTTAGCACCACCCGCACCTCACTCTCCCATTCCCGCCCCTCGACATCACGTCCAGATTCAGCCCACGCACCGACTAAGCACAAGCCGAGAACGCCCAGCCCAGCCACTAGGACTCACACCAGACCTAGCCAAGCTATTGCTAAGCTGCCGCCAAGCTACAGCCCATACCATCTGCGACTCCTGCTAGCTGCCGGGCAGTCGCGGACGCTACAGGCGGCTGCTTGGCGCACTGTCAGCCCACCGCGTCCGCACTGTTTCTGCGATGGCCTCCCGGCCTTCCGCACCACCTCCGCTGCAGCCTTCTCGATCCTTTGGCGACCGAACCGGACGAACTTCTCTCTTTTTCTCCTTCCTCCTGCCCCATCGCTCCCAGAAAATGGTACGGCCATGATAGTTCAACTCGCGCTGCCGTGCTCACTGGACCTTTTCCGTCCACATCTCCCCTCCAGACCGTCCGGTCTCGAGACCGCGATCGCTAGCTCCCGCTGCGTCTAACCATCCCGCCCGTGAGCTGCATCGCGTCGCATCACACACTCTCTCCGTCGCATACCATGGCCATCTTTTCCCGGCGCTCTCTGCGCCCGAACCGCGGCTTTCTGGGTTCTGACAGCTCTGCCTTGCCCTCCCAAGACGCTCAGGTAAGAGAGAGCCGAGCTGCCTATTTTGCACTCCGTCCATTCGCCTGCCTGCCTCGGACCCATCTTGACGAGGAGACAACCGATGGATACCCTGTCATAACATCGACACCAGGACTAACATGGCGCATCCCGCATATAGGATCGACAGCAGTTGCGATATGAACTCGATCTTAATTCCTGGAACCTGCGCATTTGGGGTGTCGCCGCTTCAGGCTTCCTGACTGACTCGTACGTCATCTACTTACTTGCGCAGCTCCCTCTCTTTGGATGAAGCTGACGATGCATCTCCAATTGCTTTAGATACAACCTCTTCTCCACAAACGTTATCCTCGCTTCTATTGCATTTGTGTACTGGCCCGACGGCGGTGATACGTATGGCTTGCTCATCAACTTCTTTACCCTCCTCGGCTCCGTCATCGGCCAACTCCTGTTTGGCTACCTCGCCGATCGCTATGGCCGAACTCGTCTCTATGGTATCGAGCTAGTTCTGGTTATTGTATCAACCATTGGTGTCGCAACGAGTAGCCATGGCTACGGCGACCTCTCCTTTTTAGGCCTCTTCATATGGTGGCGTTTCGTTATGGGAATCGGTGCGCTGAACCCCTCACTTGGCTCACTGACCAAGACCCGAATACTCACAGCTTCGATTAGGCATTGGGGCCGAGTATCCCTTAAGCGCGGTGATCACTTCTGAATGGTCGAGCACGCAGTCCAGAGCCAGCATGATTTCGAGCGTTTTCATGATGCAGCCCATCGGCCAAGCACTGGCCCAACTCGTCGGCCTGTTCGTTCTGCTAGGCTTCGAGAAGACGCACAATATTCGAGGCATGCGGTGCGGCATTGACGACACTCATTTGGAAGAATGCCGGAAAGCGGTAGACGGAATATGGCGCATTGTAATAGGATCAGGCGCTGTGCCTGCGCTCCTGGCCATCATCTTCCGGTTTTTCCTTTTCGATTGCGGCATCTACGATCTTGAGGTCCGAAACAAGCCTGCCATTGCGCTGATGAATACCCAGCGGATCTACGGTGCCCCACAAGGACAGGGGGGTAGCCCTCCACCACCAGATGGCTTCGGCCATAGCGGCAACAGAGGATACTCGATGCATCCTCCCAACGGCAGCACACACATGACCAGCTACCAAATGAATCCTCCCAGTGGCGGCCACACAATAAACTCTTACCAGATGAACTCTCAGAGTGCCATGCACTTGTCCAACTCTCCCCAGCCCATGCCCCTCCAATTCTCCAAGGAAGACCTCCGCAACTACTTTATCCGCGATGGCAACTGGGCATACCTACTCGGAACAGCCGCCACATGGTTTTTTCTTGATGTAGGGTTCTATGGAATGAGCTTGGATAACAGAGGGACGCTTGCGGGAATGTGGGCGACGACGAAGCCCACGCCCATCGACGAGAAGCTCGAGTGCTGGGCTGGGGCCAACTCAACGTTGCCCAAGTGGCGCGAAAGCGGCCTGCCAGTGTGGTCAACCGATGCCACTCACCCGTGCAACACAATCTACGACGTTTTGATAGAACAGACGAAACAATACTTACTCACCGTTTCTCTTGCATCCATTGCCGGCAGCGCCTGCTTTGTCATGTTCGCAAACCGAATTCCACGAAAGTTGTGGCTGACGACGTCGTTTCTCGTTCTTACACTCTTTCTTGTTATCACCGGCTGCGTTTACTACGGTGTTCACCAGCAAAAGGGAGCGCCTGCAACGGTTGTCTTTGTGGCCATTTGCCACTTCATTTTTAACTTTGGTAAGCCGACCGGGAACTGCTTATCCCGCACTGGGTGCTGACACTTTGACGCTAGGCCCTAATACTTTGACATTTATGATTCCGGCCGAAATCTTCCCGACCTGTTATCGGTCTACCTGCCACGGAATCTCCGCAGCTGCCGGAAAGCTCGGAAGTCTCGTGGCTGTCCTCGTCGTCTACGGAATCAACCAATCATACAAGAGCAGCACTCGACAAGGCCTCATCTTCCTCATATTTGGCTCCGTGGCTGCCATCGGCGCCATATTCTCATGGGCCTATCTGCCCGACTTGCAACGTTGGGTTGTGTACGACGAGAAGAAGTTCCTCGAACCGAAGACGCTGGAAGAGCTTGGCGAGGGAAGAGTCAAGGCACGGTTATCGGGCGAGTCGGTTACCCTGAGCGAAAAGTTCGAGGACCTAAAAAGAAGGAAAAGAGGGTCACATAGGGGCGCCGAGTCTCTGCCAGACGTTGGATAAGGTCGACATGTTTACAAAACAAAGTCGCAAGTGGATATAGAACGGGTGAATGATTTTTTACGAGCCTTCTCAAGGGCACTTACTGTACAGGATAATTTGTAGATGGAACCGGATACCCTACCAGCATGTATTGTTATATTATTATTATTATTTTCTGTTCAGCATATGGCGATTTTCACTTTATCGTTCATTACAACATTTCTATTGTTACGTCATGGGTATCATCACAAGACTCGTTTACCTTTAGAAAGCACGATTCAAACGAACGGTGATCCAAGGTTCTCTTTACAAAAAAAGAAAAGGCCGCCTCCCCCCCCCCAGTATATGCATTTCACTCAACACTCACATCCTTCTTATGACTATTCTATGCCCTTGCCGGTGTGGAGTAGAAGGTGAGGGTATCCGCCGTCTCAGCATAGAACTCATCATTATTCATAGTGGCGCGCACACACGCATCACCCTCGAGAGCATCCAGCCACAGCGCCAGACGATCTCCCGCGACGGGGGCAGTCCAGCCGCAGAGCGAGGCGAGGATGCGCGAGAAGCGAAGGGCAAAGGGAGCAAAGTGGATGTCGACGATGCCGAGCGTCTTGCCGCGAAACAAGGGACCCTTTTCGGCAGGGAGGTCTACGCGTTAGACATGTTTTCTTGGATAACGGTGAAAGGGGAGGAAAGGGGGGGTAAGCGTACTTGCTCAACGGCAGCTTGGGTGAGGACTTGGACAGAGTTGTTCAGGCTGATCAACAGGTCCTTTCGGCTAGCTGGATCCTGAGCCTGCACAAGGGCGAAGAAGGCTGGCACGATGCGCGTGTTGATCTTTGGCGGGAGCGGGCCAAGGTCAGCAAGAGGTTTTGCTTTGGTTTGCTTCGATCCCGTCTGCGCGGCTTGGTGAACTTACATGATCAACCCAGAGTCGGCAGTCGGCCTTTTCCCTCGGGCTGCTGGGAAATAGTAGTCTGCGCTCCCCGGGGGAGTCCTGGTCTTGGTCTTGGTCGTCCTGGTCCAAGTCGTCTAACTGAGATGATGATGATGATGATTGTGAGTTATTAGTTGCGCAAAGATGACCAAGGATGAAGAGAGACTCAACGTATTCCAGTATGACGCTGCTTTCGGCGCACGTCCAGTCGCCGTGCCGGATGGCGGGCACGCAGCCGCGGGGGTGAGGCAGGGGCGGAGCGGGCCGGCGATAAGGGTCCGTCTCACAGTACTGGTATGCGAGGCGCTTCAGCTCGAGGGCGATCCATACCCGCTGAGAGAAGGGGCTGAGAGAGAGGGAGGACATGGTTGTTAGAATGTCTTTGATGTTCATTTTTTTTCTTTCACTTTAGAAGGACTTTGGTCAGACTTACCAGTAGCAAGCCGCGTATAGTTTCAGGTCGTTATCTTTGGTGTGCTTCTTGGTCGTTGCCAGCGCTTTGCCTGTGGCCTTGCGGATTACGGGTTTCTGCGTCGCACCCCGAATGTCTTGTCAGGGTTTCTGGTTTTTTTTTTTTCTTTTCTTTTTTTTACGTACTCGAGACAGAGGGGAAGAGAGATTGTGTATAACATGTTTGATATGGCTTACCTGAGACTTCTTCTCCTCCTTCTCCTGCCGCGCTAGAAACCGCTGCACGCTGTTCTTCTTGATCTCGTCGCTCTTAGCCAACGTGTGCTTGTGCGGACCTGCGACGCCATCTCCCTTGCCGTTGCCCCCGTTCCCGTTGACCCGCTGGATGGTCCAGATACGCTGCTGCCCGACGGCCAGGACCCCGGGGACGAAGACGCCCTGCTGCACGAGGGCCCCCGCAGGCAGCGAGGCACCCCCTGGGACGTCGTCTAGCTGCAGCTGGGCACCCGGGAGGTACTCTGTGATCTTGATCTTGACATCGCACAGGTCGCGCTCGCGGGCGTTGCGCTTGCGCTTCTTCTTGTTGGGGTCATCCGACTTGGGCGTGCCGGGGGGCCGGCCCTTCATGCGGCAGTCCCAGTAGTGGGAGAGGAAGGGCTTGCGCTTGTACCGCTGCGTGGAGCGGTGCGAGTAGACGTTGTCAACGTGAGGAAAGTATGTTTCGAACCTGTCGCGCGAGGGAAAAGTGGCAGGGCACCAAGTGTTAGATGGGTGTACACATAAAAAAATTTAAAATAAAAGAAAAATAAAAGAAAGATAGTATCATGACAAGCAGGGGAGGGGTGAGTGAGTTGGGCGGACGTACTGCTCCTGGGTGAGGACAATGGTCTCGTCGACGTTGAACAACTTGTCTCGCCATGCCTCCAGGTCTGGTGGATCAACCACAATCTTGGTGCTCAGCTGGCCGTGGCTCTTCTCACCGCCATCTTGTTCTGGCTGTTGCTGCAATTGTTGTTGCGGTACTGCGAGTACACCGAATAGGCCGTCTGGTGGTGCATGCGACGCTACTACGGGTACCGCCGTGGGAGTTAGGATGCCAAACTGTCCGCCGCTGTGGGAAGCTGCTGCTGCTGCCGCTGCCGCCGCCGCCGCCGCAGCAGCAGCAGCAGTGGCAGAGGCCACAACGCGCGGGCGGTGGGCTGCATGTTGCTGATGCAGTCTCTCAATGTCTTGAGCCCGAGCTGAAAGCTCATGCATGGTAGCAGCATTCGGAGCCTGCTGGCGGTAGGCGTTCTCGAGGGCCGGGGCGTAGGCGGCGGGGTCGAGGCGCATGCTCATGGCAGCTTGAAAGTGCGCCGCCGCCACGGCCGCTGCGTTTCCCGACACATGATGCCCATGAGGGTGTTGCTGCATGCCCGGCGGCGATGCGAACGGGCCCGCAGGTCCGGAGCCCGGAGGAGGACCCGTCTGCGGAGGCGGCGCCGACTGCTGTTGCTGCTGCTGCGGTGGCGGCGGGGGTTGCGGCGTAGCCATGGGGGGCAAGGGGACTCGCGCCCGGGTTAGCTCCGGGCCAGGGAAACCCTCGAGTGCAAGGCAGGGTCTACTAGGACGCTTTTGGCGCTTGCCTTTTTGCGCTGTGGGTTCTTTTGCGTTGCTGCTTTAACCGGGTGCTGATCGTGTTGGGCGGCCTGCTGCTTTACGAGGGATGTCGTCGGTTTTAAGCCGCGGGGGACAAGGCGGCGAGTCATGCACGGACCACTGCCTATCCAAGTCTGTCGGCTTACTACTACGAGGCCTCATTATGTCATTCCCTGCTCCGAACCACGGAAAGGTTAAAGAAAGTTGCCAGACTATCTGCGTTTAATTCTTTACCCTCCGAGACACCTGCCGAGGTAAGCAACCTGGAACGTGAAAAGTAATTTCAAAAGATAGAGAGGTTTCATTCCAATTAGAGACAAGATGGGGTATTGTATTCTTCCAGTGCCATTAGACATCCAGTCACCATGGCCCCCACCCCCATTGCTTGAGATTCCTTTCCCATAGTAGTAATACAGTTGTTCCCAAAATCTGGGATACTCTTTGCCCAAAAAAAACGCCCGTCATTAGGGGGTCCCGTCTTTCGTCCTTGAATCCATAAAGCCTGTCCAGATAGTCACATAATCGCTGTCAAATCCGGTCGTATTTTTCATCCGCTTGCCGTCCATTGTAACCAAAATCCGCTTCTTCAGTTTTTCCCCGAGTCCCAAGACGACAAGTCCATGGCGTCCATCGGTCCCATGTTCATCAACGCCCGTAAAACACCTTCACCTACTTGTGCAGCTCCCGTCTGGCCTTGTATATCACCCCATCCTTCCGGTATCACAAAAGACCCCTGTGGGTCTGATAATCCTGTTTGTAATGTGAATGCATTGGGGTCGCCAAAGAGCCCCTGCGTGTTTCCGTCAAGGGATCCAGTATTCATTAATGTTTGGTTCGGTGAAATTGGGCTGGCTTGGAATGAGTTGTGTCCTGATCCATTCATCTGCCCAGGAGCTAGATGCATCCGTTGATCAGAACCATTGCTCGAGTTCGGTGTCGGTCGGTTTGATTGCGCTCCGTCCGGTGATCCTGATGCCTCTTGGCTTTCGCCACTTCCATCGCCACCAAACCCAGACAAAGGCCCTGTAGTTGACCCAGTTTTCTCAAACGTAGCTCCGGAACTAGGCGTTAGAATTGGAAGCTGTTGGTCAGCCGGTATCCATGACGATCCTCCATAGCCGCCGGTGTTGTTCGAGTTTTGCATTTGTGAGTCTCCATTCGGCTCCACAATGTCTGGCGCTGCGGTTGGGTTTCCATCGTCTCCTGCCATCTTCATGAAGTGACACTCATTACGATATGCTAGGATACCTTGCACGCCCTCGGGGTTATCGCAAACTGGCTTCGATGACATGCCGCCATTTGGACCGGGCTGGATCATGTTAGCAAGGAATTAAGCCAGTTACAAACTTTAGTTGACTTACACTATCCGTGCTGCGGGGGAACGCAGCTTTGAGCTTGGGAATCCTCAACGCAAGTGCCTCCAAATCCACATCCAGCTGAACCAGGAACGATTCGGTCAGCGGGTTTCTTCGTTTCAATGCGTTCATCGCTGACAGGAGGAAGCGCAAAGAATCGGCTGTTTGGCTGTCATCTGGGCGGCTCTTGAGGTATTGGACAAAGACTCGCGCAGAAACGTATAGGCAGAAGGATATGAATGGGTTGACCTGTGGTTCATTAGCGGGCTGCCGCAATAACCCCTCACGTGGTCCTTACAGTTGATAGATCCATGTGAGAAATCATTCTCATCATACTAGCAATCTCATTGGCGGCAGTGATACATCGAACCTTGCTCTCCGCGCTAACTGACGCAGGTAGCTTGTTCTTCTCCGCCTTGAAGATGGCGGCCTGGTGAAGACAGATGGTTGAAGTGTGGATGCTCATGTTAGTGAAGACGATGTTTGGGTTGTTCATGCCTTGGGGAAGTTTGAGGTGAGGGGGCAGGCAAAGAGACGTGTTGAGGAGAATGTTGTCCATTTGTCGATGGCGCTTCCAGAAAGGTCCGTTGAGATCGTGGTCAAGGTCATCAGCGTCAGGCCGGTGCAAATGCACAAGGTTTCGGCCAAAAAGACAAGCCATGAGCACAATGCCGCCAAAGGATGACAGTTTTCCTGCACCACTTGGGCTCGTGCATTCATTGAGCGATTGGGTTGTCTCTGGTCGGCTCATATCGTAGGCCTCTTCAGTTGAAGGGAGATTAGTCATGATGTCGCGCTCGTCAATAGTCATGGGCCAGCCGGTTCCGATGCTAGCGTATCGGTCCTGGCAAAAGGCCATCCAGAAAGTACGACGTCGCTCTTCACGCTCGGTCCAGTCCTTGGGGTCCGCGAGACACTGCTTGACATCGAGACCCTGGCCGTCTAGTCGATGTAAACCAGTCCTAGAACAAGTCAGCTTAGAGCAACAAACATGCAGGATTTAGGTCAGCATACATCTGAGCCAGACGAATAGCCGATCCAGTATTGACCCAGGCTCTGGGGAAATACATCATCTTCATTTCGTATGAAGATAGCAGGATGTGTGTCTGGCAGTGGGCAATTGAAATCATGTGCTCTCCGTAGCCCTTGATGTAATCCGCCTCAACATATTTTCGCGCCCTTCGATAGAACAAATCCTTCAGGTCAGCATACTTGTCCGTGATGGTACATGCCAGTGTCCACATGGCATATCGCAAACACACTGGTGGCCGTTGATTAGGGGCGCTAGGAAATTTGTCAGCATTTTCCCTCAAGCCCGAGATGCACGCTCTAAAACTTACAGGTTCATGGCAGCCAAATAGCGGTACTTGTGGATCATGGGAATAGAAGGGTGGATTTTCTCAAAATAGATCTGATGGAGCTCATCAATCGTCTCCTGGGGGGGCAAAGGCTCCTCCAATCCCAGCCCGATCATTTCCCAAGTGAAGTTGCCGCCAACATTGTTCATGCCCATACCGAGACTGGCGTTGAAGTTGAAATCTTCGAGGGTGCCGGTCTGGGGGGATTCGCCGTTGATATGCCACCGGTCCATGTCGCGATCTCCCGTCATGCCCATGGAAGTGTTGGGTATGCTCAAATTGGGTGTTGCCGCGGTCTGAGGGTTAGGGACTGCAGGCATGGACATGCTGAGTCCCTTCGACTGGTTGGCTGGGGGCGCAGGATCCTGCGTCGTCTTCAGGAGCGTTTCTACTTGTTCTGCAAAGCCCGAGAGGTTAGATGGAAGGGGACCTGGGACAAGTACTTGGAGCACTCACTAAGTCGCTCCTCGAGCGCCTTTACGTAGCCTCGCTTGGGACCGCTCTTTCTTCGCTGCTCGTCGTAGGCGCATGAGTGCCCCAGGCGGGAGCAGGTGCTACAACTCGGTCTCATGCCATCGCACTTGAGCTTGCGCTTCCGGCAAATCATGCAGGCCAGGCGTTTTGGCTTGGGGACGCTGGCATTGTCGGGAACCGAGTCCCGCGCGGGGCCGGCATCGTCGCCTTCAGTATTGGGACTCCGGGCTCTCTTGTGGCCCGTTGTGCCGGTGCCATTCTCGGGCGAGCCCGTCATGGCCGTGGCGGGTTTTCGCAAGCTTCGGTCGAGGTGCGGGTTGGGGATATTGTGCTGGACCCTGGTGGGGTGGGCGGCGCAAGGGAAGGAATTCGCGAGCAAACGGGGGGCGCGTGTTCGGACTTAAGCAGACTGGCAGGCGGATCTGCCCGGGTCAGTGGGAAGGGCAGAGCGGTTTGTTGAAGCAAAGAGGGCCCGTGGCAGTGGCGACGGGATTTCGGTTTCGGCGAGGTGACAGCGGAAGGGCGACGATGGAGAAGTAGTGGTGGGTTGGAAAAGGAAGAGAGCCACTGCAAATGCGACAAAGGCGCAAGTGGAGTGCAAGCTCAGCCCAGCCGCCAAAAGATTTCTGGGATGATGGTTTCTGGATGTACGGGGGGGAGGGATGCCACGATACGCTGGTTGCCTGGCGCCCATATCCTGGCCTTCACCTGTCCTGCTTGGACCTAGCCTTGGGACCTTGGAGGGGGGATGCCCACAGTGTGCCCGCAGGCTGCAAGCACCACGGATTATCAGTGCGTCCCCATGGGCTCTGAGGCCCTCTGGGTCGCCTCTGGGCCACCTCGGGGTCCTTTGATAGGGCCTCCACCCACTATCCAGCACCAGCGATGCACTAAAGGGCGGGCCCAGATTTGCATTATTAATCATGAATCACCCTTCAACCAGCAACATGAAGTTTGTTCACCGTATCCAGTCGATATGGGGCATGCTCGTGTGTTTTGCACATCTGTCATTTCTCCCCCCTCCCCCCCAACAATAAATGATCATCTCTGCGACGATTTGCACATCAAGCGAGAACCATGGCTGCTACTCTCGCGGAAATTGTGATACCTGCTGCCACCAACCAACCCCTAGATAATGTCCGTCCGTGTGTTGCGCTACCACATCACGCTCCACGCTTCACATTATCAATCTATGGCTGCTGCGCTCACTGCACGTAATTCATTCGCATTCCTTTCTGGATGTGCAGGCGGCCGCCTCGGCCGAGTCCCTATGGCGGTACAGAACAGGCCCTTGGGCTCTGATGACGACAACGGCTGAAGCTTCAGTGTCTAACGGCGCCGCCTGGTGTTTCCCCGTCTAGCACTGCCACAGCCCACCAGCCCACCTCTAGCCAGTCTGTACCTTGAGCGTGAACGCACCCGAACAAGAATGCGACATTGGGCCCAAACCGAACAATCCAATCGCGCCGCTGCTCCCGAAAGAAGAACTCACGTCTCTATTACTGCAAGCATGACTCCATTGTCCAGTGCCCAAATTAGCAAAATTCTGCGATAAGCATTGATGTCCTCCTCTGGCTCCTCCCATAACCTATAGCGTCGCTTCTGGCGTCAAAGAATTAATTCACCAGCCATTTTTGCGCACTCACACTGCGAGATGCTGGTTGAGCCCTTGGTGAATAAAAGAAAGGAAAATGAAAGAGAAAAAAACACTCAAATTTATTGATCCTTCGCTATGGAAGCAAGAATACCTGCAGCACGTATATCTTTCCGCCTTCAAAGAGGGAGCCCCCACTACCACCCATCTTCAGCCCTATTACGGACTACTTCCGACAAGGGATTGACGCTCCGCGTACACACAGATACGGCATTTTACGGGCACCAAAGGCCTCTACAATCTCACTGAGCTCGCTAACGCCGAAGCCCCAAGAACCAATAAATGGCTCCTCTCCCGCTGGCGCCACTGTACCGACATTGTTTCAAAGAGCTGGTTCTTACGCAACTCTCATGTTGCCTTCGGAGCTTGCCTATTCCGGTAATGTACTGTTGCTGCCAAGTCTGATAATGTTTCTTTCTCACTCGACGTCGAGCAGATTTCACGACGCCCATCAGAGCTCCATGTAAGCTGCCCAGAGTCGAATTCTGTCGATTGCTACCAATTGCTGCTATTGTTGACCTCTCGCCACGAGCGACGGTCCAAGCAAAACCCGCCTCTAAATTTAGATACTTTCCCCCGCCCGCTTTGTGACACCGCAGGCGATCACTCTGTTTCACTGCATCTCATTCTCATTCACTATCTTATTAAATACAACACGTCATACGGTCTCCAGTTATGGGGGGCATGGAGTCCAAGAAAAAGGAACAAACAGCCCATTTCCGCCAGGCAGCGACATTTTTAAAACACATTCACCTTCCCCAAATTTAACGGTCAATGTGCGCATCGTAAACAGTAGACTAGCATCAATTTCACTCGCTCGTATCTCTCGGATTTTGATTAACCGTCAATGACGGACTTGTGACTGGCCCTGCTGAGCCACCCTGCCCACACACCGCTCGACCGCTCCCCAGTCGGTATCGCGTTCTCCCGTCTGACGCTCACACACCCCAGTCCACAACCGTCAACAGAGACGGAGGGTTGGCTCAATGTTACCCTCCCCCTCCAGCTCAAACAGAGGCATGCTGGTCTCTAAACAGGTGACCCATCTGATCAACACGATGACTGTTCCGACGCGTCGGATTCCGTACCTCCCGAAAGACAGGTTGTCGTTCATTTCTACGAGCTGGTCAGGGAACGTAACATCCCGTTTCGCAGCACCGTGCCCGTTTATTTCCTGTCCACATCCACTCCCACGATCCGGAGGACCCCAAGGTCGCTGTAGGCTAGGCAGTACCGCGTGGGTGCCCATGCTACTACTGGACACGACCCTGCCGTTTTGAATGTGTGCACATGTTCCCCGGTTTCGGCGTGCGAGATCTCCAAGCCAGATCCTGCCAGGGTCGCGACGATTAGCAAGGGATCTCAATTCAGGGGACCAATGAGGCTGGAAAGGGTGGCTTACCTTCGTCACTTCCACCCACGATGTAGCTACCATCAAAGGTGAAGCCTGTGGTTAAATTGTCAGCTAGCCGCTTACGCGAGGCTCCTCAAAAAGCATGCAACGTACTGAGACTCTTGACTGGCCCAACCATCCTGGTAATAGTCCTCTGGCAGATCCAGTCTGTGGTATCCCAAAGGGAAATGATAGAATCTGATCCGCCAGTGGCCAAATACCGCCCAGTGGGCTGCAGCTCTGCTGTTAAGCACGAGGAGGTGTGCCCGTTCAGCGTAAACTCCTTGGATTCCCCTCCAACGTTCGTTTGCAAGACAGGTTCAAACTCCGGGTATGATAGGATTCTGATGCGACCTTCGGCTGTTGTCAGAAAGATTTTGCTTCCACTCCAGCAGAAGGCAATTTGGTTTGTCTGAATAGACTGCTGGTGAGAGCTGATAGGTGTGGGTTGTGTTGGCGATAAAACAAATATGGTGTCCGCCTTAAAGTATTTGTTTTTAGCAATATTCCCCATATGAAGGTCGCATTCACGTACCTTGTTTCCAACGAGGAGTGTTCCTCCGTCGGGGGCCCAAACGAGGGTGAATGCCTCACCCAGGCCCTTCACCTCATTGAAGCACGCCTTTGTTCGCACATCCCAGAACTTGACTACTCCATCGCTACTGACACTGCACAGTTCTGCATCTTTAGTAGGGTTAAAGGCGACCTTTTCAATGGAAGCGGTGTGACCCTTGAGCTCTGTCGAAAATTTGATGTGAGGCTTCTCAGGGTTCCCTAAGACGAGCAGAGCATGTTTAGCACTCCCAATTCAAATCGTCCAACACAACGGCATACTCACACACTCTCAAAACTCGCTCTGCCGAGCCGGTTGCAACCAGAGTCCCTAGAGGATTCCAGGCAATGGTACGCAGGCTGTTTGCCAGTTAGCAAAGCTTGCATGTGAAGCGGAGCCGCATTCCACCTCGGGACAAATACCTGTTGGGGTTTGCGCCTCTGGAGTTGTTTGGATCGCTATATGGCTGACTCCGGAGGTTTCCAAAATAATTGGAAAACTTTTCTTTGGACAGGCTTTGCCTGGCTCGAAGCACTGGAGCCATCTGGACAATTAGAATCCGGAAAGCAGGTCAATCCAAATGCAGGAGTCCAGGACTGGGCCTCGCGCTTACGGCGGATCTTGACTCCGCCCAGAAACGCTCACGTGCACGGGTTTCCAAGAGACGGGGGATGGACCTGAGTCGTGGCGAGGCAGACAGGTCTCGGATGCCACAGGGATGGCGTGGCTGTTCACTAAGAGATGAGAATGATATGAATAGCGGAAGCAGGAGAGCCACACAGATCCATACGGCGTCCTGGCGGGTCCGAGCTGCACAGGGCAAACTTCCAAACAAGGCGGCGCCCCACCCTGTGCTCACCACAACAAGCAGGGGACTGGCTCTCTTCTCACCCACCACCCATGTCAAAGGCTGTTCGTCTCCTACGGCAACCGTCTTGTTGATGAGGGGCATCAACAACGATTGAACAAAGCATCACACCAAGTCTCACGGCTGCTCAGGGACGTTCGGGTCAACAATAAGGGTGCACACCGCTTTAGCGTTCATAACATGTGAATGTTCATTTCAGCCACTTGGCTAGTCCGTAATCCGAATCATGGATGGTATATGTACAGTTTTCTACCACGACCACTTCCCAAAACCATAGTCAAAATGCACCGGGGCCGTTGAGGATCCCAATGATGAGCCAATTATCAGTCCACTACTAGACCACCAGGTTCGAAGCGCAGCTTCAACCTACTCCCATCCTCCGACGGCCCACGGCCTCTCATTACATCCGACTATGGCCCCGAAAGTGGCCGCCTGTGCAGCCGACTCCAACCTGTCAAACCATTCCCATAAACCTCCCTTCGCCAGTGACTCCATGCGCCATGTATGAGACAAGTACCATGTTTGGAAGATGCAAAATAAACCAGGCAATAACAGAGACGCAAAAAAATCCGTCCTTCGGACAACAGGTGATTCGCGACGAGGGCGATGTGGCGTCCGTGCAGGACGTGCTCGTCAAGATGTGACCACTGGGGGAGTATCGTATAATCCGAGATAATGGTTGGGGTCGGGCATCGTTGATGTATTAATATCGTTACGGAGCGGCAGGGGTCAATCAATCCAACCGCTAAACTTTTTATCCTGACCTCAAGAGTGTTGTTTTCAGAAAAAGAATCAAGGTGTTCATTCTGATAGCTGATCAAGCTGGTCAAGAGTCAACTTGGTGTCGGTGATGCCGAAGAGAGAGGCGTTGGTCTTGGCCCACTGGCGAGCAAGGAAAGAAGCTGCGCATGTTAGTAAATAGGTTCAAGCGGGGTGATTTGACAAACTTACCCTTCAAGAACTTCTTGCTAGCGTACTTCTTGAAGAAGGCCTCGTGCACAACAGGTCGAGCGAGGTAGTCAACCATGAGCTGGACGACGGGCTCGACCTCTTCCTCAGTGTAGCCTGCATAGTAGCCGAGGGTCTCGTCCTGAGAAAATGTTAGCTTGTTTCGTGTTGATTGATGGACGTAAACATACCCATTCGCCACGGTCAAGCATCAGGCGGGCCAGGTACATGGCGCCGGCGGCGACGTGGCTGGGGCGGTAGGCCATGAATCGGTGGTCCAGGAGGCTGATCTCCATCAAGTACTTGCCGATGGTACGAGACTGAATGTCATAGTTGTCGGCCTTCGAGACTCGGCGAAGGAAGTTCATGGGGTTGGGGTAGCTTAGGTCGTAGTTGAGGGTGCTGAGAACGAATCGCTCGGCGCTCAGGATCTCGGCCTCAGTGAAGCCGTCATCGGCAATGCGCTTGAAGTTTTCCACGTGGGGGGAGAGGACCTCCTCGTACTTGGAAGCAATGAACATGGCAGTGATGCCGACCAGCTGAAGGCGGTCGAGCTGGACGACCTTTTCAGAGAGGAAGCGGTCAATGATGTTGACAGCCAGGAAGAGGGTCTCGGGGAGAAGGTGGAAACGAGTGTGCACCTCGATGAGCCAGTCAATGAGGATACCGCGGGTCTTCCACTCGAGATCGTCCTGGTGAGACATGTACTGAGGGTTGGGGATGGACTTGCACTCCAAATCACGGAGGTACTCGAAGATTTCGTTGGCGTACTCGGCAACCATAAGGGGATCCTCAAGGTCTTCTGTGTCGAGATCCTTGACTCCATCGGGGTATTTGGTGTTGTTCTCGGGCTTGGACTCAACCGGAGCGGGCTTGGCGTCCTCAGCTCGGGATTCGGAGCGGACGCGCTTCTCGTCTGTTGTGCGGGCTTCCTTTCGGGCGGGCTGCTCGTTCTCGTCGGCGGGAGGCTGCTCCTTGACAGTGGCTTTTCGCTTGGGACCACCAATAACACCAGATCCAGATCCAGGCTTCTTGATCACCTCGCTCTTCTTGGTCTCCTTGGTGTTCAGAGCGCTTCGGGAACGTGTTGTGCTCTTCATAATACCTGTGGGCTGGGCTGCCTTGGAGACAAGACCAACCTTGCCCTTCTTGCCCTCAGCGCCATCCGTCTTTCCGAAGTTGCTTACATCGCCCAATGCGGCGCGTTTTCGCTGTGTAGCGGCTGTTGCTGTGCTGGCCGCGGCCTTCTTTGTCTGTAGGGCGCCCTTGGCAGGCATGGCGAGCTCGTCGACGTTGAGAGCGGCAGCCTTGGCTCGAGTCATACGCGTCGTACCGCTGTTCTCGTCGTTCTCGTTAGAGACGACGCGGGCACGGGCAGGTCGACCCTGATAATTAGGTTAGAGATGCTCAATTAGATCTAAACCGCGTCCTAAAGGCGCGTCCCACAACTTACAGGAGGCATATTGAAGTTTTAGATGTGTTAACTAAATCAGATATAACCAGAGACCGCGCTAGAAAAAAAAGGTCAGCCGACGCGTCAGTGGCTGGGAAGTGAAGAGTAGGAAGCCAAGCTCTTGTGAAGCCATGTAGACCAGTAGTCAATGAAGCCTTTGAGACATTGGCATCCGTAAAGGAATTCCGGCACCTACCTCTGGTTCAAAGATAGATGAATGGTCTACGCAACAGCGCGACGGATCGGTGTGCACGAGATGATAGTGTGTAATGACTGCGTGCTAGAAGGGTTAGTAGAGGAAGACTCGTTGTGGTGAGTGTCGACCAAGGAACTGGATGAGGAAGTGAGAGAACAAAGGTGGTGGAAAGCTCCAGGCGGAGGCGAGGTGTTTATGTTGAAGAGTGTGTGGTCGTGAGGGCGATGGAAGTGTTTTGAGGAGCGGAGCAGGGGAGGGCGTGGAGTGGACCAGGCGCGGCTGGGTACGTACCTTGGTGTCGCGCGGCTCGCGAAGACGGTTGCTACGTCAGGGTCGAAGCGTGATGTCCCACCTAGTGCAAGTGGATTGGACGCTGACCAAGGGAGACGTGACAAGGCTCTTCAGGACGTGTAGACACGCGCAGTGGGTTCTGCAGGAAGAAAAATTGCAGTTGCCTGGTGAGGAAAAAGAGAGGCGTAAGCAGAGACAGGTGTAGATCAGACGAAGTATCAGACAACGGCAGACAAAGTCCAGCGGGAACAATGATTTGAACAGGAATGGTAGGCCAAGATGGAGAAGATCAACTCGAGGTGAGAGTTGCCAGGACCGGGACTAAATGTGGTGGAGGGGCGACGGCTGGGTGATGAGATGTGGATTTGAATGGGCGCAAACGCGAGTGTGTCGACCTAATCTGGCGAGGCGAAGGGGACGGGAGCGGCGCGGTGGAAAAAAAAAAGTACGTACCGCCGGATTTTCTCCACAGTCAACAGTGGCAACCGAGGAGCAACGCTGCTGCCATTGGCCCAGCCCTCGGGAGGCTTGTTGCGCGACCAGCACAGGCCATGTGGCTCGTCGCGCCCAGAACGACGTCACGAGCCACACGGGCTTCCCCACCAAAACGCGCCTGGTCTGTGGCGGTGCGGCCCTGTTGCGGCCTTGTGGCCGGCTGGAAATGGACGGGGCTCGGAGAAGGGTTAACCAAAGCTCCGAAGAAATTTCCATGCTTGCCAACGTCGGACGACGACGGCAGGTATCGTGACAATTGGTGAGCGTTGACGTCTGCCAGCGCCCTCGACAATTGCGAGTGCCATTAACTCCGTCTCAGCGATTCTGGGAGGGTGATTGGCTGCCAAGGGGGATTTTTGTCGGCCAATGCCAGCTAGTTGACGACTGTTCGGGTTCAACGTTCACAGGAAAGCTCCATTTGCAGCCGAGCGAAAATCGATTTCTCCCCACCAAGCCTGTCCTATGCGACTAGGCATTCAATACCAAAGTCTACGAGTCTGCTATTAATTCAAAAAAGGCCGAGAAAATGCTGCAGTCACGCATTCAACTGGCCGTGGCCCGCCAGAGTGTCCTAAGACTCGCCCTCAACCGCACCATCGTCCGATCTTATGCGACTGCTACTCCGAGCTTGAGCGCCAGCGAGTCAGCAACAACCGCTTCACCCGAGCCCAAGTCCCGCCAGTCGGCCATTTTGCGAACCTACAAGCCTCGCACTCCCGGTGTGAGACACTTGCGACGTCCGGTCAATGATCATCTGTGGAAGGGACGGCCTTTTCTGCCATTGACTTTCCCCAAGAAGGGACAATCGAAGGGTGGTCGAAACGTGAGCGGCAGAATTACTGTACGACACCGCGGTGGTGGTGCGAAGAGGAGAATACGAACGGTCGACTTCATCCGCAACCGCCCTGGACCTCATCTGGTTGAACGTATCGAGTATGATCCTGGTCGAAGCGCCCACATTGCGTTGGTTACCGAGAGGGCCACTGGACGTCATTCCTACATTCTTGCTGCCGATGGTCTCCGAGCTGGTGATGTAGTCCACAGCTACCGTGCTGGTGTGCCTCAAGATCTCCTCGACAGCATGGGTGGTATCATTGATCCCGGTATTCTTGCAGCCAAGACTGCTTTCCGTGGAAACTGCCTGCCTATGCACATGATCCCCGTGGGAACCACTGTGTTTGCTGTGGGTTCAGCTGCCAAGCGTGGTGCTGTGTTCTGCCGCAGTGCGGGAACCTCAGCTGTTGTGGTCAACAAGAACGAGGAGACTCGTGATGACGGTACTAGGGTCATGACGGGCAAGTACGTCGAAGTGCGACTCCAGAGCGGTGAGGTCCGCCGTGTGAGCAAAGACGCCTGCGCAACCATTGGCGTTGCCAGCAACATTCACCACCACTACCGACAGCTGGGCAAGGCTGGACGAAGCCGTTGGCTCAACATCCGTCCTACGGTCCGTGGTGTTGCCATGAACAAGGGTATGTTACCTATGGAGATGGAGTACTGGGCCAATTGAACGGGTTCCTAACGCGGATTATAGTCGACCATCCCCACGGTGGTGGTAGAGGTAAATCGAAGGGTAACCGTCACCCCGTCAGCCCTTGGGGCGTGCCGGTAAGATCCACCACAACACACGACCTTCCTCTACATTGCTAACACGCGCAACAGACCAAGAGCGGCTACAAGACACGACGCAAGCACAACGTCAACAAGTGGGTGGTGGTTCCTCGACCCCGCAACAATGGCAAGCGACGTGACAAGGCTTCATAAACGCGACGAGAATGACAAAGGGAGCGCACGCGGAAAGCGGAAGTGCGCCAGTGCATTGTATATTATGACGCTGCATTGTACCATATGTGACATTATAGATGAAGTGTGATGTACTTTGGAAAAAAAGAAATGGAGCACGGCGACCCTCCGTTCAAGCAAACCTGCGTGACCGCGTTCGTGTTGTTCAAACGAGTGGTGGTAAACAACTGGCATTTTAGACTTAAACGTCTGTGCTATGAGTCGTTGGCCCCAGATGCACACTGGCAACCACGGGATAGCCCAACTGGAGTTTCAAGGCCTTGTCTAGCCAGAGCCTTGCATGCAACGCGCGGTACCTGGACGAATAGGAGCTACGGTTTTTGTATCAGGTGCCTTTTTGCTACTACGCCTTACCTTATGCGCCAACCTTTCAAGCCTCGGCCGTTACTGTCGGGCGATGCAGTCCCACTGCTGAGAGGAATTAGGAGTCGGAGCCCTGCCCCCTCCCCCGCAAGACAAGACAAGGGCGAGTCGAGCCGAGTCGCGCTGGTCGATGTGAAATTCGACAAGGCGAGAATGCCCCGACACATGTTTCAGAGGAATCTACTCAACCGTAGGATGCGCGCGCGCCACTGTTCTAGAATCGGGGATCCTCGGGGCCTTGTGGGTGAGCCGGAGACCAGTGCAGTCCCCGCCCGCCCTTGTGAGGCTGAAAGAAAAAGGTAGGGCGCCGGTGCCACACATGGTATGGTAGCGCGCGATCCAATGGCTGCGACCGCTAACGGGCGAAGCAAGACACACGAGACCCGATCCTCCACTATGAAATGAATGACGCTCTGCTGCTGAAAGGAATATCAAGGCAAACCCAAAACATGCATGCATGCTAAGCTTGGTTTATTCTTAGATGTTTGATGACCATTTGGCAAAGATGCGAGGTGCAGCCGACAGCTCGGTTAATCTTGGAACACTCACTTGTTGTTTTTTAAGATTTGACTGGCGACGACTGATTCACCAACGTTTCCGCATATTGGCAACTGTCAAGTTCAACGGGTTTGAAACAGCCAAGCAAGCAATCAAGCAGGTTGGTCAACGCGGAAGAACCGGGAGCTATGGCACACGCACTCACACCGCTCTATTGCCAGCATAAAGACAGAGAGCATCAAAAACATCAAAGCAATTACGAAAGAGAGTGTGAAAGAAGGAAAGGAAAACGCCTCACGATTTCTCCTGTTGATGTGCGCAAGGCATATTTCGGGTCGGTCTCGGGTCCCCCGTAAGGATCCGGGAGGAGGACGGGCGGCAAGGGCACCGTAACATCACGTATTAAAATCCGCACAGGTGCAAAAAGAGGCCCTTTTTTGCGCCCGTCCAGCGAAAATGGCCTTGGCATTATTTGCTAAGCCTCGCTGGCACACGTAAACCAGGGGGCGCAAACCCGCTAAACCCGCTTCAGTGAGCGGCTGCTCCTCGGCAAGGGACTCAGCGTCAACGGGAAGGGCGAGTAAGGAGGGGGGGGGGGGGGGGGGGGTTCACTGAATGGAAGGGGCAAAAGGAAGGGATCTGGCTGTGCGCAGTGGCGCTTAGAGAGTAATCTTTTTTTTTAAATGGAAAGGGAGAGAGAGTACGAAAAATCTTTAATGAGGCTGAGGATCAAGGAAGCATTGGGCACGTTTGTTTCTCCACCATAGCCTTTAATTTTCAATTTTCTTTGTTATCCCGTTTGAGTTGCTTGATACTCGCGTCAGGCGAAGTTTTGTGCCATGCGAAACAGAGACGTTGACACAAGGTGTTGTGGTTGTGCTTCCTCCCACCCCGAAGGATCCTTCGGTAGGTCCCTGTACTGGAAGGTCAGCGGGATTTAAGGTTTTAGGGGTGTTGTGCTACTGTGCCGTCGCATCAAATGGCTACCTAGCCTGGAAGAGACCTGGCAGATGCGCACCCAACAGGGCGTTGTGGATGTGTCCCCCCTCCATACCATATAGCCGTTTTGCAGCAACAATAAATGAACAGTGCATGTCTTGCAATACAATCAAAGGTCAGATTTTATTAAGCGCTACGCTGCATGGCTGGGGATGAGCGCGATCAGCGGTCGTAGACGTCACCCTCGCAGTGTCGATCGCGCACCGTAGCACCAAATCTCGGCACTAGGGACGATGGGGAACAATTTAAGCTTGTTGGATGTATTTTGAGGGTGTGGCCACATTTTTTTTTCTTCTTTTATTTTGAGCGTGGAAGTACAAGACTTAGAGCGCCACAGAATTATGGTTGCAGCTCCACACCCATTCAACGCGCGCCCTTTATGCTCAGTGATGCAAGCTTACTCCCACAACAACAACAACAATAACAACCACCATCAACAACCCAGCCGGGATGCTCGCCCTATGTGCATGGATGGGCTTGTTTGGGAAGAATGCTGAAAAAGTCCATGTCTCTTCTAGTGCTCGGATTCCACTTGGCAATGTCAAAAATATACTTGTGCGGTCGGCCCGGGGAGGGTTCGCTCCAGCGCTACCACACAGCTAAAGCACCGGGGGAGGGGCCCAGGCCATCTAATTACCAGCTAGCTACGGAGTAACACGGTCAGCTTGGCGCGACAGCGCCAGCGGGTTGGCCTGCCTGGCTCGCCGTGGCAGAAATAACCCGCCCCGAGGTGGACCACTTGGGGCGCCAAAAAAGGCCGTCACGGCCCTGGGCTGTGGCTTTGGAGGCGCTGTGTCGTAGTTCCAGCTTGCTTGCGTTTTCGGGTGTCACAGTGAGGCTTGCCTCGTTCGAGCCCCCTCCCCCCCTTCGGTACGCGGCCCAACCCACGCGATCAGTTCCCAGATGCAGCCTCGCCGTCATGACTCGGTTTCTCGCATGCCGCCACCACCCCTGGACCCCAAACGACGCAGCAGCTACGTAGGTGGGAAACACAGCATGCAGCAGGGTTATGAATCTGAGGTAAGACGAAGGAGATGGCCTGCGAGGGAGAGGGAACGGAGATATTTGTCAGACGCCATGGTGAAAAAGAGAGTTGGCAAGCATACCGACATTGTGGTCAATCCTCTTCTTTCCTCTTCCTCTGAACACCCGGCACCCTGTATTCTTGGCGCCCAGGTCAATTGCCCTCCGCCCTCGCCGACAAGTTACGGCTCATCCACTCAAAGGCCCCCCCGGCTCCGCATCGTGGCCCAGCACCCATACCGATCGGTACATTAAACGCCAACCTGGAACATCCCCGGGGCAAGGTAGATGCACTGCCCGCATCGAAATCTCCACCATCCCATCTGGCTCTCGTAACAACCCAGTGACGATAGCACCCAACCGCACCGCAGCTATCCTTTCCTTTGCTCCCATCTTTCTCTCTTAGCTCTTTAGGAGCCCCCACCCGCCCACCCTCATTGTCCAGTGTCCGCCCCCAACCCACGTCTGGCGTCACTCTTCCATCGCAAGCGAAAATAAAAATTGGAAAAGGCTTCCTGCGTCAATCACACACGCCCCGCCTGTCCCGGGATACCGAGAATACCGTCCACTCCTTTCGTTCTTGGCACCGCTAGCCGCCAAGGGGACGCTCGCTTTTAGCTTTTCCTGCACAAATCCTCTCCTGACGTCCTCGAACATCTCGTGCTTCATAAACCGGTCCTTGCCCGCCGCCCTCCCCGCCCTCCTCTCGTCTTCGAGATGGCTCTATTCTCGCAATCATACCATAAGATGGGTGACTCTGGACCAGGCATGGCTTCCCGTGTGCGGGGAGCTCGAGGCGGCATCTCGATACGTCTTGTTCTATCATACGCTTCCGACTGGCTTGTTCTGCTCCTCTGTGTTGCCGTGTCCGCCGTCCTCGGCCACATCGATCCCGCCAAACGACCCTTCTCTCTCGTCAACCCCGATATCTCGTGCGTCTTACACCCTCGCCCAAGCTCCCCAATGCAAGAAACCCGTGCTCCTAGCTAACACAGTTCGCCTACAGCTTCCCATACACCGAACATGAGCTCGTTCCTACCTACCTCCTCCTCATCCTCGTGGCCGGCGTGCCCATCGTCACCATCCCCCTCGTCTGCTTGCTGCTTGTCCCCGGCCCCACCGTTCCCAAGGGCACTCCCAAGGCTCTCATCTGGAGACGCAAGCTCTGGGAGCTTCACATTGGCTGGCTGGGCCTCGCCCTGGCTCTTGTCGCCGCCTGGACCTTCACTGAGTGCATGAAGAACATCTTCGGAAAGCCCCGCCCCGATCTCATCGCCCGCTGCAAGCCAGACATGGACAACATCGAGAAGTACATCGTCGGCGGCAAGGAATGGGGTCAGATGCACGGCCAGCTCGTCTCCGCAGACATTTGCACCCAGACTTCTCGAACCACTCTTAACGATGGTTTCCGAAGCTATCCCAGCGGCCACTCGTCGTCCTCGGCTGCTGGTCTTATCTACCTCGCTCTCTTCCTCGCCAGCAAGTTCTCCGTCACCTTTCCTTACGTCATGCCCAGCGCCGCTTCCGCTGCAGGTGCCGCGGCCCGTACCGCATTCCCCTCGCGCAATCGCTCTGCCGTTGACCCTTACGAGCCCACTCGATCTGCCGGTCCTTCGCCGTATAACAAGGGTATGGACGACGAGTTCCAGCAGAACATCAGGATCCAATCGCTTCGCAAGCAAGCTGCCGCTCCCCCGCTCTACCTGCTGGTGCTCACCATCCTTCCCTTCGGTCTCGCCGTCTTCATTGCTTCGTCTCGTTGGTACGACTACCGCCACCACGGCTTCGATATTCTGTTTGGTTTCCTGATGGGAACTGCCACCTCCATCTACTCATTCTTCTACTACCACCTGCCCATCCAGGTCGGAGCGGGTTGGGCCTGGGGTCCCCGTAGCGACGAGCGTGCCTTTTGGGCTGGCGTTGGCCGCCTGGGTTTTGTCGATGACGATGATGAGGAGATGGGACACCGCAGTGCCACCGGTCGCCAAGACATTGGTCTCACCGCCAACACTGAGTATCCCTCCATGACGTCAGGTGTTCTCACCCAGCGACCTGTGCCTACACATCAGCAGGAACACTATGACGACGCCCGAGAACGCCCTTCCTTCCAGGATGTAGAGCTTCAGCGGATGAGCCCCGCCTTGTCAGATGAGCGAGATCATCAGCCTCACCGACCTCCTCCTCACGCATAATGACGTTGATTATGTGTATCTTTATATAGCACGTTTGTTGGGGATTTTTCCAATTTTTGCGAATGTTTGTTGCGGATTTTTTTTTCTTCTGGTTGTCTTTGAACTCTTGCGTTATACATTGCGGGGCACTGGGGAAAATGAAACTGTCTGTTTAGAAGGCATGCGGGTTGCGGGTTGGTAACGGTGCATTCAAGCATTCTCACAGAGATAGAGCTGGTTTTTTTGCATGACAAACCTGAGACGAACAATGAATGACCAATCACTTAATTGAAATGTCCTAACAAAAAATTCGAATTGAACCCATCTTGTGTGGACTTGGGTAGTTCATGTGACTGGGCAGTAAGTTGTAATGCCACTTGTTGGTTGTTTGGTATATATCAAAGGACAAGGGTCACCAACAACCCGAGTCTGGATTGGGCAGCACCTAAAAACTAAAGTTTGGACCAGGGTCAACGTTCTAGAAACGAAACATCAACTTTAAACCCGAAAATAATTGGCCAGACAAACACTGTGAAGAGAAATGATGAAGAGAGGAATAGTATAACAAAAACGAAAAAAAGGGGAGGTGAGTGAGAATGTACCCAAGAAAGAAAAAAAAACGCACAAGGAATAAAATAAAAAAATAATGCGCTTTCATGTAACAGCTAAAACTCGAAGAATTCATTTGGAACTGTGGTTAGCCCAGCCTTGCCCCCCGTCTTCCCAGTAACGCCAATCCGCAGAACCGACCGAACATTATAGAAGCGTGACTTGGCAGGGCGAATATGGCTGGGGAGCCGGTGAGAAGTAGAAGGATCGTTTCGGGTGATGGGGAAAAAAGCCTGATATGCAGTCTCCCTTTGTCCTGTTTTCTCCCATCTTTCGCTTCCCATACCATTTTGGTATCCTCGCGACTGCGTCTTCCTTCTTTGGGTAGCCAAAGTTTCCTCCGCTTCGTGTCGTCTTATCTTGTCTTTTTGTCTTATCTTAATTTCATCTCACAATCCACCTGTCACGGCCATCTGCCCGTCAATTCCCTCAAACTCAACCTCGTCTTCGTCCTCGTCCTCCTCATCACCTATCTCCTCGCGGAACCCTGTTTCAATCTCCAGTTTTCGCAAGCGGCGTCGCATGTCGTCACGTTTTGCATTCTGCCAGCGAACGAGTGCAGCCGAGGCATGGACCTTGAATCCGTAGACGCGAGGGATGTAGCGCTCCACGCTCTTCTGGGGGATGAGAGCAGGGTAGACCTGGAAGAGGATATTGTGGAACGAGGTTCCAAAGTAGGCGCCATCAATGGCTGCGTGACGCGAGGACTTGGGGTTGTAAATGTCTTCGCAGCGGGCACAGTAGAGCTTCACGGGCTTCAGGTTGGGAATATCGGAGAGGCCCATGGGGAGCAGAGGATGGGATTGGCACTGAACACGTGGGCACTTTCCAAACTCTGCCTTCTTATACTTGTCGAGCTAAACCAGAAAACACGCTAGGTCAGTTGTCATGTCCTCAAGGGATGTGTATATCAGGGAGGCGCAGGCATACCATCTTGGCCAAGCCGCGCGTCGTCACAATGTACCGAGCGTGAACCAAGCCGTAGAGATGGCGAGCCGACTTCTCAATGGTCTCGCGCATCTCATCATCGCAGTCGAGGTCGAAGACATCCGTCACAAGATCCAGAGCGTATTGGTAGTACTGCACCTCGGTGTTGAGTCCAGTGAGGTTGAAGCGATCTGTTAGGTAGTCCTCGTCGATTTCGCAAAAGTACTCGTTCCCCCTCGACGAAATAAACTACACAAAATGAGAGAGACTCATGTTAGCCCGATTAAGTGAGAAGGGGGTTTCAAAAAGATAGAGAAAAAAAAATATGCCCATTCCCAACTCGCCCAACTAGAGCCCCGCCTTGATAGACATGGCTGCAGCTGAGGCGCCAGTGAGCATCGGGCAAGGAACGGATATCCGGCGTCGGTGGCATGCTGGAGCATCCCCCACGCCAATTTGCACTCACCCAGTCTCGCCAATAGCTGGTGTAGTCGCTGTCGGACTCGCTAACGTAGTCGTCCATCATGATGGGCACGGGCGGAATGGGACGGGGAGGCGGGGAAGAAGGCGAGGAGAGAAGCTGGCAGGGAGGCTCGGAGGCGAGCGACCATGCGCAGCGAGGGCGGCGGCAGCAGCGATGAGCGGCGAGGAGCGAGTGCTGGAGTCGCGATACGGTATGCGCGTGGTTGAGTGCGGCAAAGGGCTCGACGGAAGGACTAGGCCGGACGGGCTGTGGTGCTCTGTGGTTTCTGCGGTGGGGTTGCAAGCCGCCCGAGTCTTCTTGGGAGCGACGATTGGGAATGGCCCGCCCCGATAAGGTAACGTGACACGCCAGTGAAGACGTGCAGTACGTACCTCAGCCTCATGGACGCCTTATACCAGCTAAAACAAGCCAAAGCCTTCATTCAATTAATCAATCGCATACACGTCATCCAGCTGTCACCTAGTGTTGGACCTGAGCCGTCATAAATCAATGTTTTTTTTTATTTACCTAGGCCAACAATCCCCCGGTGTCCCACTCCCTAAAAATGAATCTGTACATGTGAAATCCCCTCCAGTTTGCACAGAGCTGGAGTTGCATGCCACCATTACAAGAAATAATAGCCACCTTCTCCCAGCCTTCTTTGCCGTTCTGAATCCCCAATGCCCCCAATAAGTATCCAGCGATGTCTATGAAACCCGCAGTTCAAAACTCCAAAAGTGCCTCCCAAATGTATATCCATCGCCATGATCATGGAGCGCTAATTGTCGATGCAATGCTGCCAGCATCGCTCGGTGACTGTCTATCCGATTCTGTACCATCATCATCTCGGTTTGATAATCGCCTTGACCCATTCAATGCTCTAGCTGATGGGATTTGCAGTCGACTGCCGCCTCCTTCCAGGCTTGGTTCTTGTTTGAGCGCCAGTTCGACCGTTCGCATGACTTCTTGTAATGTTTCGCCTGTCTCATCCATGGCAGCCAGGAACCTCGCAAGTTCTTTGCAAAGCTCCCAATCGCCTTCGCGCATGGCTCGGGACAAAAGTCGGACTGATTGTTCAGTCGAAGATCCCAGCTCATCTAGCGTGTGTAAAACAATAAGATAGCCTCCTGCAGTCTTCAGCGAGCCTCTTTGCAGTGACTCTTCAAAAAGCTCCTGTGCAGGGGGCAGATACGCAAACAGCGTCTTCCACTGCCGGACCTCGGTTTTGCGCGTGCATTGTAACACAATATCAAGATACTCTTTAAAAGATGACAGTAAAGACAATACGCGAGGTAAGACAGCTTCTTCAGGCTTTGGTGATGTGTCCACTTCTTCGTCCAAGACACGATGAAGTAAAATTTCCAGACCATGAGAGAAGTACTCGAGGTCCTGATATTGTTGGGCCAGGTGGCTGGCCTCAATGGTCCGGCTTTGTTTGAGGTAGTAACGCAGCACATCCGATAGGAAAAGATGAGTCTGCATAAAGTTAGCTTAATCACAGCCGAGAATGAGCATTGTTACTTACCCGAAGCGCAAAGTGAAAGAATGAAAAGCTCACATCACGACGCTGTACCAGATCTGACTCGACTCCTAGGATGATACCCTTTTCCAAGAGAACTGAAAGCGGATAAAAATCAACAGGAACCGACACTGGGGCTGGGGGTTCTCTGTTGCTATCGCCCCCGGATGCCTCCAGGACCTCGTTAATGTCGGGCCAAGCTTTGAGCTCCATGCCGTCAAATACCCAGAGCGAATCCCGCAGGGCAGGCGGCCCGTTTCGCAAGGGGGTCTCTTCAATCTGTCGATTGGCATTGCGCAATGGCTGATCCCGCATGCTGGCATGGTATTCGACATTCTGTGCGATGATTCGCATGTCATACTTGAGCTGGCCTTCGTCATTCAAGGAAGGTCGCAGTACCACCAGCTTGCCATCAACGAGGAAGATGACGGAGGCCACAGCTACGTCTTGCGATGGGTCACCATCCACGAGTTGGTTCTCGGGCAAGATCCAACTAAGGCCTCGGACTCGAGCAGGAGACCGGACGATGCCGTGAAACGCGATCTGGCCTACTTGCGTAAGGCGGACAGATCCTCCTTGGGGTGTAAATACATAGTGGTAAAGTAAGTTCTCATAGGTGTAGACGAGAAGAGAGTCTGCACCCGACGTGGTTACGAGAACCACAGGTGCCGGAAGCCTTTCTACATGAAGGACTTGAGACGGCTCCAGAGCGGTTTCACGAGAGAACAGTCGCAATTCGTGCGATCGGTTTCCCTCGACGGCAGCGACCAGGATGTGCCGATGCCAGCACATGCCACCCCTGACCTGGAACTCGTTTTCCATTTCCTCGCTGGCAAACGTCTTCCAGCGCCCGCTGTTGACGCTGTAGTGGGCCAATCCACGCCGGCCAGCAACGGCAACATAGCGCCCGTCAGGCGATATAACGGTCTGTCGAATAGGCCACTGGTTCAATAGGTATGTCGCGGGAATTCTAGTAGTGTGCCACAGAAATGGCTCTGCGGAAATACTGGTAAGATCAGGGACATCATATCCCCTGTATACCATGACCCCGGATGGGGTTTGGAGGACTGTCCGAAAAATGTTGGCCTCGTTGTAGAAGCCTGTCACAGCATTCTTTGCCATCTCTAGGGACCAGATTGCCTCGTGCTCACGGGCAAGCATAAGCACTTCAGAGCCCCCGCCAATCCAGTGTGCCGCACCTACACCAGTAAGCCACTCCTCCCCATTGGACTGCGATGTAGATCCCTCAGAGCCAAAACTGTTGCTGCCAAGTTTTCCAAACATGCTCCAGGTTGACCACCCCTTTTCAAATCCTGCGAATAGGCAGTATCCATCTGGCGAATAACTCAGAGTCGTGAATGAACCGGAGGATGATACGGATACGGGTATCCTGTGGGTGTGGGAATGTGGGATATTGCCAGCATAGTCACGAACAGTATAAACCTGCACCGTGCCATCACGGCAGCCAATCGCAATGAGTGAAAACCGCGCATTGATGACGGCCCTAACGGCGCGAGAGCTATCGCTCTTTGGCACATGAAAGCAGTGGCCCTTGAAAAGTCGCTTGGCTTCGGGGTCGTCGGATTGGCTCGCCTCCGCACGTGGATTGTGGCGCTGGACAGCGTATGCGCGTCCGCCGCTGGTGATCCAGGTGGACAAATTCATTGGTCGGTCGTGCGTCATCTCGACGATGGACTCCTTTTTCTCAACCCATCCCATCCGGCTAATGATCTCGGTCCTGGTCTGGTTGCCGGTGCTGTCGGGCGTCCAGCGGATGCACTGGACCGCCGCGGGCTTCCGCGTTGCCACCACAAGTTCATCGTCAAGGGCCAGAGCACTTTCGATGCCTGCGTCGACCTTGATCACCATTCGGAAGCGTATGCTTACGTCGCGAACTCCAGCTCCTTCGCCTGGGCCCCACAGCAGCTGATCGGGGGGCAAGCCGGCCTGACTGCCTACGAGGCTTTGTCGTCGTCGCTGAACATTGTGATGGTTTGAAAAGTGAGACTTGTAGGTTCGTGATTCGGCATCTGTGGCAATAGAGTATGTTATAAGATAGCCCTGGTCTGTACGGACCACGAGGATTGCGGCGTCTGGGCGGAACAGCAGATCGACGTTCTTGCCGTACGACTGGAGAGAGGAGTCTGATCGGATGACAAGAGCAAGAATCACAGTTGGCTGTACCGATTAGCATGCGGGATACCCGGAGAGTACACATTGTAGCCCACCTTTGTCTGCCAAACTGTAATGGAAGTGGCCGTGATGGTCACGAAGATGTTCCCAGAGCGAGAGGCCTTTAGAGCCAACACTGGCTCCTTTGCAGGCAGCCTGTCCGCACCCGACTCTCCTGAATTAGGCCGAGCGGTTTCGGGACCATCATCCTCGTGCTCAACAGATCGAACGGCGGGCGTTGTGGGGGTGATGGGAGTCGGCGGGGGATGCAGGTCTGCGTCGTCGAGGCCGAGGCCCTGAGGCTGTTCGCTTGCCAAGGACGGCGATGCGGTCGGGTTGGAGTCGGAGGGGCTCGTCGTGCCATCGGTGGTGACAACGAGCCTGCAGGCCGGAGCTCGACTACTGCTGGTTGCGTAGATGCGCGGCGTGCCAATGGGCCAATACATGGCGGAGCTCACTGCGGAGGAGCACAGACACAGGCACAGGCACAGGCAGCCCGGTCGATGCGCAGCCCTTGGAGGTGGATGTTTTGTCGGGGCGAAGGCTCAAACATGACCATGTGCGTTGGTTTGGAAAAGGTGTCTCAGGGCCATTGGCTCGGGACGTCGCTGTAGGTGAAAGGTGAGGGGAGGCTGCGCTCTGTGTCGGCCGTGTCGCGGGTCAGCTCTCCTGGGACCTGTCACCATGGGCATTCCGTCATTGGTGGAGAGCTAGCATGTGGATTACCTAATGCGCGCCAATGTTCGCCATCGTTTAAGTCCCAAGTCAATTAGCCAGGCATCAGCTAACTAATCCTGGAATACGAACGTCAATTTCAATTTCCATCGGGTCTGTTGAGTCTTCGCCTTGAGCGCCAATGGCTTTGATAATAATTATTTTATTCCAAATTTCCACAGCAAGTACTCCGGCACGTCCCAGCATTTCGGCTTCGCGCTGTTTTCTAATTCCTCTCGGCCAACACCTCGTCCTGTCAGTCCGAGGCTTAAAAACCTTGTGGTCAAATTGTAAAGCGCCGTTCATGTCCTATAGCCCACATTCTCAAATCCTTTCCCGTAGGATGCGACAGCCAACGCAGAAAACACAAAGTTCTTTTCTTCTCAAAAAGCCAGCCACCCATGTTCTAGACTGCTGATGGAGGAACCCCCTGCATATCAATCCCATTTCGCGTGATCCTTCGTCTGATCCTAAAAACGCGTCCACAAGTAAGAAGGGAAACAAAAAGAAAGAAAATAGAACGTGGTGAGGGTATATATATCCAAAGTATATCAAATATCCCTCTCTCTTCCGGTAATGTCCAAATTGCTTTGATCCAAACATGCATCAGCTCATGTCTGGTCGTCTATATTGTAGTTTCAGCTGGAGCAGTGCGCCAATGGAAAACCAATACTATCAGTACAAAAATTCGGTGTCAGTTGAAAAAAACTTTCCCAAACAGACTTCTCGACTTTCAAATCACATTGCTCTTCCAAGACGTGAGTGAGTGTGCTGATTGGGTATAGCAATGTATGCGAAGTCACTCAATAAGCAACAAGCATCGCATACAAACAGATCGTGGCGGTATAAAAATAAATGAGGAAAAAAAAAATCATCTGCTCCGGGAAAATAGGTCTGCAATCAACTTTCAAGGCATATACATACTAGTTTTCGGCCAAGAAAATTTGCCATTGCAAAGCATCGCCGTAATCCGCAACATGCCGATTGATCTATGGGCTGTCACGTGTCAATCTCAACTTTGGTGGAGGTGTCCTCATCGTGGTCCAGCTCCAACCACTTCGCTGCTGTCATCGTCTGCATCACATCTTGCTTCACCCTGGTATTCACAGGGGACAGGCTAATAACAGAGCCAGAACTCCCATGGTAGCTTGAGGAGGGGCCAAGATGACTGAATAGCAAAGGGTCATTGTTTAGGATGTGATCGGAGTTATCTGGCATCGAGGAACTATCCCAGCTGCTTTTCGATGGAACTCCTACGGGAGGTGCGAGAGGCGCTGTTTCCACGTCATTTCGGCCCTGCCCAAGCTCGTTCCCTGTTTGAGGGAAACGACTCGTAAGAAGTATAAGGCAGGCATAGGTCGACACAATGACAATGTCTCTCAGGCAAGAGATTACCTCCCCCTTGAGCGACTTCACTTCTGCATTGTTCGGGGCCCGTATGTAAAATATAGCCCGGCGCAATTCGCAGCACAGAGCCAGAACGCCGAATATTCGAGGGAAGTTTGCCCTAAGCGGAAGTCAGCACAGACGAACTTCCTCGGATCGGCGGGCATCCATACGCTTGGAGGATGGATCGATAGACAAGGATCAATACTGAAAACAAGACGATGAATATTGGGAAAACCCTGGTTAGAATCAGTCATTTGCACCGTCGCAGGCTGGAATACGACTCACACGGTGTGGATATGGTGGTCATGGGGCGAGTTGAGCACCAAACTTGAGGCCAGAAGGAGGCCAGCAGGCAGATACTCCAGCTGAGACGAGCCACGATTATTTTCCGGCATACTGTCACCGATAAGACTTTGAGTCAAACGCGATGATCATTGAGGATGCTCATAAAGGCGACGAGCAGGCTGTCGAGGCGGGCAAGGTCAATATAGATGATTGGAGGTGAGAAAGAATTCAAACGTCTCTGCGATGCCCAACGACGAATATGTGCCCGATTTTATGCAACGCGATTATGCCTAAAAGTACAGCTCGCGTACAATTGCCTAGAAATGGTTCGAATTGGTCCGCACGAGGCTCAGTTCGTGCCAATTGCACTGGCTAACGGCTACGGGCGGTTCTCGCATTCAACCACCGCTTGAAGAGCCGAAGCGATGCGATGGTTGGGCGCGAGACAACAGCTCTCTTCCAGATCCGATCTAATATAGCGTCAGAGCTGATGCTATCCGGGCCATTGAGAGGGCTCGTTGGCACCCAGGATGTCACTGGTAAGCAACGCCTCGTGCGGAGAAGCTGATGCGAACCGCGATGCGACCCAGACACAGCCATGTTGGTCAGATGCGAACCACACCCACACGCGCATGGTTGGCTCTCAGCTTCCAGCTAGACAGCCTCGCCCTTGCTTCAAGTTGAAAATGATGCGGCCCAGCGCCCTGATTTCGGGCACCGACGCATAAAGGCAACAGGTGGCTGAGACAAGCCGAGCTGAGGGGAGAGTGCGGGCGTCGTACGGAAAGGTGCATCCAAACAGGAACCTTTGCGAACGTCACGTATTTTCCTCATCATGCACAAGAGGAGTCACGCACTTCGGATGATCAGTTGTGGGTTGCCGAGATTACGCCATGCGTTCCGATGGCCTCAGGAGCAGAGTTGTAGGGTTGCCTAGCTCCCTCTCCAAGGCGACGGCTGTGGTAAATGTCTATAATAGA
Organism: Calonectria pteridis; assembly: GCA_022837005.1. NCBI lineage: Eukaryota > Fungi > Ascomycota > Sordariomycetes > Hypocreales > Nectriaceae > Calonectria > Calonectria pteridis. The sequence continues at coordinate 275,551 of JAKZGU010000026.1, read as the reverse complement.
CATGGCAGGTCCCACTCCCACCTAAGAGTTGCTAAGGGTCTTGATAATTGAGGCTCAAGCTTCCCCCTGAAGTTGTTGCGCAACGCGCTTCTCGAATGGCATGTCATCAATTATCGAAAAGCCAGGGAACACCTCCCCGCAGGACGAACGAGGGCGCCGCCGCGATGCTCCCGTGCAGAAGGCGCTCATCGATTTGGCCGAGATCATCCCGGCCAGCTCGAGCGCCTGGTTTATGACATCGTACATGAGCCAGCTCAACCCAGCATCTCGCCAGCCCGACTCGGTATGTTGCTTAGTATTTTAGTTCCGGGCCCGGCTTGCGCTGTCCTGTGCCACATGTGCTCATGCCCACCCAATTCCGTCATCCAACATGGTGCTGATGCTCGACGTGGATGCTAATAGGCGTTGCTGAAGTCGTTTCGCGTCGACCCGCCCCCTCTCACGCTTCAATTGATACACCTAGGGGCCTGTGTCGTCTTTGGGTGTTCGACAGCGTCGTTTCTCCACCGGCGGCAGCTGCAGGACCCCAATCAGCCATTCATATTTGCCGCCTGCATGTCCGTCGGGGCGGTCGCGGGAGGCTGCACGGGAGCAAGCGCCGACTATGTCGTGCTGGTGCACGTCTCGTGGGCCGTGTGCCTGGCGATGCTGGCAAGCGTCGTGGTCTTGCGGATCCGCGGATGCGGGCATCCAAGGTCCTCAAGCGTCGATGGAATACGTTACAAACCCGGCTGGGTCCTCCCAGCCAACAAGTATACGTTTTGATGAGCAATGCCGCAGGGCTGTCGGCGGCCGCGGCTGCGGAACAAATTGATGTAACAGCTTGGTGCGATCCTGCAAAGGTGTTGATTGCAATGTATGTATAATTTTTATATATGTTTGCGTTTTCAACTCGCACAATCGTATTTCACTCAGGTACGACACAAGTTACTGTCGCTTTTATTAATCAGAGAGCCGGAGCTAATGTCTCATCTCTACTCCAATCACTCTTTACTCACAAATTCAGTATGCTTATATGTCAAGATCAGTGGAATGGCTGTACGGCTGGATGTGGTGGTAAATTGAACACACGAGGATAGTCGAGAACATTGTTCTTTTTGTTCTTTTTTTTTGTGTGTGTACTTGTCCGATAGGAATAATTCATAATTCATAGTCTAGTTTTATTGAGTAGAGAGGAGCAGGCACAGCAAGGTTTCCAAATGAGCTCTGATTTGAGAAATGAACCAGATGATTCTTGCTGTTAGTGCAGCTAATGTTGCGTACAATATGAAGCTGTCTCTCCTAAGCTCCAATCATATCAATCACCAATCAGGGTTGTCAGGTTTCGATCTCGATAACATCTTGTTGCTAGCTTATTTTAGAGCCTGACTATTTGAATCTAACAGCAAATAATTATGAACGAAACAAGCAGGTATAATGAGGACATCAACAAACCAGCTAGCGAGCATAGGGTAGCTACCAAGGCGCTCGGCCACCACTAATTCACGGCCTATATTAGGTAGCATAGGCTCCAATTCTTGCACTGTAAAAGTGACTCCTTATATCAAGATCCGAGGATGCATCTCTTCTAGATCCGGGGATGCATCTCTCCTAGTTCCGGGGATGCATCTGTCCTAGTTCCGGCACCACTCTCTAGCGAACTGTGGGACCCGTGTGTAAGTGGAGCTTGGTTAGGCGGGAGGGGGGGGGGAAGCCCGTGTTGTTGCGGGGTTCACCGTCAGTGATAGGGCGCGCCCAAGTCTACGCCGACGCTCTCCGCGATGCTGGTGCATCAAAAGAAACCAAGCCGAAGAAGACTGACTGGATGGAGTGCGACGGTGCACGGAAATAGCTGCGTCACAGTAATTGGTCACGAGGACCTGCCTGGCACCGCGCAAGGTCACGAGAGGAGACCAAGTGTCCCGGATTCAGGGTAGCTTGGAGCCATGTCCGGCCACTGCGCCAAGGGTAACGCCGGCTACGTGCGGGCGGAGTCGCTCCCCGGCACCGGCATTTCGTTATCGGCGAGTCGGGGTAGCACGCCGCGCTAGGATAAGAGAGCAGCTTCCAAGCAAACAAAGCCATCTTACACCTTGATCATTGCAAAATAACCAAACCATTCCGATAGAGTCCCCCTCACCGTATTAGAGTCGTTCCTCGCACGGCATACCCTCGTTGTTGTGGTATATACTACCCCTGCCCTTTTTGTTCAGCTGTTACCATCTCATCTCTCTCCCCCTCTCTCGCAATCATGCTGCCAATCATGAGGGCGGCGCGGCTTCGGTCGACGATTCGCTATGGCCGGCTGCTTCATACCACCTCACGCCGGCTCAATGCTGAGGCTGCTGCAGCTGGTCGACCGGCACACCTTGATAGGAATGTAGGCGCCTCTGCCATTGAAGCAATCAATGCCCGGAGAGCAAAGGCAGGGAAGCTCGTGGCAGGCATTGCAGCAGCATCCGATAGCGACATGTTTAAGGGATCAGTAAGTTGATGAGAGACGTTCTTGATGCAGCTGTCCAAACAAGCTTACATGCGACGTATAAGACTGCTGGAAAACCCAAATCTAAACGATGGGATAGTATGTCTTACCTCCAACTCTTCCTGGAGTCTGATTCGCTAATCAAAGCACCAGGCCACCTAAGCCAGGAAAGTAGAGTACGAGGGCCATGCACTTTAAAACAGGCTGCCCGTCACTTAAAGAAACCCGGTCTCATTTCTCTGGGAGGCGGTCTCCCCTCAAGCGAGGTGTTTCCCTTTGCAGAGCTTGGATTCAAGGTGCCAGTGGTGCCTCACTTTTCTGAAAAGGAAACTGCAGAATCTGGCCAGACGGTAACCATTGGCAAATATGATATCAGAGACCGCGACGGAACATATGACTTGTCCATTGCTCTCAACTACGGCCAGGCCACGGGCTCAGCGCAGATGATGCGTTTTCTGACCGAACACACCGAAATCGTCTACGACCCTCCTTATGCTGACTGGCAAGTCTGTCAAACTATCGGAAGCACCGGTGCTCTAGAAGAGGCGCTGCGCATGTTTCTCGACAAGGATCGAGGCGACTCAATCCTGACCGAGTCCTTTAGCTTCTCCACTGCCCTGGAAACTGTAACTCCTCTGGGCGTAAAGGCGTTTGGAGTCGAGATTGATGACCAAGGCCTCATCCCCGAAGCAATGGACGAGTTGTTGACAAACTGGGACGCTGATGCTCGAGGAGCCCGAAAGCCTCATGTTCTCTACACCGTACCCTCAGGACAGAACCCGACGGGAGCAACCCAAGGAACGGAGCGAAGAAAAGCACTTTACCGCGTGGCCCAGAAGCATGACCTTTACATCATCGAGGATGAGCCTTACTACTTCCTTCAGATGCAACCCTACACCGGACAGAACCAGCCTGGCGCACCTCCACCCGATACAGTCGATGAGTTTATCTCGTCACTGATCCCCTCGTATCTTAGCATGGACGTGGACGGGCGCGTGATGCGCATGGATTCATTCTCAAAGGTTCTCGTACCGGGCTCTCGACTCGGCTGGATCACAGCCTCTGCGCAAATCGTCGAGCGCTACGTCCGCCACGCCGAGGTTGCCAGCCAAGGGCCCAGCGGCTTCTCCCAACTCATCCTGTACAAGCTCCTCGACGAGACCTGGGGCCACGAGGGCTATCTCCGCTGGCTCATGAACCTGCGCCTCGAGTACACGAAGAAGCGGGATGCACTGCTCGCCGCGTGCGAGGAGCACCTCCCCAGCGACCTCGTGAGCTGGACGCCCCCGGCAGCAGGCATGTTTGTGAGTTTCTCCCCCCTGATGATGACATGCATTTCAACCACTGCAATAAAATAGATGACTAACCGGAATTGCTTCTTAGATGTGGCTTCACGTCGACCACACCAAGCACCCGCACGCATCCGAGCGCAGCATCATGGACATTGAGGAGGAGATATTCAACTCGTGCATCGATGGCGGCGTCCTCGTCGCCCGCGGCTCGTGGTTCCTGACGGAAAAGGACAAGGCCCCGCCAGGCCTGTACTTCCGCGCCACCTACGCGGCGGCGACGCCCGGGAACATGAACGAGGCCATTCGGAGATTTGGCAGCGCGGTGAGGGGCAGCTTTGGAAGGAAGTAATATGGGGGGGGACTGAAATGTATAGATGGCTGCACTGGACAGGACAGGAAGTATTTTACGACACACATGTATCCCCTCACAAGGAGATGACGATTGGACAACAGCACCAAGAAAATTGACATGCGTCTGGTCTAGTTGGCGCAGAGTCGCGAGTCAATTAATGGAATGGGTTTTACAGCATTTTACAACTTTGATTTGAAAAACTGTGCGTTTTGAACAGTGAAAATGATACAATATCTTAAAAATGCGCTTCCTGAGCCTCCCAGAACGCTACCCGCACACCCTGGCCCGGGGCCAGCACAATATCCGCCTTGAGAAGGGGACTCCCGCCGTCAATCTCGTGCATGTAGCTGACGACCCTCTCGTAGCGCTGGAACATGCGGCAGAGCACGTAGCTCATCTCTGTCAGCGCAAACTGCTGGCCGATGCAGATGCGCGGCCCCGCGTTGAAGGGGATGTAGTCGTGCGGCTTGGGGTGCCAGTAGGCCCAGCGCTCGGGGCTGAAGACGTCCGGGTCGGCGAACTTGTCCGACACGGGCGGGTACAAGTCGGCGCGCCTCTGCATGACGAGCGTCGAGTAGGCGATGGGCGTGTCCTTGAGCACGGGGAGCGGCTCCGAGCCGTCGGGTCCGCCGCCGCGCGGGAGCGTCGTGTCCTTGAGGGCGAGGCGCACGTTGAACGGGACCGCGGGGTACAGGCGGAGCGTCTCGTTCAGGATCGCCTTGAGGTACGTCATGTTCTTGAGATCCGCGTACGTGGGCGTCCGGGTCGGACCGACGGTGTCGAGGAGCTCGTTGCGCAGCCTGGCGATGACTTCCGGGTGGCGGCCCAGCTCGTACAGGGTCCACGACAGGACGCTCGCCGTCGTGTCCCGCCCCGCGAGGAGCATGCTCATGATCTGGTCGCGGAGCACCTTGCGGTCGCGGGTGAAGCCGGCCAGGGCGTGCAGGAACGTGTAGCCGTGGTCGTCCTTGGACTTGGCCGCGAGCTCCTCGGGGCTCATGCGCAGGGCGCGCTCAATGTAAAAGTTAACAAACTGGTCGACGACGCGGAGGTTACGCCAGAGGGTGAATCTCGGGTACAGCGACCGCGCCTTGGACAGCCGAGCAATGATGTTGTGGATGCGCTGCACTTCGTTGAAGGCTTCGGCAAACTCTTGCACCGGAGACCTGTAGGATAAGGGGTTAAGTATCGTCTCAATGATGAATGAGAGAAGCGATCTGTACTCACGTCATGGACTTGACATCGCACCCGAGAAGGAACTCGGTTGCTACGTCAAGGGAGTAGCGGTAGAATAAAGAACCAATGTCCAAAACCTTTCCGTTAACGCTCTTCATGTCAACTTCCTGGTCCTCGCCGTTGAGAGGTCCTCCATTGGCAATGGTCTTAAAGAAAGTCTGCATGTGCGATTCAAAACAGTGCAAGTCGCTAACCCGGTCCCTGGTGAACTGAGGCCGGAGAAGTTGGCGGCTTGCATGCCACTGGGCGCCGTCGGTGGTGAAGATGCTGTCGCCGAGAAAATCCTTCCACTCCTCGTGGAACGGCTCGCCCTTGCCGTAGTCGCTGAATTGCGTGGCGAGGATGGCCTTGATGTTGGCGGGGTCGGCGGTGAAGACGATGCGCATGTTCAGGATGCGGGATTCCGAGGTCCACGAGTTGTAAGGATCGAAGAACTCTTTGGGCCAGAAGTTATGGTTTTCATGTTTGATGGTGGCGCTGATGCTTCGATATATCTGGTCAAGACCTGAGAAACGGTATTAATATGGTGTAGTTGTGCGGCGCAGACTGGCCAGTCACCTAGCGGAACCCAGCTCTTGTAGCGCGGTCCATACTTTCCTAGCCGTCTGATACGAAGGTGCTCATCGATGCGGCATACAAGGTGCCAGACAAGGTAGGAACCGACAATGATGCCGAGGACAGATTTGAGGGAGAGATGGGTTAAGACAACTTCAACGAGACCCATTGTGTGCGGCCAAGGAGATGAAGGAGAATGGGGGGTAGATGAAACGGCTGGGCGCAAACAAGAAGTTAGAACCGGCGCAACGATATTAATAAATCCATAAAACAGCTGCGATGGGGACTAGAAGAGATTTCATAGTAGATTCGACCTCAACCTGTGGGACAAGACGCCAACCACGGGAAGTCGGGTGAAGTGATTTGTGTGCTGCAAAGACAAACAGGCCGTCTCCAAGCGAGGACAGCTCGAGAAGATAAGTTGTACAGAAGCCCTTTCCCTCCCCGGGCATTGCCAGACACGGGAGCGGAGACTCGGTTCAACAAATTGTATCGCATGGGCAGCAGCATGGTGACGCAGGGACGAGCCAACCAATGGCGCATGGTGCATATGGGCAGCGAGTCGCAGCGGCACATCTCACCCTGAACAAGCGGAGCCCCAGGGCGAACCGTATACCCGTTTTGGACAGCAGCAGCCGGCTGCATGGTTTTTGTGTGTGCGAGAGCCGAAGAGAGGGGCCCGGCACGCAAGAGGACGTCACTTTCAGATGACAGAGGCCCCGGACGGGGGACGTTTGGCACCTTTACCGAGGCGCCAGGACGGGCTGGAAGGCCAAGGAGGGCAGGGATGTGCAGGAGTTGACCTGGGGTAGAGATGGCCGCATGGAAGGGGGAGGAGGAGGAGAAGAAGAAGAAGGAGAGGCAGCACGAGGAGGGGTCAAGGGGGCACTTGAACTAGCCTTGTTGGTAACGAATGCATGGCGTTTAAAATGTTTCGCAAGGCCCAACTTGGCTGTTTGCCGTCTGTTAATTGGCAGCTATGGCAGACAGCTTGTGGTTTCAAATTTTGGTGCTCGCTCGACAGCCTCACGCAGAAACCGACATCGGCTGAATTTTTTTTTTGGGGGGGGGGGGGGGGGGGGGGGGGCATANCCCCCCCCCCCCCCCCCCCCCCCCGCCCCCCCCCCCCCCCCCCCCCCCCCCCCCCCCCCCCCCCCCCCCCCCCCCCCCCCCCCCCCCCCCCCCCCCCCCCCCCCCCCCCATTAGATCATGTCAAGTCGGCCTGAATCTCTGGCCGTCGAGAATTATGGTGTCGAAAAAGAAAGAAAAAAATTATAGAGTAGCAATGGCCGGGCAAACAAAACTAAGCACCAAAAACTAGGCTCAGCACTTTTTGCGCTAGAATCTTGAACATGGGTGTAAAAGGCGGAGAAACGCTGCCGTGGGCCTGCGATGAGGTTTCCCTATACGGTAACTCGGCCACGAGATTTTTGGGGCCACTAGTGGGCTCTAAAAAAAACCCTTGTCTTGCTTTGTCTTGTCTCGTCTCTTTTTCCTTTCGCTTTCGCATCACCAATGGTTTTCCTATTCCTACAATTCCTATTCCTCCATGTTTCCGCAATTAAGAGCGGATGATGTGCTTCACACCCTCCGCATGCGGTACAAATTCGCTAGTTGCCATCAGGTCATGCTCGTCTGCCGGAACGCGTCTTGACCCGGGCCTTGCCCGGACCCGAGACGCCGTGCGTTGCCTCTCAAACACAGCCATGACGCGATGGCCGTACACCATCTACCCAACCAGCATGATGTAGTTACACACCATTGGTCGGTGGTGTAGACCTCGCCATCACATGCCGAGCTTGATGGTAGCATTGGGTCCTGCGGGGTTCCGATCCAGCATGTCCAACGGCCAAATCAAACCTCTCTTGTATTTTGCCTATTTGCAATGGTATAATGATCAGCAAGCGTTGCGGCGTAAGGCATGCGGTTGAAACGGGGTAACTGAAATGCCGACTTCAAAGGAGCTGGTTATAACCGTGTTCAAATTCGGTTGCACACTCTACATAAAATGCAACTATCCGATACCGTCTTTATTTTTATACTCTAGAGAAAAACATTGGTTCATTTTGTCGCGTGACTATAGAACACACGTTACAAGGCAGTGGAATTGATTGCCATCTGTCAAAGGGAATCTCCGGGTACGCATGCATCTAGAATCACACTAAACCTCAGTTATTTCCAGCGAAGGCCCCCTTGTTTGACGTGGCTGAAGTGTTATAATGGGGTTGGCTCTTTGACACAGCCGGACACTGCACCATGAGTTTTAGCAGTCAGCTAGTCTAGTAGCAATCCACCACCACCTTCCTGTTTTGTATTCAATATTTCTTCCCCAATCCGATCTTTGGACTGGTTCCTCTAGCAGCGTGGTGCGTTTGAGGGCTTGCCACTCCTGGGCGGCGCAAAGGGGAGCAGAAAGGAGGTCAGTGTAGTGAAAATAATGGCCGTGGCGGACGGCTGCAGCATCATTTCCCTCAGCCCTTGTCACTGCAAGTCAAGAATAAATTGTACCCTGAAGATAGGTAACAATATAGCTGACATTGTTCACGGAGACTACATCATGGCATTGTTTTCCTACTATTACGACAATCAACTCCAACAGGACCGAATTATACTAGAAAGATCTGAACGCGTTTTGATAGTGACTATGTCCTGCTATATATTTAATGTGGAGAAATATGCTGCACCTGCAGCATGGCCCAGCTGTTGGTTCCAATCGGAGAGTACTGCTGTCAGGTCATTTTTTAGCCTTAAAGACAGACGTTGGTTCATTGGGTGCTCGAGAAGCTTGCTGAGACACGAATTTTGATGGCGCACTGCAGTGGGTTACACTGCCACTTGCATGGCATATTACGTCACATGGTCACAAGGGTGCCGGGGTGGTGAGAAACATGAATGAATTGAGTTTCAGCTGTTGCAAACAAATTGATGTACCATTTTCACATTTTTGATTCATGAGTTTTTCTTGAAAAGAAAAAAAAATAATTACAGAGTATGTACAACATGAAGATCAACCATATAGAACGTGCGCACCCTCATTTTGTGTACATAATTATGGGGCGCTGAAAACCAGGGCGCACTCAGTGGCGTTGCCCTGGGTGCAGAAGGGCATTTGGACGGGCGAGGCGCCAACACCACGGGCAACCATGCGCTCACGGAACTCGGCCAGACGGGGAGCGGCATCGTACTGTGATCGGTTCTGGCCAGAGGCGTCGGTTCGGCCAGACCAGAGGACCTCACCAGCAGCGCTGCCACGGGGCCACAGCAGGGAGTCGAGGTTGGTGGTGTCGATGGTTTCGGTCCAGATGGCGACCTCGCCGCCGAGAACGTTCTTGGCGTACTTCTTGGAGACTCCGGCAGCGGGGTCGTGGGCGTAGACGAGGCGCCAGCTCTTGGCAGGGCCGCACCAATCGGCGAAGGGGTAGTAGGTCTGGAAAGCCTCGCCGTTGTCAAAGTTGAGCCACTGGCCACGGCCGCAGTCGAGGTACTATTGTCAACTGTTAGCATGCATGTCTCCTTTAGTTTGCGCGCAATCACTTACCCAGAAGTTGTAGTCGCTGTCAATGACCTTGTGGCCAGCCTCGGCCAGTTTCTTGACGGCGCCGTCACCAAGCCAGGACTGGACGATGACGTCGCTACCAATGGTCATGTTCCAGTCAGTGACCATCTCCTCCCAGACCAATGGGGTCAATCCCGCCTTGCGGACCTTGCCGTGGGTGTAGTCGATGAACTTCTGCAGGAGAGGAGTGAGGACCTTGGTGTCGTTTGACCTGATGCCGGGGTCGAGCCTGGAGTCGTTGGCGTTGAGCTCGTCACCACCAGTGTGGAAGTAGGCAGTGTAAGGAGAAATGCGGGGAAGGAGATCAGCAAAGAGCTTGTCGAGGAAGTCAAAAACGTCGGTGCTGTTCAGGCGGAAAGCACCGCAGGGAGGCTCAGCGCACCACCACTGGTAAGGCTTCTCGTTGTAAGCGACAATGAGGTCCTTGTAAGCAAGCTCGACGACACCGATGTGGCCGGGCATGTCAATCTCCATAACGACCTCAACACCGCGGGCGATGCCGTACTCGTAGATGTCCTTGAGGTCATCGGGGGTGTAGGTGAGACCCTTGCGGTAGGAGCCCTTCTCGGCCAGCTTGGGGAGGGCGGGAATCTCGAGAGGCCAGGACTGAGAGTCAGTGATGTGCAGATGAAGGCGGTTCATCTTGTTCCAGGCTAGGGCGTCAATGGTGCGCTTGATGTCGGAGATGTCGAACCAGGAACGGGCGACATCGAACAGAACACCTCGGTGAGGGTAGGTAGGCTTGTCGCTAACGGTAACGGGGGCGTAGGGAGTGTACCAGTGAGTACCGGAGGAGTGGGCGAAGAAGAGCTGGGAGAAGGTCTCGAGAGCGTGGAGGACGCCGGTAGAGGTCTTGGCCGAGATGGTGACCTTGCCATCGGTGGTGAGCTTGAGCGAGTATGACTCGTCGACCTGGCCGGCGAGAGGCTTGAAGACACTGGCGGTGTCCTTCTCGGTCTGTGTGATCTGGAGCGACTTGATGGAGGTGGTGGTGCCGGTCAGGCTGGGCTCGAAGTCGGAGTGGCGCTCTCGGAGCTTCCAGGGGACGAAGTTCTTGTTCAGGATGGAGTCGAAGGCGCGCGAGACACCGCCTTGGACGATCTGCGAGCTGCTAAAGTTGGAGCCTGTGCTGGGGGCATAGCCAGAGGTATAAGAAATCTGTTCATTAAACAAAGTCTCAGCATTTTGTTGGGCAGCGTTGCAAACGGAGGAACCAGGAGCAGTCCAGCGTACAGATTGGCCATTGTAAGTAATTTGGACCGTGTTGTCAATGAAGATGTAGCTGTCACCGGTCGAGATGTCTTGAGGCACCGGCCACACGGCCTGGACAGGCGTGAGGGCGACAGCCGCTACGGCTAGGAGAGTCTTGGACCACATGGTGGGCACCAGACAGGATTAGGAAGAGATGGGCTCTCGAACGGGAAAGAGGGTGCCAATGGGTGAATAGAAACGGAAATATCCAGGAACGAATGAGAGCATCCAAGAGAGTATGTCAGAATCCAAAGGGCAACAGCTGAGGTACGGGGAGCCCAGTTAAATAAGGCAGAAGGTGAGTCCTAGGGCGGGATAGGCTCCCTCGAGACAGGCTCGGGGTAGCTAAAAATTATTGGATGGGATCCCATGCAAGGGCCCAGCCACGGGAGGCTCCCGGGGGGGAAGTACAGTCGAAGTGCTGGAGGATCCAGAGGGTGGGATCTGCGAGAGCTAGATCCTGGCGTATGGCATCAGTGCTCAGAGCCCCAGTGTGCCAGTGCCCGAGCCTAGCGTGTCTCTGTCTGGGAGCGCGATGCAGTGGGACGTGTGAGATGGCGGGAAGGGAAATTGGTAGGAGCACGAAGAGACGACGTTGGACAGCAGAGGGCGGAACGCGAGGTTGCAAGAGGTGACGTTACACGCCTGCCAGCAGGAAAAAACAAACACAGCAATAGCGATGCGATCGACGAGGACATGCGGTCCTGCAGCGCAACCCTCCCAGGCAAAAGGCAAGGTTGGCGCTCTGCACCCGACCGATGACGGCAATCACTCGTTCGCTCGTTCAGGGCTCCCGGCGAGGGGATAGCACTGGTTCTGGGGCGCAAGCTGAGGGCGCCGGCATAGGACCGGGATGGCGCAGGTAACGGGAAATGTCAGGATGACGGGGTCGTGCAACCAGGGAGCAAGCTTGTTTGGGAGTCTGCTCGTAGGGCTTGCCGGGCTTGCGGCAGGTAGAAAGACAGGACGAATCTCACCCGTCGTCTGGCCACGGGGAAGCTCGTGGGTCTCAGCCCTGGTGCTATAATTGTAACCTGGCGGGCTTGGGGCGGGCTGGGGGCTCACGTTGGCACCAACCGAGTGGAGCGGGGAGTGAGACGGGGGAGACAGAGTGGCGGCGGGTGCGCCTTTGGCCACTGCAAAATGCCGACGCGCCGCAGCACCAGCAGTAGTGTAGTGGCCGACTGGGTAAGTATTCCCCGTCGCCGTCTGGCCTGCCTGAGAAATACGGGGTGCTGTCAGCACCAACGAACGAGAACGAGAGAAGGCCGAGAACAGTCACTTGGGCGCCCAGTCGAGGCTTGTTGCATGGTGGCTTGTCTCGCTGCTGCAATTTGCTTGGTTTTGGGTAGACAGCTGAGGCGCTTAGTGTTGGTGTCATGGTGACTCTTGCGAGAAAGCCACTCCCCTCCGCCAAGACCGCCAGCTGCAGATCTCCCAACGGAAGCGCGGCCGTCCATCACAGATGATACTTGCCGGACGTTGCGACCACCCATGAATTTGCGGATCCCCTTTTGGGCTCCTCGGCAGGGAAATCATTACACTAAAGGCTGACAGCATGTCCGAACCCTGCTTTGCATTGCTCGATTCACGCAAACCGTATTACAGTTTTATGAACATCGTCGTTAACTGTGGAGACCGTCATAAGCGGACATGGGTCGCTTTATGACGGAAAGAACCTGTTATCGTCAGGCAAGTCCTTTTTATTTTTTTTCTTGCCAAAAAAAAAAAAATCCGGTCAGCATTTAGGCTTGTTTGAGGGGCTCAAGAACCACATGGTCCCTTGACAAGGCCGAATTTTTTTTTTTTTTTGGACAAAGCAAGCATAAAAATAAAAAGAACCGGGAAAAAAACCGTCCGACACCTGCATCAGGCGCTGGGCCTTCATCAGTCAATGTTGGCCAGCCAGCCGACAAGCCGCAGGGGTGTGCCACTGTTCAGCCCAACTTTGTCCGGTAAATGCGGCATACCAATGCGATGGCACACACCAACTAGTCATTATCAGCCAACCAAGCCAGCCAAACCATATGCACAAGCATACAATCGAAACAACCGACTTCTTGTTTCCTTAAGGGTCCACAGGGGCGAGATCGCCATACAAAAAAGGGGCTCTGAACAAAGTTTAAAATTCTAGACAGCATCACCAACATCACCTCCCCACTCGGCAGCCAACCCCCGAAGGAAGAACCCCTGGAGATTCTTGGCAGAGATTTCCACGTTCCTGTTGGCCCTGCGTGCGGGGACTGGAAACAGAAAAAAAAACGGGCGCCTACGAACAACGAGAAATGGTCAAGATGCGTCTGAGCGGTGGGCGTGCGCCTCAATCGGCCTCATTCCCATCACATCACGGACGGCACGGCTTTACTTCACTGACTTAGGCGCCTTCTAGTGGGGCCCGAGTCTGGGGTTGCCAAGAGGCAGTGCTGCGCCCACACGACTCGGGCTTGTCTTGAGTTGGCAGAGCCATGGAGGCAATCTAGTGAGCGCCAGCTTCCATAAATAATACACCACGAGGCAGCTTGCCCGTTCCCGTCTGCCAGCGCTGCTAGTATTTGACCAGCATTGGCACGAGCATTGGCACCAGCCGCAGACTGCAATGCGTGCTGTGTTAGACACTGAGCGGTGGGTGGTGGCAGGGGGCTGACTAATGTTCGTACCGTTCTCGCGTGCTCACTGAACAAGCCACAGTCAGGCACAAGATCAAGATCGCCGTGCCACGGGATTCGTCCGTCACCGAGAATCTTCTGGCTGTGCTGACCGAAGACGCCGGCATTCCTCTGTTCAGCCCGAAAAATGGCTGCTTCGCCCTCATCAAAGGCACGGTGTCCAATGCACCCTTATCTGAATGTGCTGAGCAATCGCGCCGCTTGCTCGCGCGCCCCGCGAATCACAAAGGCCGTTTGGGTCGTCGCTCAGTGGTAATCTTAGCCACTCTTTTCCAATAGACTCCATCACGTGACACATCTGACCCATTCTTTCTCGTCTCCGTGACGCAGGCAAAGCTTTACCACCTCAACTCAACCACCTCAAAGCTTGCTGCACCTTTGCTCTGTGAGACGACCCGCCATCTCGTAAACGACGGGATTGCGCGAAACTACAGAATCCACTTCGGCGAGGGTCTGCTCGACGTTTTTCTCCTCGCGACGCGAATTGCTGCGGCTCCAGAAAACGCGTCCTTGAAGCCCGAGTGTCGACGAGACTTGCGGCGAACTTTCCCGCCACCCAAGTCAACCATCTTTCGCAAACCTCCCCAAACCTTCAAAATGGCTATCGAAGTCCACTTAAACACCCCTCTGGCGGATGCGCTCACCGCCGCCATCCAGCCAAAGCTCGTCGAGGTCGGCTGGGGAACTGGCGGCGCTGATGACTCCGCTCTTGCCGAGTACATTATTCTCATGCTTGTCAACAACAAAACACAAGATCAGATTGCTACAGAGCTGTCGGGCGATTTGCTAGGTCTGGGACCTGACGACCCAAGTACCCAAGAATTTTCGAAATGGCTGTTTGAGCAGATCGAGTCGCTCAACGCTCAGATCAACGGAGGCGGTGACTCGATGGCTGGGGCCTCTCACGATGGCGCATCAGGCATCGACATGGACACAGATATGGGCTCTGGAGACCCATCAGAACTCAATGCGTATGTTTCTTTCCTCTCTCCTTTCCGCGCACGCGTGAAACTAACCCGCAACAGACCAACCGGCCCTCGCTCGATGCGCAACGGTAACAATCGTGGCGGTCGCGACAAGCGCATGTTCGGCCACATGAACAAGGCTATGGACCGCGCCGGCGATGGCGCTCTTCACCGTGTTCGAGGAAATGGAAGCGAGCGCATCAACACCCATGGGCGCACTCCCCCAAGCGGACCTCGAACAGGGCGAGGCGGGATGGGTCGCAACAATAACCGTGCTGCCAACATCCAAGCAGGTTTGGCAGGCATGGCGGCTAACCCCCAGGCCCAGCAATGGATGATGCACGGCGGTCAGCCCAACCAGTCGGAAATTTTTGCCATGCTTGAACAACAGAACCAGATGATGTTCCAGCTATCGCAGCAGCTCATGGCCACCAACAACAACAACGGCCACCAAGGCGGCTTCGGAAACCAGCGCAGGGGGGGTAAGTCACTATTTGACCGCGTTCAGAACCCCAACCGCAACAACTTCCGCAAAAACCAAAACCAGAACAATGGCCAGGAAGGACAGCCTGCGGGCGAAGGCGAAGGCGACGATGTCGAGATGGGTGGTGCCAAGCGCGAACCTCCTAACCCTGACGAGAGCGTGTGCAAATACAACTTGAGCTGCACCAACAAGGACTGCAAGTTCGCCCATCAGTCACCGGCCGCGCCGCCAGGAGCTGCCGTTGATGTTAACGACACATGTAGCTTCGGCCCCGCGTGCAAGAACCGCAAGTGTGTTGGCCGACACCCTTCGCCGGCTGCCAGACTTGCGCACCAGGGTGAGCAGGACTGCAAGTTCTTCCCCAACTGCCACAACCCTCGGTGTCCCTTCAGGCACCCGTCGATGCCCTTGTGCAGAAACGGAGCGGACTGTACGACAGCCAACTGCAAGTTCACACACGTCAAGACCAAGTGCAAGTTCAACCCGTGCCTTAACCCGACCTGCGCCTTCGCGCACGAGGAAGGGCAGCAAGGAGGATTCAAGGACAAGGTCTGGACTGCTCCAGGATCTGAGGAGCACGTGAGTGAGAGAAGGTTCGTGGATGAGCAAGCCGGAGAGGAGCTGATCAAGCCGGACGAGGATGGAATTAAACAAGAGACTGCCCAGGATACTGAGGTCATTGGTTAAATGAAAGGAAAAGAAAGGAAAGCAAACGCAGGCAAAATGCGGGATCAAAAGAGGAGCTGGGGCTGTTGGAGAGATACCTTGAGACACAGCGAGAAGCTGTTAACGCTACGCGCAACTGTTTTGTGACGAAGGATATGTACTACTATGGTCGATTTTATAATGTCCTTGGGGGTGGCAGAGCATGGAAGGGCGTTTTGGGAGTGGGGGATTTTGAGCTGGGCAAGACCATCAACCGTCTTGTTTTCTATCTATCTTTATACCTAGAGGCCCAAAAAAACAAGAGGCCAAAGCTTGTGCGTTTCTCACATTTCGAGTTGCACAACGGGGAAAGAATGCAAGACCGGGGCACGTCGCCCTCCCCACAAACACAAGTTTCCTCCAATGTCGTGCATGTTGCTTGTTTGATATCAAACGGATTGGTTGCAAAGGTCATGTTGCATGTGAGAGTGACTGGGGTATGTGGGCGTGAAGTGGAGGCTTCTTCAATAATGAGCTGGGCGTAGAATGTCTCTTGGATTGTCCAACATGGTTTCGAGAGGCTGTAGTCTTGACCTCTGAAGTTGGCCAAATCCCTGCCACATGGCGCGAGGACGAGTGGAGAAATTGGTCTAGGCATAGATAGATAGCCTTTGATCATATGAATGGATTTCAAATAACTAGCTATGCCTACAGATTGTGTTATGCGATTCTGACAATGGCGAAATAGTGTCAAAAGTTACACATAAGCTAGGAAATAGAGTTTCAACGCAGTTGGATGGATAGCCCTATCCTAAGGTTAGCGCTGTGAAACAATGAGGTGTGGTGGGAATACAGGTCTGATGGAGACTTGGTTGGCAGATTTCCTAGAAAATCTAGTCATAATAGTTGAACGAATAAATCTTTCGCAAATGCTATGAAATGAAGAGAGTGTGTCAACCTTGAATGTGGCATGTCGTTGAACTGGGTCGCGTGCACGGATTATGTCGGCCCCGGGTCGCGCTGCCGTCACTAAACGGCCCGCCGGGCTCGACCTGCGAGCTGCCCACCTTCAACCTCGACCCGACTCTTCTACGCCCAACAGCCGTGCCATGCGCAATTGATCTCTCAAAATGGGTCGCAGGCGTGCACAGCTTGCAGCCATGACTCTCCTGAGCTCGGCTGCCCCCTCCGCGACCAGCCGGCTCGTCTCCCGCCGGCTCAGCTGCTGCACCTGGCGCCGCAGTCTCACCACTTCGATCGTCGCTGCGACAGCTTCCTCCTCTGCTCGGCCCCGCCGCTCTGCCCATGATTTGGCGCATGGTCATGGTCGGGCGCTCGATGGACGGCGGTTTTACGCCTCGACCCCCAATAATGCCAACATTGCCGTCGTCGGCGGCGGCTTAACTGGCCTCACGACGGCATACTACCTGGCTAAGAAGCTCCCGTCCACAGCCAAAATCACCCTATATGAAGCGAACGACCGGCTTGGCGGATGGATTCGGACGGAGAGGCATGCCGTGGATATAGATGGCAAGAAGGGATCTGTCCTCTTCGAGCGTGGGCCGCGATCGCTGACGTCGTTGATTGGTAACTACTGGCGCTTTGACGACCTCGTGCTCTATGACCTGGTGGGCATGCCTTCAAACTTCGCCTTCATACTCGCTGATATCTAATTTCTATAGTGTCTGGACCTTGGTCTTTCCCCGGTCAGCCCCTGGTCTATGCCACGATACATCTATTACCCCGATCACCTGACCCCGGTTCCACCACACATTAGCCTCTTTGACATTTTCCGCGAACCTCTCTACCGCGAGAATATACTTCCTCTTCTCACTCTAGGCTTTAAAAGTCTGTTTTCGTCAAATGACCCGTCTAAGGTTCCTTTTGAGGACTTGTCTATTTCGGAGTGGATCTACCGCATCACCAACAGCCGCGACTCCATCAACACCTTTACTTCGTCTATGATCCACGGCATCTATGGCGGTGATGTAGACAAGCTCAGCGCTCGAACCGTCCTTGATCGCCTTTTCTGGGGATGGTATCTTCCCAACCCAGGGGCCGGTGCGCGCCCCATGCCTGCGGGCGAGATCGAACTTCTCGACACCCTTGGACAGGACAAGCAAATCCAGAAGATGGCCTCGGAAGTCAAGAGCGCCCTGCTGGACTTTGGCACGGCGGGAATGCAATCCTTGCCCGATGCTATTTCTGCAGCGCTGAAGGACCAACCTAATGTAGCCATCAAGTTGAACACACCCGTCAAGTCCATTCGTCACGTCGCAGACAAGGATAAGGTCGAGGTAAGAGCCAGCCAACCTAAAACTTGACAAGTGAATACTGATGAAGGTCTTTTTTTAGGTCAACTACGAAGCAGGCCAAGGCAGTCCTGGTACCTACGACAAAGTCATCTCGACTACTACAGCCCAGGTCCTCGCTCAAGCGACTCGAGAGCTTCCTAGCTTTTCCAAGTCCACTGCCGTAGATGTCATGACTGTGAACCTTTGGTTCCCCAAAGAGAACATTAAGCCCCCAGGAACTGGCTACCTGATCCCTCGAAACGTTCCTGCGGAAGCCAACCCCGAGCATGCCCTCGGTGTTTTCTTTGACGGCGACGTTCAGCAGCGCGGCCCTGACGAGCCCGCCGGAACCAAGCTCTTTGTCCTCATGGGCGGCCACTACTATGACCGACCGGGTGTTTCTATTCCCTCCGAGGCCGAGGCCATTATCCAAGCCCGCACCCTCCTTGAGCGTCACCTGGACATTTCTCGTGATGCTCCCTGCTATGCTGTATCTGGCCTTGCCAAGCAGTGCATCCCCCAGCACAACATCGGTCACCAGGAGCGCATGCGTGAGGCCCACCGCGAGCTTCGCGAGTCCTTCAAAGGCCGCCTCGCCGTTGCCGGAGGCTCCTACACTCGCATTGGCGCCGTAGCCGCCCTTCGTGCTGGCTACGACATTGCCAATCGCATGACCAAGGACGACTGGCGCGATGTGACGGGCGTTGAGGATCTCGCCTCTGACACGTACAACTTTGTCACCAAGCCTTTGCACGAGATTGCGGTGCGAGGCTTCAAGTCGAAAAAATAAGCTACTTCTATTATTATATATACAAGACATGCTTCAAGAAAAGGAAAAAGTCGTGCCGGCGAGTGTAAAGCAGGGTGACAAAAACGAAAAATAAAAAGGGACTTTTTTTTTTTCCGTTAGGAGAAGGCACTGTAGATGGGAGCCATGCTGGGCTCAATTCTTTGCTGGTATCTACATTGTATATTATTCTGATAGATCAATATCTATTTCTATCAAATGCACGTCTATGGGGCATATGCGCTGGGTTCCTCTAGACCGTCCCCAAAAATATTCGTGAGGGACGGACAGGAAATACAGAGGGTTATTTTTTTGTTACATGCAAAAAAAAGGGGATGATGAGAAAAAGGAGATAGCTATGTTCACCAGTCCAACTCCCCATCGTAATTCTAGAAAGAAATCAATGTTTTTCATTGGAGGTATCATTAAGCTTTCAAAAAAAAAAACACAACCGCCCGCGCTAGCTGGGACCGTTTCGCCGCTCACCCTTCCTTCCGAAGCGTACACACATTGCTAAATACTAGCTTTTCGCCTTACTCTAGGACCACGACCTGAGAGCTGTTAAACCCGCTCGTGGGTACATTGACCAGTGACCGGATGGCATCGTCAATGGCTGTGAGCATGTTCACCACGCCCTTGCTGGGCTTGGCAGCAGCGCTCGTCGTGAGGCCGTGCCAGTCCTCACCCTTGCCCTCCCAGAGGGGCTTAAGTACTTGGCTGAATTCATCCTCAGGAATAGGCTCCGGCCCGGGGGATGAGCGCCAAATGTGCCACCAAGGGTCGGCACGACGGACCTTGATACGCACTTCCAGAACCAGCTGTCGCTTCGGCTGCTGGGGAACACCACCTGGCCCTGCCAGGGTGTAGCGAATGCTCATCCAGTCGATCGTCTTCATTGAGAATTCGACCTGGCCCTGTTGCTGCGCTTGGATGCTGGCCCATGCCGTTTCGATCCTCTCGATCGCCCCCAAGGCAGGGAGAGAGGCAGGCAACCAGACCATTAGGGCTTCAATACCGCCCTCACTATTGACCAGGCTCTGCATGAGATCCACAACCCTCAGATGAGGGTTGCCCTTCTCCAACCTGACGTCAATATCGTCCTTGGAAAGATCCAATACCACCCGCCATCGCTGTGCGGGTGCTGAACCGTTGTTTTCGGCATCCCGAGCAGGATCCGTATAGGAGAATGTTACCTCCCTCAGCGTCACCGACTCGCTCTGAATGGTTCCCCTTGCCTTGCCCATTGATTCTAAAAAGTTGACAAACCTGTCCACTGCCTTGATTCGAGTTTTCAAGATGGGTAGAATTGACTGCCCGATTCCGTGGTGCATGCGAAGACGGAACTCTCCCTTTTGAGGATTGTACGAAACATCGCGGTCGACCATTCCCTTCAGAGCAGCAAATTTGCCAGGCTTGCGTACCCGGATAATGGCATCTGAGATGCATATCAGAGGATGATCGGAAATGGTACCCTCGGCAGAAACTGGGTTTTTTGCAGGAGACTGAACGCCCTTGAACTTAATGGTGACGATGTCATTGGCCCAAGGCTGCTTCGCTGATATGTTGAACCCAGTAGTCGGCTTCACAATCGATGCCAACTCGCTGTTATCGTGACCTGTGCCAGCTTGGCCGCTGGTGCCCTTGGATGTTTCCTTTTCAACAGTATCGAAAACCATGGAGGGGAAAATGCCCGAGAGAGCGATTTCGATGGACGGGAGTCGGATTTGTTGGGGAAGGGACCAATTTCTGCTTTGGCTTGGCCTGCTCTTGATATGGTTCCGATGAAGCTCCCGCATATCCACAGACTGAGCAATCATACCGGTTGAGAACAATGTCAAATTGTTCCAGAAGCCGTCCGACAAGTCTGGATGGCCCTTATTTAGTGGTAGCCTGGCCTGGAATCTTGTAGCATGGATTGGAACGTTGCGATTACTGCGTACCATGTTAGCAATCTCACTCTTCGTGAAATCTGGGTTTATAAGAACTTACACCTCGAGAAGCCACCATTCGTCACCGTTGAGGCTAAGCAACACCATAACAAACCAGTTGGGACCCCAGCCTTCCCTTTGTAGCCAGATGGTTTTGGTCCACTCGCGCGTTCTGACAACAGACCGTAGCTCTTCGTTGTTGAGGGGGCACTTCTGAGTGCTCCAGCCCATGGAGCCACCACGGCGATTGAGTTCGTCTTCCATAAAGCCGCACCGAACATTCTCGAGGCATTGTACGCCGTCTTCCGCCGGGTTTTTCCCATTATTGAGCTGCAGCTCGTATTGGTAAGTGAATTTTGAGTGAGGTTTAACCGCAAAGAGACCTGTCGTAGGCTCCATCAACAGCGATGCACTGTCGTTGTAGCCAATCTGCATGGTCAAGGATGAGGCGGCTGGGTCAGCCTGGGACGTACGCAAGACCATGCCGGCCTCACGATTGCGGAATCGAGCAGCCGTTTGAAGTCTGCTGTGAATACTGCTGAGGATGTGATCAATGTGGCGGCCAACAACAGTGCGGAGAAGCTTTTCAGCTGATAGGTTTTCCGCGTCTACTGGAATCTCCACGTCCTTGACCTCCTTGTTGTCACGATACCACTTTGCGGTCAGGAAACTAGAGGCTTTTGGATTGGGCTGTCCGTTTTGTTTTCGGCCGCTGTTGACTGCAATCAAAACCCAGCTCTTCGGGGCGTTTGGCGGTGTTCGGGAAGTCCAGTACTGGATCGCCAATGCCCGGTTGAGGGGCTCAACTACCAGCGTGCCAGTCCAAGCACCTCTACTCAACTGAATTGCTTGGCGCTTCAGTTCGTTGAGCTTGTGGGTCAGGACAAATTCATGGAGGAATTGGTAGCAGCTGGCCAGCCCGTCTTTGCTGAGGACGTCATTTACATAGCCCTCCAAGTAATTTTTCAGAGACTCAGGGAGTGATGTTGCAGCCGGGCTGAAGCTGAATCTGAAATCGATGAACCAAAACTGTTTTTCGAAATCCTCGTCGGCAATCGTCAAGTCGACTTCAAATTCTCCGGGCACTTTGAAAGTGACTCGACCAGAGCCAATCTCGTAGTTTCGGAAATGATAGGGAATCTTGTCGAAATCCTCAAGATTTAGTCTCAGTGATAATAGTGTGTCGAGATCGTCGATCCACTTGATTTGCTCTTCGGGTGTCAGTGGTGGCGGTTCGATGTATTGTAGCTATCCAGCAATTAGCATCTACATCGGCATCAACAAACCGCGGCACTTACATCCGGCATCCATGCTGCTTTTCCCGTAGAGAGAACTTGCAGAGCCGTTTTCAAGTCGGGGCTGGGCATGCGAGCAAACGTCAAATCTCGCTTGACATTCACGATGTTGTCCAGAGCTGCATCAAAATAGATCCGCTGCTGATCAATGTGGAACTTGAGGTCGATAAGCTTGCTGACCATCTCGGATTTTCTGCTCCACTCTGTAATGACGAGGGCCTTGACCCATTTGGTGTGTAGATCTTGGGCAAAGGTCAGCAATGCTGCCTTTTTTCGGAGGTTTTCGTTTGATGAATCGTCAGGGATGTTGCTTGGGAGGGTCGAGTTTCCATTAATGGCATTTGTGGGAACCGGCATCTTTGCTAGTTCGACGATCTTGTCCTGGAGAGCATTGTGTGAGGATTGGGCGAGGCGAGTGAGTAGGAGTGAAAGGGGGACAAATCCCTGGGTGATGTGGACGATTTCGTCAGGTAGGTCGTTCATTCGTTGCGGTTTATCGATTTCCTGGCCTGGCTGGGGCCCATTCATTCCAGGACCGCCTCCATTCACCATAGCCCCAGCACCATCGCTGGCGAGCTTTCCCTTGTCTGCTGCATTCTGCTGTCCTCCGGCGCCCGCACCGTTGACACCATTGAGCTTCGAATCTTTTTCGTGATCGGTGCGCGCGCCATTCTGGCCGCCATTTTCCATATTGATAACGCCCGGCATTCAAATGTCCTCCCTGGGGTCCAGTCGCTCCCAACGCAAACAGGCAAGGACTCTGCGTCCTCCGGAAGCTCAAGGGAGGTTGCTCGTCTCGTCGCTTATCTGCCTCCTCGTGTCATGGGAAGGAAGATGAAAATCCTTAGGGGCGAGCTCGGTGCTGCATGACAGTTGAGATCGCCTGCACCAAGCAAACAACTGTGGCGCAGAAAATCGTCGTATAGGCAATGAGCGAGGGAAAAGAAGGAAACAATGCGAGTGTCGACGGGTCGGTTCTTTGTCTGCCGCGGTCGGCTTCGCGCGGTGGGTGATTGGCCGGCGCGGTGAAAACGGCGATGGTCCGGAAGACAAAGGGGGCGCGACGGTCGTGCTCGGTGTATGGGATCGTTGAGAATTTGGCGATGGTATTTCACGTCGGGTTTGTAGAAACGAGGGCTCCGGCGACGCGACGGCGCGAACTTGATGAAAGGAGGGTGAGATGCGGGTGGTAGTGATGCGCAGGGCAGCCTTTGTCGATTTTCCTGGTACCAGGCCAGTTGGTGCAACGCCGGGGGGACCAGCCGGGTCATGTGAGACGAGACTTGGCACAGACCAACCGCGTAAACGAGGCACACCAGGTACCGGACGATTATGTCAGCATGCCTGAGCAGCCCAAACACTGTTTACATCTGAAGAATGAGCTATGGCTTTGTTGACTACCAGGCTTGCGTTCTAAGGCGCAAAAGCAATTGGAATTTATCGGATGATGATGGCCCACCCAGCATCTTCAAGAGCACAGAACCTTGGTATTACAGTTCCTGGAATCCTTTTTTTTTTTTTTCGCTCTACATTACCATCTTGCTGGGGTCTGAGCAAAGCGCATCGCAAGTACATCTAATAAATCCCCAAAAAACATCGCCAAATAACTTGCCACAGCTTTCCATTTTTCTCCATCATCTGTATATCATCATGTATCATCCATTTCCGATGCCGCACAATTTTTGCATGGTATCAACAATGATCCTTCTCTAGGTTCGATCGTGGGCGTTTCCGGACGCGGTATGGAATTAACTGGAAACAACTGTTACCCAAATTGTTCCTCGTGCTAAAACCCCAAATTCGAATATCGAGTAAATTCGACTTGCGTTACTTACAACTTGTTGGGAGTGGCAGAGGTGGTGGGCCACTGGTAGCCGGCGGCGTCGCTGAACTTGTAGCCGTAAGAAGCAGTGAAGTCGTCGAGGACGGCAGGGCCACGGGATCCTACAGAAATCAGTACGGAGGTTGCGGTGCGGGAGAAACGATGATAAAAACATACCGTAGGGGTATTCCATGGGGATAATCTCCTTGTTGTCATCCAGGTAGTGGAGGAGAGGAGTGAAGATTCTCCAGGAGGCGTCGAGCTCATCGTCACGGACGAAGTTGGACTGGTCGCCCTTCAGGCAGTCAAGAACCAAAGACTCGTAAGCCTCAGGGATCTTGAGGTCAGAGAATCGCCGGCGGTATGTAAGGTCGAGCTCAGTGACGACAGTCTGCATGCTCAGACCGGGCAGCTTAGAGTTCATCTTAATGTAAACACTCTCGTTGGGCTGGATGCGCATGACAAGTTCGTTTCGGGGAATATCCTTAAAAATGCCCGACGTGACGTCCTTGAACTGGATTCGGATTTCCGTCTTCTGCTCGTTGAGGGCCTTACCAGCCTTGATGATAAAGGGAACGCCATCCCAACGCTCGTTCTTGATGTAAGCAACCAGGGCACAGAACGTGGGGCATCGCGACTCCTTAGGGACGGTGTCATCCTCTCGGTAGGCGGGTTTGGTGCCGTCCAGAGACTTGCCGTACTGGCCAATAATGACGTTCTTGGGCTCGATGGCAGGGATGGCACGGAGCACGCGAACCTTCTCGTCACGAATGTCCTCGGCGTTGAAGGAGATGGGTCGCTCCATGGCAAGGAGAGTCAGGACTTGGAGCAAATGGTTCTGCATGACATCTCGGATGATGCCGAACTCGTCAAAGTATCCACCTCGGCCCTCAGTGCCGAAAGGCTCCTTGAAGGAAATCTGGACGTTGTCGATGTGGTGGCGGTTCCAGGTAGCGCCCAGGAACGAGTTACCAAAACGAAGAATCAAGATGTTCTTGACCATCTCCTTACCCAGGTAATGGTCAATTCGGAAGAGCTCCTGCTCGTTCCAGTCGGGCTCAAGCGACTTCTGGAGCTCCCGCGAGCTGGCAAGGTCCTTGCCGAAGGGCTTCTCAACCTATGGTATTGTTAACAGGGGTGGGCTTAGTTATGAGGCAATATTTCCACGCACGATAACACGGGCGACACCGTTCTTGGGGTAGCAAATCTTCTTGAGGTGCTGAGACACAATGGTGAAGACGCTAGGGGGAAGAGCCATGTAAAAGAGACGGTGAGTCTGGGCTCGGCCCTTCTCGAGCTCCTCAAGGTGCTGGTTAAGAACGGCAAAGGACTCATCCTTGTCGTACTGGCCAGAGACGTAAGTGCACAGCTTGCAGAAGTCCTCGAGTTGCTGCTCAGACTCCTTGGTGGGGGTCTTCATGTAGGACTTGATACGTCGGAGGTACTCCTCATGGTCCATCTTGGTACGGGCGTATCCAACAATACGAACATCTTGAGGAAGGAACTGGTTTCGGTACTGAGATCACAAAAATGTTAGCTGTTGGCTTTTTTTTTTCCCCTTCTGACGTCGTTTTTCGCATTGGTAGTGGGGTGAAGCTCACCAGGCCAAAGAGCGCGGGGTACTATTGGGGCGACTGTTAGCGTTGCGCGAACCAGGGTCTCTCCAGAGAGCAAGCTCCTACCGTCTTCTTCTTGGCAAGATCACCAGAGGCTCCGAGCACGACAATGGTCGTGTTCTCCTTGAGCTCCATGGTACTAGAATGCGATGCAGTCAGCGAGGGGATTCCGACAAGTCCGAGTGTTGAGGCGCACGACTCGCAACGGCGTCGCAAAGCTCGGCGAGCAGCCAAGCATCATAGTGGGGGTGGCACGTACGCGCTGGAAGACTCCATGGTGGGCGAAGTGTTGGGGGGAGGGATGGACGGGGGGTTCGCAGCGGACTCGGGCCGGGATGGAATCTATCGACCGCCAGGGACGATGTAGAATGGACGGGTGGGAGAGGCAAGTTGCTGGGCGAGAGTAGAGCAGAGCAAAAGCAGAGCTGGGAGAGATTTCGAAGGGAGAGGAGCAGCAGGGTCAGGATGGTTTTATGACGAGGGTGCAGCTACTGGCCGCGAGCGACGGGGCAATGATGCAGCCCTTGCAAGCTTACCTCACTGGATACGGTAAGGCCCTAGCCAATGTCCGCAAATCCCACGCCCAGAGGCCAACTCCTGGGACAATTTTTGGGGCTCTGGAGACGTCCCCCGCCGCTCGGTGCCCCATTTCCCGGCACGTCGCAGCCTCTCGCACTTCTTTTGCCCGTCCCTCTATCCCAGTTACGTCGTCACTCGAGGTGGGAGATGTATCCGCTCTCCCTACAAAGTAGGTTCAACCACCACTTGTCCACGCTTCAAGTACATCTGGCCATGCCGCCATGGCTTTCCCCATTGGGCGACATGGCGCCCAGTGATGCCATGGTCCCTTGGCTTGCTACCGGCCCGTTCTTGTGCCGTTTTTGAGGCATCTCTAGCATGAGCACTGTCTCTCCCAGTGTGCCAGAACGTGAATCAGGCTCAAGCCCGTCCAATGCGGATGGTGACCGGCTCGCCCGAACAGTCACAGCTCACCGAGTGCTGGCCTCGGCGAGGGGAGGGTGAGAGGGGACGCTCGCTGCAGTGGCGGACACCGAGCTGGGTGGCACATCCCAACATGGAACAGCTCTGGTCCACTTCCAGTTGCACCGGAGGCGGCATTGATTATCAAGGTCCGACTTGTCCATGTCGGTATTGTCGCCGTGGTCGGCGGACTTACTCCCGTGGGACAAGCCTGCCAGCTCTAGAGCCGAGTATGTGCTTCGGTCGCAGCCAACTGAGACTCTTAAAGCGGGATGGCGCCCAGGTGCGCGGCAATTGGATGCAAGGGAGGAGCGTGAAGTTGGTGCCCGTCTTCTGAAGAAGCGTTATTACCCCGACGGCCTAACCACGGCCTTGGTTGATAGGTGTTGGAGCAGCCGGTGTTTCGCGGCCCACTACCAACCGTATGTGCCGCTGTATGTCACACCTCCCCGTTCTCAACAATCAACCACCATGAGGGACCTGACCCTTGCTCGGTATGATTATCAAATACATAGACACACGTATTCCCTTCTGCCTTGGGTTTGTACATCTGGAGGCAAAAAAAAAAAAAAAAAAAGCTGCTTATACATCGGACATTCGTGTCCGGGCTTCCAAATGAGCTGGCTGTTTCACTGCCTGAGCTTGTTGCTTGTACCCGCACCAACCCCCTCCCCGGTGTCGGCTTTAGCTCTGAAGTCATTGGGGCGGAAAACACTTTGAGGAAAAAACACCAGATGATGCGGATCGCTGTCCAAACTCGGATTTGTTTGTTTGCGGGAATTTCTTTACTCAATCAGGACAGTGTACAGTCTCTCCACCACTCCCAGGCGAGGCTACTGGTCTTTGGCACTAAACTAAGAAGCTTTGATTCCCCACGATGATGCGATCTTGACATCGATGCAAGGTGTTTACCAATCCCGCCGCTGTCTGACCAAGCCCGATGGACCGTGCTTGCTTACTGACAAATGTTGATAAGAAATTCTGCATGATCCATTGCATCAAGGCAACTTGAATCCGAGCTTTTTCTCCTCGTGAGAAATGACGAGAGCAGCTGGTCAGGTTGAAAAAAAGTACAGACGCAATCCCAATGGTGGTACGTCGCGTTGCCGTTTGATCATGGGTTTCATCTGACTTCGGTGAATTATTCAGCAAACAACATTTTTGACGAATTTCCGCGGCCAAGTCCGCTCAGAGACGGATATAGTTCTGACGCCCGGAGTTAGCCAGGAGCAAGTCAAATCTTGATGGAGATTGTAGACGTTGGGTGGGGCATCCGAGGTGTGGCTTTGCATGCATGGCTCAGCGTGTGGCTGGTATTTTAATCTGGTGCCTGTGGCTGCGAAAAAAAACTTGCCCTACGCACGTGACTAAAGGGCACACGCTTTTTTGACGAGCATGGCGCACACCACTGACGCATCCACCTAAACTGAGCCCCGACATCACCAACGACGCGCAACAAAAAGGGAAGTGTCTTTTCGGTAAGACGTTTTCCTCAGACTCTCACTTGTACCTTTGTTGAGAGGGCGGAAGCCACACCACAGTCACGATGCCTTCAGAAGCCGGTCACCGACGTGAGTCTCCTTGCCATCTCCCCGATTATCTGCAACAGTTTGAATTGGAGAAGTCGGGAATCGTAAAACGTGCCTCGCTAACAATGCTCTCTAGTATACGTCAAGTGAGTACTCTATCTGTTCGCCATGCCACATGCGACGGGAGGAATTTGTGCTCGTCTCGGCACCGAATGGCCGTCACGAAATCGAACTCGAAATCAGCGAAGCCACGGCACGAAATCGACATGGAACATTGGCTAACAAGATGGTTTTAGGGGACGTCACCTGAGCTACCAGCGCTCTCGTAACACCACCCACTCTGGCACCAGCCTGATTAAGATTGAGGGTGTTGACGACACCAAGGCTGCCAAGTACGTGATCGTGAACCACAGGTCTGAGGAGTGGTCTGCTAACTCATTTTACAGCTTCTACCTCGGCAAGAAGGTCGCTTTCGTCTACCAGGGTCAGAAGGAGATCCGCGGCACCAAGATCCGTGTCATCTGGGGCAAGGTTACCCGACCTCACGGTAAGTCGGTCTGATAAAAATATGAAGACGCACAAACTGACCGCTTTTTTTTTTCAGGTAACTCCGGTGTCGTCCGCGCCAAGTTCGCTTCCCCTCTCCCTACTAAGTCTTTCGGTGCTTCCGTTCGTGTCATGCTGTACCCCTCGTCGATATAAAAAATGGTCTCGGGACGGAGTTGGTAGTGAGGGCGGTTCTCATTTGGCTGCATTGGTCGAGGCAAGGATAAAACATTGCCTTGCTTTGAGGCATTCAATTCAAAAGACGTCAAATCCCAACCCCGAAGGCTCTGAAAACCTGACGTCTCGGTGATGATGTTTCTACCGTGCAGCGGTTGGCGAAAATCGAACTCGACGGTAGTCCACGAGGACCAGCGATGGAGTGTGGATGGATCGAGGGCAACTTCAACGACGGCGACTAAGGTACAAGCGATTCAACGATGAATGCCAGGTTGGGGCTTTTATTACGGCAGCACCTGTCCCTGCGCGCTGGATTGTGATTTTGATTGCTTTGGGAATTTTTGAGCCATGGTCTGGTGTCTTATGATGAATCCGAATGTCTTTTGAACAACAACAAACCATCTTGACTGTCCAGATTGATCACCATGCCCATTCCTGTCCAGAATGATGATTGCCCCACGACCTCTCGCCAACATAAATGATCCCATATGGCCCAAGTAAATTAGCAGAGACATGTCCCTCGTTAAAGCCCACCTGGACGCGTCTTGTGACCACACATCAAGAGTCCAAAATCCAGTACCTCCATCATCCAGCCCAAACTCTATGTGCCATCAGAACAGGATCGATAATTCAAAACTCGACCTGACTCCATTCAAAGCCCTATGATAAGCCACCAAATTGAAATGTTGTTCACAGACAGATAATATTGTTATCTCGATGCGACTTTGATTAGTTTCTCACACATGTGTTTATTTTTACTTCCGTATAGTTGTCGTCATGTCCTAGCCTACTCACGTGCGTCGTATTTTCAGCCACCCACAAGAAACAACGGCACAAAAAAGAAATATTCGCCAAGCAGAGGAATCTTACAAAAAGGAAACAGCGTCCGGCATCCAGAAAAGTAACCAGATAGCGTTGCTTCTTCTCTCCAATAGTAAGCGTATTCATAGTTGGCTCGTGTACAACAGGACCACTCGTCGCAACACGATATATATTTAGTGATTGGTCCTTCATACCATCTCACCGCTTACCGCATTCAAACAACAACCAGATCTACAATCCACATTCGAGGTAGAAGTGAGGTCAAAATTACCAATTAACCAAAGACTTCCATATTCTCATGAAATTGTTCGGTCTGGTTGCCTCAACTCACCATGGCTTAATAGCTTGTGAACAGCAAACTCACCTTTCTCGAAACGCCACAAACCATAATGTGGCTGGCACAGCCATCAGGAAACCTGGGCGATTCTCTCAGTTATTTTAGCTGTGGAATCTCAATCATGCCCTCTATTGTCAGTTCAAACCACCACGTGCGGCCATATCCAATCATGCCAAGCCTTGATAGGAACATCGATGTTCAACTCATAGTGCAATACTTCTTAATGCAATTAAGGACGCCAGAAAAAATATTTGGCAATGGGACATTCAGATACAGAATAATCTCATACCACTATAACCAGTGACCAGTAGTATACGCCCTGAAGGTTGTGACAAGACTCAATACCTTACCTATTCAAAAAACCTCGTCTTCCTTCCCCATGCCTCTTAGAGACTTTCATTTATCCCGTTCAGTACTTCACAGTATTATGTAAATCACGGCATCTCCGATAATGCTTGCGAGTATAAGGGTTCATTCAGGGACAGGCCTTGTATTTATAAAGTGTTCCCACCTCGTCCAACAAGTGGCTACTTCAACCACAGACAGAACCACTTATTCTAAATATTGGCTCAAATCATCCCAGGTTCTCGGTTTTGTGCGTTCTTCTATCTGTTTCATGAAACGGTGTTTGTAATCATCATTTCAGAGAGCGACTTTCATCTAAGGGAAAACAAGCAAGCCAGCTTTGTTCCTATCACATGCTCCAATTCCGAGCATGACCCCATCTTTTTTCACACTTAATCAACACAGGTCAGCACTTTCACTGTCAAGCACAAACCCTGCTAGCCATCAAATGGTTTCTTTCAGCTTTGATGCCCACAAATAGCTGATTAGATAACAACATCAAAATTTTCCAGAGTGTATCAGACCTAGTACCATCGAGGAGTCTGAGCATCCTGCAATTACAGTAAGCTGCATTTCAGATACATTGCATTTTGCCACATTTCTATGCGATACCACAGTGGCTGATCAAGCTTCCCAGTCCATTAAAGATTCTCTTAATTTACGGCTCGTCTACAAGGCACTTCCTGGTGGACGCAACAAGCTGCTCACCTACTCCAAACTCGCACCACCAATGATAGGTAGATATAGTCAGCATTCGTATCTCGTGAAACTACACAGTGTTTGCTTCCTGGGCGCTCATCATGCTCGAAACATTTTGGGACGGTTTTCATCGTAAATTCATGATGTCACAGCCAGAACACAAATTATATAAGACGAAAACACGCGATCCGGTGTCACAAGGTTCATCCGTTTCACAGCTATCGGTCAAGATTTTAAGCTACCTGCTCGCACCATGTCTGTGTACATTGAAACAGCTAAGAGCGCCGTCAGCTCCATATTGGGACTCAGACCAAAAGTATTGGTCAATATTTGGTCAATATTTGGTCAGTCTAGAGTTATTTATATCATGGAAGAGGCCAACCCAAAGTACTGTCCGCCAGCCACAATCCTATCAAATCATGCCATTGAATACATGTCTGGGTGTGTACTCTCCGGGGTTGCAGCAGACGTTCTCCCTTTGGATTTCGTCTGTGACATTGAGGTGAAGATAATGCATTTACTGATACACAACATAAGGCATAGGCATCATTTACCTATCGCGATTGGCTTGAAATGTTGGTTTCGAAACACCATAGCCAGACCGCCAATTGGGGGTCAAAGATAGCCTAAACTTTGCCGCATGGTCTGATATTGCGGCGTGACGACGCCATTGTGATTCCAGTGTCGCATTGCGACCTGTGCCTTCAACTACACCTTCGGTAAGTTCGGCCAAATCTTACTCGGTTTTTTAGGATGATTGTGCGGAAGCCCCCCAGTCAAAACTTGGAATGATGGTTTGGGCGAAACGGAGGAAACTCCCAAGCTTGGGCTGACGGACCAGGCCTGGCAACTCTCTCTAGATGATTATCTTGGTCAAGGTTGCATGCAGGCGATTGCCTCGCCAGGCGCCAGGGTGCAAATCCCGCGCCCCATCCCACGTCCTCGCACAGGTCGGCTTGTTTTTACACATAAGATGGACGTAGGTACACCACACTGATTGTACACCGATGCTACGCGGAGGGTTGAAGTTGCTAGGAAGCGAGTTGCAGACCGGATGACTCGGCTGCGCCCTAGGAAATGCAGGCGGGATCAAGCACGCACGCCGGGAGCGGCATGCAGCACGCGCCCCAAGCTCACAACGCCCGCATCCCGAGCAGATCCTTGTTGTTTTTTTTAGTCTTGTTGAGCGGCGGCATGTGGGATGAAAAAAGGGAGCCAGCGCGAGACGGGGAGTTTGGAGAAAAATAACGTTGAAGCCGAGCCCCTCGGCAACCCGTTTATCGAGATAAGGAGTGTCCACGCCGCCACAGCGACGAAGGTGGACTGAGCGAGACCATAGTGGAGGCAACGCCTTTATCGCAACGCTTTCAGCCAAGCAAGGGTTTTCGTCTCAGTTGAGCCGTAAAAAAAAGTCTACCCGCCTAAATTAACCCAGGGAGGTGGGGAGCTTTGGTGGCAGAGGGATCATAGCACCACGGGTTGACAGGGAGGCTTGATGATCACTACTGCCGAGTCGTGCTTTTTTTTTTTTTTGGCGGGCTCATGACGTCCTGGAACTTTGTTCTAAAACGGGACTTGCGAACCGGTCGGAGCGCAAAAGCCAACTTGGTGGGAAGACGCCTTGGAGGGCGCTCGGCAACAGAATGGCGCTATAGCATTGCGCAATGGTGATAGTGATAAGGGAACGTGCGCATAGAGTGAGGTTGAGAGTGACCCTCCTGTTCTCCGCATACTCGGCATCTCAGCTGCACATGGATGGATGCGTTGAGAGAAGGCAGTCACCGAGTGAGACGCTACGCAGAAACACGAATTGCAATCGCACATGTCCGCTTGACACAAGCCATGGCCGTGGCCAGGGCTAATACTAATACATAATGGATTGCATGGATCAAAAAGGTCGGTATGCAGTGGGCCAAGGCGCTTAGATCGCTCCCGACCACATCATCGCGGCAGAGAGCACGTCCCATTCAGTAGTGCCCCCGGCTATATTGATTCTAGGCAAATAGGTGGGCTGGCGGGATAGCATGTAATGCGAGAGAGGGAGTCCGCGGATCGACCGCCGCCATCTCGCATCGAGAATTGGCCATGGAGAGTGGCTGAGCGACACACACACAGAGGATCCCGCATCCACGGGCATGCGTGAAGCAAGGCCAAGATGGTGTGCGGGAGCCACCGAACACGAAGAGAGACAGGGGTGAGACCACTGATCGGCCTTTTGGGAGCGACGTCAAGATGACTCCGCGAGAAGCGAAACAGGAAACCCGCTGCCACACCCTGGCACGGCGAGCTGTGATTTGCTTCTCAGGTGAGAAGGATGCTTGGGATTCGAGGTCTTGGGTTCCCTCAGCTCGCTCTACCTCGTACCGGCTTAGCGGCCGGAGGTTTCCCATTCCCGCCCAACTTCCATTTGCCCCTGACAATAGTGAGAGTCTGCTGGCCGACCGCTTACCACGGCCTCGGGGGATGGATGCATGTAGATGGCGCACTGTAGTTGGTCCAAGAATGGGAGATCTGGAGAAACAGCACATCACAACGGCACCGCGCCGAAAGCCCGACCTCCTTCTGCCTGCAGTTGCAAGGATGAAGGATGAAGCGGTGGACGTGGCATCCAACGTTTCTGTGGCTTTTTTTTCCTCTCTGTCTCTCTCTCTCTCTCTCTGTTGCTCTGGTGGAGGGTTTCGGTTAGCCTCATTTTCCACATCGCACCCTCATTTGTCCCGTTTCTTTTTCCCCTGGAATATCGCAATGCTTTAAGGAATTGACTTTGTGGTGTATTCGTATCCGTCAAAGGGAGAGGCGATCTTCGTTGCAGCGGTAAAACAATGGCCAGTCACTCGACGGCCATCGTCATTGACCTTAGCGATGGATTGATTGACAGCGCTTGCGGGAGCAATGCGGAAAGGATGCACACGCAGAATCCAACATTTTTGGCTTTAGTGTTTCCTGACCGGGCCCTGATGCCCTGATGGCATAGAGTACGAGGGGCTGCGAGGCACTTGGGGAGCATCGCGCCTCGCTACCTCGTAAAGCCGGAACTCTCTGCCATCTGGAGCCCACACCTCCGGCGCAGTTGCATGTCGTGGCGCTCGCTGCACCAGCGGAGCAGACGCGTCATGATCAGACGGTGTCTGCCACTACCACGCCCGAATCGGTGCCCGGAAAACAGGGGGCCTTTAGACTTTCAGCCATTGTGTCGCCGCTCTGCTCTGCCAGGCTCTGCGATGCTGCTCTGTCACATTCACATCCGCCGTGTCCGGTTCTCACGAGGGGTGGCTTGGGCTGTACGTACGTATGTACATGATTCCTCTGTACAGTACCGAGTACGGAGTCCGGGAGGGAGTACGCGCATGCCTCGCCCTCGAGTCCCCATTCAACTCGAGACCTATTGGCCGTGGTTGACCGATTCTGAGTCGTCGAATGCTTAACATGTGGGATATCGGCGGATGGCGCGTTGTTGGGGGGCTGGCCGGCTGGACGAGGGCGTACTTACACACATAGCATAATACATAAGCTCTCTGCTATCCCGTTGCCTCAGCTGGGCCCTCCGTTTTGAAAAAGGAAAGAGGTTTGCATCGCCACTCGTTTCTGTTTCGCTCGTTCTCCTCGACTGTGCCCGAACCAGTTCACGCCGTCTTACTTCGTATCGCTCACCTAAGTACCTTGATTACTTGCACATCCAGCATCTGCTCCCTTCTCTGCCCTGTGCATCGAGACACACAGACGCACCATAGTTGCCACGGATCCATCTACATTGCATCGGACAGTTGCACCCGGCTACAAGCACCACTATATTTCACCCGACCCGCGATTCAAATCTCCAAGGACACCCCAGAGCCTAGCGCCGTCAGCCAGCCTCGAGATAACGGCTGACACTTCACCATTCTCGCCGGGCGGCACCGCAGACCTAGCCAGCGCCAGCGCCAGCTCCAGCTTCCTTCAAGTCAGACAGGCCGCGCAGCCCGCAGTCGCGCAGCGCTTGGGACGAAGCTCCGGAGCACATCCTCCAACAAGACCTGCAGGCCCATCGAGCCATTGGCCCGTCACGTCGTCCAACGAGGCCACCCACGAGGGAAAGCCACTTTAGATCAGGACAAGTGCCGCACAGGCGACAGGGCCCCAGAGCACAGCGCACTAGGTTGCTGGGACTTGAATCCACTTGAGCGTCTGGGAGTGACGTCAAGACACGACAAAAGAGAACATCCCAACCTCGTTTGCCCAATAACGCCCGTCACTAAGAGAAAGGCCGACCGGCAATAGCACAAAACCCAAACCCTCGAGCAAGGGAAGATCCGAAGAAATAAAAAATAAAATAAGGGGAATAAAACAAGTCGCAAGCCACTGAAGAGACAAAATCTCAAGTGGCTGAGTGAGGAAAACACCACCCGGCGATACGGAAGAAACACTCGACGGGCGCTGCGAGACATTTTTACGCGAGTCCATTTCAGCAAGCTTGGGACGAAATTTCGACGTCTCAGTCACCAAGCAAGAAACAGCAACGACAGGCACGCAGACAGCGCCGCGCCGAACAGGGGTTGTTTCGCGGTGCCGATAAGGTGAGATTTCAGTACCTAGCCTGCTAGCGGCCTTCTTTTCCGGCCGTCGCGTTGCCCGGTCGCTCTCCTGCGTGGGAGCCCTGTCACCGTCTCATTGACGAATTACGTCGCCACGAGAGCATTCCCGCCAGCGCGTGGGAACGTGGACGGTTTTGCATTTTTATGGCATTTTGCTGCGTTGTTCCTTGAACTTGGCTGCCATCCTCATACACATTCAGGGACTGCCTCTGCCTCTCTTCACGTCCTTTTTTTAATCCATGTTTTAGAGTTCCCTCTACAAAGGCCCTTTTCTCAAACCACCCTGCCTTGGAAATCGAGCCATCCAAGACCATCCTGCGACGCACCAACCAAACCATCGAACCCACTATTCCTCTCTGCCTGCACACGCAACCATCTCGACCCATCCCTGGCCCTGCCACAGACGCCCACGAGCTGCCCCACTTCTGCTCGTTGATAGCGCTACCGAAGACCCGCAGCACACCCATCGCACACTGAAGGCGCCTCAGAGAAGAAAAAAAACAGGACCTCCAAGCCGCCGCAAGCAGCCCACCTTGCTTCTCTCGGCGTGGCTTGTCTTGGCTCTTAGTCTGACTGCAAAGTCCAGAAAGGCCCCAACCTCTCCTACGACTATTTTCAATCTCCACCACGAAATCTCCCATCCCAGGCCAAGCGCCTCAGTTTCCTTGCTAGTCGCCGTTTGGTGTTGCTCCCCTGGGCACCCCGTTCTCTCGTTGCACCCACCTGTCCTTGTCTAGTCTCTCATCAATCTCCATCGCAGCATAGCATCGCATCGGTCGATTGCTTCTGCGACTGGCGCCTGCACTCGGTCCCGTCATTATCGCTCTCGAAATACCCTTGTCATCGCAGGGGCCGTTGCAAGATCCTGAGCTCCACGACCCGCGACCGACTCCGTTTTGATAAAACAGCGTCCCCCCCAGCACCCGCGACCATGGCGACCTCCACAGAGCAATATCGCCAACACACTCTGCCGTCGTCCTCCCGCCAGACGCAGCAGCAGTACTCGCAGCAGCAGGCACAACCACAAAGCAACCAGGCACCGCCTGTGTCAGCGCATCAACGGCCCTCTCAACCACAACATCAACATAGCAAGTCGAGGACCTTTAGTTTTCACTCTCAAAAATCGCACAAGAGCTCTGGTAGCAAGGACTTACACGAAACCTCTGCCGAAAAAGAAGCCAATCGTCTGCACAGCAAAGCCGATCCAACACTCGCTATCAGCGAAGCCGAGCCTTGTATGTTGAATACCACGATGTCTTCCGCAGTCTTGACTAACATGACCCTAAGCCACTCTTGCCGCTATGAAAACGGAAATGGCATATGCGCCGCTGCGATCTATCCAGCACAAGGATAGCCATGGAAACACTATCGGTTTGTTTACCTTGACGTCATGCGGGTAGACTTAACTGACCCTCTCGATAGCCGACCCAGACAAGTCCAACCCAACGCGTAACAGGTGGGAACGACCGCTCGACACAATCCGAAGCTTCGAGGCGGCCATTGACGGAGGCTACGCAAGGAAGTCGATGTATGGCGGCAATGGTGAGCATCCCAGTCGTCTCAGATGTTCTAATGACGCATTTCTAACAGTCTTAGATGGTGATTCTGTAAACTGGAACCGACGAAACAGCACAGTTAGCAGCAATGGCCAACCCCGCCACCCTCACGAAGGCTACTACAACAACCGGCCCGTATCCTTCCGGCCAGAACAAACCCAGTTCGACCTTGGACCACGACAGAGTTACTACAACGATCCACAGCAATATGCCAACAACTATAGCAATGGTCCCAACCGACAACGTGTATCTCGAACGCAAACAGACCCGCAATACCAAAGCTATGGTCGCAACCAGGGCGTCTACCCAATGCCTCACAAGGACCGATCGTATGAGACAGTGACCTCGGCCGCTGGTAGCGGAAACTCAGACCCGGCCGGTTATTTGACGGATCCCACCAGCAGTGACAACAGTTCCATCGACCGCGCCATGCCTGCTAAGCGACACCCGAACGATAACCGACCCGGCCAAGGCCAGCCATACCAGCGTGGCTATCTCGCTCCTGGGGCGAATGGACAGGGGCGACCTCAGCCACAGCGGGCGCCTAACACAGCACCACCCGCTACTGTGCAGCAGCCCGCCGCGCCGCAAGGAAAGCAAAAGAACACCCTCCTGAGGCGATCGTCGACTCAACAGCAGCAGCAGCAGGCGGCTCCAGAAAAGCGCAAGAGCTGGTTTGCTCGTCGATTCAGCAAAAATTCTTGAGCAAGCGAACAAGAAAAAACAGGTCCATGACAACATACCAGACATTCTCATATTTTGCCCCACATGTTTCATTCAGATACTTTCCTTTGTCGATACCCCTTTCTAGGTTCTGCAGGCAGAATAGCCCCTCGGCTATGCTGAGTTACGTGGGATTCACTGCAGTATGCAGGATGTTCTATCCTTTCTACCTGAACATTAACAGCCCTACTGCAGAGGGCTCAAGGGACGATGGCCAGTTGGGCTGTGCTTTTTTTTTTTTTTGGTTGAAATAAGGAACTCTTTGAGCGTCTTATCTGTGGACGCAAGACACATGGCGGTGGCGCTGGATGGTACATATCAACATACGAGACTTGTACGAGGCGTTGACGGGTTTACTTTGTTTGGGAACGGATTGAGAACCGCCAGGGGTGAACACAGCAGATGGTGGAGATGCTCGCAGCAACCACAAACTAATTCATTGTTCCCCGATTACATAGCATATACGAGTGGCTGTAGAGCATACTGCGGTCCGACTCGGCCGAAAAGGCATGTCTACGCTACGCACCTTGAAAATAAGAGAAATAATTGAGACGCGCCACAAAATCTGACCTGTGTTCTGCGAACGTTGTGGAAATGTGAATGCGTGAATCGTTGATAGTATTATACAACCCGTGTCACCACTTTTATTGTTCCTTTTTGCTTTCTGGCTTTGCCTTGTCCAGCTGCTCGGACTGATCCTCCCTCATGGCAACAATAATGTAGCTAACTAGGACCACGTTGGCCATAAGAGCAGCCAGGCCACCGGCAAATGATGAGTTGCCTAGAATTGCGGGTTAGCCGGGGGGTGCCGCAAGCAGCTACAAAGATGGGAGGCATACCTGAGAAAATAGTGTTGACAGTGAGAAAATAGGACCCAATAGGGACGACAATCATGGCCAGAGTAAAAGCCACGAGCTTAAAGATAACATCGCTGTCGTGGGTTGTGAGTTTCAAGGCTCAAATGAGAGGCGCTAGCTCAGGGTGAAGACCAGAGATGGGGACAGGTCGCACCTTGGGACAGCAGGGCTTATGTTGGACTTTTCCTCGACAGTCTCATCCTTGTCGAGGATGGTCTTCTCGGAAGCAGCGATGCGTCGGGTAGCCATTGTGTGGTTGCACGTGATATGGGAAAATGGTTGAGTTTGATGACCGTGATGAGGGAGGATGGCTCGTTTGCTCCGTCACTGCGATGGATGAGGTTGGCAGCTAGGCAAATGGAGGGACGATAGCTCACGACCCACCCGCACGTGCAGGCGTGTTATAGTGGGATACTGTTGGCACTGGGGGCCAACCGAGTAAATGGCCAAATATTGGCGCCTGCAGCTAAAGAGGGCAAATTGGGTCTCTTTTCTATTTACTGAGAAATCAACATACTTTGCCATGTCTATAGAATAAACAAAATAATACATCTTTGTTGCATTCACGCTGCTGCTGCATCCGTGACCCGAAGTACCATTCACGCGGTTTAAGTGGGCACGTGCCGACGTGTCGCCCGTTGCCCGTTGCACCTATCGCAAAAGCGCGTTCTAACGAGACGATTCAGAAAACTCCACCGCCAGCCACCAGGGCTCCTGGTTCACGCTTCGTTGCTGACGCCCCTCGCTTCGCCTGTGCACCAAGCGCAGCCCTGTTGACAATAAAGCGTCTTTGCCTTTTTCTAGTTGGGATTTCGCATTAGCGCCATCTGAATGCCCTGGCTCGCACTCTACTCGATCCCGGTCCTCAGCTTCTGGCGACCCTCATCTCCACCTCACTTTCATCTCAGATCCCTACCCCCGCCGTAAATCTCTTTTCCTCCCTATTTATTTATTTATTTACTTTTTGCTCTTTTCTTTCAGCCATGGCGGCAGGTTCTTCCCCATTGCCCATACGGCACTCAAACGTCCTCCCTCGAACGCCCTCAACCGTCCGCACAATGTTGCCGCTCGATGACGACGACGAGTTGGGAGCCGATACCATCCCCTGCTCTCCCGCAGCCTTTCTCCGCGATAGAGAAACCACAACACAACCAACACAGGTTCTATCAAAGCCCGGGCTTGCATCCTTGAGGTCTTCCTCGCCTCCAAGCAGCGTCATCGAAGTTCCCGCTTCTTCGCCCTTCCAACAGCCTGCCAAGTCTACAAATTTTGCAACTCGACTTGCCCCTGCAGGAACCTTCTTCCGTCCGCCCTCCAAACCACAACCAACCATGAGCAAGAAACGACCGGCCATGGAGCCAATCAGCCTCATCTCCGATGATGAGGAAGACGATCTGACACCTCCTCGAGGGGACATTAAGCCGACAACATTTAAGGCACAACTCTCGGCCTTTGCATACAACCCCGAATCGGACGAACGAGACCAAAAAAACAAGCTACGCCAGATCTTTGACGTCTTTGGGGATAGAATTCCTTCTCACAGAGCTAAGGAGGCTCTCCGAGCATGCAACAACGACCTCGAAGACACCCTCGAGTGGCTTCAAAAGAACAGTGCTGCGCAAGCCCAACCTAAGCCTAAGCCGGGCAGGCGCCTAGTCAGTAAAGCAGCCATGCAATCCGCTGCATCATCTCGATCAAACTCGCGAGCCCCGTCCAGAACAATTTCGCCTAGTCCGCAAAAGAAGCCTCGACGCCGTCTGATTCAAGGTATCCGAAAGGAACCCTCGCCAATACTTATTTCAAGCCCCCCCTCAAGCGATGATCCACTGGTTATTGACCTCGTCGACAACGACCGCGAGGATGAGTTCGAAGCCGAGTTGTCTGATGTACCATCCGAGGACGATGATGATCGAGTTTTAAACACAATCAACACCAGCACTCTCCAGGAGCTGGCTGCAATTACCGGGATGAAGGAGGCCCAACTGGAGTGTATCATCGAGAAGCGACCGTTCGAGGATCTGGCCAAGGCCAGGAAAGTCTCGCTGAACAAGAAGCCTGGCGCACGGAAGTCCTCCAGAGTAAGCATCGGTGACACTGTTGTCGATGCGGTCGAGGTTTTCTTGAACGCTGTTTCCGCCATTGACAACGTTGTCGCGAAGTGCGAGGCTGACGCCAAAGCCGTCAAGTCCCAGGTTGACACTTGGGACATTGATGTCTTTGGTCATGACAAGCGATCACGACGACAGGGCTCGGAGGATCTTCCACCCACTCCAACCAGTATCACGGCCAGCAAATTCGTCCGGCCACCCATCTCCCGCCAACCCAAACTTATGGATGGGCATTGCCAGATGAAGCCATTCCAACTGGTCGGTCTCAACTGGATGTCCCTCCTCTACAAGTTCAACATTGGATGTATCTTGGCAGACGAAATGGGTTTGGGCAAAACTTGCCAAGTCATTTCTCTAATGTCGCATCTCGTGGAAGAATATGAAAACAACCCCGATGGTGAGCGACCCTGGCCCAACTTGGTTGTTGTCCCGCCCAGCACCTACAACAACTGGCTGGGCGAGTTTAAGAAGTTTGCGCCGGATGTTTCAGTTATCGGGTATCGAGGCTCCCAGTCGGAGCGAGCCGAGATTGCCTACAATATCGAATGCAATCCAGAGGATTACCACGTTGTCCTGGCTACATATTCCCAGATTGGCTCGCAAGAGGATATCGAGGCAATGAAGTCATTCAACCTCAACGCCGCCGTGTTTGACGAGGGTCACAAGATGAAGAATCCAGGAACCAAAATCTACAAGGATCTGTCTAGGATTCCAGCATCTTGGAGAATGTTGCTGACTGGTATGTACCCATCTATCAATACTGTTTACAGAAGCTAACGCCTCCCAGGCACTCCCGTCCAAAACAACCTCCTTGAGATGACTTCTCTCCTCAACTTCATCAACCCAGCAATGTTCCAGGGCTACATGGAGCAAATCAAATACGTGTTCAGCCAAAAGGTTACCATTCGCGATGTCGGAAACGGCGCCTTTTTGTACAGTGAGCGCGTCAAGCGTGCTCGTACCATCCTCGAGCCATTTATTCTTCAGCGCCGCAAGGATCAGGTTTTGTCAGACATGCCCCCCAAGGTTTGCAATGTGGTTCACTGCGAAATGACGGAAACGCAGAAGTCTGCGTACATGGAATACGAGGAGATGTTCAAACTCGAACCATCCAAGCGAACAGTCCGGGCCACTGGCCGGCAAAACGATCAAAACAACTGCTGGATCCAACTCCGAAAGGCGGCCATTCACCCACTCTTGTTCCGCCGTCATTTTGATAACGCCAAGGTTGAAAAGATGGCCAAAATTCTCATGGACAATGTTTCGCAGTCTGAGCTCCACCAACCCGATATCAAGCACTTGATTCAGGAGCTGAAGAATGCGTCCGACTTTGAGCTCCATCTCTGGTGCCGAGATTACCCTCGT
This sequence comes from Calonectria pteridis, assembly GCA_022837005.1. Lineage (NCBI taxonomy): Eukaryota > Fungi > Ascomycota > Sordariomycetes > Hypocreales > Nectriaceae > Calonectria > Calonectria pteridis. The sequence goes on along the minus strand of JAKZGU010000026.1, from coordinate 233,730 downwards.
TATCTCAAGAACTTTGATCTTCTACCGAAAATGGAAATGGACAGCGGCAAGGTCAAGAAGCTTTTGGAGTTGGTTGACGAATACCAAAAGAACGGCGACAGAGTACTAGTCTTTAGCAAGTTTTCGCGAGTGATCGAGATGCTTCAGGAGGTCCTCGCACTTCGAGACATCCAGCATCGAGTCCTGATGGGATCCACCAATGTTTCCGAACGCCAGACTCTGATTGACGAGTTCAACAAGGACCCGGAGATCCCCGTCTTTCTCCTGACGACCGGGGCTGGTGGAACAGGTATCAACCTGACTGCCGCCAACAAGGTCATCATCTTTGATCAGTCGGACAACCCACAGGACGACATTCAGGCTGAGAATCGTGCTCACCGTCTTGGACAGAAGCGAGACGTCGAGATCATCAGACTCATCTCTAAGGGCACTGTGGAGGAGCTCATCTACAAGGCCTGTCAGAAGAAGATTGAGCTCGCCAAGAAGGTGACGGGTGAGATTGAGGAGGATGCCACCGAGGTGGCACAGAACCTCGAGACTGAGGTGCGCAAGATGCTGATGAAGGAGGGCATGACGCCACCATAGGAAGGCATGTCAGGTCCCGCTCTCAATTGGTAGCTGTGAGGAATGTGTGTCATGTGCTGTTTGCAGCCTTTCTTTTTCTTTTTTGTTTCATGGCACGGCGTTGGTATGTTTTAATCGGGGCATTACATCCATTGAGGATGAATAATTACATGATGAGGACTCGTCTATAGGCGATGCAACTAGAGGGAGTGTGTCCTCGACTGGGCAGGAAGCTCTCATGGCATGAAGTGGTTTGTGTTATGAATGCATGTAAAGAAGGAGAGAGGACAAAAGGGTGTCGGCACATAGGTTAGAATAGACGGCGTCATTGGACGATTGACCACTGAAATAGGAACAGGGAATATACATAGGCTAAAAAAAAAATTACATGAAAAGTCATTTTCAGCTTCAAACACGGATCGCATTCGTTTTGCTCGTGCTGCTTGTCGTGGAGGCTGAATGCTGGATACGAGCTGTTTACTTGAGGGAAATGAGTGATATGAGACAGCCACATAATGGCTCTGTGTGCATGTGCAGGTGAGGCGACCAACGCTCTGGTCTCGGAGCACAGAAGCTCTCAATGTGACTCCTGATCTCATTTCGGAAGCTGTGTCTTCTTTTTTCGACGTCATCTCTCTCTCTCTCTCTCTCTCTCCATCTCGCATTTCTCTGAACTTCCCCCGGTCGGGTATCAGACTGACTTTGACGCGTCGTTTTAGTCGCCTAGCGCGAAAAACAAGGGTCCAAACTTTTCTCTCTCTGAGTGTGGATCATCCGGGGCTTGTGGTCCCCTTGTTCGAAAGCGTGCGCCATTGTGTTTGAACATGGCGACAAAAAAAAAGAAAAAAAAAAAAAAAAAAAAGAGCAGGATGAATCAGGAGTGACGCCGTTACAGCACACATTTCTGATCCTTATTACGAATTTTAGAACATACACGCGCGAGACAGGACAGGTTTCTGATTTTTCTTTCTTGTGTGGAAATAAGGTCATTTGTGTGTGATTTTTTTTTTTACCTCGAAAAAAATATGCACTGCTCACCCTATACCCTTCCTACAACGCCGCCAAGCCTCAATTCAGCCCAACTACCTTTTAATCACGAGTCAGCGACCTGGACCATGTCCAAAGTCAGTGCACCTCGCGACTTACGAATCGAGAGGCTCCCCCATATGGCAGCTGTTTGCCGATCGACATCTGGAGGCGCAAGAGCGCGGGCCAAGATCAGGTCATACTTGCAAAGTGCGTGCACAAAAGGATCAAATCTGGGGAATGTGGCAACAGAATAGTGCATTGCATGCAACAATTGTGCACAGTAGCTTTGTTTTGCATTCGAATAACTCTCGCTTCCTCTTTCCTTTGAAGCTAAGATGAACCCTTGCCCAAACCTGGTCGCCCAAAAAACATATGCCCACTCCCGGGGCCCCTTGAATCCATTTCCCACTCCGACCGTTCCCGTTTCCCCAGAAAAAAGCCCTTCCACTTCCGCTCGTATCGTCTCAGTTGATCGGCCGAAAGCAAGCTCAGTCCGATTTTGACGAACAGGGAAAGTAAACAATAAACAAAAGAAGCCTCCGCCCAAAAAAAAAAACAAACCAAGCCAGAAAAAGAAAAAAAAGAGACGCGCGTTTTGCCATGCGCGATGGATATCACTACTATGACCAGAGAAGACAATAAAATAAAAAGCAAGCAGAGAGACAAGATAAAACAGGGACCAAAACGCCCTAAAACACCGGCTTGAGTAAGCCCCTCCTTTAAGACCTTTATCTTTTGAATGTGGGAAACATGGGCCGAGACGCGGAACAAATGGCCTTTGCTTGCTAGACCGCAGCCGCCCGTTCGCTGTCTCGAGTAAAGTTCCAGGGCAGATGGTGCCCGAGCTCGCTAGTGCGAATTGGCACGAGCGAGTAGTGTGTATGATAGAAAAAAAAGTAGTGTACAAGTGAATACGAATTGACGTTTGCGCGCATGGAATGCGGCGTAGCGATTATCGCCATGTTGAGTGCAGTCGAGAGCGGCGACTCCGAGACTTGAGGCCGACGTCGCCGCCAAGCATGAGGCTCTTCCAGCGGCGGCTGACGGCGTGTCGGTCGCGGCCGAGGTTGCGGGCACAATCCTGCCACTCCGACTTGGATAGCTTGAGCTTTTCTAGCACGAGCTCGACGAGGATGCGATCATCCTCGGCGCTCCACTCACCCGACTCAGCTTCGTCCTCGTTGTGCTCCTCGGCGCTGGCGGCATTCCGTCGTGCGAAAACACTGTGAAAGTCGGAGCGCTCGAGGCCTAGAGGAAGCTGCTCAGGAGCGATGCGGGCGCGCTTGGGGGTGGCTGGAGCAGAGGGCTCGTTGTTCTGGAGCTGGGGTGACTCGGGCTCGAGGTCGCTGTCTTGCATGTCGGAGTCGTCAGAGTCGTGGCGGCCCATCTCGTCGTCGGTGGCGCGTCGCCTCTTGTTGAGGCCGCGGGGAGGAGCGCGCTTGGTGATTCTCTTGCGCGAAGAGATCGGGTCCTCGCGGACGTCCTGCTTTCCGCGCGATCGCAGGCGCAGCTTAAGCGGCGGAGGCGCATGGGTGAGAGGAGGTGTCGGTAACTGTGCGAGGGTCGGGCGGTCCTGCGATGTGATGGATGATGGCGCGGTGAGGAGAGACTGGAGCGAGCGGCACGTGGTCATGATGTTGGCGAGAGGGTTTTGCGATGAGAGAGTCGGGGGGCTGGCGGGAGGAGAGAAGAGAGAGGGCTGCAGGCGGCGCTGCTGCGAGGATTGCGACGAGTCGCACGAGAGTGCCGAGGGCAGAAGCATCGTGAGCGTGTTTGTTGGGCGGTTTGTTTAGAGTGCGTGTGGAGGTGGTTGGTGGTGCGACGAGCGAGAAGCGCGACGGCAGAGTTGGTTGGTATGCAGGCCAGAAGCGAAAGCCGCGATGCGCGCGCAAATCAGAGCAGACGGGAGATGATATTGGGTTTGGGTTGCGTATGGGCGCGAGCAAGTAGCGATGCAGTCGTATGCAGGTGATTGCAGAGGAGAAGTTTGTGTGTGTGGTGCGATGCGATGCGCGGCGGGAGATAAGAGGAGCGAAGAGAAGAGGTTGGTAGTTGCAAGGTGGGAGAGGGCAGGAATGTATGCGAAAGGCTGTGTGCGAGCGTGGGCTGCGTGGTGGTGAACAAGACTGGGGGGGCCAGAGCTTGGGAATGGGCAGGGGGATGGGGGGGGGGCCTAATAAGAGGCGGCGTGTGCAGGCAGGCACTTTTTTTCTCTCTTGCCCTGGGCGGCGGGAGATGCGCAGTGCGTGCAGAACACAGCCAAGGGAAAAGTAGGAACAAGACAGTGGCCGTTTTAGTGGACACACGTTCATCCGCACGAGGTACCTGCTGGCGCTGGTGGGTGAGACCTGGGGCCCACCCCCGTGGCCGCCCCCGTGGCACCCACCAAGTGACGGAGCCGGCCAGCTTACAGGGGAGCGAGTCTTTTTTTTTTTCTTGGGCCAGGGGACGTTTGGCAGGGGTCCTGGGCGAGCGAGTGGAGTACGTACCTAGACAAGGACCTGGATGGGTGGGTCCCTTCTTAGCGACCACTGACAGGTCTGGCCCGCTCACGGGAGGACTAGCTTTCAGTGGGCTTCTGGTGGGTGCGTACAGTTGGTTCTGTTTACACACACTGTTTGTACAATGTGGGTCATCTGTTTTCAAGAGTAGATCTAAGTACCAAAAGCTCTCTAGGTCCTCCACGGGCACTGTGCAAGACATGCTCCCCCCTAAGTATCCCTGTCCACCCTCGCAACTCTCACAGAGCTCAGGCCAGTGACAAGTCGCGACTCGAGCGAGACTTGTACAAGAGGATTCAACACGGACGCTCACGCTCTTGTGCACGGAAGCCGCCCCGAAGCACGCCCAGGCCTATTGTCAATCATCAGTTCACGACCATGCTCACCATGCTTCTCTTTTTCTTGATTCCCCTCTGTCGCGGCTGACGTGCTCTAGATTGCCTCGTATCATCTGGGCGGTTTGGTAAATTCGAATGTCTCACCTGGGCCCTGGCCTGGCAAGCCTCTGTTGACATGCTGCCGTTCTTTGTCTAAGGTCTCTCTCTCCCTCCACGACTCCCACTTGCTCTCTCTCCCTTTGCAGCTCAATCCCACCCCAATGAGCTTCTCTCTCTCCCTATTGTTGTGTCAATCTCCAAGACTCTCTTCAGCACATGCAAGTAATCTAACTCAACAAAGCCCACCTTTCGCTTGCTGCATCTCATTCATCTTGTGCCGCCCTGCATAATCGCATCACCTTGTCTCCCCTTTGCCCTCTTCTCTTGCTTGCCAAGTTTAGCACAAAGCAGACCAAAAAGCAAGCCCAGGGGTCACATCAACGCCACAAAAGCTTTCCAAGACAAAAAGAAAATTTGTCCCCATCCTGGATCACCGCACAGATCCCGATCTGAGTCCTTTGCCGCAATCATTTGCAGCTGTCATGCGTGTGACCTTGGACGTCCCGAGACGGCGGACGGGTGCTTTGTCGCTTTTGACGTCTGGGACATACAGAAGCGGCGAAAAAAAAGAAACGACGAAGACAGGGTAAAAAAGAAACAAGTGCATAAGCCGTTGTGAATGTATCATACGACTGCCTGCTGTAATCTCGTCTCTCACACTTGGACATTGGTTCTTCGAGAGCTTTATTTCCTTTTTTCCTTACTTTTTTTTTTTTTCCTGTTGCGCGTTGCTCCGTCTGACGACTCATCATACCGTTAGATTCGGGTGGCGGCAACAGCCGAACTGTCCGGCCGACCATCAAAAGGAACAATGCGCAATCAAATCAATGATCAACAAACAAACAAATTGCCACTTCGAGTTCAAGCCCACCAGCCCGACACGTAGAGGGACGACTCGCTGTTCCCTTCCTCTAGCGCCTACACCCGCTTATCACCATCTGCTAAATTAATTGATTGCCCTTATTCGCGTGTGGTTTTCCCCTTCTTTCGTGAAGCTGCTCGCCCTCCCTCCTCTCGTAGCTCTTCAGTCAGGTCAATCGCGCGCTCCCTTCTGCAGTAGTGCGTCGCTGGTCTTATCCAGCAGCGCTCCCTCTCTGCAGAGCTCCCTCCCTGAGTCATGAACCAGGCTTCAGGCCCGATGCTGCTCCACGTAGCTGGTCGGCGCCTATTCGAGCATAGCACAGAGCCTGATTCGAGTAGATTGATTATTGCAAGGAACCCTACACATCCCGTCGTGGGCCTTCCTGGGCGCCCAGAGCTAGGCCGTCCACGTTGGCCGGCGGTTCTGGGCGAATCCCTCCTCCAGTCGGACGGCCGGTTTGTGCGGGTTTATCCGCCGGCCCCCCTTCGCGGCCCATGCGGCCTACCTAAGCCGCCCACCACCTCACCCCAACCACGAGGCTCCGTGGATCAATTGCCAATATTTCGGGTGCAAGCTCGCGCTTCTCGACACGTAAAAGCTGAAGGACCGTGGCGCTGTCAATGATACGTCACACCCGAAGGAGTGACACGCGACAACAAAACTTGGGGTGTCAAACTCTCCTGGCCGGAAGCCCGGACCTTTGTGTCATGCACATGTAGCGAACCGAACCAGGTTCTGGAGGAGGGGGAGAGAGATAGAGCGATAGAGCGGTAGAGAGCGGTAGAGGAGGCGAGGGGCAGCCAGCCCAGTGCGGACCATGCAAGGTCACCGCCAACTCTCTCCCACGTTGGGTAGCGCAGGGTCTCCGTCCTGGGCTGCTTGTCCGGCCGCGAAAGCCACCATCGGCTGCGGCGTTATTCAACCTTGGATCTTGGGAGCGGGAGACGGGGTTCAGGCCTCCTTCGCTTCTGGGCCCCTCCCTCCAGCTCCGCCTTGGGAAAGCTCCCTCGATGATATCACCAAGGTGAACATGTACGAGATTGCGACACCACCTCGAGTTGAGCCCGCGTGGTACCTGCGAACATGCGCGTGTGCCTAATGCGTTGTCTGGACTCTTTCCCCTCCCCTCCAATTGCAACATGACCTCTCCCTTGCCAGTCAAAGAAGTGGGTAGGTGTGCGCTCGTGAGGTGAGGTCATCCTTCCCCTCCCTCTCCTCCACTCCCCTCCCTCCGCTTCCCATGCTCGTGTTCGTGCTCCCTCATGCAAAAAAGGCCCCTCCTTTATCTTGTCTAATACGCGGTCGCAGAGACGGTTCCGCGTGATGCCGACTCGATGACGGAACTCCATCAAGGTTGCCCTTGAGGAACATCATTCGCGACCTCTGCAGAGTCGCGTCGGGAGTAATCTCGACCGAGGCCTCCATCGATCGATCGATGGTGTCGATAGAGCGCTGATCATACAACGCTGCTCTTTGCAGGATCGGGGTTTCAGAATCATTGACGCAACCCAACTCTGCACACGAGATGGCGCCCCGCGTGCCCTCTGCCGTACCTCTTCACCAACTCATCACCTTATCGAACACGGTCCCCCAGGGCCACCTGCATGGTCGCTCTGCAGAAACAGGTCACACCTGCAGGAGCGCCCCTCAGCTGCAAGTCATCGCCCAGCGCGCATGGAGGGCTCGGGGGATCTCATTGGCTGGGGAGGTGCGCGATTACCGCAGCGTTGTGGGCATCTTGGGCAGCGGGACGCTTGCGCAAACGACGTGAAGTTGAAAGGACGCGTCTAAACGCGTCTATGACGCGCAAAGACGCGTGCGGGTTGAATTAATGACTATACCCCGCCTAGACCATTGGCCAATGGAGACCTGTTTTAGTGTGGATCCGGTGGGACATGGATGCACGCACTTCCGAAGGCTGGCCCGTGCACTATGCATCCACTTAACGGCCTCTCGCAAAGATACTCTGTCGATGCAGCAAGTAGCGAACGGCGGTAAACCATCTCTCACCGTCTTTCAGAAGAGAGAATAATCGCTCACCTATTCGCTGTTAACGCGCCGCGCGTGACCATGAAACGACCAGCCTGACTTGCGGTCAAACACTCATCTTTTGTTTTTTTTTTGGTTCTGTGGTGACGTGCTATGGTCTCTCGGCGCTTGTTATCCCCCCTCCATTTTGTCCCAAAAAAAAGCCAGACAGACTCAACTCTCAACCGAGACCACGCAGTAATTACCCCATCCAAGCGTCCAGACTCAGCAAGCAAACGCATCACATCACATCCAGATGCAGATGCATCTGAAACCCTCCTTCACAAACCGAGTCCCCTGGTTCTTGTTTCCCCAAATCCAAAGACAAGGTGCAGGCCCCTCAACCCTCCCCTCCCTTGTAAGGCCCCTCCGCCACCTCGTGGGACCAGACGCTATGCCAAGTGCAGACCGACAACTTCCCACAATTTTCCTCAACAGAGGCCCCGTCAGGCTGCCAATCTGCGACAGCTGAAGGCCTATTTCGTTCCCATTGCAGCAATCCCGTGTCTCTCTCTCTCTGTGTCTCTTTGCGTCTTTCCCCCCTTCACCGCAGCCCGTCCCCCGCACCTCGGTTCTGGAGCATCAGCGCCTCACCCATCCCTTGGCGCGTACTCGGGAATAAATCCCTTTGTTGGACTTGACCCACGCCCCTCTTTTGTTGTTTTTGAAACGCCCGGGCTGATCCCACTGCGCGGGGTCTGCGCCCTTTGTTCTAGCCTTGAGCCGGCCAAGACAGGCAAGTCGCGATGAGGGAGAGCCCCCCACGGGTGCCAGCGACTGTGCCTTGTTGGCAAAGCGAACCATGGAGCTGCGCTGCTGTCGGGGGATGTGCCGATCCAAGGGTTCGCTGCTCGTTCATCGCCAGGCTAAGCTGGGGGGTCCTTGAGGGGAGCAGTGGATTGCCTCTGAAAACTCCGACACTAACCAGCACTGCTGCTCTCTCTATCCCTCTCAAGGTTTCGGCCCCGGCCTAGCTCTCGCCGTGTGTTGCAAACCGGGACCCTCTCGGGACCCTCTCGGGTCTTGACCTCGTTCAGGCAAGAGAGCGCCGCTCTTATCGCGATACCATCCCTGAGACTCGAAACTCTCACCTTGAGCCTCCATCGCTGCGCTCTAGGTTCCAATGTGAAACGCAAAACGAACTCTATCTGTTTGATAGTGAACTTGGATCGCCTTTTGTACCACATCACGTAGGCATGGTTTAGCATCTGTCAACGCCATCTCAATGTAACGGTTACCTCTGTTATCTTGCCATCACAGCCACCATGGCACCATGTGTTCTCCCAGGAAAACCCATAAATATTCCTCAAGGTTCGGGCCACCATCCCTTGAAAGCGCTCAACAAGGTGTCGCATGGCACACTTGTAACTTTTGAACTAACCCCACGACCACGAGAAAAAGCATCCTGAACCAAAAACAAAAAAAAAAAGTGCTCATTTGTCCTGATAACAATCCGGAATGTGGGCAGGTATATGCTGACAAGACTCCGAGCTCTTGCACTGCCGTCGAGTTAATTGGTATTTTGAGGCGGATTATACATCGTGTGCGACCAAGCCATAGCCGCAGCTAAGCTGCATTGCTTACCGCTTGGCTTTTCTGCAGCACGGAAGCCACGCAGCAACGTGACTAGGCAACGCCACCGGGGGCGCACGTGGGACGAGACTTGCCGAAGCCTATCAAAAATGTCTTAAACTCTGTACAGCGTTCGTGGCAGATAAAAAAAAAAACTAAGAAAACGCTGATTTAGGACCGTGGGTGAAAAAAAGAAAGTTGCGTCATGCAGCAGGTTATTATTATTATATTTTTATTTTATACTTGCTTGGGTTACCGACGATGTCCTTTTCAGATCCACCTAAAACTTGGAGTAAAAAAGGCACGAACATGAGCTACTCAGGAGTTCAGACTGAACCTTGACCAGACCACAAGTATTCACAATTTCCTTCTCCATTAACCCGATCAGGATGACCCTATCGACTCTGGAAACATCTGTTGAAGTGCACCCTTTCTCCTCTCAGCGCCTTTCGTTCTCATATATATACCTGAGTTGTCTAGTAGCTGTGTAGATATGATGAGAGCGATCCATGGGAATGTCTCCGGGTTTCTCTCAGGCGAAACTCGACTGGTCGTTTTAACTACATATTCGAGTTGAGATATTTCAAGTTCGTCTATCATGGTGTGAGTTCTTTTCATTTGCCGCTTCATTATTCCTTCATTGACTATTGATCCTATCATGTTTAACCCGACTTCTACAGTGATGGAAAGTTCACAAGCAGCGATATGATCGACGAAACGTCGACACAGAACAATAATTCCCAGCTTGTCATGAAACTGGTTAATTATACCATAATTACATCCAATCCGCGTTTCCTCAACGCCGTTCTTACTTTCAGTCGACTTGCACTCCCTTGCTTCCCACCCCTCGGGCATGAAGAAATGCGTCATAGCAACGCAATCTTTCTCTCATCGTCCCGACTTTTAGTCGCAAGACTTCTGCTGTCATCCGTCATTACCCCCGGGGTGGGGAATTCCGTACAACCGGATAATTCCTACCGGCCCTCAGTGTCTGCCTCAATATGAGGGACAACCACACAGCTCGCCCGACTTCTCCATTTTATCCAACGTCTCACTAACATCGTATTTTGCTCACGTATAAGTCTAATGCTTTCATGTCCAAACATGATATAAAAAAAGGAGGGTGTTGAACAAGATGAGTTTCTTTAACCGGCAAAAGACAACTCCGAGAATCCGCCATGAACAAAGCTCCTTGCAATGATGCATTGCGGTATGCAAATAAACAAAAAATAACGCAAAAGGATTGTTGTATGCTCTTTCCAAAAAGGCGTCCGGGTAAGTAGGGATCGTAGGTGGTAAAAGATCCCAACATAGAGAGGTGGTAATTAGTCGTTTCGATTTGCCATTATAACCCCAACCATAGGGATTTTATTTCGTCAAACTCTTCACATGACAACGCAGTCCTTGTCGTCTTTGGCGCCCTTTTGGATCTTGCCATTTCTGGGGGGCGCAACCTCCATAGGAGTGCCTCCGCTCACAGCAGCTTGGATGATGGCCAGGCGCTGCTTAGCTCGCTCGTCACCAGCATCGGCCGCTTGGACATACCAAACATTAGCTTCAAGAATGTCACGGCGGCAACCAATCCCCATCTCGGTAAAGTATCCCACAGCGTATTGGGCCTTGACGTAACCTACAAACAATAACCAATTAGCAACCCATTCTTCATGGTAAATCCGATCGGGGAACACTTACCCAGGTCTGCCGATCGATGAGCCCATTCGTAGGCTTCTTCCTCGTCCTTCTCAAGGATCGGTGGCGCGCCAACCATGTACCATGCACACAGTCCCATCATGGCACCAGCGTGTCCCCGCTCAGCAGCACCCGTGTAAAAGTGCACGCTCAGGGCTGGATCGCGGGGACAGCCCAGCTTGCCGTGCTCGTAGGCATCGCCAAGGCGGAAGTTCGCTTCAGGGTGCCCCAGGTCCGCGGCTTGTGTGAAGAGGTTGGCGGCGTAGTTGCCGTCCTTGAAGATGTCCTCGCCGTATCCTGTCTCGTACAGGCAACCAAGCTGGTACGGAGCTGCGTTGTATTGTGTATCAGCAGCCTCGGCGGCGAGTTTCATCCACTTCAAACCCTCTCGGTATCGCTTCTCGCCGAGGTCTCCAGACAGACAAGCCTTGCCAAGACGAGTCATGGCTCCAGGGTGTCTTTTAGCTGCGGCCGTTCGCAAGAACTGAACGGCCTTAGCTGGGTCCTTACGGCAACCCCAGCCAAACTCGTAGCACAAAGCAGTGCGGTAGCCAGATTCGGCATGACCATGCTTCGCTGCCAGGACGAAAAGAGGAAAGGCGGAGTTGGGGTCCTCCTTGCCCTTGTTGAAAAGACCAGAGGCATAACCATCAGCAAGGTAATATTGAGCAAAGGGGTACCCGGCACTGGCGAGTCTCTGGAGAATCTGGCGAGCCTCCTTAACCAGCTCATATGGGCTACTCTCCACTGCGGCGGTTTCACCGTCCTTCTGGGCCTTGGAGCTGTTCTTCTTGCTCTTGGGATCAGTAAAGTCGAGGCCCTGCTCCTGGGCCGTCGAGATCAGGAAGACGGCAAAGGAATACTGAATGGAAAAGTCATTGGTCTTTTTGACATTCTGACGGTACATATCCAGAGTCTTCTGAGTGCTGAGGAGAGAAGCATTGTTACCAATCACGGTACGAAGATTCGAATTGTCCACATTGAGCGGCGCCGGCGCCGGTTGAGGATACGGCACGCTGAGCAGCTCGGCATATGACTGCGGCCTCACATCTGGGGATTTACGAGTTTGGGAGGGTGTGCGCATATGAGATCCACCGGGCATCAGGTTAGGGGACCGGCCACGGTTTCCCATATCAGAAATGGCGGAGTAGGATGACTGAGGTCGCGGAACAGAGCTTCTCCTGAAATTATTTGACCCAGGAGTGAGATGGCGTCTGTGTTGTGAAGCACCATCGGACAGATCTGGGGTCGAGGCATTTCGGTTCACTTCATTGGGGACGCTGGCAACACGGGGCGGGAACTCCCTCTCGTGGTGGTATTGGAAACCAGGGACGGATTGGTTTCCAGGCATGTTTCCCTCGATAATTGAACTCTCGGGCGAGTTGTCAAAAGTCTGGCATTCGGCATTCTCGTTGATGCCTGAGAGTGAGCTGGCGCTGGTGCCTGCAGATGACTCGGCAGACGGTTGCTGGTTCGTGCTGGTCGTATCATCTGATTCGCGACTGTTGCGAAACATGTCCTGGTTGCGCACCCTCTCGGTAGGGTTCCTCATGTGAGGTTCGAATCCGTCCGACATCGGTCCAGACGTAGCAGACATGACAGGCTCCTGGCCAGCATGAGGGCCCTTGCCTGGGCCGGACAAAGAAGACTCAGTGGTTTGAACATAGGATGTTTGGGAGGCATGAGCAAAGGAATCATCGAGCGGGATGACAGGCGGGCCATCGACCTTGGGGAGTCCTGGAACCCCCTCGAAAAAATCCCGGGGACTCTGAGGACTTGACGATCCCTGAGCCCCATGAGGGGGCGGAGGTGGAGGGGCGTCCATGGGAGGCGATGGGAGGGTGCGGTCAACGAGCTCGGTTTTGTTGCCGTGGAACTGGGAGTTGTCGATGTCGACATCCGAAGGCGTGGCCCAGTTCTCATCCTGAAAGTTTACATGGACGGGAGAGACGGGCCCTTCCCGCAGGCGGGGAGCACCGGCCACATTGAATTCGGCCACATGGCGGGAAGTATCGTCCGGGAAGTTTTTCGTCGGTGATGCAGGATTCGGGGGAGGAGACGCAGTAGCTGCGGCCATGGCTGCGTGACAACGGACGCAGCGTCCTAACAGCCGCACAAGGTGTCAGGGAGTCGGCTGGGATGTAACGATGTCGATGCCGTGGTGCGACGAAATGCGCGGAAGCGACAGCAGGCGAATTAGGGCCGCCGCGATTGTGAAAAATGCTCCTTGTAAAATAAAAGGACGCCGCCGGGGCACCGTTTCCACTGTCTCTGGCGCAGGGACTGGCGAGACGGGGAGATCGTGGTGGTGAGGGCGAGACGGAGGATAGGTCGTGGGAGATTGGTGATCGGGGGGTGGCGGAGGCTGGACTTTGGTGGTGGAGATGGGCTTGAGTCGGGAGCCGGAGACCGAAGCGAGACAGCACAACAGAGGCTTGAATAAATGTATAATAACGAGCGACACGAGGGCTGATGGGAGGTGAGGGCTGCTATGGAATGGGATAGCTGCAAGAGTTGTTAGAGCACCGCGCAGGGAGAACCGACGGCGTTGAGGGGGGAAAATTCCATAGACGGGAGGCGCTGAGAGGTGTACAGTGGCAGTGGGTAGCAGCGGGCAAGTGTGGTGGGTGCAGGTGCCCTTTTGGTGATCGTGCTCCAGCCCAGGCCCTGTCCGGGCTCTAAAAAAGTCGACCGCAGCCTGGGGTTTGCAAGGAGGGTAGGGTCCAGGTGCACGGGTCCCCTGCCACAGCAGTTGAGCAAGATGCGGGTGCGCGGGTGGGCGGTTGCAGGCGTTGCAGCGCAGCAATGCAGTGGGTGCAGCGGTATTGTGCAGCAGCAGCAGGTGGTGGAGTAGCTTTAGCGGTTTCTAGCCCCAAGAATGGAGCCCGGGTCGCCGTGAGATACCTTGGTCTCAGCGCTAGGTAGCGGGTACTTTGTCTGTCCGTTGCAGAAGCTGAAGACCAGCCGCAGGACAAGGCAGACTTCCCACAACGACCTCAATCTCACTACGAACTAACTCAATCATGCGGACATAGGTTCACGGCCACCGATTCTTTATGCGTTGGAGAGCGACTCTCCAGCCTCGCTTGGCTGTGGCAATGGGCCAAAGCGAGAAGGGAAGGAAGGCAGCCGGCAAGGGTGGGAGTCAGTGAAACGTGCCAGTCTCTGTCCACACAGGCAGTCAATAATGGGGTTGTGAGAGAGAAACCGAAAGCCCCCTTTTTTAACTCAATCACTCACGCAGCCTCTGTACCACTAACTGGCTCTAGCAAACAAGGGGGGTGGTGGGGAGTAACGGGCAAGGTAGGCAGGCGGTAAGCGGTAGGCGCGTGGGTGTTTGGGTGGGCAGAACGGTCGGGATGACGATATTTCAGTGTGGGAATGGCGATGCTAATACTAACCCACTTCGCGCCCAGGGCGAAACGCAAAAGCCCACTCCGAAAGACCAGTGCGGCAGCGGCAATGACAATGTCAATGACACAGCGGAGTGTGATGTTCACGTTGATCAGGCCAGGTCAGCATTGGCAGGTATGGCACACCGTCGTTGAAGAGTAGGGTCGGGATGGTGACTCTGTACGAAGTGAGACCCTCAGTCCCACCTGTCAGTACGGGGTACGTGGTACCAACCACGATACATTCACGCCAAGAATACGGGAAAGGAGGACGCAGAAAATATGGAACAGGCTGGTGAAGAGGATGCTGGACAAACTGTCACTAGTGGGCAAACGAGGTAGAATTGTTGGTTGAGCGGAAGCCGCGGCGGCCAAGCCAACACTCTCGAAACAGGATCCGATCCGACCCAGGCCAATCACCAGCAGATCACGATCACCAAGCCTGGAAGTAGAAGGTCACTTTCTCAGAGCCGTGCAGCCCAGACCAGAAGAAGCTATGTCCAAGCTGCTGGTGCTCGTCCACTGCGCCCAAGCAAATGTCGATTCATCAATCATCCACCGCTTGCTTAGACATGGCGCGGTTACGGCCCAGGCCAAGAGAGAGAGAGAGCACTGGACCGGGGTCGGAACCAGTGGCCGAGAAGGAAGTAGAGCACAGACAAACTGTGCGGAGGCGACACGACCCGCGACCCGCACGCTGGCTTCATTTGATTCAGACAAATTATCGTTTCTTCATTTCACCAACCACCGTCTCAGTGTTCGCCTGACGCTACGCCGAAGGTATGCTGGAACCAATAAGAACGACATAGAAATCAAGCCAGGCCAGAGCTGAGAGCAGAAAAAAAAGAAGGGCGCCTACGAGCCACAAGGGCACTCAGGCACGCACGCCCCGTAACCAATATGAACAAGTATCCATCAGAAAAAGATGGTGGGGATGGGACACTGAGGTGGAGGCCAACGTGGAGAGCAGCGATTGAGAGGAAGCGAATCGTACACGACCCGTGCTGGAAAATGCCTGACTAGCGATTCCAGCCCGTCATCATGCCTCGTCCAACCTGCAAGCCACTCGCTTGTCCCGGCCGGGATTGTTTTGAGGTCTAATTCCACTCGCCAGTCTACGATCAAATGCCGCCGAGCGTCCCGGAGACCTAGGACAGCCCGCTGGCACTAAGAGGCGCCATGTTGTACAACGTTATTATTCTAGGGAGACGTGACCGCCCATGTCATGCAGTTGAGACCTGCAACGCAGATCTACGGGGATGAGCCGGCTGTCGATGTCCTGTCTAGGAAATAGTCTCATTGGAGCCAAACATTAACATTCTTGCGCTGAACCCGCCTGTTACATGAAGACCGTACGAGGCCCGTCACGGATAGCCTAGCCTCGAGATGAAGAGGTTCTTGACGTCTTACTTTTCCTGCAAGTGGCTCGGAAGACGGCCAACGCTTAAGTCCATCCCCCCACGATGGCCAAATTGCCCCTGGTCACCCGGCAGGGCTGAGCCAGACATTTACTGCACGAATCTGCATTCAAGCTCAGCTTGTTCGACAGAAATCACTCCCGGCATTAGGCTACTGCCATGCAAATGCCTCTGATGCCTAGCCAGATGGTCAAAATCAGCCCAAGCTGACTGCCGTCTTGCAGGGGACGAACCCGATCAGGCAGAGCTGGGTTCTGAGCGTCGCATGGCTTCCCAGATTCGGTGAGTACCCTCCCTGTATTCACCGGCGGGGCGCCTGGCTTGTGTGAGTCGTTCCCTCCAGGATTTCATCTCGTCTACTCACCCGGAGCTGATGAGTGGCCATACCCATCAGCTCAATCCATTGGTGGTGGCCCCCCAGGTTAATTAGTAGCGCACCGAAAAGCTGGGCGCGATGTCACCATGGATTGTACCTTGCGGCTAGGCGAATTGTTGTCGTTATTCTTAGCCACTGAGATGCAATCGCATAAGTCCGGATCGTGTCCGAAGGCTGAAGGCAGTTGACTATACTGATAACCCAAGGGCCAGAACACCAGACCAACAAGCGAACAGGCCAGGGCGCAGCACTGCTTGATCCTTCGTTTCCCACCACGGGTGATGATTCTAGAATTCATCGTTCATCCACAATGCAGCCGTCTTGGCTGCTACCGCAACATCGCGTTGCTTACGCCCCGCAACCCTACTTCTGTCAGTGCCGTCTGCTTAATTGGAGCTCCATAGCTAAGAGCGGCTTAAAAGAGTCCCAGTCGTATTAAGCTCTCCACGAAACATCCAATATTGCACGTTTGCTCCGCCGGCGGCATTTCTTCCAGGCAATAGTCTAGCTTTGGCCAGAGCTTAGATCGTGCACTCGGCGTCCGATCCTTCTTCTCGCCTACCAATGCAAGCCCAGAAGGAATGCGCATGGTCCAATCCGGTGTGCGTTGCATAGCCGTGAGGATGCTTTGTCAATTGCCCCGGAACTCATCAATCACAGTTGTAAACAGCCCTTTTGCCATGTCGTCTGGTGTATCAACATCAACGCCACGCATTGCGTACGCCTCAGCGATTCGACCCTATCATCCACGTCCCTCTGCACATATGATGCGGCCACTCGCCGGCCAACAATCCTGATCCTCAATGTTACAGCTAAAGTCTTACTGTTCTGGCTACGCACATGAAACTTGATCTCAATTTATCTGCTATGTATAGCTAGAGATGGTCGGCCGCGCCTGCGGTGCAGGGATGTCTGTGGACAGCGCTTTTTTTGGCCCCCGACAGGCTCTCGGAGAGTTTGCGGAGACCGAATGTACCTCCAAGTATCTGGGACTTGGACCGGGGCTGGAGCGACGGGGTCTCGTTTAGGCCACAGACAGGCCAGCAGCCCAAGACAGAAAAGCGGCAATCGTCTATCCAGCCATTTCAGAAATCTCTGCTCCTCCTCGTATTGTACGATGCCTAGTTTAGCTCAGACCGACAGATTGAGTTGAATGGAGGACCCAGGGCCCACGGCTCTGGGAGCCCCCCCAGAACCTCGCCGCCCGTGCCAAGATGCTGCGAAGCTTTCCAGAGACAGCATCGTGGTGGCGAGGTGCCGGAACGATTGCCTACCTACAGCAATTTACAGTCGCCACGGTGCATCGAGCCCTGTGTGGCGGTGGTAGGGTAGGCAATGGCGCAACGGGCAACGGGCAGTGGGCTCGGCCGGATCCATGATCCAACATGGGAATTCGTCACTCGTGACCAGATGTTTAACCGCACACCGCGATGTGCAGGGTCGATCTTGGGAACGAGAGAAAAAAAAAAGCTCGACATGGCAAAGACTGCCCGGAGAATCCTCTGGTCTTTTGGACAGGGATAAGTTCATAGCGGGCCGCCTGCTCAATGTTTCCGCGCCCTCCACGGATCGGCCCCACCGTCCTTCATCATTCTACAACCAGCTGCCGGTTTGTATTGCTTTTTTGGTTCAGTAAATGAAGTATCAACTTGGACCTCGAGAGATAGACGATCACTCGGAGAACATAGTGACTAGGTTCACTGAGAAGAAACGGGCCTCGTATTTGCATCCACATGCCAGCACGCCCATGTGACAAGTGGTATATGGGTATTTCGTCATACCGGACGTTGATGCTCCACTGTGAGAGAGGTGATTTCTGTGCCCAGGGCAGCCGGCCGCACATCCGGGCTCTGGCATCTCGGCGACATCACATAAGACCATCACAATCACAGTCATCTTTGCGGAGAACGCCCTGTGCGATATCTTCCCCTCTCCGGAACAAAAAATGGGCTGTGCGCACATGTGGATCAGTTGCCCACCAGAGCTCCTCCAAGCTCGAACTGGCATCATCCTGGGCAACAAGCAATGTTTAAGTGGGACTGCGGACGGGTGGGCAACTCTTTTTCCAACCACGTCTGGACTGGTACAGCCCTTGGTGTGTCAAATACTCATCCCCCCGTGTTGGCGCATTACAACCTACTCCTCAGAGCTGCAGTTTCAGGTCCACACTACAGAATGGATGACGACGTGACTGCGCGTCAGCATCTCATCGACGGGCTTCGTTTCGTGCATAGTCGCCATCGGACTTTGTGACAGACTGGATATGCAAGCTGCATGGGCATTCGTAAGTGCCCTGGAAATACGGATGCGCAACAAGGGTGCTGTGTCTTGGCTTGTTGCGTTGGTGGATCCAACGGATTGCGAGTCCCCTAGTCAAGCGTGAGCACTTGGGTCAAGCGAGTGTATATGATACCCCGCCTATAAACGGCCGGATGCCTATTTCTATTTAAGCTATTCTATTTACGCGTTTGGAACTGACCATTACTATTTTCTTACTCAACATAGTAGTTGTCCTGATTTGTAGAGACATCTGATGTAACCTACCCTATAGTACCTACATCAGTATTTGAACTTGCTTTATTTCTGACTCATATACCCATGTCATATTTTTGCATCTTTTTGTAGAAACCATAGTACCTGATTTGACTTGCTATAAGCCATATTTATTTGCAATCCATGTCTATGTGCATATCGGTGTTGAATACCCTCCAAAGATTGTTTGTTGGGTCGATGTTGAGCTAACTTGATACGCTGGACGCAGTCGAACGATTACAACACTCCTCGATCCTCACCATCGAAATACCACAGTGTGATGGTCAAAGCACCCCATCAGGCACCAAATGTAAATCAGTTCATGCTTAGAAAGTAAGTCATCCGTTTAGTGCAGTTCGAATGTCACGAGCCCTTCTTCAATCCGACCCACATCGGCTTTTGACTTTGCGCGCTTCGCGAAGCGAAAAAGCGCGCTTGATTTACAGCGTAATACGAAAAATGGACTATTACCGACATGGGTAAGATTACTCTTACACTTTAACTAGGAACAAAAACAGAAATAGAAAGTCGGGCGGGAGGCAATGGCGAATTCTCGTTGAATTAGGAATTTGCGCCGGAAGAAGGCCACAAGAGGCGGTGGGGGGTTGGCAACGGATTCAACGGTTCAGACAGGAAACAGTAAGCTAACTGTAGAACAAAAGCTAGCAAAGAAAGCACGTGCATGGACGGATCGATTAGTCAACCGCTAGCCATGAGAGAGAAGAAAAAGACAAGCATTAATTTAGCATGAACTGCCATGAATGCGGAGGTATGGCGCCGCGACAGAATCTCGACGTCATATTTGGCGAAATAATGCCTGAGCGATTGATGCATGATGCACCACTTGGCTCCGAGGCAGAGAATCTGCATGAAGCCACTACACAGGAGAGGAAAGGATCTTTTCAAGACTGAGACTAACGGACATGCAAAAGAATTGGAGATCAGGAGAAGATGCTCGCCACGTGGAGAGAAACCATTACTCTGGCACTACAGTCTCGCCCTTGCCAGCCGGTCACTATGGTGAGAGAGTCAACGCTAAAAAATCTAAAAGACATATTAATTTGGGAGAGGTGCTGGGTTTTTGACTCGAGTATGATGACGCACAATGCGGAATGTTGGATGAGGCGAGCCATATCACAGCATTGCATGACAAAAACTGAGACAGTTCGCAGCGCAAAAACACACAACCATAACCGAAAAATTCGGCTGACTATCGATCCGAGGTTACATCATTGGAGATCAAGGACCGCAAAATAGCGGCCCGATGGCGCATTGACGGATCAGCGAATTCAAATTTTCGGACCAACTAAATCACCCCTAGTTACGGCGGTAAACTGGGTTGTGACGAGGTGGGCAGACGGTGAGTGCAGTGGACTCGGGGCTGGGCCTGTCGTGGTTGGCTCAATTGGAACCCGCGCGCTGGGGGCCCAGAAACCAAGCCAACCAGAGCGTCCGGGGGGGGGGGGGGAGGAATGCGAGAAGGCGAGGAGCGCGTCAACAAATGGCGGCATTGGGAAGTACACGCGGGAGGAATAATTTCAGCGAATATCCTCGGCAGCTCATTCGTGGCCTTGCTTTGCGAGCTGGGGAGTGTGCAATGGAAGTGGAGCGCTAAGGGAACGTTGCCCCCGGACAAGCGAAATAGACAAAATGGTACCCAGCGACCTGGCAAGCAATGGGCGTGTCGGGGGACAGTGTTCACAGCAGAAACAGAACAGAGCAAAGCAGAGGTTCGCTGTGCCGACTTTGTCGCTACACGCCGGACGGGAGAGTGATGCGATGCGATGCGACGCGACGTCAAGTGGTCGGCCATTCCACACCTCCCTCGGTTCTTTGGGGCGCCCCGAGGACTATTGTTTCTAGTGAGAACCGGTCATTGTGTGTTCTCGTACAGACCTCGTTTGGCCCCGAGTCTGTCGATTTAGCCTGGGCCTAGGGCCAGCTGGCGGTGCTGGTGGTTGGTAGCGGAGCTCGGAGGAGCAGGGCCTTGCAGTCGACATGTCGCGCCGATGTATCCCACCACTTGGCAGCAGCCAATGGGAAGCGGCCGGAGCTGAAAGATGGCTGCGTGTAGAAGAACGGATCGGAGCGCGCGACTTGGGCGGTACCAGCTCGTCAAAGTCCGGCCTAGGACGGATCGAGCCATGGTGCTGGGGCAACGGCCAGCCAAATATGGACGCACCCTTGCTCGGGTCGACAGGGGGGGATGGAGCAAAGTTGCACAGTGGTTGGCGATGTGCAGCAACCAACGCAGGTTATCGCGGCCTGGGATGGATGGATGGATTCGTCCGGCCTTGTTCTTGATCAATGCGCATTTGTGAAATGTGTTCAGCAACTTCTCAGCTCGCCCACGGCTGACCAGCCCGATTCGGCACGCGGTGGATGTGGAATGGCCTGTGCCGCACAGCAGCACATGGCCCCATGAGCCAAGGTCGCAGAATCAATCTTGAGTAGCCTCTCTCCCTTGCGCGGGACGGAGCCAAGATTGTGCACTGTATTGGGCATGGCACGTTACTGATTCAGGGACAGTGCGGTGTGTGGTTGCTCGTCTTCACGCACGGCGCCCCCGTCTCCCTTGTTGCGCATCTGCAGCGGGAATGGGTTGCGCTCTCTGTTCCTCTCTCATCCCTCTTCCTCCCATTTCGCGCACCCATTTCCGTTTCCTTCAGACACTCGCTCAACCTCCCTCTCTCGTTGTCGATACCGCGCGCTTGTCGTGGTTTTCTTTTTTTTCCTTTTTCGCTCGCTCATCCCCTCCTCTCTCTTCTCTCCACCAGGGTGCACCCGTCCCGTCGACGATCCTCAATCCACGGCTGGGGGTGTTTCATCCTTATTCTTCTGCTCTGCTCGCCTGCTGGCCCCCCTGGATTTGAGTTTGGCTGCCGAAGAAAATTCAGGGCCACAACGCCCACTTTGTGGCCTTTCCCCCCCCGCCGCCGCCTCTGCTGCCCGTCGCTCGTTGTCCAAGCAAAGCACAGCGCTCTCGGTTGCTGGCTCCACGCCCCATTTTCCATCACATCCCCCGGCGGCCATCACCCATCTACTCCAAACAACAGCGTTGAGCTTTTACCCTCTCACGGTTGATGCTTGCGCTTCTC
Organism: Calonectria pteridis; assembly: GCA_022837005.1. Lineage (NCBI taxonomy): Eukaryota > Fungi > Ascomycota > Sordariomycetes > Hypocreales > Nectriaceae > Calonectria > Calonectria pteridis. The sequence goes on along the minus strand of JAKZGU010000026.1, from coordinate 212,232 downwards.
CCTCACTGAGTCTGGATACTGCGCTTCCAGCTCTGTGCTGTATCTGTGTGAGGGTGCGCATTCTGGCACGTTCGCTCTGTCATTGCGCTTTCCTACCTGTTACTGCTGTCGTCTCCCGAGAAACCCATTCCCACGACGGCCGCGAACAGGGATCAACCCACTTGCTCGCAATCTTGTTTCGGGCTGCTAACCAGCCATAACAAAGTTTCTCGTGAGTATACTCCCTCAACACCAGAAAAACATCTTGCACATCTATTTTCGCCTTGTTGTTTTTTGCCCACCTCGCTTCAATCACCCGTGGTCGAGTTGCCGTCGCTTGGCGCCGCCCCTCGAAAATAGCGTGGTTGTTTGTTCGCGCCTCCCCTTTCCTCCGTCGATCCAATTCCACCCTCGCCTTGGCCGAGTCCGAATCGACTTATTTTGCTGGCAAAAGGGTGAAGTCTCCCCAAGCCCTCAAAACCTCTTCCGTCTCGCCTGCCCAACTTTTCTGACTCTAACGCCGCACTCCAGGGCCATGTCTCTCCCCGAACGGCCGGGCGCGAGCCCGACGTACGACCAGCGCAATGTCTACCGCAACTCGCCCTCCCGACGATCGCGACCCGCTGACATCGAAGCTGGCGGATACCATCCCGTAGGAGCACAACATCAACGTGGGACATCTGCCTCTGCCTCCTCCTTCGCTGACACCATCGGTCCTAATTCCAATACAGAGAGTATGCCTCTGTCGCCAACTAGCCCCCCGCCGGGCCACAGCAGGCACAACAGCGCCTCCGGACAGCAGCCCACCCGAAAGAAGAGCTTGATTCGACCCGAACGTAACAGAATAGACAAGGATCACCGGAATTATCACTATCACAAGCACGCCGCGCACATGAACGTTCAACCCTCGTCCACCGGAAATGACCCAATCCTCGAGGATTTGGAAGGCTCGACTGAGCGATCAGGTTCGAACCTGAATGAGAATGGCTCCGACAAGTCTCCTCGTGGCTCACGGCGCCATGCCAGCGGAGACCAGGAGAAGGGAAGGGCTCGCTCCAATTCTCACCCCCACAGGAGCAAGTCTGGCAAGATTACCAAAAAGACAAAGCGCAAGGGCAAGCAGGCTGAAGAGCAGCTTCGCCCTCCCAGTTTCTGGAATGTCTACTGTGCCATCATTACATTTTGGGCTCCCAGCTTCATCATGAAGTGCTGTGGTATGCCTACGCGCGCGCAGCAGCGCGCTTGGCGTGAGAAGATGGGTTTAATTAGTATTATTCTCATCATCATGGCTATTGTGGGTTTCATCACGTTTGGTTTCACCGCAACTGTGTGCGGTACTGCTCCTGAGCGACTGCGCGTTAACAAGGTTGACTCCGGCTACATGATCTTCCACGGTGTTGCTTACGACCTCTCGACCTCTCACCACCCGGCTGCTGAGGGAATCCCGCTCCGATCTGATGGTCTCGGTGCTAACGTTCTCTACGACCTTCCCGAGAAGCACGGTGGACAGGATGGCAGTTTTCTGTTCCAGAATGTCAATGGCAAATGCAAGGGTCTGATCACCCTCGCAGATGGTTCTGATGTGCCCACTAACAGCGATGGCGACCTCGCCTGGTACTTCCCTTGCACCACGTTCAACCAGGATGGTTCGTCGAAGCCAAACCTGACGATTCCTTACTACCTGGGTTATGCCTGCCACACTACTCTGAAAGCTCGAAACGCCTTCTACCTTGATTTGAGTGGTTCAGCTGACGTCTATTTCACATGGAATGACATTAAGAACAGTTCGCGAAACCTCATTGTCTACTCTGGAAGCGTCCTGGATCTCGACCTTCTCGACTGGTTTAATACAAGCCAGGTCACCGTCCCCGATCGCATGAATGAACTGAAAGACACCAGCTCTTCCGTGAACAAGGCTATCCGCGGTCGTGATGTTACTCGCATGTTCCAGTCGTCGAGCGACAAGCAGTATGCTCAATGTTTCCAGGAAATCATCAAGGTCGGCTCCATCGACACTGAAACCGTCGGTTGTATCGCCTCCAAGGTCGTCCTGTACTGTGCCTTGGCTTTGATTCTTGCCGTCGTTGGCTCTCGTTTTGTTTTGGCCATTATCTTCCAGTGGTTCATTGCCCGCAAGTACGCCGCGGCCAAGACCTCGCAGAGCTCTGACCGCCGAAAGCGTAACCGCCAGATTGAGGATTGGTCCAATGACATCTACCGAACCCCCGCCCGACTGCCCGGTGACATCGGAAGCACAATTATCGGATCTGATCGAACCAAGCGTGGATCGTTCCTCCCTACCACTTCGCGATTCTCTGCCGTCGGCGGCCCTGATCTCTCCGGCCGCCGACGTGTACCGACCACTATGGCCAGCCAGGGCACCTCCAGCCAGCTGCTCCAGCCCGGTTCAATCTACAAGCAGGGTAACAATGACAGTCGCGCCAGCTTCCTCCGGTCAGACCCCTATGCTAGCGGCACACCGACTGATGGACCTGGTCCATCCGGTTTTATTCATGACTCTGTTGTTCCTCAGCCTCCTTCGGATTGGATGCCTTTCGGTTACCCCTTGGCTCATACGATGTGCCTTGTCACCGCATACTCCGAAGGTGAGGAAGGTATTCGCACGACTCTAGATTCAATTGCCACCACCGACTACCCCAATAGCCACAAGGTTATTGTCGTTATTTGCGATGGTATGATCAAGGGTAAGGGTGAGAAGTTGTCGACCCCAGACGTGTGCTTGGGCATGCTCAAGGACCACACTATCCCACCTGATCAAGTCGAGGCCTTTTCCTACGTCGCCGTTGCTACTGGTTCCAAGCGTCACAACATGGCCAAGGTTTACTGCGGTTTCTACGACTACGGTGCCAACTCTGCCATCCCCACTGATCGACAGCAACGTGTGCCCATGATGGTTGTCGTCAAGGTTGGAACCCCTGAGGAGGCCAAGAAGTCTAAGCCTGGCAACCGAGGAAAGCGTGACACCCAGATCATTCTCATGTCGTTCCTGCAAAAGGTCATGTTCGATGAGCGAATGACTGAGCTTGAGTATGAAATGTTCAACGGTTTATGGAAGGTGACTGGAATCTCGCCCGACTACTACGAGATTATTCTCATGGTAGATGCCGATACCAAGGTGTTCCCTGACAGTTTGACGCACATGGTTTCGGCCATGGTCAAGGATCCCGATATTATGGGTCTCTGCGGCGAAACCAAGATTGCTAACAAGCGTGAAAGCTGGGTTACTGCCATCCAGGTGTTCGAGTACTTTGTCTCCCACCACCTTGCCAAGTCTTTCGAATCCATTTTCGGTGGTGTCACCTGTTTGCCTGGTTGTTTCTGCATGTACAGAATCAAGGCCCCCAAGGGATCCCAGAACTACTGGGTGCCCATTCTCGCAAACCCTGACATCGTGGAGCACTATTCTGAGAACGTGGTCGAGACCCTTCACGAGAAGAACTTGTACCTTTTGGGCGAGGATCGTTTCCTGACGACGCTGATGCTGCGAACATTCCCCAAGCGAAAGCAAGTCTTTGTTCCTCAAGCTGTGTGCAAGACTACGGTGCCCGATAAGTTCATGGTTCTTCTCTCTCAGCGACGTCGTTGGATTAACTCGACTGTCCACAACCTCATGGAGCTGATTTTGGTTCGTGATCTCTGCGGTACCTTCTGTTTCAGTATGCAATTTGTCGTCTTTGTCGAACTTGCTGGTACCCTTGTCCTTCCCGCAGCTATTGCCTTCACCTTTTACGTTGGTAAGTGAAAAACAACAACCCATTCCTGAATGACATGTAAGCTAATCCCTTGGCAGTTATCACCTCTATTATTAATTCGCCACCACAAATCATTCCCCTGGTGCTTTTGGGTCTCATTCTGGGTCTCCCCGGTCTTCTCGTTGTCGTCACTGCCCACTCGTGGTCCTACATTGTCTGGATGTTGATTTACCTGCTCGCCCTGCCAATCTGGAACTTTGTCCTACCCACATATGCCTTCTGGAAGTTTGACGACTTCTCCTGGGGTGACACCCGAAAGACGGCCGGAGAAACGAAGAAGTCTGGCCACGAGGCTGAAGGAGAGTTCGACAGCAGCAAGATTACTATGAAGCGCTGGGCTGAGTTTGAGCGCGACAAGCGCAGCAAGAGCGCCTACTGGGGCTCGCGCGAGAACGTGGCCGGCGGAGGTAGCTGGACAAGCCCTCCCGGTCATCATTATAATGAGGAGTACCACTCCGATGCTTAAATATTTGGCGCCCTGGGGCTCGTTTCACGGTATGATGGTTCACAAGGAAGGGAGTTGGTTGAATAAGGGAACTTGCACGCGCACACACATACACGCATATATAATACTGGAGAGGCTTCTTTTAAGACGTTTTATTTTATATTCTTCGTGTGTGGCGAGGCAGATATGACTCAGAACGGCTGCGCTCGCTGTATAGAAGCGATTTGAGATGGCATTGGATGGCGTCGAGTCGTTGCGTGGCTTTGATGTAAATAGTATAAATGTTTATTTTTTGTTGAAGCGTAAATGCTACAATAGTTTGGTCAGACGATTGGTTTAATGTCAATTGCCTCGGAAATGACGCCGATGGCTTTGAAGTTGCCTGAAGCTCCCTAGAATGAAGTTATGTGAGTTTTGAATCTTTTTTATGTTGGTCGGTTGTTGTCAATCTGTCACATACCTCCATTGCGTAAAACCCAGTAATTGTTTCGCCTTCGGGTTTGGTTGTTATGATTTTTACATCCTGGCCCTTGTACCAGCTTTCCTCTCCATATAGAAAGCCGCTCCTCCCATGATTGGTGTGCAGCTACAAAGTAGACGAGATATTAGCGCAGTACCGATCTCAACAGGATCCCATCAGCCACTTACTTTGAGTCCCCAGAGCTTCTCCAGTGGCATGGGCGACTTGGGAGACTGTGTCAGACCAGTACGGGAAGGACCATTATATATGTACACGTCCACTGCAGTCACAAGTTCGCCTCGAGATCCATCAATCTTGAAGCCCTTCCTCTGTTCTTCAGGGGACATGTGCCATCCTAGTATGTTGGATCCTGGCTGGGCGCAGTCGGGTCTGTCATAGTAAAATTGGAGACGATGGATGCCCTGGTTGCAAAAGGCGGCTATGCCCGTCAGGTGGCGTAGGAAGATGCCATCAGGGCCACTAAAGCTAGCGTGGTTAGTGATGTGGAAACCCACAGACATGCCCTTTGAATGCAGAAATGTTGCCTCGTTCATGTTGAGGGTTGGCTTGGGGACGCTCGGGAACCAGAGTCCCTTGCCTCGGGCTTGAAAGCCGCCGGTTTTAGCTTCCACTGGGGCCGAAACGTCTGGACCTGCACACAAAGCATATAGCTTGCATCCCTACAATTTATTAGCTAAAAGGAAAATTGGAGATGGGAAAGTGGTTTGGGAGCAAATACATCGAAGAAGGTCGTGATGTTTGATATGGGACCAGAGAAAACGAGTCGTTCCGTATGCGGAACCTGGGCGGGATCACCCAGCCACGGGCCTGCCTGGCCTCCTTCATACACGCATCGAATTGCGTGCATTCCACTGGGCCCAATAGCCACCGCAAATCCCCAGATTTGCTGGGAAATATCGATCGTTTGCGAGTTTGGGGATAGGAAGCCCATTTTGGTGGGGTTCCCCGTTGCTGGCGTCATTGTGATACCACAGATATGCGAGGCACGCATGAGGTGGCTGTAATCAAGCAAATGGACCGTTAATTGCGACAAGTCTTGGGGTATGATGGCATCGTGCCGATAGAAGCCTAGCTTATTGTTTGTAAAAGTCGGCGGACCGCCAGGCACAGGGTGGCTTGGCGTGGCTGTCTCCATGCGTGTAGTTTGTTCAGCATTGAAATGCTCATCGGGTGGCTTGCTGAAGGGAACATCCATGAGGTCTGCAATCATTGATATGCGATTCCAGATGTTGCACCTGTCTATCATCCGCTGGTTCTGGCTACATCTTTTCACGCGGTGATATAACCAGCGAAAGTCATGGTCTTTGGGGAGGTGTCGGGCCTCGAAAACGTGGGCATGCTCAAAGCCGTGGCCAAATCTCGAGGCCCAGAATTGCTGGCTGTCGAATATGGGCGTGAATGCTCTGCTGGCTAGGCGGGCAGCGAGAAAATCGCTGGTAGGGAGATGGCTGGCAATGACAGCACACAGTTCGGGCGATAACTCGTCGAGGAGGTTTCTCCCGGATGGCGGGGGCTCGTGGGCTGTGGTAGCATGGTGCTGGACAACCCGAGGCGCTGTCCGGTTGAGACCAGTGGCATTTCTGGTATTCGTTGGTTGAAATTTTTTCTTGTACCACGGTCGCGTTTTATCCCAGTCTACCATGGCTGTCTCCAGTTCGGGGCTAGACTCGGCGATGAGGCTCCGAATAAACGGCACCTCGAAGGGATCATCCCTCAAGGTAACATTATAGCTTCTTGGGAGCTTGTTGTGGTGATGCTGGCCCATGTGCTGACCGTACCCGTAGAACATGGGAGGATACGAGTTGCAAACATGGTATAGCCTCTCAAGATTGGGCGGGTTGGTGTGTGACGCGGCTTTGAGCAGCTTCCAGCACGATTCGTGAAAGATGAGAACAGACCTGCCGCTGTCCTGAACGGCCCTTGCCATGGGCCCGAGCTGGACCTCAGTGGCATGGTCCTGCTCACCGACCGTCGTGGTAAAGGTGCGGTCAGCCCTCACTATCCCGGCGTTGGTGAGAGTAAAATGGCCATAGTCGTCCGAACGATACACTGTTTGAGCCGTGTGAGTTTGATGCGGGGTCCAGGCACTCCACGGCGTGGCACCAGGTTGAGGTTAAAAGCTGCTCACTTACGCCCACGAAATTCTCTGACTGCGCTGGAGTGAGGGTATATGGACCTCTCGCACAATGAGCAGTTGCAGCGATCGCGCTGCTCCATCTTTTTCGGATCGATACAAAGTTGGGTTGTGAAGGAAGCTTCGAGCTAGGGAGCTACATTTGGGACATAGCGGCCGGAGGAATGCCCCTCATTGCCCAATCAGGCAGTGCGCTTTGGTCCAGAAGTCTCTTTCTCCCCACCTTGTACACTAACTAGCACTATTCATGAAACACTCCTCTCACTCCTATTTTCACCTCGCTGGAGCACAATATACGAAAATCAAGGACCCAAAATAAACCATGGTAATCATTATGCCCTCGAAAATAAAGAAAGCAATGACTAAAAAGAACAAGCGCCTAATCCCCTAATCCCTTACTGCGCCGTGCAAAATATTCCAGCAACGCCGACTGGCCGCGGCAAACCTTTGTCTACATGGAAGTGCATCATTGCTCATTAGGGCATGCAAGAAGAAACAAGAATGGAACAACGCCTCGCTGTCAACCCAAAAATGTACGCCGCCTTCATCTTTTGGCGGAATCGACATCCTCGCCCAGCTCCCACGGCTTACGAGGGTCGACAAGTGTCGAAAGTCGCTGGTCGCCCCATCGAGCTCCCACCGTGACCCAGACATGTTTCTGAGGAGCACTCGAGCTGATCGTCTCGCGGAATCCTCCCCATCGAAGACGACCCTCTCGACTCATGTCACTGTTACCCAATCCACCATTCATCACCCACTCCCTCACGACATCCTTAATAAAAGTAATCTTTCGTCGGAAGTCGTTTGCAGCGGGAATGCCCTGTAATTCAGGGTCGATCTCTGGCCGTCTTCGCGTTGTGCTAGTACGGGCAGGACGAGCGGTAGAAGACTTCGCCTGGAAGTTCAGAAGCGTTTGCAGGGGGTATGAGAGCATGGCGCGGTCATCCAATGCAGCAGCACCAATAGTGCCAGTTGATGCAAGCCTCTCAGCAGCATCCTGGGGCAGGTGCCAGAAGTGACACCATGTACCTGTTGAGTCAATGACAATCTTGGTGTGATCCGGGAAGTTGAACTGCCTCATGTTAGCTTTCTTGTAAATTCTGTGAGTATATTTAGTTCCGCGGCTTACCTGGAGATGACCATCGCAGAAGACCCAGCAACCAACGTCGCCGAATCGTTGATAGAAAGTCACGAGCTCAGCCTGCGTGCCCTTTTGCCCTGGAGACATGGCGCCTGCAGCATCGGTCTCTTCAACCGGCACCATATCGTCCCGTCCATACGCAATCATGTAGTTGGCAAACTTTTTCCACAGAATAATTCTTTCCCGCTTTCGATGCTGGTAGATGTCCTTTCCAGGCTGCATCTTGCCAGGGGTTCCGTCTTCATTCATAGAGACGCGGAAATGCTCTGGGGAGACCATGACCTCTGATAGGCCAGCCTCGCCATTGTTTTCAAAGAACTTGATCGGCTCCGTCATAGGAAGCGGCTGATTTCGTTCGGGATAGGACGGGTCCTCTCGGCGCAGAATGTGTCTCTCAGCTCCACGAATAAACACGCCTGCTGGGGGGAGCAGTGCTGTCTTGTTACCCTCGCTTGTGGGAATATCTCGCAAAATGCAGCCTACACTCCCATCATTCAAGATGTATCCCAATCCGAACTTGTTTGTGTAGTCAACCCACTTGACCACAACGTGGGGGTGGGGAGGTGCCACCGTCTTCGAAGAGATAATGGCCATGGTTCGAGAGTTGAGGGCTCGCTCCAACTCCGTCTGGAGTCGGCGCAGTCGATCGAGAATCATATCAGGCTGCGTTCCACTAATGTCCTTCTGTCGCTCTGAGGAGCTGAATAGGGTCGCAGGGCGCACGCCCTCTGGCTTTTGTGGCTTCACGACCTCGTGCTTTGTTGGGCCGACAGAAGCCTGTCGCTCCGGAGCAGTCGCAACCCTTCGCTCGGAGGTCTGAGTAGCAGGTGCCTTTGATGGGGGCAGATTTGTGCGTGTCGACGTTCGCATGCTCCTGTACGCTGGCTCGGCAGACTCCTTTCTCGCGGGCTCACTTGGAAGCTCTTTTCGTGTCCTCACCCGGAGGCTCTGCGAGGTTGAGAGAGCGGCTTCGGGGGCCGGCTTCGGTCGCGAGGGAAGAACAGTCGTTGGTCGGTTCTGGGCTCTCTGCTGCGCGGCAAAGCTCTGGGGAGGTTGTCGAAGCAGGCCAACCGGTGCGCGTACGCTGGACGAGGTGTAATCGGATGCGTGACTTGCCTGCGAGGCCATAAAGGCTGCTTGCTGCTTAGCCTTGATCTGCTGCTGCTCCTTCAGCCACTCCTCGAAAGGTCTGTAAACAATGCCTTCCTCAAGGGGAATCATCGGGGTCAACCCAGCCTTCTCCTCGGCAGCCATCTCCTTCCAAGTGTGTGTGTGGACAAGCTGAACTCCGCTCCATGGGCCAACACAGCACTCTCGGCACATCTCCTTCAGGTTCCTCATCGACTGCGCGGTCAGCGTGCTGCCCATACGGGTGGCATAGAACTCCTGGCGCTCAGGGGGGATTTCTCGTAGTCTAGGTGTCATTTCTGATTCATCAGGCATGTAACCCGATGTGAAGAAGGGATGCTGAAGAATGGCATCGGGGTCGGGGCGGCGATCGGCATCCTGGAGCATTGTGGCAACCAAGTCCTTAGCTTCCTGGCTGATATATCTCTGCGAAGTCTCCGCGTTGGGCCATTCGTAATCCCTCTCTCTAGCTCGGCGATAAATCTCATCCGTTGTTGAAGACTGGAAAGGAGGCTTGGATGTGAACATGGCAAACCTGTTGAGGTTAGTTAGCTGTCAGATTGACCCAGGCCAAATCGGCTTACATGATGATTCCCACACTCCAGATATCCACCATGTGGTCGTGGCCCTTCTTTCCTTTTTCCAAAATCTCAGGCGCAATGTAATTGGGGGTTCCGCAGAGAGTAGTTCGGCGAATTGTGTGCATGTCCTTTCCGGTTACCACCAAGGCGGCAAGACCAAAGTCGCCAATCTTTGCATTCATCTGAGAATCGAGAAAGATGTTGCCCATCTTCAGGTCGCGGTGGATGATACCCTTGCTATGCATATACTTGATGGCACCGGCGATCTGAACAGAGTAGAAACGGACCTCCGGCTCAGTGAGACCTTTTCGGCGCTTCACCATATCCATGAGAGAGCCGTTGGGGCAGAGCTCGAGGACAAGGTAGGTGCTCTTGTCAAATGAGAAGGCTCTCAAAAAGTTGACAATGTTCTTGTGCTTCATCTTGGAGTGAATTTGAAGCTCGGTTTGGAACTTGACAACGCGTTAACACATTTCGAAATGATAATAGACGGGCGACCGGTTTACCTTTTGCTCCATCTTGGGGGGCATATGGCTCTTGACAACCTTCAGAGCGAATTTCTGCTTTGAAGGTAGAAGCTGACCATTGTAGCAAATGGCGAAGCCACCCTTTCCGAGCAGCCTTCCAATCTGGTACGTCGCTCCATCGGGGCGATCAGAGCTCGGGGGCTCGTGAACCTCTGGGGGTGGCGGGGGAGGGTGCTCTTTGTCCTTGGTAGCCCTGAGTTGAGCGGCCGTCTTCGCCTTGATCTCGGTGGTTTTGGGCGCTCGCTGGGCATTGACATCCCTAGGCGACAAGGCCTCCAAGTCGACGCCGGCTCTGAGCGCCAGCCTTTGGGCCATTGTGGTAGCGGAGAGTTACTGGCCTGTCGAAATCCTGGCGAGCAAAATGGGCGCGAGTTCACCTGGGTGAAGGGAGCAACGGCGAGTCGCGAGCGTTAGCAACTGCCGGTGAGAGTCGCGCAAATCAATCTGAAGTATGTCTGTGGTTAGTAAAGGAGTACTGGTGTGTGTTGCAGGGAGACTCTGCGAGAAGGGATGTACCAGCCCATCAGCAAGATGGCCGCCGGACCGGGCCTTTCTGTGGACAGACAGCAAGGGCAAAACACAACTTACAATCCTCTCAAAAACACCATGCAAGAGAAATGGGCGGTGATCGCTGAGCTCGCACTGGCCTCGAAGGCATTAAGCGATGCTATGGCGGGATCTGAAGCTGATGCCACGGTGGTGAGCTGCTGAGGGTTAGTAGGAGTGAAGAAGTCGCCTGAGCAAAGTAATGCGAGTGGGAGAGGAGGCAGGTTTAGCTCGTTGCCCGTTGCCGCGACCAGGTACAGGTTCGTGTGTCGTTTGTGTACTTTGGCTGCAGTGTTGCCGCTGGCAACGGAACAAGGGCCAATCACAGGGCCGTATTTCTTCTACAGCCCACTGTAATTAGGTCCCACAGCAAGCCGACCTGCCCCAGAATTTCCGGCGACGGTTAAGTGGGCCCTGTCTGTGTTGGACCGAAAAATGCTGTTGTCGGTGAGAGGGAGGTGTTTTCTTTTGCCGGTCAATTGTTCAAGACGGGTGGCACATGGTGCTGTTGCACGTCGAGCCGATGGAAAGATGCGCCTACGGGGAGTATAGTCTCAAAGGATCGACGTCTGCCCTCGAAGCAAGCTTGGTCTCACAGGGCCAATGGGCAGGTCACGGCAGGCCAATTGGCAATTGGCTGCTGTTGCCCTAAATTTAATAAATAAGCCTTTGGATTTGGCCCAAAGTTAAGAGTGAGGAGCCAATAACTGCATGCGTGAATGTACTTTGTATGTAGCCCGCCCGGAAATTGACTCAGAGTACACATCACTGCTCCGCTGCGCCTGGCAACACCGCTGGTGGGCTGGAGTGTTGTTGATGACCGAGGGTGCACATTTATTTACATGCAGTGACATGGTGCATTTGGCATCTTTAATCATTGCTCCACGACCATATTGACAGCCGCGCATGTTGCAATGCAGCCAAACCAGGCTGTCACAAAACTCAATTTACCTTTACACTGCCATGAACCCCCTTACGTGACGTTGTTATGCCCGAGCCCGTCCTCGAGCCTCGCTCGCAGAAGCCCACGATAACGGAGATAACGGGTGCACGGGCCACAAACCACGGCGCCCGGCAGATGGGATGCTAGGCCAGCAGCAAAAGGATTGTTACGAATGCTCCTTCATGACGACCGAATGCTTTAGAAAGCACCGCTCTTCAGGGCTTTCAGCCTCGCCGATTGCATCTCCCCGACTTGGTTCCTGACGACCAACTCGCCGGGTCCACCTCCACTTACGCAGGTTAATCGCAACCGAAAACCTCCCAAAAAAAAAAAGCCCCACCACACAACCACCAGAGGGCACGCGGGCGCCTGTTGCATCAGAGCCAAGACCAACCGACGAGCCATCCGCAAGCATGGTTCCGCTTCCGCTCTTCAAGCTCGCCGCGCTCTTCGTGCGGCACGTCTCCAAGTATGGCGCGGTATGAGCCTCGCCCTGGTGCTGTTAATCCCTCGCCACGGCCTTGCTGACACCCGCCCAGAACCACATCAAGGCGCAGGCCCATGACCATCCCCGGTTCCGAGCGTTCGCCGCCCGATACGGCCAGTCGATACACCAATTGAACATGAGGCTGTCTGTCGCACTGCTACGAAATCCAGAGGCAGAAAAGAAGGCCAAGGAGAAGGCCGAGGCACCCACGGTCAAGACGGAGGAGCAGACGAAGCAAGAGGAAGAGCTCAAGGCAAAGCACGGTCCCGAGGTGGTAGAGAAAAAGAGGAAGTTGCCATTCCAGAGCGTCTGGACGCGCAAGTTCCGACCGCTTCCCGAGGCAAAGGCCGTCGACCTCTTTGCCGACGTGATTGGCGATGCCTTCATCCTCAGCGTTGCCGTTGCGCTGATCGTGTACGAGTACGTCAAGTCGTCCCAAAAGCCCGATACCAACAAGGAGCGCTACGATGAGCTGAGCAAGAAGCTCGAGGAGATCAAGAAGAGGGAGGAAGAGCTGGAGGCTGCCGAGGAGAGGCAGCGGCAGCGATTCGAAAGCTTGGAGGGCGCTCTGCGGGAGCTCAAGGACCCCAAGACGAAGCAGCCGCTGCTCCCGAGTCTTCAGCCTTCTCAAGCTTGATCAATTTGGTTGAGAAGAAGAAAAATAAAAATGGTTTTGGCGGAAGAAAAATCAATATCCTGGGCAAATCCTAGTCGTCGTGTTGCGAACTATCCAGACTCCGAGAGCACGCAAACCACAAGAACAATGTTGGATATCACAAATATTTTCTATCTTTATCAGCCTGAGGGCTTGTACAATAGCACGGCTTTACTTAGACATCACCACACTTACGCTATGACTGGAATGAGGGAAGACAAAAAAAAAGGTTTCATTCACTCCACCCACACACTCGTGGCTGGTTAGGCAGGCATTCTTTATGTAGCGCAATAGAGAGATACCACATTCTTCCACCAATGTAAACCGCCTCGAGCGCTCGACTGTAATCAAAAACCAGAATAAGAGCTTTATATTCTAAGATATCTACTTCCTCTATATCTAAGCGTCATGACATGATCTCTATATTACCATACGTTCGTGAAATGATTGCCAAATGATTCAAACCTCAAGTTTTGACATTAGTGAAGCGGACACTCTGGCAGGGCCCTGATTCGGGCTTCAAATCCAAAATCAACACCCAGCGACGCAAACCTCGCTGCAATTTCGTCATATGCCCCTTCGGGTAGGTTGGGGAAATCGTGACGAATCAGCTTGAGACTGGCAAACCGTGTCGGCTGGGTCTCCTTCAGCGCGGCAAGACCGAGGAGGCCCTGCTCAAGTCGTGAGACGCTTGTCCACGAGTGGAGCACCAGATGCAGTGACACAATAGATTCGGGCAGGCGATTGGTAAGAGCCTTGGTGTCGTCTATTCCAGTTATATCAAAGTTGTATATGTTATTAGTGCTGAGAAGAACATGTTCAAGAATGTCAAAGTCTCTGAGGTGAAATCTAGGATTGTCTAGGCCTTCTACGCCGCCCTCGCAGACGCGCTGGCCACGTATATCAATGTGCAATGATCTCAACGTCTTTTTGTGATCGTCAAGATACCGGATTGCTTGTGCTGGTTTGAAATTGCCAGAAGAAGTGTCGAGCTCGGGCTCGGGCTGAGTGTTTGGCGATTCAACCCTGACATTAGGACGAGCCTCGTATACAAAGGTATGCAGCGGTCCCGTACAGCGCGATAGAATTCCCTCAAGTTGAAGCTCATAAATCAACATGCTCGTAATTCGCAGCGTCTTCAAGTTCGGTACAAGTGGTATCCTCTTTGGCACACCCCTTGTGCTCGCATGGATGTTGAGTGTTTCCAGGTCATGGGATAACATCATAAAAGGACTCGCCGGAGAGTCTATGCTGATTGTTTTGAGAGGAAGGTTCGTGATGCCCAGACTGGCCAGTGAAGAAGGATAAATGCCGTAACCAGGCCATATGCTTCCTCCTTGGAGACTGAAATACTCAACTCTTGGAAGCTGCGTTATCAACATTACAACGAGCTCAGCGGCGACAAATCGCCTCGTCCAATCATGCGTATGAGTTAGAGCCCTATTCAATGCCTTCAGTGTTTCCTCGTCGCCCTTTCGGTCGAGGAAGGAAGCAACAAAGGCTTCGAAATCATTAGGCCAGTACATTTTCTCATAGTCCGAACCGCAGGTGGTGCGCTTGCGCCAAACGGCCGGGAGGTCAATCCCTCTGGCCTTGGCTGTGCCCAAAAGGCATTTCCGGGCCTCTTCTTTTCTGACCGTCTGGAGCTGGCTGGATCTGATGGAGACGCACTTGACCATCTTGGCAAGTTCGGGGCGATCCGCGGTTGTCCGGATGAAAGAGGTGAGCCGCCGGTCATCGCCGGGGAGCTGGTAGACCTGGAGCTCGCCAAATTGGATGGGCTGGTTGAGCTTATCGCAAGAGGGGCCCCGGTTATCCATGCTGAACTCGTGGTACAGAACGGGCTGGGCAATGTCCCGCAACTTTCTGGAAGTTAAACATAGCGACCAGAGAGCGCAGCGGTCTCGGTAGTCTCCGGGTCCACCTGGAGGATATCTATGTTCTTGTTGCCGCCCAAACCGACCCCACTGATATTGCTGTATCGTCCCGACTCCCGGCGGTTGATAGTACTCTCCCCTGCAATGGAGGCACAGGTTGCCGAAAATTAGCAGGAGAAGTTCCGTTGACAAGTCCATGAGGTTGAGGGAAGACATTTCGGTCGCCTGGTGTGGAGACATGTTCGGCGGTTTCCTCTTGGGGATCTGGGGTTGATTCGGCAAGCAAAAACCATCACCAACGGGCCAACGGGTGACGGTTGGTCGATGGCGCTATCTATCACATCACGTGCGCCGTGCCGCCACCATACTTTCGCTACCGGAACATTGGTAATGGTGTCTGTGGAGATCTACCCTTAGCTCTGTGCGAACCAACACCTCGGGAAGAACCGAGTCTGGGGCACTGCTCCAGGGAATTGATTGATGGATGGATGATGTGCATCGGCCTGAGAAAAGCCCTTGACTCTGAGACGTTGGGTGCTACAACAATTTGAGTCGCGGGGCTGGTTGTTATGAAGAGGTTATCAAATTTCATGCGGACGGTATACTACTATGCGCAGCCGACTGGTCTGTGCGGATTGGAAAAGAAAGCCCAAGACAGAATATCCGCTGACGACAAGTCCGAGGGCATCGGTGGATATCCATTCAAAACGACAGCAACCCATGCTTCCACATCAACAGCAACCTTAATTGTCGGGATAAACATACTCAATAGGGCCGAGGTCAACGGCCGGTAACTAGCGCTGTGCTGGCAGCCAAGGATTGATACGGGATGATGAGGGTGAGATGTGATAATGAACCCGGTCTCCAAGGCAATGTAGGGTAGTGGACGATGGGCTCGGTGCTCGAAATGGGCAGATGATGGTCAAGCTTTTCTTCAAATGGGTCTGATGGATCAAACGTGTCGGCAGATTCTTTTCACCGATTCCGGGCATCAACTGATTTGGGACCCAGTTTCCAGTCGACGGGCTCTCCGTAGAGTCGATCATAGGCCATGGATGAACGTCATTGTCCAAAGAACCCCGGCGAGCAGGGGAAGTTGTTAAAGTTGGATGTGTGGGGGGCCATCACCGCAACGGCTTCGGAAAGGGAGAGGCCTGCAACTTAATTGAATGCATGCACTTTTTCACAGGGCACGTTCACGAAGAAACAATATGTGGTCATAAAATCACTACTGGATTTGGGGACAAACCCGCTTGATGCGCTGATTCTGGGGGAGACCAGGACTAGGCCCGTCCTGCATTGTCAAGGCCGTGGCCCGTAGCTGATCCGCTGCGGGGCCTCACCCAAGCGACGGTTTGCGTGGCTGGCACTGTCACAACCAGGCTGGGCCAATCAACAAGCGCCTGCAGCCGCCGACCGAAGCTCGGCACTCTAGCATACATGTACATGATGCACAACGAGAGCACAGGCAAGAATCAGCTCGCTCGTCGGCCAAGCCACTAGCTACACTATGTCGACCTCAATCACACACTATCGAATGAGTCGACGCCCCCCTCGCTTGCGAAGATTGGGGGCAGGTCACACTGCAGCAGGGCGTTCTATTCGCCAATGGGGCTGAGATTGCCCGTGTTAGGGGCCTCGGAGTATCATTTCCCACGTGGACGAATGTAGGTGAGCAGACGGCGGGCGGTGGCCCTGAGCAAGCGTGGTATGACATAGGAGACGAACGAGGAACACGAGGGAGAATAGGCCAACCCCGCTGCTGACCAGCAAAAGCAGGGCCCCATCTGGCCATGGTGCCGCGGAGTCGGGCCAGAGGCGGTCGGCGGGCGCTGGACCCGGAGAGAGGTGGCGGCGCGAAGAGGATTTTTTTTACATTTGTCGTTGAAACCGCACGGGACAGGTTTAGACGCCGAGATCTTACGTGTGTTTCGGAAAGATCTAGATGTTGGCACGGATTCAGGAACTGCCGATTTCGAGGACCAATCTTGGGGGCCGTAGACAGCCAACGGGCAGATATATTTTCGATCTGGCCAGAGCTTTGGGAGGATGGGAAACACAACGTCAGGGCAGGCCTAAGCCCAGGAGGGGTAAGCCCATCGGCGGGTAGTAGTACTGGGATAAAAAAGACTGGTGCACATCTTTTGGCTGTTGAGCCATGGGAGGTGTGGGGATGGAGAGGCGGGAAGACATGGATGCAGGGGCATGCACACACTGAATGATGGGCCATTTGCCTCTCTGGCTCTGGCTCTGGCTCTCTCTCGCTCCTTCAGGCCCGAAGGCGTACATCCGCTGAGTGCTGAAGGCGCAAAAATCTCAAACAAGCCGACACGCACGACGCACGTATGACAGTAGCACACGAGACACCCACAGCTATGCTCGGCGGCATACGAGACGTGGCGAAGCCAGCTAGAGAGCCGCTGTCAGGCGGAAGGAAAAAGAAATGAGCGCATTTTGATTCGGGAAGCAAACGCCAATGATTGCCGGTGAGGGGAAGAACAAGAAAAAAAACACTAAAAAATAAAACCGAAGTGCTAAGCATATCTATTTGCGGTACGAGAGCGAGCCAAGACAAAGAGGAGTCCGCAACGGGAACATGTTGAACAATGCCAGGCAGGGAGCTAGGATTGGGCCAGTGGTGATATTGCACATTAGACTCTGGACCTGGGCCTGGCCCTCTAGCTTGACACCATGAGAGGTGACTGCGGTGGTGACGACGGACGGAGGAGAAGCCCCAAATGCAATGGGGGTTGAGAGGCTTGCTTGGGAACATGTAGCCATCTGCCCGTCAGCGAGGTGGTGTTGAGGCGGATTAAAGCCCTCGACCATGGGTCACGGAGGAGCACAGGCCTCTGCTAGCGTGGTGCCGGCCGCCCTGCAGCGAGTGTCCCGGCCACCCCCTGCCCGGCCGACCCCCCTCCGAGGCCTTCGGCCGGGGTGCTACGGCGTCCCATTGGCGCAGTGGCGGCGTGTAACCGCCGACCCAGGGCCAATCACCAGCCATGATGCCGCGATGGGAAATGGTCGACGGCGCGAGCGGCCAATCCTGCTCCCGCTCTGCATCGCTCTGCATCGCTCTGCATTGAACCCTGGAGCTGGATCGGGTCATGGTAGCCCGTGCCCCTGTCAGCGTCAACTGTGCTTGCTGCGTGCTGCAAAGTGTGTGACCATCGCTAGCTCGCCTCTCCTCCCCACCCCCCGCTATTAGCCATTGCCATCACCATGGCCTCTCACCGTCCCGATGCTGCTTGCTGGCTGGCGCTTCCCATGGTTCCATGGCGGGTCGTGGGGCCTTTCTCTTGGTCGGCGGTGGCTTGCGTTGCGTTGCTCTGCATTGCGTTGCATCCGCCCGCCCTTCCCTCGCCTCTTCCCCAGCAGCTTTAGATGTGTGCATGCTTAAAACCTCAAAGCCACCCCATCCCCATCCGGACCCGTTCCCTCCCCCCCCCTCCTCCGTCTGGCCGAACCCTTGAGTGTATCATCGCCCTCGCTGACTCCTTTGCTGCCCGTTGTGCGACACCACCGCTGCCACCTATAACCGGCTCTGTCCTCTTCCGCGCCCGCGGCCTTGCACATCAAACCCTCGACAAGCCCTCTCGTGGTGCAATCATGCTCGTGAAACTCCAGCGACCGCACTTCTTATAGTACAAATTGTCGGAGCCCGCAGTTTCCGAATCATCTCCCGCGACATCGTCAGCTTCACATCCAACTGACTCCCAACCGCCTTGAATCCACTCGGGGGCATCCCCATCCCGCCTCTCCACCAGCTGAGAGTCGCAATATACTCCGGCCTCTTCCCGCCTTGAAGCAAAGAAAAATCCTCTCGCCAAATCTCCATCGTCTGCTGGCCCGACGTCGTCTTTCACTTTCCATCTTCGCTTTCTTTTGTCAACCTAGTTGCACAAAACCCTCTTAATTCTTCCCACCGCTTTTGTATCTTTTTTTGCTCCCCCTTCCCGCAACAGGTCTGGTCACTTGTTCGGTGCATCTCGACGGTTATCTTTGACAGAGCCGACGTGTATTTTATAATTCGACATTTTTCTTAGACGACCCAGCAAGAGAAGGAAAACAGTATTGCTCTTCCGCAAGGAACATTCTACAACAGAAGGACAATAATCAGGACTCCACACAACAGTCAAAATGGGAAAGCTTATCAAGAACCATTGGGCTCGGCTCATCATTTTGACCGCAGCAACCTGTAAGTCAGCATTCCACAGCCACAAGAAATCCTCAACTAACAACATCCATCAGACCAGGTTGCTGCCGCCATAGAATGCTTCATCTGGCCCAAGATCTTCTGGGACTTTCTCACCCGCACATTAGACGGGGCTGTGAGGCCTATACCCGTGCTACAAATAGTAAATCTCGTCATGGGTCTCGCCATGTTTGCTCTTGAATGGCCTCTCAGCTTCATCGGAGGCTCGGCCGTTCACCGCTCACTCGAGTTCCGACTCGCCATTCTACCGCTGACAGCACTGTCGGCTGTGCTCATCTACCAGGGCACCAACGCTGCCATCTACTACCTCATTGGCATGATGGTGTACTTTTGGGGATACAGTGAAGGAGAGGTATGGATTTCACTACTCATCAACCAACGGGCATCGATGCTAACGTGCTTCTCAGATTATCTGTGCAAAGCCATGGTCACTGCCCCAGCGTGGACGTGCTGGTGGTGCAACTCGCGCATAGAATACGGACTGGTAGATCATTTCCTGTCCCTCACCAAATCCCCAGAGGCTAGAGTGTACAACAAACCTGCGACTGGATACGAACCCGTCGGAAGCATCTGTCGACATTCTTCATCCTCCTTCACCACTACACAACATCACCATCATTTTATGGCATTGAGCGAGCATCGGCGTTTTTCGGAAGATATCCTATACTATACCATCAAGGGATTTTTGTATTTCATTCTTATTCTTCCTCTTTTCCCAAGCGAAAGAGTCACAGAAGTGTTTTTACACGACAACAATCGGTACCCTGTCGAAGAGGGACCCAGACCGATGAGAATTTTTTTTGGACATGATACCAACACGGAGCGATACGAAGGAACGATGGGAGGACTGATGGGGCAAGCGACACATGGCTGGGCTGGGCGACGTCTCGATACATGCTGGGAGGCAACCCTGCTGGCAGTGCCAGCACGGGTACAGGTCGTATCACTGCCTTGCCTCAAGGAGTTTAGTATTAGATACCAGAAATGCCACAGGCATTAATTGAAACAATGATCGAAACCATACAATCGGCCCTTTGTTCCCCTCCAAGTCTTCGTCCATCAACTACTACCTTGAGCAAAACCTGCCCAAACACTCTCTCACAACATGTCGTGTCTCGACCCGAACCACCCGACAACAAAAACACTGAGTTGGTGCATTGGATTGCTGCCCAAGACGTCTTGGTACTGTTTGGGCCCCGGCCCTTTGTGCCGGAAGGTTGCATTTATCCGCTGGCGAAACGCCCCCTGTCGGATCTACAGCCTCACAATCGCTACGCCGGTTTCGCCTCTCGTGGTAGGCGCGCCTGCGCGCGCTAAATTCGCCTCAACCTCTGAAGAGGGGAAAATTTTCTCTCTTCACATAACCGAGAGGTGCCAATACCAGAATTAAGCTTACTGCATCCGCGATGCATGAGCCAAGATCTCTCGTGCCAATCATGGGGAGCAATCTGGTGCCATTCGGGTTTCACGGAATCTCTGCGACAGCTGAGGGGGGGTTGGAGACCCGGGAGGTTTCCGAATCGATGAACTGGAAATAATAATGAAAAGACGGAAATTAAATCAAAACTTGGCAGAGTGTATCACAAGCGGGGTAATACGACACAAAGAGAGCTGCCATTCTTAATAAAATGCATATCTTTTGGCCGCTTCTGTATATGGTTGATTTTTCGACTTGGCCAGACTGGGATCTTCCCATGAATCCGTAGTGCCGCGGACAATCCCGATATTGGCCCCCGTATTCCTTTTATCCATGGTTTCAACTGTCAATTCCTATTAGTAAGACGTAAAAAGAAGAAAAGAAGATGCGGTGGCGGCCTACCTTTCTCTCCAGGCTTCTCTGGAGTAAACAACTTCTCATCTGTAGCACTTTGCCTCCTCGAATTTCGCCACTCCAGAAATCTTTTTTCCTCATCTTCAAACATGCTGGCCAAGTTTCTCGCCAGAGGCTCATCCAACTTCTGTTTCACATCAGGATCCCCTGTGTTGTCCAGCAGCAGGTCAACAATCTCGTCCATCAGTTCGTTGTCGTTGTCCGCGCCGCGCGATGTAGCCGGAGTGGATTGTGCAGCTGCAGCATGTTTTCTAGAGCCACTCCCAGGTTGGGTCGACAAAACCTGCATTAGTTTAATGGCTGGATTAAGACTGTAAAGGTGTTTGACTTCTTTTTCCAGCTGCAGTAAGCACTGTGTGACTTGGGCCTCCGCGGGTGGCTCGGTTTCAGCTGCCAGGCGATTTTCCGGCCCTGGGACCAATAACCTCTCGATGAACGTGGTCAAATGGAGTACATCGTCCAATAGACCTAGCTTGTTGACCGTGTTGAACGTTTTATCTAGATACATGTCGATGGCTTCTTCTGGGGGCTCGAGAGCGATGAGAATGAAGTCTAAAGAGTTAGCCGCAGCCCAATTTTTCAATTGTAGTCTCACCATTTAATAGCAGAATTTTGAGAAATATGGGCCGGAATACTATCGAACCAAGATCGGGATATCCGTGGATACTGCAATCAGCCTGCAGTATTGCATCCAGCCCAAATTCATCGTCAAAGAGACCAAGGCCCCAAACCTGCAATTGATCGTGGAGTCCGAATAAATCATCACTCTCAAGCACCGCTGCAATGAAGCCCAGACCTTCAACGGCCAAATCAAAGAGTGAGCGGAGTGTATTTGGCGCATCGTCTTGCTTCCTTGGTGCATGTTGGGCTCGATGTGGCTGTGCATATTTTCCTGTTATCCCTGTGGACGTGGCTTTCTCACCGGTGGCTGCATTGTTGAACACAGCCATTTCTACTCTGTCAATGGATTGTTGAATTCGTTGCAGCCGGATTTCGCTTTGGTCGCTTTTCTTGAGTAGCTTATCGAGTCTGTCGTTCCTGAGTGTTTCTAGAGAGTAAAGCGTGTCGTTTAGGTGCTGTATCTCCGCAATCATCTTCATGACCTTGTCCTTCCGGAATTTCCATTTCAGCGGCTCGAGTATCCCTCTCGAATGCGATATTTTGCCAGGCTGTGGCAGTTCCGTTGACGCAACTTCATCCAGCAAGTAGGTAGCTCTCGCAGCGATGGTTTGCATCTCTCTGGGTATCAGCTTATCGTGTCTCAAATTTCTATTTGCGCCTTCCTTCCACGTTTGCAGTCGGAGATATTCCGTCCTGATCATGTCTACCACTCTCGTATGTGAGTCCATGCTGAGCATAAGACTCCTTGTTCCAGGCTTGTGTGCGGGTATAAAGGACTAAAGTTGGTATAGTATTATTGAGATGGTACTGATTTAAATAAAACGGCCTTATGGCTCTATAAGTGAAATAAATCGATGATCGTGATGGACTCGAATTGTCAAATGGTGGGGTTAGATGCGCCCCCAGCAATGTAACATCGGGCCTCTTGGCCTCATCACAACAGCCAATGCGAATTTATTATCTCCCAATTCACCAAAAGCCGAACCAATAAGGATTGCCTTGCTCCCAATGTTCTCGTGCGGGGGCTCACCAGGCGATCGCCTATCATCGTTCCACTCTCCACCACCCCAACGCCCTCTTTTCCGCTCACAGATCAAACTTTCTTTATGTTCTCCGAGCCTACATAGGCCGCAGCCAACATGGGCGATGTTTTGGGGATGATAAATTCGATTGATACAATTTATGAGCGATGCAAGTCTCTTTGGGGTCGCTACGAGATGATGAGAGACTTTGGTCGCGACTACCAGGACTTGATACAGGAGCTCGTGAATGAACAACTCAACTTTGATTTCGCAGTGATATATTTCCTTGAGAAGCTTCAGCGGAGTTCTGTCACGCCTCGTATTCCGGACAGGGATGCAAGAGAGTTGATTGGGCACCATATGGCTAGAATACTCGAGGCCTTCGAAATGTGCTACAAATTGGCTGCCGCCTATAGCGTTGATAGTATGTGGTTCTGCAGATATTGCCTTGGCACTGTGTTTGTAGTCATTTTGCTGACGTAACCTGAAGATGAAAGTAATGGTGCGGCTTGGTTTAAATTGGTTGAGACAGCCATCGAAACACTGGACAGGAAAGAGTCGACCAGCAACTATCCCAGCGCGATACCATCATCCGTGCAAGTTGACATAACCAAAAAACAAAGAATATCAGAGATGATATCCAAATATTTTAAAAGGCGCCAGATGAGCCGATTAGCAAATGGAAAGGTGCTGGGAACCACGTACTCAACCACAATAGGCACGCAGGCTCTGAAAACCCAGGGTCGACAAGAAAGGGGCGTGTTATTGGATCCGTTTCAAAGCAGCCGACGAGATTATAGAAGCCCACATGATTCAGGAACTTGGGCGCGGGTTGGCACAGGCTCGCCTGCAGATTCCCACATCTTTCAAGCCAGGCAGGAAAGAAGCCAGAGAATCTCAAAATCGCACCAAGCGTCAGCCTTAACCAAAATTTCTTGGGCCAACTTTGGGAAGGAAAAGTTTGGGGATATTCTTGCCACTATTCATAAAATGAACGAGCGCTTATATCAACTGCTGCCCAACCTCCAGTTTGAAGATCCCATTCTATTCCTGAGAAGAGGCTGTGATACTCCCCCAACGATATTGGATGAGACAAGGTCGTTTCGTAAGGGATTGCATCAAATGCATAGAGCCATCCAAGGGGTGAATAAATCAACCAATGGCATCAATGCTCGGTTCGCTGTCAAGTTGGAGGGCAGTGACGAAGAATTAGTGAGGACAATGGAGAGATGGGGTTTGCTCTCGGGGCTAAAGTTGACTGGCGATCCCGTCATCTGTAGCATGATGGGAGCTGTTGGCAGCGGAACAGCCCTGGTGGCGAATTCGGCCGACTTTATCATTGCTGGGACCGTCTGGGAAAGCTTTGAAAAGAAGAATATTTCCAATATCGCAGTGCGGATGAAGGATTTGGAAGGACGACGTGATCAACTTGGCCATGAGACATCTCGCTTTCAAGAGATTGGTGACATTCGAACAGGGAGCGGAGAGCCAATATGCCATCTTCGCCGTGTTACCGGCTCGGAAACAAGAATCAAGCAGGAGCAGAGCTTGAGAGGTGTGGTTGAAGACATGAGAAAACTTCCGCGAAAAGAGCGCGTTGAGCTTGCGGCCAAGATTGCGCTCTCGCATATACACTTCGACTCCGTCGACCTGGGACCAATCCCGCGACAGCTAAACAATTATCGCATTTACAGACAAGAATTCGAATCACCAAATGCCATGGACTGGGCAACACAACCACAAAGCTATCTGGAGCCCTGGCTGGACCATAACTTTGGAGTTCCTGTTGCACCCCAGAAACTCGGTCCCCTCAAATCGCGGGCGGCTATTGAGGAGGAAATGGTGAACCCGATACAGGAACTTGGCGTCATCTTGTATCAAATCACCAACGCCAAGGCCTTCGGAGCCATTCGTTCGCAAAAAGAGCTGGCCAACGCGTGCAAAGCGTTAAAGCAGTCCCCCAATGCCGCGCAGGATGTCTGCGGAGCAACGGTCGGGATGATTGTCGAGGTGTGCCTCTCCTTGGCGCTGACGGAGCGAAAATACGATACAAATACACGATTGGCTCTTTTTCAAGAAATCACATATGCTCTTCAAAGATGCGTGGCGGGTTTGAAGAACCGGAAAACATACTTGATCGCGCTCAAATCTGGATAGACGAAGAAACGGTTTATATGTTCATCATTCAAGTTGGCTATTATATACAGGAGCCAGATAATATACCCTGAATTAATGCCCTAGAACATCTCGAGGAATTTTCAACGACTCTAAAGTGATTAAAGCTGGATATAAAATACACACCTAACTTCCTCTTGTAGGAACGTCTAGTAAAGGGGGACGAAAGTTCCATTACGGCATTCAATGCCCAGATCTGGGTTCAAGTCCGCCTGTGCATTCATGCAAATGACTGTAGGGGAGCTGAGATCCTGAGGGAAAACTCGGATATCATCGAACTTGAAGTTCTGGCACGAGTTTTGGTTGTAGCACTCGAGGATGATGGCTTCGTTGTGCTTGAGGTTGGGGAGGCCAACATCGTACCAACAGGGCTACTGATTATTAGTTGTAAACAGAGCAAAAGAGAGGACACGACTCACATCAGAGGCACATGAACCATCGCCGGGCTGGTACGAGTTAATCGAACCCCTCCAGTTCTCCCAGGTAAAGTCTTGCATGTTGACAGAAGTGTTTGTGGGTCGACCACTGGTGGCCTTGTTCTGGTCCCAGTATGTTTGCGTGATGAAGATGGGAAATGTCACATTGAAGAGGCGAATGTTGCTCCACTCAACGTTCTTGACCAGACCCTGATTCGAGTTAGTCCTGTCCATTTCCAGAGTTGACCACTGTAATTACCTGTCCACCAGTCCATGACTTCAGTCTCGAGGCATACAAGCCGCCGGCGAATGTAATGTCATTGAACTTGATGTTGGTGATGTTCACAGCCTTGGTGTAATCCGAGCCCAGAGAACCAATGCTCAGACCATGGGTTTGGTATCCAACGGTGCTGCGCTCGACTAGGACATCGTGAGCTCCATCTGTAATAGCAATCGCATCGTCACCGTTGTAAATTACACAATCGGTAACGGTGACATTTGTAGCGGAGATTCCAAAGCCATCGGTGTTAAAGGGGAAGCTTCCACTCTCAGAAACAGCATCAACCATGCTGTGGGAGATGGCAATGTTGGATCCCTTGACGGAGATGTTCCACCCGATGGGCTTCCATGACTTCAGGTACTTGATGACTCCATTGGTGACCTGGAAGCGCATCAAATGGGGGCGATTGGCAAGACCAGTCTCCCCTGCAGGATTGGCATCCCACCATTGTTGCCCGTAGGACCGGATCCATCCAGTCGTGACCTGACGGAATTTAGCACGCAGGCATGAAAAAGCGAATACGAAGGACACACATCTGCGGAGCCAATGTACTGGACATTGGCCCCCTTGAGTTCGAACCAGTATACGGAACCGCCGCCATCCTTGACAATCTGCTGGACGGCGGTGATGTTCTTTGGGAGGTTTAGGTTTCCCTGGACGGAGATGACGACGTTGGACAGGTTTGTGGCAGAAATGGGCTCGTAGACGTTGTACTCGAAGCCCTTCTGGAACAGGATGGTGGAGTCCTGGGCGCACTCGTCGAAAACTTTCTGGATCGCAGCAGCATCGGACGCGGTGCTATTTGCCGACGGGACCAGGCACGTCTTGCCGTGGGCCGCGCCGACGAAGCTTAACAGCGAGAGTGAAAATAACTTCCAGGAAACCATGATCGCAATCAAAGGAGTGAATATGGGACAAATGGCGTTGCGCTCTTGGCAATTGATGATGAGAAAGTGTTGGACCTCATTTTATCTATTAAATCTTAACGCAACGCAGCGCAGCGCAGCGCGCGACAGGACCTTCCTGGCGCCGGACAGAGGCTCCTCGGGATTGGGATTGGTGCAAAAATCAAGTCGGGGACGCTGCGCGACTGGATGGGAAATTAGAGGCCGAAATCGGGCCTGGGATGCGATCCGGGGAAGCCCCAACAGCGGCGCTGAGGCACATGGCAGGGGCCCAATAGAGATGCAGCACCATGGGGAGAAATTAATCTATTGGGTGCTCGGTTTCATGTTTAATGTAGGCAGCTGAAAGAAGTTGTTGTTGTAATTCCACGCATCTTGATGATATTTGCCAGAGAAAAAACAACAACAAAGGAATATGGTTTAACACATCTCTTTAATGCAATGTGTATACAAGTATTTCCAAACTCCAGTCATTTTCTATCAAGTAAATATTTGAGCATCGAGATGCGGAGAATTAGAGATGTGATAAAAGTCCGGTAACGAATCGATCGCGCCGTTCGCTTCAGCCGGGTTTTCCATCCTTAATTTTGTCACCTCATGACCACCTGCTGCCCTGAGCGCCGTTCCGGATAATGCGGCAGTGCGACCGCCTGCACGCCTGTCTTGGCCATAGGGCTCGTGAGTGAATTTTGGCCTTGCGGTGGTGCGTTGGCCGGTGTTTAGCGAGATAGGGACGGATTTTTTGGGGGGCTCGGTGGTCGGCCGCCCGTGGAAAAAAGCGAGTTCGAAACAAGCCAGCTATAGCCGGGCTTTCCATTTCCCAAGGATAAAATATTTTAGCCTCCAGTCTTAAGGTTATTCAAGGGTGGGGGAGGGGAGACGTGTGCCTGACAAGGGGCAGCGTTCAAGGTGTGGACATGTAGTGTGGCGAGGTTTCAAACAGAGCCTCACGCGCCTTTTGTGTGGGCCATTACTAACGACCATGTTTGTCGGCCCGGAAGTGCTAGGTTAGTGACTTCGCACTGCGATGCGACGATCTGCGTGAACTGGTTTGTGGTCCTTTCAAATCTGGTGTTGATGACCTCAAACAGGGATGTAAAAAAAGACTAATTAGTATTTTACATCCCTGGCTCAAACCAGGACTGCTGCATAAGACAGTTTTCGACTTCTAAATGAATATTGAGAGGGACATGGCCTTCGAATATATGGCAATCATACTGCCCTTTTGATGTATCTGTAATCAGCTTGAAAACATTTCTTCAAGAATCCGTGAAACAAAACTAAATTGGCTGTTAGGAGCACCATCTTGTCTCTTTAGACGCGATTTCAGCTTACCTTCTCGCCCAAGAGTGGGATGCACTCAGCGTCAGTCAAATTAGCAAACCTTGAAACGACCAGGAACTGGCAAAACACAAAAAAATAATAGTTTAACTCTTAGCACAATCTCAATAATACCTCAATTCATTTCATATCACTGATAAGCAGAAACTTATGAGTAGAAACTTTGGACAGAGCCGGGTGTAGCCGTCGTCCAATGCCCAATTACCCTTTGGCTAGATTAACCTATAACGAAACATAGACATATGGATAAGAAAGCAGTGATGGACCCTGGTCATGTATGGGAATACATGAATGTGACTGGGCACTGGTCTCTGAGACTTCATCGAGGATGGGAACATTTAGGGTTGTGCCGACCGACATTATCATTCTCCACCACCTGAGCCTCTTTCACGGGTTGGGTTCAATTAATGCGCTATGTGGTCAAAACTTACATATTCCAATTCATTCAGTAGTTATGTTATCTGGGGCACTTAAGACCGGGAGCAGAGCGCTTGTGCGCGAACTCATGATCTACAACATGATCTGGGCTCGCGGGAAGAAAGCGCAATGCCATTCGCGCACGGCCATGCAAAAAATTCAGACGATGACGGCAGTGGCTTCTGGGGGGAAAGCTGCTTTTTGAAACCTGACATATGCAGTGTCCAAAAGAAGCTTAACGAGCCGCTAAGGTTTGTCGCGCAAGCCATGATGGCTTCCCCTTGGTGGTGTTAGCCGAGGGCAGCTTCACGTCGTCCAACGAATGACAGCTATCAATTCACATACCCTCCTGGACAGCAGCAGCAGCAGCACCCCGCAAGAAGGGCCTGTGCGAATGGGAAACGCAGCGCACCGCACGCGGCTAAATGTGCCACCAGTCAGCAGATCATGACCGTGGGTGGCCCAGGGCTGGCCTCTGTCCTCGTATTCCCCCTCCCGTGCTGGTGTGCTGACCAGTGCACTCATCCTCCCGGCTCTAGGACCCTGAAGGAAGCGCCTTGTGTTAAGCCGATGAAGACGAGTTGGTTGAGAAATTAGGGCGGAGCTGAGGGAATGGGGGGTGGATGGGGGAGAGGAGACTATGGCCAGTCAGAGCAAATGGCGAGCATTGGATAGGATTGCCGGATGAAGGGCGAATGGGGCTTGGAGGGTGACGATGGTAGGGCTTAGCTTTCTCGTATTTGAGGGTCCTTGAGGGGCAAAAGTACGCGTCAGCGGGAAGGATGCTCTGAAAAGCCAACGCGAAATTACAGCATCTCTTCAAGATTATGATATCCAACGTGGGGCCGCCTTGCGCTGTGGTCAGCCACCCTATCCCGATCCCAACCATGAACACCGTGCTATTGAAGCTTTTCAACCACCCCCCCTTCTCCCAATCCAGTTCCGGCATCCAATTAATTCTCACAGGGTATCATTAAGTCGTAGAATCCAAGGCTCGCAACCGCCAAGACGCATTACAAATACACATGCCTCAAGAACACGCTTCTCAGCCTGTTCGTTGCCTCCATATCAAATCCAAGCCCAAACGCCAATTGCCATGCACAGTCCTGTAATCCCTGCTACAAGGCTCGGTTTGAGCATCAAGCCCTTGTTATCCTCATCGTCCTCGTTGTCGTTCTGGCTGCTGCTGCCATCTCCCCCGCCCTTTTTATTTTTCGATCCTCCTGTTTCAGAAGTTAGGCTTTCTGATTTTGTGGCAGACGCTTTAATTGTTGTTACAGTCGATGAGCCGAAGGGAAGGCCCAACGTCATGGTGGAAATAGACACTCCTTTCGGCCCTATCGTAATGGTTTCACCGCCAATGACTTTTGTTGTCGTCTCCCCCTTCAACCCGGCTGTGAATGTAGTGCCGCCGATAACCACATAGGATGGGCTTAATTTCGTAATTGTGGCACCGCCCACAATTTCATATCTAGTTGAGGTAGCCTTTGCTGTAATGCCACCCAGCGTCGTTCCGTGAATGACCACCCCTGCGGGCCCAACTGTGATTGTATCATCATCCACTACTTTAGTGGTCTCCGGTATCCCGGGTCCGTATGTTAGCGTAGTCGAGTGGTAAACGAAGATTGATTGTCCAACTGCAGTCACCATTTCAGCCCCTGTCACGACCACGTCTGACTGTGGGCCCCCGGCAGCCTTAAACGTAATTGTCTGGTCGTCAACAACTATTTGACCGGGCCCGGCTGTGATCAGTTCATTGTGTATCGTCGTGGTCGTACCCAACGGAGGGATCTCAAACGTGGTCCCATCGACAATAGCCTCAGACCCTGACACAATGACAGGAAGGCCTCCAGCACCACCGGTTACCGGCGTTAAGACGCTAATGGCGGTTCCGATAGGCTGGGGCTTTTGGACTGTTGCTCCTTCACCAACTACGATGGTTGGAAGTATGGTAAAAGTGCCTTCACTCAGCGTAACTGTCGTTGTTTGATCTGGTTTGAGACTGGAGTACGTCTTTTCGTTGATGACGACATTGTCGGCCCTTGCAGTGACGGTAAAAGTTGGCTGGGAAGCTGGCTGGTATGTCTCCTTTTGTTGGCTCTGCGGGCCACCAACACGGCCTCCACTTCCCCTGCTGCCTCCACTGCTTTGGCTGCCTCCGTTGCTGCCCCCGTTGCTACCCCCGTTGCTGCCTCCGTTGCTGCCTCCGTTTTCCCCGGATGCTGCAGTTCGATGCTGTTGAATACTAAACCCGACTGATCCCGACACGCCAAACCCGGGAGGCGCCTCACTAGCGGTGACGGTGGCCGGGTTCTTCTCAGTTGTAACAAAGGTGACAGTCATTCGGGAAGGGGACGCTGTGGGGACAATTTTGCCCCTGTAGGAGTCAGCAGCCTTTGAATCTCCAGTATCGTCGCAGTCGTAGTCTGGAGACCCCGAGCAAGTAGCCGCGGGCTGTTTTGTAGATACGATGAAACCGCCGCCACTGCCGAGTGCTATAGTAGTGAGGAATGGCTCAGCACTGAGTGAAACTCCGATGCCACAATAGGTTGGGATTTCAATAGTTGGATAACGTGGCGTGTAATTGCTGTAGTTTCCGGAAAGGGTAATTGTAGCAGTGTAAACAATGGAGTACTCAGTCACGGGTTCATCCCCGGTTAGCTCTGTGCAAGTCTTGGAGTCACCTGTCGAAGTCGACGTAGCGGTGCGGCTAGGAGTTTGCGTAGTATTCCACAGAATCAGGCTTGCAGATAATGAGGGTGGGTGGGTAGGGGGAGTTGCAGAGCCCGGTGAATTGGTGGTGCTGTTTGCTGCGATGGTGACTGAGGCTGGGGTTGACGGTGGGCGGTCCACGCGATTTGCGGCAGAGACCCTTCGGCTACTGCTCTCTAATTCCACTGCAATGTGAGAGGATCTGGCCGTGGATGATTTAATTAGGTGGAGGTCAGATGTCGCTGTCTCGGACTTGGTGGTTCCCAAGCTTGGAACCGACCCTGAAGCCTCAACATGGCTGCCGGTGCTGTTCGTACGCAGAGATGATGAG
The DNA here is from genome assembly GCA_022837005.1 of Calonectria pteridis. NCBI lineage: Eukaryota > Fungi > Ascomycota > Sordariomycetes > Hypocreales > Nectriaceae > Calonectria > Calonectria pteridis. The sequence continues at coordinate 181,268 of JAKZGU010000026.1, read as the reverse complement.
TGGGCTGGCTCACTGGGCGCGGATTGGACAGCAAGATACGACGATGCCAAGCACGAGGTCGAGCTCTGGGCGATTAATGATACGGTGACATAACGAGTGGCAGCTCCCGCAGGAGGTGTGACGGCGGTGGCATTTGGTGGCAGGTGATCTGAGGCTCGTCGAAGGATTTCTCGTGTGTAATTTAGCACTCGGCCTCGCAACATCAAAGCATGGAAATGGTAAACCTACCCCAAGGCAAAACCCCCAATGCCGACTGAGCAAAGGCGGCAATTACTAGCAGCCCGGCAGCATGCGCCCGCATATTGAAGCAGCCGCGGATGCCTTCATGTGTTCGTCCGTGCAAAGCAATTCGGCCTCAAGGAGGTTCGAGAAGGCGGAATGGAAAGGGGTCTTGGCGGGTGATGCGGCCGAGTGCCAGCTGCCGCGACGAGCGGACGACGCCTGAGCGTTAACTACTTGTCAGAGGGCGCGCTTTCGGAACAAATGGAGATGAGAAGACAGTGAAATGACCACAGGAAGTTTAAGAGATTGTGAGGGACCCAGCGTAAATGAATGTACAGCTTGCAGGGTCAACCCGACGGCATGGCGAACGCATTCCTGAGTGGACATGGGTCTGGGGGACTCGCATGGGGCCGACATGGGTGCAACCCGCCCAGCGAACGGAAAGACGGCGTCGGGCCTTTGATCAGCCTGGGAGGGATGAGGACCATCTCGCCCGCAGCAGACCGGGGCGATTGTGCTTGACATGTTTCACTCATTGTCTGCCGAGTGGCCTTTTTTGCCCGGATCGGGGCTTTTGCATTCGCTCTCCATGCCCTCACCGACGCCGGTGGCGTGCGGCCCCCGATGAACAGGCAGGCACCCCACAGCCACCACGCATCTGCATTTGCAGCTGAGCAATTGCTAGGTACGGATGCTATGTGCAGGGAGACATGAAGGGGGGTTGACTCCGTCTGCTGCAGCGCGGCATGCCCGATGGTACTTCGGACATCTGTCTGTCTATCTGCCTGCCCAGGCAGGTTGTGGTGACCAATTGCCCGTTGCTGGTGTTGCACGCCAACTTCCTGTCAGCTCGACCGAGGCACATCTAGGCGCCCCCTGGTCGGTATAGGATGGGCAGCGAGCAAGGCAGACCGTGGCGTGAGACGATGCTCAAAGCCCTCGTCCTCGCTGTCGCCCTCGCCTCGTTAGTTGACGCGTCGGGCTTGGACCTGCACGATTTCAGAGCGACGATCCCTCTTGGCACAGTCCAGCACCGATGATTAGCGTTTGAGCCCCAAAGTCAGTACACCCTTATTTTGCAAGCTTGACCACCCGCAAATCACGGTACTTGGATCATCGGTCCCTCCAAGACACACATGCTACCCTCAGGTGCACTTGCAGCAGGCAATGCTCATCTCCCCCGAGACCCGAATCTGTGGCTGCGGCACGTGGGACAGCAAATGAGACGACCAGGCCCTCGAGGCCCCTCGAAGCGGCTTCCTTGTGCTGCTGGGGCTGAGGCTCATGGAACTAGCCTGTCTCGCGGCACTTGCTCATCGGCTTTTGATTCGGCCAACTACTCGGAGAGTCTTTAAATTTTTCAGTTGTAAGGATTTTGCTTGATTCCCGCTTCGACCTAGGCAAGTCAGCACTGCTCCAGAGTCAATGCGGATAAGCTGCTAGCGCCTCCTGGTGATCAAGCTACGACGCGATTGTCTTCGACGTTGGTTCTCCCGCTCAGGCCATTCCGCGAATCACAACTCCTGTGGCCGCCAGTCCCGCAATGGATACCTGACATAGTAGTGTTCCGTTGCAGCGACTGTCAGCAGCTTTGAGCAGGGATCCAGAACCCCCCTCAGTTGTGTGCCTCCGACATTTGTCAACTCGTCAATCTGCATTGGCTAGCCTAAATAGCCCGAAGGAATGGCAAAGCAACCCTCGAACGACACCTGCCCGTCATTCGTGGGCTCCACCGCGGGGACCAAACCCCAAACTGGCCCTAGTCGGTGTGCTTATGGCCGCCATAGTGTGCGATGATCTCATGGGCTTGGTTAAGCTATCAGTTTAGACTAGCTGCGCTTTTTTGTTTTTTGGGGGGGTTGGGCAATGGGCTATGCATGGTATGATGGGTCGGGGGCCATTTTCACCCGTCAAGTCAAATGGTGGATTCACCTCGCCCGTTCACCCTCCTTGTCTCTGGGCTCAATTCTTGCTGAGAATAAGCCAGGATCCTCCGCCGCCTGGGGCCAATCATCTTTTCGCCCTCGTACCGGGGTTCCTGGACCATGCCTCGAACAGGGCACGCTTTGGACAATGCTCAAAATCGCTGTAACGTCGAGTGGATGAGGAGTGGATGGTCTGCCGCTATCGTGGCGACGGTTACGGCCGTAGGGCTTTCCACTCCATGTCACATCGGCGAGGGTGTTGGGGCAATCTCCGTTGACCATAATGACCCTACATGCATACTGGCCTGGTATCAATCAGTGTTTAGATGTTGCTTTTCTCTGCCGTGACACCACAAGTTGGCGTGGTAGGCGTCAAAAGTAATTTACTTGTGAGGATGGTTAAATTGGATAATTGGATGTTTGCAGAGGCGACCCAATTGCAGCAACATGTCGCATGTCTGTTCTCCTCCGTCCTCACCTTGCTTTTTGGGGGGGTTGTCTCGACTTCTTGGCAGAGCCGTGTGGCACTAGGAGGAGCATGTTTGCAGGTATCTTTGCCAACACGTTTGCACCACCGCTTTGCGGCACGGCTCCCAAACCCAATCTGTCCTGTTAATCGCGTGCGGTGACAATGGGATGGTATACCAAGTGCAGACACAGCTTTGCTTGCTGGTCTCCGGTTGGATGGGGCTCTAGTCCTGACGCAGATCCAGACGTTTGGGTTGTCAGCCTGAGCGCTGCACTCGCATTAAGAATGGATGCACAGGTCCCCTCCCCTGCATCTTGTCTCTTCAGCAGACCCAAGCAGCTCGTGGTAACGTATCTGACAACCGTATTGGTCGTAACCGGTTGGTCGCGGTGCAAAGGGTCTCGGACCGCTAGAAAAAGAAAAAAAAAGAAGCCATTAAAAAAATCAAAGCTTCTGGCGCGGCGTTATGGCTTTGCGCAGTTCCTTATACTCGATGCGACGAAGGAATGGCGGAACCCCCAAAAGAATAGTCCGTGTGTCTGCTCTGACAAGACACTGACTGAAGGGCGATGATTTTAGGTGGTTACGTGGGGTCATGTGGATACAGGGCTGGCTGGGGAAGAAGCAATGCGCCCGGCGGGTGGTCAAAACAAGCGAACTGGACGAGCAGGGGCCTCCCTGGAGCTGCCCTGGATTAGCTTTTACGAGAGGGACTTGTAGTTTGCCAGGACCGGCCAGGACCTGCTCAACAGAGCCCGTCCTTTGCCCGTTCTTCACCCACCCATTCCCGCTCTCTTCTCCTGATGGGCATTTCAGACAGGTCGCTTTGTGGCAGTGACAGCGCAGTATCCCTGTCCCTCAGCGCCTGGGCCAAACAACGTTGACTTGGCGTCTCCCGTAGCTTGCGCGTTACGTATTGGGGGTATCTTGGCTCTCGGGCCGTCCGTCCTGTGGAAGGTTCAGAGCGGGAAGCACAGGCCGAGGTCGTCCGTCTCGTCTCGCCTCGTGGAGCACTGAGCGTCCGATCTCTGTTCTTCACAGGGCGCTTCCCTTGTTTTCCTTTAACCATCCCTACTCCCTCTCCCTTGACGGCCATTGTTTGGGACACTCGCATTTCACTCAAACGAAAAAAATCGGTTGGCCGGCCATACCGAGGGCACTCCCCTCCCTTTCCACCAGGCTTCATGGGCTCGCAACCAATTCTCTCGGTGTACCTTTGGCTGCAAACCTGCCTGGACATCCTGCCTCGAGTCAGCCCCTCGCGGGCCCGTTTATAGCGGACAAAACGCCTGCGCAACGCCAGTGATAAATTTGGTCGAATTGATTCGGAAAAATCCGAATCGACGCTATGAGGGCGAGAGCTATCGTGGCGGGAGCTGCTGTCCTGGGCTCAGCCTACGCTCGCGACCCGGCACCCATATCTCTCTCATCGAGCTCATGGTATGTTTTCCAATTTCTTCACTGCCCGTCTTCGGAGATCTAATGCGTCATCCAGGCTAGGAATTGACGGGAACTGGTCCACGCTGACATTTCAGCTGGGCTCTAACTCGCAAGAAGTCGATGTTCTTGTGAGCACCTCTCTCTCCGAATTTTGGGCGGTTGGACCGGGAGGATGTCAAGCTAGTAAGTCTCTTTTGTGCATTTTCCCAATTGCCGGCATTTGTGGACTCGCCCGCCCCCGAACTCGACATTAGTTTGCATTCCCCCCTCCGTCTTCAAACGCAGCATTCTGATAAGAAAATACAGAGGAGCCCCATTGCAGTTCGGCTCGCGGCGGCATCTACACTTCCGATGAATCTAGCAGCTGGGTTTCATTAGGGACTTGGTCACTTGGACTGAGTTACTTGGGCTATGGAGGCAACGGCGACTATGGACAAGATCTCATTTCGGCACCGAGCACAGACGGCGAGACAACTTTTCGAATGTCCGATGTACTAATCGCGAGCCTCAACACCACCAACTTCCTCAACGGATTATTAGGACTTGGTATTGTTCAGGGCATGTTCGGAAACAAAATAGCCGAGTCACCCTTGACACAAGCCGTGAAAGACTTTGGATTGATTCCTAGCTACAGCTATGGCTACACGGCCGGCGCTCACTATAGTACGTACGCAAGTTTCCCCCAGTGAGCTGGTGCTGACCGCGAATAGGGAATGCCCCGGTATCCTTGACCCTCGGTGGCTACGACTCATCTCGGCTCTCGAACCACAATACCGAATTTACGCTCGACAGAGACGACAGCACCCCCGCCGTTACCGTCCGCGGAATCGAGGCCATGGTTGGAGCAGGCCAAGATAAGCCCGGCAATTGGGATGGAAGCAATTTGATGATGTCGACTTGGAACACATCTTTTACCGCCAAGATCGATAGCACTACTCCATACCTTTGGCTGCCGGATACTGTTTGCGACCAATTCGCAGATGCATTCAACCTGACGTACAACAGCACCTTTGATCTGTACACCCTCACAGACGCCCAGTACAACAAGTTTTTGAGCCTGGATGTGTTCCCGTTTACCTTTATACTCTCGAGCTTCGATAACAGCGACAACTTTGGACATCCATATGACGTGAGCGGCATCGTCAACATTACGATACCGGCGAGAGCTCTCACTGGCCTCCTCCAGTACCCATTCATGAACGGGACCATCCAATATGGCGACCCAGCGGTTCCTTACTTTATGCTTCGCAGGAATGGAGAAAACTCGACATTCATTCTTGGAAGATCGTTTCTCCAGGAATCGTACCTCATCACAAAGTACGACGACGCCATGTTTTCGATTCACCAAGCCGATTACTCTAATACATCTGACGTCTCTGACCTGGTTCCTATCGCACAAACGTCCAACAGCCCCTATCCGCCACCCAGCGCCAGAGTAGGGACTGGTCTTTCAAGAGGAGCGCAAGCTGGAATCGGAGTTGGTGTTGGGGCGCTCGTTGCGCTGATTATAATTATCGTGTGGCTTCGAAGGCGGCGTGGACAGAAGCGTAACTGCGTCACCCCTGAATCATGCCTAGATTTGAGAAAAGGCTCCGCCTTTGTTGTCACTCCGGATGCGCCAAAGAGCTCCCTGCAACGAGCTCTAGCCAAGATTTTCCCCACGAAGACGACACCACAAGCCCACACCGTCGAAGCGAACAACGTAGAAAACCCATTCGAGGCGCCTAATTCCCAAATCTACGAGATGCCAGCACCCGTACCACCTGCGGAACTCGACGGAGATGACGCGACATCCTGGAACGGCGATACTGAGCTTGGGTCAGACAGCACGCAGCAAATGTCGGCCTACGAGATGGCACGTCGGAAAATGGACCAGCAGCTCCAGGGGCCAGTCCCTCCTTATTCCCCTCCTGATGATGGAAACTTGCCTCCACCTGAGAAGGCCATCTATGCGCCACCTCCAATGATAAAAGAACCACTGGCCTTACAGCTTTCCGTAACACCACCACCAACTTCACCCGACGATGAAAGCACAAACCCGAATTCCATCCACATCTCATTGCCCTCACCCACAAGTCCTCGTCCGGATGTAAACAGCCGCTCTACCGAATTTCCTTCCCCAATGACCAATACCATCCCAATGGTATACTCGAAACCCGCAAGCCACTCGGCGCCCAACTCTCCTTTCTTGACTACCTCCTTTAGCAACCAGTCCGGTGTGCCTGATGATCTGAGAAGATCGCAGTCTAATCGTGAAAGCATCCCACCATATTTCCCCCAGGCCCCGGCACCGGCAATTCAACGAACTCCGATCGACCCTTCCAACATTATCTGTTTAGGACCGCTCCCTGATAATATACAATTCCCCCAATCTCATCCTGTGTTAGAATCGAGGAACCGAAGTGGCTCGGAGGATTCTCAGAACGGAAATGGCACCCTTGACACGCTGGGAAGCAACTTCACCGTCGAAGAAGAGGAGCGCATGGCCGACCAAATGAGAACAGCCTATACGCAGCCTTACGGCTTCTCAAACCCCAACAGGCCCTGCCAACGCCGAAACCGCCCAGATGATCTTCTAACTACGGGCTTAGGCCTTTCGACCGGCAATTCACCACACCTATCACAATCCAGCATTCCACGAAGCCCTGAGCGCATTGACTCAGGTGCCGAACTTATTCACGTGCCGCAACTGGCAGAGCGGCGATACAGTTGGGAAGAAGAGCGATGATGATAGATTTTACCACATACTACATTTTTATTAATTCGCATGGACTTGGTTCCAACTCACCTTACACATATTTAACATTTTCATATACCCCAAGGGTGAGGAGCAATGATTTATGCTACGAGGCATAATCGGGATTGTGTTCATAGCGTGGCTTTTTTTTTTTTTTTTTTTTGCTCTTTTTTTATGTCTATTTGAACGGTGTTGGGATATTCTGACTGGGTTGGGAGGTCTATGATATCTGGCTAAACGTATTTACTTTGTCCATATGAGTCGAGTCGAAACAGTACTGACGATCGCACGTCTTATTTCGTTTCAATAAAAAAGTATTAAAATGATGATTAAAAACAAAGCCACATCTTAGCCCCAGAATTCATTCCTGCCATGTGTGATACATGCGTGCTCATTAGTCCATCCGGCATTTGCCCTTCATCCTATCGTTTGAAACGGCCCTTGATTCTGGATCACATTCCTTTCTGGGTCACGAGGACTTGCCTTTCATTCCAGATATATATGAAATTAACTGTTACTTGCGTCGTATTCGTCCTTGATCGACTAGTCTTCGCTATGCTTGTTGCTGGATGGTTCGGGCAATAGGATTGTTCTACTACTGCACCGATGCTGGCAATTTTCACCACTGCTGTTTACAGTCGTTCCTGTTCGGATGCCAAAACTTTATTTGTTTATCTTGATTTAATTCAGGATGTAGCCTACCAAATCTCCTGCCACCAAGTCAAGGAAGACAGTATGTTCTTTCGTTCCTCCTGGTCTTCACTGTTCTCTGTAAATGGATCAAATACTGCCCTCTTTGCAGCATCCGCCATCTTGGTAGATCCACCGCACACAGTGAAGATGGGATTTTGCAAAATCAATCCTTCGAGCCGCTGGGATTCTTGGCGTAAGAGATCTTGCACGTAGACTTTGGTGCGCTGGTCGCGAGAGAAGGCGAGAAATACGTCAAGTTCTCCCTTTTGAGTTGCCTCTTTCCATTCGTCGCTGAAAAAGTAGTCGGCACTGCGGTTACGGTTGCCAAAGAAAAGAAGAGTCGGGCCCGGGGAGGCGTGGGTGCGACGTTCGTGAATAAGGGCCCGCATGGGGGCGAGACCGGTGCCGGTGGCGATGGCGATGAGAGGACGCTGCGCGTTCTGAGCACCGTGGATCGGGCTGAGAACAGGCTTGTGGGTCACACAGAGGCTGGAGGTCACTGGGAGGTTGTCAAGGTACCGGGAGCAGAGACCCTCGCGGGGCTTTCGTAGAATGGTTTTGTATTTGACGAGTGCGACGAGGAGATCGACTCGGGTGACGCCTTCCTTAGACGGGTGGTTGAGCTGGTCACCACCATTGGCAATGCTGAAATCGCGGCCGCGTATTATAGGAAAGATGTCCAGGACGCGCTCGGCAGGGAGCTTGACAGAGGTGAATTCCTCAAGGACCTCGAGAATTGACCGCCGGGATCGGGTGGCATAGTCAAAGTACTCATCAATGTATTCGGTCTGGGTAAATTCCAAAAGTCTTTCCTTGTGGTCTGGATTAGAAGAGAAATATGACATGCTCTTGAGGAACGACCGCCTGGGGATGGCGGTAAAGTCGACATTGTTTATCAGAACATCTCTCAGTGTACACTTTTGGTTTGTGTAGAGATTCGGCGGGAGGGTGTCGCATGTTGAAAGATCAAACGGCTTATCAGCAATGTCATCCCACTCCATGAGCGTAATAAGTTTCTGTGCATCTGCTGGGAAGTTCTTGGGATATATCGTTAGACAGTCTCCGGGATTGCAGCGAAGCTGCCGGCCGTCCTCGCTAGGTATATCAAATGATACAAGACGGACATCTTGCCAGTGAGACTCGGGCGTCAGTCTTTTATTCTCTGCCAAGACAGCGGTCCAACCGCTTGGTATGGGGAGAAGTTGGTTGGGAGGTGGGCCCGAAAGTACAGGCTCGACATGCCCATTGCCGGAGGAGACACTGTCGAGAGCCGGCTTTAGAGACCATCGCGGTGGGAGGATGACGCTGTCGGGAATCGGCTCAAGACCTTCAGGGGGGGCATAATTTTCGAGTAAGTGTTTGTACAAGCCTTCAGACCAACGGACAAAGCTTCCGTCAATCCTTGGTGTCGGTGTTAGGGATACGTGACTGACAATAGATGATCAACCAAAACACTCACCCGTCGGGGAACTGTTCATCTGCCTCAAAGCCATCGATAAAGGTAGTGGCGCCCAATTGGTCAAGCCGCCTGTTGAGTTTGCGAGCCGCCCAGTTGAATCTGATTTCAGCATTAGACGAAAAAAGCAAGAAGCTAAACGGTAATGCATTCATACTTAAGATATGTACTGTCACCGAGGCCGAAAGTTGTATACTTGACCGTGGCCAGACAACCTGGGGGCAGCTTCTTTCGCAAAAGCCTCTTCCAAAATACGAGGGAATTATGGGGCATATCCCCTTGACCAGTCGTGGATATCACAAATATAACGAGTGGATGTTGCAAGAGGGCATTCTGGATTCGGAGTATCAGTGGCCGGGGTCTTATTGAGCCAGTCGGCAAGCATGGGGATTTATGAGACGAACAAGGTCAACAGCATCCAGCTCAAGGACATGGCTGGCGAAGTGAAGTCTCTGGCAGAGGCGGCCAAGCTCTTCGGCCATGTCCTGGGCGTTGCCCGTCTCAGAACCGTAGAGAATGAGAACTGTCCTGTCCTGTGTGGCCATTTTGATGAGGTGGTCAACTAGGAAACGTAACTGTACAAGAGGTGAACCGGGGTCTGCGCTCGCAAGTGACACATTAAAAAGTCGCAGTCGAGACGTTGGGCTAGCTTAGCGCCGTGGTGCTGGGGCGCGAAAAGCCGAAGGCCGAATTGTGGACGGCAGCGGACAGCGAGCATGAGATGTCGGAGGGCGGCAAAGACCAAGCCAAGCTTCATCTTATCAATCTTGGACCATCTTCGTTGGGCATATGTCTTGCACCGACATCCGTGCATCGGCATCACGCATCTGGATTAATCTGAGGTTAGATAAATCGCCCACAGAATCCTTGTGGCGCACTCTCTGTGCGGCGAGCCCTGATACGTCAACCTTGAAGTGTGTGGCCCAAAGAGGATTTGGTGCTCCGGGGCCGGAGTTTTGGATGCCGCTATATAACATGATCAAGCTAAATCGACGACGCTCCCCGCGATTGAAGATGGCTAAATTCATTGGCTGCCTTTTCCACTTTTCAAGCCAACAAACTCGTCTTTGAAAACCCGAGTTACGGGCTGACGCCACAGACGTTTACCGGGTTTTCGGCGACTAGGGCTGAGCCGGCAGAGGATGCAGTGCAAACTGGGGCATTTGGGTGCACTGAGACAGGTCGGGGAGAGTTCTAGAAGGCTCACAGGTGGAGTACCACTGTTGCCCGCGGGGCCTTGATGCTGGTCGGCTCCTGTCTTGGAAGGGCAATCGATTGGTGGAAGGGCCAGGTGTTGATAGCACACTACAAGCCGACAGCCCCTTTTTTTAGAGTGCAGTTTGCATTGACTGCGTATCCAGACAGTGGTAATGAAGGAAGATGAGTGACCAATCCTACCTGAGAGATGAGTGCCCATGCCGGATGACTAGGCCTAGTCAAGTCTTGCTTCCCTCGAGAGAGAGGGATGTCAGTGTCAGGCAGGGGGTCGAGAGTTCAGAGTCAGGAAATTATCCCAGGCCACGAGCAATTTCGGGGGTTCGAGCGTCTGAGCAGGGTTCCGTTTTGCTGCTTGACCGCCTCGTTGCAGCAAAGCCAGGTCAAATAAATGAGAAACCCCCATAGCATCTCTCGTGCGCGCATGCTGCTGCTGAGCGTTCCTGAAGCTAGCCCGCCTCCAGTAAGCAGAGGACACTGTCGGTGTCGTGGACGCAGCGAGCAAGGTATAGCAAGCGAGCGCCCGAGGGGAGGGGCGGTCCACTGGCTTGTTGCGGACAAGCCGATCGATCGAGCGACATGAATTCAAGGGGTTAATGCTTCGCTGGCATTTGGACCCTAGCCTGTCCGAAATAGATGATGCGGTGACGGCCATGCCATGCTATGCCATGCCATGTCATGGGCTTTTCAACGAGAATAATGCACACACGAGCAGCACCTAGTCTCTTTGCTCTCCGTACTCGCGGACATTGAACTGGCTCCCGCGCCGGCTGTCGTCGCCAGATGTCGTGATACCTCCCAGCGGCCAGTGACACACGCCGATGCACGCTCTCCCTCTTGGCGCCATTCCCAGCCGCACCCCTCACGTAGGGGGATGAAGGGTGGGTAGCTGCGAAGTGTTGCTACCTCAGGAATCCAACCTAATAAACCCGACAGAATGGACTGCCAAAGCAGCTGGGGATCTTGGGTCGCCATCACCGCCCAAAGCCAGAAAACCCTCCCAAGACGAGAACAACAGTGTCGGACGGTGCGAAAAACCATTGCGCCCTTACTGCCACCTCGTCGCGAGTCAGCGGCCTCTCAAGCAGAAAAGCATTCCAGATGGCTGGCGCAATATGACAAGTGAGCAGGTGAGGGACAAGCAGGTACCATGTATGACGTGCCTTCCCCAGTCAGCTTCCGAACGACCTGCCTCCCTGATCCCTCGACCACGCAACCTGTGCAGGTGCGTGTGGGTGCAGGCACTTTGGGGCACACATGCATTCTCGTGAATACCTTACACCGATCCTATACTGTGCCTATTAGCCAAACACGCACCGCACTCAGCACGCACATCCGGCCCGCACACCCACACTTCTGACTCCTGACCCTAATACCTACATGAACTGCGAAATTCCCATACCACCGCTTGCCGCACTTCGACCTTGCGCAGTACGCTCGTGAGCAGTCGCAGTCGCAGTTGCAGTCGCAGCCGTGGCCTTTGTCGCCGATTAGACTCACATACAATAAGCCAGTGCGTCCCGGATTCAGCACAGGGCAGCCCAGACACGGCAGGACCAAACAGCGGGAGAACCCACAACAAAGCTCCTGGGGAGCTCCGGCAGGTATACACTACTCGCCTTCATGAGTCATGGTACCTCACCCACCCGCAGCCTTGTTGTGGATCTCTTTTGTATAGCCTATGTACCGACGACTTTCTCCCCTCCACCCGTCGTGCCTGCCTTACCCCTAGCCCTGGCCACCTTTCCACTTACTCACACCTTGCACTCATTCACGCCCCCCTTACCGACCAGGCCAGGCCAACACACGCCCCCTTCCTCCCCCCCAAAGCCAAAGGCGAAAAAAATATTTCAGATTCGCGCGACTCCTGTCTCTCCCTTTCTCCTCCATCACAACCTCCAGTCACTTGTGTCTCCGCGCAACGCACCGCCGTCTGTCTAATTCCCAACCTGTTTCTAGGGCACGAAGCTACCCTGATCAAACTCCTCCTTATTGCACCAGAGTTCAACTAGACGAACTTGCATCCCTCGCCATCGAACCGTTCCTTTATAGGTCCAAGTTCGAAACGTCATACTCAGCCTAATCACCATCTCCATCATCCACGCCAACCGCCACCATGTCTGCCGCCAACACCAACAACAACCTGGATGCTGCCGTTAATGACGTCGCAAACACTCTGAGCAATACCTCCATCAGCAAGCCTGCCGATGACAAGACGGCCGCCAACGAGGCCGCCTCTGCCAGCGCTGCTGAAGGCCGCCGCCTCTACATCGGCAACTTGGCCTATGCGACAACTGAGGGGGAGTTGAAGGACTTCTTCAAGAGCTATCTTGTGTAAGTGTTCATCTTGCCTCATTTATGCTTGGAATATTGTCTGCCTCCGCGCCTGGTACGGGTATCGACTGCTCTTGCTTTGGTCGCTGGAGACACGTGTCTTGACTACACCGGCGGTTGAGCCTCTCCCTGTCGATTATGCATCCCAATAAATGTGCCCAAAGTCATCCACGGGTTCGCATTCGGATTGCAGCCAGTTATTCAGGGATGTCTGCATGGTCTACGGTACCGCCTTAACTATGCATGGCCCACCTTGGCCACGCTGACCGCCCCGTTGCGCCTCCGCACTGCCAGCAACACATCCTACCTAGTAAGGCTCATGTACTGACCGCAGTTTCTATGTAGTGAGTCTGTCTCGATCCCAAAGAACCCTCGCACCGACCGCCCTGTTGGTTACGCCTTTGTCGACCTTTCTACCCCCACTGAGGCCGAGCGCGCTATCGCTGAGCTCTCGGGCAAGGAGATTCTCGAGCGTAAGGTCTCGGTTCAGCTTGCCCGCAAGCCTGAACCTGCTGGTGAGAAGACTGAGGGTACCAACGGTGAGGGTTCCGGTGCTGAAGGCTCCCGACGCCGACCTTCTGGCCGAGGCCGTGGTCGTGGCCGTGGCCGTGGTGGCCGCACTGGTCGCGGCGGCCGTGCTGTGAGTAATTTGCTGGTAACATGTGATTATGATGAAACTAACGTCATGTTAGGAGGGTGCCGCTGAGAAGAAGGAGGGCGAAACTACCGATGCCCCTGCTCCTGCTGCCGACGATGCTGCCGCTGCCGCTGCCGCGCCAGCCACCACTGAGGTTCAGCCTTTGACAGACGTTACAAACAAGAACAACACTGACGAGACCACCAAGTCAAAGACTCAGGCTCGCCCCCAGCGTGAGCGTCGTGAGCGTGGTCCTCCCGCCGATGGAATTCCTTCCAAGACTAAAGTCATGGTCGCCAACCTCCCCTACGACCTGACCGAGGAGAAGGTACGTGCGAGCTTGAATTTCTGATAAGAAACACTGCTGACCCGCCTTGACAGCTTATTGAGCTCTTCAAGCCTTATGAGCCTTCCTCCGCCAAGATTGCCCTCCGACCTATTCCTCGATTTATGATCAAGAAGCTTCAGGCTCGGGGTGAGGCTCGCAAGGGTCGTGGCTTCGGCTTCGTCACCCTTGCTTCTGAGGAGCAGCAGCAGAAGGCCGTCACCGAGATGAACGGCAAGGAGATCGAGGGCCGCGAGATTGCGGTCAAGGTCGCTATTGACAGCCCTGACAAGACCGATGAGGAGGCTAACCAGCCTGAGGGCGAGGCCCCCAACGGTCAGGAGTCCGCCAGCGCTCCCGCAGCTGAGGCCACCGAGGCCCCCGCTGCTGCTGCCGCTGATGCTGCTGCTCCCACCGCTTCCGCCTAAGTTATTAGGCTGAGAAGTTTAGGAGACGTGGATCTGATCCCGTCTCAATGAACACAGTTACGATATGGCATGCGATTTCGACGATTTCTCTTACGGTAGATTTTTCGCTGAACGAATCAGAAAGACGAGAGGCGTTTACACCTTACCTGGGCGGGAGACATAACCAGCAGTTGTTGGGACTTCTTTTAGATCTCGGGATGGTGTTTATTGACAGCCTTTTGACTTTTTCTTCTCTCTCTCTTGACAACATAATATCTCCAAAATTGGGACCAAAAAATTCGCGCAGCCCCTTTCATCGTTGTATTTGTATCTTCCCTTTTCTCCATCACCCTCTGCTGGGTTGTACAATAGCTTAGGCCGGAGGCGGCTGGGGAAGAGAAAAGTTGGCGCAAATCGTTATGGTGGGCGGTTTTGATGCAACTAGTAGTCGCCCACGGGCAGTTATAATGTGATGATGTGTTTGGACGATTTGCTTTGTGTCATTGTTAATGCTGTGTCGTGTCTTCGTGTCAAAGTCCCCAAGTATTGAGGCTGGCTGTCATCGGTAGAACCCCAGATCGTGATCGATGAAGAAAGGAAACGGCGACCCCACACGTCACGCTATGCTCTGGCCACTGTTTATTTGCTTTTTCTGGACATTGTCCTGTTTATTGTGCTATGGTTCTTCAGACGTGAAACCCAAATGCGGTACAAGGGTCACGTGTCAGTGGTCTAAAAGCTCCTGAATCAAATATCCCTAAGGGGGGAGGGAGGAGGATATGATTCGGCACATGGCACACGTCGCTAAATTTGCTTAATGTTGCGGGGAAGCAATATAGCAATCAAAATGGAAACTGGACTAAAACAGGGTGTACTTGTGCGGAAATGACAGTGGCCTAATATTGACTATCATTTAGCCTTCATTTGATTTGGGTGTATTATAGTGTGCCATGTTTCCCTCGTCTCGCCTGTGGCTGAAATCAGGGCCACTGTCTTGGCTCTGGTTCTAGCGGGAGTTGCCCCCATGGCCCCGCCGACCCCTTACCAGGTCCACGAGCACAGGACATGGGGGATCTTTTAGTTGGACGTCTCCCTGCACATTATCGCATCGCCAACTGCACAACATCAACGAACCGTCGCCCATTCCCGGAGCCTTGATCGCATTAATCACGTCACCATGGCTTCCAAGGCCATGTGGGAGGTTGACCCTGAGACTCGGTCCAAGGTGCGTCCGCCATGCCCGACGACGCCGTCAAAGAACCCCTTCTTCCGCAACCGCACGTGCTGACCCTCTGTTCGACATGCAGCTGGCCGCGCTCCAAAAGGAGTCCAAGAACAATTCGTGCTGTGACTGCGATGCCGCCTCCCCGCAATGGGCGTCGCCCAAGTTCGGCATCTTCATCTGTCTCGAGTGCGCCGGCGTGCACCGAGGTCTCGGTGTCCACATCTCCTTCGTCAGGAGCATTTCCATGGACGCCTTCAAGGCGAGCGAGATCGAGCGAATGCGACTGGGCGGAAACGAAAACTGGCGGAAATTCTTCGAGGCACACGAGTCGACTCAGATGATGGGTATTACCTGGGAAGACTCGACCATCCAGGAGCGCTACAGTGGCGAGGCCGGCGAGGAGTGGAAGGAGAGGCTGAGCTGCAAGGTGGAGGGTCGGGAGTACGTGCCCGGCGAAAAGAAGCCCGCCCCAGCTGCCGCGCCCGCAAGGACTGCTTCACGGACGGCGACGCCCTTGAGCGGTACAGCAAACCGGAATACAGGCCCTGCACAGGGCGGCAAGGCCAAGGTGGACGATCGCTACTTTGCCAAGTTGGGCGCGGATAACGCTTCGCGGCCCGACCACATCCCTCCCAGCCAAGGAGGCAAGTATGCCGGGTTTGGAAACACACCAGCACCCAGCCAATCGAACCAGGGCGCCCTGCCCAACTTTGACGACATGCAAAAGGATCCCATGGCTGCTTTGTCCAAGGGCTTTGGTTGGTTCACCTCAACAGTGTCCAAGACGGCCAAGACTGTCAACGACGGATACATTCAGCCCACAGCCAAACAGGTATATACACATATATTTCTATGTTGGTCGAGTCTCCACTAACCTTGCTTGTACAGATCGCTGAGGGAGACTTTGCCAAGCAAGCCCAGCTTACAGCCGCTTCGTTCGCGAAGCAAGCTCAATTAGCCGGCAAGAATGCTCAAGAAGGGTTTAACCGATTTGTGGAAGGCCCAGATAGTCACCGAAGGGATGCGCCAATGGACGAGACGAAGAAGGGTTTCTGGGACGAATTCTCCAGCCTCGCAGATCAACGACAGCCTGCCAACAACTCCATCGGCACAAGTGCTATGGGGGCGGGCAAGACCAAGCCCACCGCCCAGGCGCAAAAGAAGAATGACGAGTGGGATGATTGGTGAGAGGAAGGTGCATAGGTGGGTGCGATGTGTGGGAGTTGGAGAATTGGAGTATAGGCGTGTTTGAAGGGGATTGGGAGTGTTAACGATCTAGACGACGCTGTGCCTCTCTCATCCTAGTAATACCAGCATGGATTCCCATTCTTACTAGCCTAGAGTGCATGTGCCAAGTTGGGTGTTGCTGGCCAGATTCGGCATTTGTGTCAAGACGCCGGGGCTCAAGTCGGCTATTCAGCACACAACAGCCGCGCGGATAACTGACGATTTTGTACTTGGTACAGACAGAAGATCAATGGCGCCACGAATGAGTGCTTGCTACTGTCTCCCTCAGAGTAATTAATGCAGTAGAGAGCGCAAGATGCTGGGAGCCTGTCCAGCTATGCTACCAACGGAAAAGGCCTGAGTTTGGCGGAATCCCAATCACGGCGTTGTCGCTTGGTCTTTCTCGGCTTTGCATCTGAAAGCCCGGTCGCAAATGGCAGCTAAGAGCGAGATCGCACACGGGCTGAGGATCCCGAGAGCGTCACGTGGGGGAACCACGCCGAGGCCCGAGCCGGGCCTAGCCGGTACCGCACCGAGCTTTGCCCATGACGGCCGGCCCTCTTAACTCGCACCCCCTCCGTCGCCATCTCTTGTCATCCATTGAGCAACAACCATTACTATGTCGGCACTACGGATTCTTGTCCCCGTGAAGCGGGTTATCGACTATGCTGTACGAACATCCCACGATTTTTTCCACAATGCGACCGATTGAGCAGATGAGGGAGTGAAAAAGAACGTGGTCAGCTAACGCAATGCCCTCTCGGCGAAATATAGGTCAAGCCCCGAGTCAACAAGGCGCAGACGGGTGTCGAGACGGCCGGCGTCAAGCATTCGATGAACCCCTTTGACGAGCTGTCGGTCGAGGAATCAGTGCGCATCCGAGAGAAGAAGCGCGCACCCGGCGGCGTCGAGGACATTTGCGTCATCTCTGCCGGCCCCTCCAAGGCGCAGGACGTGCTTCGAACGGCGATGGCAATGGGCGCAGACCGAGGTATCCACGTCGAGGTCAAGGAGGGCGACGACCTGGAGCCCCTGACGGTGGCCAAGCTGCTGTCTAGCGCAGTGGCCAAGGAGAAGAGCAATGTGGTGTTCCTGGGCAAGCAGAGTATCGATGACGACGCAAACCAGACGGGACAGATGCTGGCAGGCCTGCTGGGATGGCCCCAGGCAACACAGGCCAGCAAGGTCGAGTTCGGCGCCAACGATGAGGTCACCGTAACCAAGGAGGTGGATGGCGGTGTCGAGACAGTCAAGGCCAAGCTGCCCATCGTGATCACGACCGACCTGCGACTCAACGAGCCCCGCTACGCAAGCTTGCCCAACATCATGAAGGCCAAGAAGAAGAAGCTGGACAAGCTGACGCTAGCCGATTTCGGTGTGGACAACCAGAAGCGACTCAAAGTGCTCAAAGTGACGGGTAAGTCCTTCTTGTTTAGAGCTGTTACCTCCTTTGGATATTCTTGCGTACTCTTGATTCCTTCACGCTCTGCAATTTTCAGTGAATGAAGACCAAGACTGCAATTTGATCCGCACAGCCAGTTCGTGGAATGAGCAATGGCTAACATAAGCTGCACAGAACCCCCAACCCGACAGGGTGGTGGTAAGGTCGAGGACGTCGGTGGCTTGGTGAGCAAGCTCAAGGAGCTTGGTGCTCTGTAAGGGAGCGGGTTGAATCTCATAGAAATATTGCTGTTTGTGCCTTTGCATAAAATACCTACCTCGGGCTGGGATGGATGAAAGGTTCTGAATTGGTTCCCGCCCAGTCATATGGGAACCGTCATGTCGAATGAATTGAATGGGGTGTTTTGAGCAATTGAAATGGAGTCCGTCCGCCAAAGAGTGACACTTTATACCAACGGTGCTTGCTTCGCAAATTCGTGGAAACAGACTAGCAGGGTCTCTGTCAATCTCCCAAAATGATTGATTTCCCACTGCTGCACGGCAACAACTCATGTGGACGAAGAATGGTCTGAAACATGGGGCAAGCTATTGTCTGCGCAGCGCTCCGTCCATGACTAGCTTCTTACCACAAATGATGGGCATTTAAGCTCCCCACTAAAACGGAAGCTCTGATTGCTGGGTTACTGCCAGACAGCATATCGTCGCTTGAGGAGCTGCAGAGGCGTGCTATGCGCACATACTTTTTTTTTTTTTTTTTTTTTACCCTATCCATTTATTTACGCTGTGGCACCCTTCAGGAACACGGCATTATTGGCAAAGTCGGCAGTCACAAAGACCAATGGCATGTCCGCACGGCAAAGCCGCGGGGTTTAAAAAAAAAACGCGAAGAGGGATGACAGAATCTTGACAGGCCACTAGGTGAATGAGGGGGGCAGACAGGTTGCAGGGTTCTCGGACGTGGGAGTGACATGGTGTGACGTAGTGGCAGAGTTTGTTTGCTGCTCGTGCTGGTTGGATCACAGCTACCTTTATGCATTCCTCCCACGCACAAAGAGAGGGAGGACCAACAGTCCGTCGGGGAGTTGAAAGACGCAATCTCTCTCGGCCCGGTCTTATCAGCTTAGCTTTGTAGATTGGATTATTAGTTGGAGGGGTAAGGGGGGGGCAGACCTTCTAGTAGCTACTATCCAAGCTTCTAATTTTCTGTTCCCCATAAAAAAAAGTAAGGCGGCGCAGGATCAGGGCAAGGACAGGGACCGGGACCACGACCGGGATGAAGGTCGGTGAGTGTATGTACGAGAGGGCAGCAAACAAAGCGGGCGCGCCCTGATGACAGCAGTGAATTAGTGTTAAGTAAGACATGCACGAGGGTGAAATGTCCCACACCCCGTCACTGAGAAGCATCACGTTGCGATGACCGGTGCTCGGGTTCATCTTGGGCGGGGGGAGATGGCGGTGGCAGGGCATCAACAAGGCCAGACCCTGATTCAATGGCTGTGCGATGGGCAAAGTGCTGCATTTCTGCCAGGTGTCGGGAAGCTAGCAAGTGTCACAGATAAGACTAATGCTATCAACAGACAAGGCAAAAAGTCAAAGGATATAGTCGACTTCACGCCAGTGCTAAGCTATGGTAGCCAGCAACTTAGTCAAATAGAATACGATATCGGAGCGCCAACGTGACTGTTCCTCCCCTTCTGGCCTGGGCGTCAAGTTGCCCTGGGCTCCAGGTCTTGGCGGGCCGCTGACTGTGCAGAAGCAGAGTGGGGACCGGGATTTGCTAGCGGGCAGCACAGGTATTAGCTCACCCCAGGCGGAATCGGCGGGCATTGGGCAGAGGGGCTGGTGGCGGGCGGCATAGTGGAAGGGAGGACAGAAAAAAAATCCAAACCAGCGGGGCACCTCACCAATGAGTAACGGCCTGTTGTCACGTCGCAGAGGGAGAAGACGCCGGTGAGCGGGCCGCGGGACTCAGTATTTTTTCTCTCGTCCTCTCGCCCACCTCCTCCTCTTCATTTCTCCCCTTCCTTTCCCCTCCCCCAGCAACATAATCCTGTCCCAATCGCCAGTCAAATCACTTTGAACCAAACGTCGAATCGTCACTCTGCAAACTCCCCCTTCTTCTTCACCCCCAAACCCCCCCCCGATCCACGGAGTCAATCAACTCTTTGAGCTGAGCTTGTCTCTCAATCCGCCCTTATGAACGGGCGCCCGTCAGTCTTCACTTCACAGGTACGGTTTCTGTTACGTGTTTTGTGCTCGCCATGATGCATCCTCGCCTCTTTGACTCAGTGTCGCGTGCCCAATTTCTGCTTGGTCTTGCGTCTTCGGGCTCGCTCGCATTGGTTTGCGCGAGTCCCGTCTTCGCTGCTGAGCTCTTGGGGAGACCCCACCAACCCTCAACCCTCGCGTCTGAGCATCACAAGAGTCGATTTTATTTCTTCCCAATTCGCTCCTCTCGCCCTCAATCCGTCCTCATGCACACATTCTCGTTCGCGACCCAATTGGCTCTCTTACTGACATTTTCTCTCGCAGGATTATCTCTCTGGTTCGTTTTGGTCCCCTGACTCACCGCCCTCAATTATGTTGAGAGGCTTTCAAAACCCTTCCCCAGATTCACATACTAACCCGCTCTGACACAGACCACCTCTGGAGGTCCCTCTCTGTTTAAACGGTCTCTTGAAGAACAAGTGACCGCTACCTCTTATATCTGAAAAACTTATACCCAAACCAACCAACTAACCCCCCCTACGACACTACAAACATGTTCTCCCGACTGGCAAAACAATTTGCCAATCCCGCGGCCAAGTCCGCGTCGGCTCCTGGCCGATTCCTCCAGGCCCGATACCTGTCCGAGCAGACCCTTGGCAGCAAGGGCCGAAAGATGCCCTTCAACGCTACCCGAGCCACTGCTCCCGCGGCCTCTCTCCCTGCTACTTTCACCATCCGAGTAAGTTGCTCCAATCGCCGGCAAATTATATGGCATCCAAGCTGACCCGGTACCCGACAGGATGGTCCCATTTTCCAGGGCAAGGCCTTTGGTGCCAACGCCAACATCTCGGGTGAGGCTGTCTTCACCACCTCTCTCGTTGGTTACCCCGAGTCCATGACCGATCCCTCCTACCGAGGCCAGATCCTCGTCTTCACCCAGCCTCTGATTGGCAACTACGGTGTTCCCTCCAGCGAGCGAGACCAGTTCAACCTCCTCAAGTACTTCGAGTCCCCTCACATCCAGTGCGCTGGTGTCGTCGTCTCCGATGTCGCCCTCAACTACAGCCACTGGACCGCCGTCGAGAGTCTCGGCGAGTGGTGCGCCCGAGAGGGTGTTCCCGCCATCTCTGGTGTCGATACTCGAGAAATTGTCACCTTCCTTCGAGAGCAGGGTTCCTCGCTCGCCCGCATCTCCATTGGTGACGAGTATGACGCTGATGAGGACGAGGGTTACATCGACCCTGGTCAGATCAACTTGGTCAAGCGGGTCAGCACCAAGGCTCCCTTCGTGATCGAGTCCCCCGATGCCAAGTTCCACATTGCCCTCATTGACTGCGGTGTCAAGGAGAACATTCTTCGCAGCCTGGTCAGCCGAGGTGCCTCTGTCACCGTCTTCCCCTACAACTACCCCATCCACAAGGTTGCCCAGCACTACGACGGTGTCTTCATCTCCAACGGCCCCGGTGACCCCACTCACTGCCAAGAGACCGTCTACAACCTTGCCCGCCTGATGGAGACCTCTTCCATCCCCATCATGGGTATCTGCCTGGGTCACCAGCTGCTGGCCCTTGCTGCTGGTGCCCGCACCATCAAGCTCAAGTACGGAAACCGTGCTCACAACATCCCCGCCCTTGACTTGACCACTGGCCAGTGCCACATCACCAGCCAGAACCACGGTTACGCCATTGATGCCAGCACTCTCCCCAGCGAGTTCAAAGAGTACTTCGTCAACCTCAACGACGGTAGCAACGAGGGTAAGTCAATTCCGATCTCGGACCCCAGTCCAATCACTAGAATGGATCGCTAACAGACATTTTCTCTAGGTATGATGCACAAGACCCGCCCCATCTTCTCCACCCAGTTCCACCCTGAGGCCAAGGGTGGTCCCATGGACAGCTCCTACCTCTTCGACAAGTACCTCCAGAACGTCCAGCTCGCCAAGAGCAGCCAGACTGTCTGGAAGGACAACCGACCCAGCCAGCTGATGCTTGACATCCTCAGCCGAGAGCGTGTCGGTGTCGAGCCTGTTCCCCTGGCCGCTTCTGCTTAAACGCGATGCGAAAGGGAGTACAAACGGCGTCTTTGCGGATTGGATTGGTTCAAATTGTCTAATATTTTTGAAAGGGTTGCGATGTGAGGGCTTTTAGGATCTTTTAGTGATTAAGTTGTTCTTGACCACGAAACCGTCTAGTTGAATATGAAGCACAAATTGCAAGGCTGAAATGCCTGCACCAAGTTACAATTTGAAGAGCACTCTGCCGTCGTGATTCGAACACAAGACCCTTCTTGCCATATATCAAGTGACCTTTACGTCAACGACAAAAACTCATATTCACGGAGTAATTCACTGACACGGCGTAGCAGGCTTAGAGGTGGATAAAATATATTGCTGTGTGTACTTGGCAGTTTCCAAGATGTGTGTCGTTTGAACGCTCAGCTTACTCTTCAGCCAAACGCCCATAACATGCACATGTACCTTTTTTGTTTTGTATCATTATGTCCCGTATTCCACATTCTAGGTCAAGGAGGCTAAAACCTCTCCAGTCATGCTATGCCTAGTTACTCCCCCCGGATTACCATTCTCTCTGATATTCATAAGTTATTTTTTCCTGTTGCAGACGCCTTCTCCCATTTTGTCCATCATTACAATCCGCTTTTTTTAAGGTATGAGACATGAGAGAAGAAAAAACATGGGTCTCGATGCCTATGTGTAAATGCTCACTTAGCCAATCCTCCTTAACATTCATAGATGGGTTCAAGCACGCAGTCAATAGGTCATGGCGTTCAACGCAAGGTTAATATCGCCTGTCCCGGTCGTCTCGACTACGGAATGAGTTCCGGTCATCATCGTTTCGGGACGGGCCGCGGCCCTTGTCCTCGCCGTCGTTGTAGCGCGGGCGACGGTTGTCCCGGCTAGATCCTTCGCCGGGGAGGTAGCGGTCACTTCGCGGTCGAAAATTACGGCCGCCACGTCGACGACGACCGCCACCGCCGCCGCCTCCGCCTCCGCCAAAACCTCGACGTTCCCGTTCCACGGCACGCTCGCGGTGAGGTGGACGGATCCCCTCAAAAACCTCTTTACCGCGATCAACGAAGGAGTCGCCATCTTCAAACGAGTAGCGGTTAATCTCACGGCCAACGTCCCGATCGTGATCCGAGGTGTAATATGAACGCATATTTCCGAGACGGCGGCGAGCCAGGTCCTCGGATACAGGCTGATAGTGGATGACGGGATGGGTTGTGGTACGCTGTGAATCACCTCCGGGAGCGTGAGATGGAGGTCGTGGGCCAGATCCCGGGCCAGGACGGGGTCCGCGAGGCCCTGTCGGTGGCCCACCAGCCTCACGATAGCCCCGAGGAGCAGACGGAATGGCATCTGCAGGGTTGACGAGAGGATTAGGAGGCGGGCGGTTGCTGGCTCGGGAAAAAGATGCTGCGCCAGATTCAAGGTGGGCTTCCATCTCGCCATTGGGACCATCCTCATAAACAACTTCCCAACGGGCGTTGGATCGAGGCCCAGCAGCAGCTTCTTTGTCTATCCAGTCGTACACCTGGTCCGGGGGCACGAAATCTACCCACAACGGTTTGCGGTTACTCTCGTTGGGCCAAATAAAGTCGTGTAGGGCAGCACGAACTCGCGAGGCAGCCGCTGTAGACTTGAAAATGGCAAAGGCATGAGTGCGAATTGGGTCAATAAAGAATTTGACAACAATGCTATTGTCAAGAGAGACACCTGAAGGTGTCGCCAAGTCAACCAGATGTGCCCGGACATCCTCGGGCCGCAGGGGGCGCATGAGATTCTTGATGTACAGGGCTGAAGTGGGCGAATGTATGGATGGTACAACATTTTTCTCAATATCCATGAGGTCTTGTCGGTTGTTTTCATGCTCATGAGGAGATGAGTCCCTGGCATCACGAATATCATGTGCATTTGAAATTGGATGGTTCTGCTCGGGCTGCTTGTCAACTTGCATCTTTTCTGCAGTCATTTCAACCTCGGGGTGATCTTGATCCTCCGGCAGGAAAACTCTTGGTGCAATTCCATTTATAGCATCATCGTCGGGGCGGGCGCGTTTGCGTGCAACCTCTTCTTCATTGGGCGGTGGTGTGACGGACCGACGCTTTCTTTTTTGACTCTCTCGGATCTCAGGAGCTGATGGGCCGGTAACATCAGGCGCATCTAGTGTAGAGGTGTGGTTTGAATAGCCTGTTTCCTCTTCGGCATGTTGTATCGGTTCGTCGGTCGAGGTCGAGTCGGTCGGTTTGGGTTCAGCTTCGACTGTAGAAGACGAACGTGCATCAGCAACGCCGTTCTCCATAGCTTCCGCCTGTGATTCATCCCCCACCCCAGTGTTCTCAGCTTCACTCAGTGGTTGAGGGGTTGCATCGTCCTCGTTCGGAGATACAACATCCTCAGGAGGCCCAACAGCCGCAATTTCAGGCCCCCCCTCAACTGGCTCTTTGGGTGTCGACTCGGTCGCGTCTTGTTCGTCGTCTGCTGGCGAGGCTCTTAGCTCTCCTCCCGCTCCGTCGGCTTCGGTATCAGCTTCGTTCAATCGCGCGATTAACTCTTGCTTCAGGCCGTTGTGTGGGAGACCACGACGTTTGAGCTCATCTTTGAGGTCAACGACCCGCAGTCTGGTCCAGTCGGTCATGGTACGGAGGGAATCGCCTGACTGAGGCGACTACAGCCCCAGAAATGTGGGAGCTTGATAGGATTCGATGCGAGCAGATAAACGAAATCGGGTTGTGTTCGTGGAAGGCTTTGAGGATGGAGAAGCAAAAAAAAAAAAAAAAAGGCTACAGACGCGGGAGAACATAAATGTTCCACAGCCTTGTCGCAAACATTCAAACGAGCCAAGCAAAGCCAGCCAATCATGGGCAGCGATAGGACATTATTATGTCAGCAAACCGGCCCCAGTTTTTGGCGATCTTAGTTTGAACCAACGCCCCACCAGACTCCGATCATCGACCAGCCCAAACTTGCTGCGATTTAAAGTCAATGGGTGAATGGGGGCACTCGGCCAGTCGTGGTTTAGATGGATTGAGTCAGTTCGAAAGAAGTGGCTTTAAGTCATCTGAATTTTGCGGATAATTTTAACTGCTAATGGTTTTTAGGTTGCACGTGGGCAATTCACTACGGAGATTTGGGGCGCTGAGGTGAGCACAAACATAAACAGTGCTGCCAGGGCCTGAATCAGTGAATCAGCCCGGTTTCTAGCCGGGATAGCTCCCACGTTTTGGATAGATGACGACTTATTCTTCGCAATGCTCCGAGAACTCCCAAGGCGTCGATGTCAATGTCTCTTATAAAGTGCCTTTCCCGGGCACCCCGCCTGACTCGTCTCAATCAACACCCCTCGGGTCAGTCCATCCAGAGCTTCAAGCAATGCCAAACAACAACGGTTTAGAAATGTTGCATTCGCAGCCAGAAATAGCAAAATCAGATCTCATTTTAGAGTCACAGACCCGTACTTTTGTGCAGTCGGCCCTTCCGCTTGCTCCACAACCAGTACCTCGACCGCCCAGCGGCGATTGCTTGACTGGTCATAGCAGCAACTCGGGCAACTGTAGCCGTAATCATCGGGACGGGCTACTGTCTGGGTGGCCTGACAGTTTCGGAGCTGAAAATTGAACGATCCTGACTCATTGTCGGTGAAGCCACGGTGTGCATAGTGCAAACCATCCGATGGTGCGTTATATCTGCCGAGCACCGCTCAGGGGGCACCCAATCTCACATCTACACCGAGATGAAAACAAGCCTCATCCCTTGCGATTGCGGGCTCTTGAAACCCGGTCGAGAGCCTCAGTGGACTGACCCGGATTGAATCGGAAGGCGGCGATTATAGTGATAGCGTGATGCCCCTGGCTCCCGGCATCACGCGACCTCTGCATGACCCTGGAGCTCTCCGAGCTTGTGTGGGTCCTACCCACCAAGTCATCGCTCTCGCTCCATCCCAGAACCTCCACCTCCACATTTCGCGGAGTTCTAGCGCCAAAGGTAAACTCGTCAGTGTGATCACGATGGTGACAATCCAGAATACCAGGCACACGGTACAGCAAGATTGAAATGAACAATTGAGATGAATTGAATTGAGAGCTACTAGTAGAAAATTTTTTTTCTGGGTTTCGCCGGCTGCTTTACTTGTATTACACACAAAATATTCGTCTTCATGCCTCGTCAAGAGGTCACGGACATTCATACTACATTAATCGGCACTTGCTGCCAGGGATCTTAGACGTCGAGACCATCGACGACAACGCCCTTGTTCCAGGTCCACTGAAGGTTCCTGGCCACCTCCAACGCGCACGCATCGTCAACCATGGCGCTGACGAGATACAAAGCTGCATCAACGCCAGAGCTGACGCCCCCAGCAGTCACCACGCGGAGACCACCCAGCCGCATCGCAGCGCGGCGGACAATTGACTCGCGGCGGGAGTTGGAGCCCTTGAAGGACATGCTTCCCTTTCTGTAACGCATGTAAGTCAGTCAAACTGTCTCAAACCCAATGCAGTGCAAAGCGGGGTAACAGGGCCGGGGTGGAAACATGTTACGTACCGAGCATTTAGTGAAGGGCGACGGCCAGAGTCGGATTTGCGACGGATGTAGGGATTCTCATCCTCATCTCCGAGGTCGAAGCGAAGGTTGTTTACAACGTAGCGAGCATCTTCAATGACGTCGGTACGCTCCTGGAGGAGTTGTGTGGCAGCATCGCTGCAGATGTTTTCAAATTGGGTAAGGTAATCGGGGTGAGTGGTGGCCGAGAGGCCAGAGAGGATGCCCTGCTTTCCAAGGAAGAGGGCACCAGTGCAGACGGAGAGGATGGTTCGCTCACGGGCAGGGTCCCGCTTCTGGAGCTCGGAAAAGTCGGTGATGAGGCTGAGGGGTTCGAGTTCCTTTTCAAGGACCTCCTTGGAGTTGCCGCCAACGACAACGAGGACATCAAAGTCCTCGAGGCGGTCATGAGCCTCCTTGAAGTGGATCTGGGAGCCGACAATGACACCCTGGGTCGAAAGAACCTTGGGGTCGGGGCCAACGATGGTGATGTCAAAGGCCCTGGTGTCTATAGTAGAGAAGGGTGAGGTCAGCGGGAGGGGTAGTCTTGGGAGAGGGGGTGATCGACAAGAAGTGAGGGGTTGGTGGTGGTGGTGGTAGTAGGCGAAAATTCAACTTACTCTCGGGATCGTTAAAATCATGACAAGCGTTGCTGAAAACCTCGACGGCGCCAGCGAAGTCGAGGAGATCAAACTTCTCGTGAACCGCAACGAGGACGTCCAGGGGCTCCTGGTCGGCCACGGCGGAGGTCTTGCTTGCACTCATCTTGCCGGTATTGTGGTGGTGGGTTGGTGGGTGGGTGACGGTAAAGTGAAAAGTTCAAAGCAGAAGTGATGTATGTGTGTAAGTCATAAAGGGGACAGACACACAAAGAGGGAAGCTTGGCGGTTGTGGTGAATTGGATTGATGGAAGACTGTTTGATGATGAGAAGGAAAGAAGGAAAGAAAAAAGGACACGAAGGAGGAGGTCGAAGCAAAATAAATAAGGATGCCCGGGTTCGAGGTGGGAAGGGTAAGGTACCTCGACCCTACCCATCTCTACCTCCAGGCCCAGGTACGTTACCTGCGGGATCATCATACCAGCCAATTCGACAAGCTTGCGACCCTCCCTCACTATGCCAGGACGGGTTCAAGCGAGTACGCTTCCCCAGTCTTGCAGTCGCAGTGGTATGAAGGTAAGTGGCTCGATCCAAGTCAGACGGGCACCTCATTGCAGCTGGCGTCAGTCTCGTCTGGTGTGAGGACCCACCAGAAGCCGTACGTCTCGCCTGTCTCGCATGTCTCGCGGTACGTATCCACAGGTCTCGTGGGGTCATGCGCCTGGGATGCGGGGTTACTAGCGCACGGCTCATCCTCGGTGGGTCTATGCCCTAAAGGTCCCGGGTACCACTCCTCGGGCGCCCTGACCCACTGCGCCGCTAGGTACTCGGGACCCGGCTCCCCCGGCCCAGTGTGGCCGATCGCTCAATGCCCTCTGTCCCCACCGCCTGCCGTTTGCATCCGCGAGAGGTCAATGCTCTGCCCCTGTAACATCCGCTACAAGCCACTATGAAGCCACTGTAGCCAGCTCTCACAAGCCCCCTTCTAGCGGCTCCTATGCCCTACAAACTTTGAGCCTGCGCTGGGAAACCCGCTAGGCATCAGGTGCTGCGGCCCTTGGACCCCGTCAAGCTTATCCCCCACCAAGGCCTTCCCGGCTGCACTATTCCAGCCAAATTTGCCCACTTACGCCGCCTCAAGTGTCCCGCCACAGCCCGCAGTCACGCATTTCTCTCAATCTGCTACTCGCGCACAACGCCGCTCGAATAGCTTCACCCAGCCTCCCGGCAACTCTCCCCAGATCCACTCTAAACGGGCCTCGTCTGCTCCGTCTGGCCATCTTCCCTCCTACGAGCCCGGATGAGGCCGTCGCGCCCGTCATGGCTTCATCGGCGTACGTCATTTGTCTCCTGAAAATCTTCTTGCACACAAAGTCATCGCAAACTACCCCTGGCCCTGCGGCTCTGCCCTCAGGATCGACCGCTCCATCATGACTCCTCGCATCGCCTGTTACCTCTGCTGACAATACCTTCCGCTCCTGTAGGTCGCTAAAGGACCTGTCCAGGGCGATCGTCACCTACTTCGCCGACCCGACCGCCCCACCCCCCGAAGAACTCTCCCAGGTCATTGATGGCTACCTGCGACGACACCAGAAGTACGACGATGCCGCTGCCGATCGCCTTCAGGAGGAACTTCTTGTCATTTTCGACAAGTATGTCAGGAACTCGCCGGCCCACGGTGCCCCGTGGCTGGCCGTCCTCCGCCGCTTGCTCCCCATCCTCCGCACTGCAGAGCGCATCTTCGCATGGTGGGACACTACCATTGCCATTACTGCGGTAGTCTCACCAGAAAAGGCCATTGTTACTGAGTCGTTGGCTACACTCATGGATATACTCTCTTTGGCAGAGGAATGCGCCGAGGAATCTGACGAAGACGTTTTCTCTGGCCCTCTAATCAGCCGTCTTCTCACCGAGTGGATTGATAGGCTATATCCAGCCACCAGCGAGGGTGTCACCACTGCAGACTACAATGAGAAGATTATACGCGAAGCTCTTATTCAGTTGGGCACGAGACATCCCAAGGTTAGTCGCGCACCAAACACGTCGCTTGTTTGGGCCATTGATCACTAACAACCTGCCAGGACATGTTCAATGCCCTCGATCGATACTTTGTCAAGAAGCAATATCGCAAAGCCATCTTGAAGTTCATCACCGATTATCTTCAAAGTCAACCTCCGCACATCCATTTCATCTTGCAAACCCCTCTCTTTTGCAATATTCTGAGGTGCCTGCAACGCGATACGTCAACTACCATTGTTTCTGTTGCATTGACCGCTCTTATCATGCTCTTGCCACACATGCCCAGCTCATTAGTACCTCATCTTCCTACCCTCTTCAATATTTACGCTAGGCTGCTGTTCTGGGCCCGAGAGCGAGCGGGTATTGTCGAGCCTCAACTAGATGATTCAGACCAGGATGGGCCTTGGGAAGCGTATTGTTACGAGCCCAAAATTGATGACCACCCTGTTAACCACCTCTTGAACTACTATACTATCCTATACGGACTCTATCCCATCAATTTTATGGATTACATTCGCAAACCGCAAAGATATCTTCGGCATGCAAACGTGGCAAACGCCAATGATATGGAGGTCCAACCTACAGAAATTCGGGACCAATCCGAAAGGTTCAGGCGACACCATCTGCTCCATCCCAACTTTTACACCCTCACTGTTGATTCGGAGAAAACAGACTTCAGTAGATGGATCAAAAGCGAGGCATCTGAGGTGGTAGCTGAGTGCATGGGCCTCTGTCTGATGACTGAGCTGAACCAGGTAGTCGGCCAAACTTTGCCATCGATTCCTGCTGCAGACATCCCGATGAGCGAGGGCTCCGTTAAGGATGGTCAAGACCCATCGCTTCTCAGCGGGTCATCCATTATGGAACCACCGGAGCCCTACAGGATAGCGCAATCCATGAGCATGGAGTCAGTAGTGAGTAGCCGAAGACCATCAGGCCTGACACGTCAAGGTTCCGGGTCCAGCCACCCCTCGACACGAGACTCAGTCGATGCAAGGAATAAAGAATCTAGTGTCGATAGTCCGACGCTGCCCCCTCACTTGCCCCAATCCGCATCGCACACCCAGCTCCAGGACATGATACAATCCAACAAGGCGATTAAATCAGGTCTAAATCAGACGTTGGCCAATGACAGCGTACCTTCGCTGGCACTCAGCCATCAAGAATCAGTGGCGGAACGGCTTACTGGCTTCTCGACCATCAATCAGCAAATAGGCTCCCCACTGTCCTTAACTGAGGTTAATCCCCAGATAGTGCACCTGCAACGGCGAATTCTAATCCTTTCAAATGACCTCAATTTCGAAAGATTCCTGAAACAACAGCATATGGCGCACATTGGTGATCTCCGACGAAGACACCTGGAAGAGGCAGCCACAGAAGCAGAGACTCAGAATCTTGTTATCATGAACCGCAATCTAAAAAGCCGATATGAGGAGGCCAAAAAGGCAGAGATGCAAGTGCGGAGAGATTCAGAGAAGAGCAGAGGTATAGCAAAGAAGTGGGAAGCCGATCTAGCCAACAAGCTCAAAAAGCTACGCGATGAATCAAAGAAGCTCAAGGCAGAATTTGAGGCTGCCCAGAAAGAGTTAGAAAACACCAGGGCTGAGTGCTTAAAGCTCAGGGTCATGCTTGGAGAGGCTGAGGTCAAGGAACTGAACTGGAAACAAAATATGCAATCCATTGAGCTTCATGGAGCCGAGATTGATCGGCTCAAGAGCGAGGTGAGCAGGCTGACGACTGTTGAACGAGATTACCAAGCCAAGGAACTCGAGCGACAAGGAGCCATGAGCGCAGCAGCAGAAGCCGAAGAGCGGGCCCAGAAGCTTTCTATTGAACTTGCCTCTCGAGACAATGAAATTGAACGCACCAAGAAGCTCTTCCAGTCTCAGATTGCGGCGTTGCAGATAAGGCTATCGGAGGCCAACGAAGGTGGGCATGGCCGAGCTTCGCCACGCGCGCGAGAAGCTATTGAGGGGGCCCTAGCGGCAAGCAGAGAGAAGCAAGCGGAGCTGCAGAGGCAGTGTAATCTTCTTACGCGCAAATACACGGCCTTGCAATCGTCTCTTTTAGACATGAAAACAGGGGCTACTCCGGGACAGCTACACATCGACACTTCGCGCGCAGCGGAGGCTGACAACGAGTATATGTCTCTCTCGAGAAGCCCTTTGACAATGAAAACACGTCCACATCGAGTCCTTTCGAATCCCGAGGCTCTGGAAACAGCATATAATGTAACGCCTCCTCTAGAGCCCAGACCCAAACCAGGAACTCCTCTGAATATCGGGTGGGCTCAACGGCCAGGTTCGCCAGCCGGTACAGATTGGTCTGGGGATGGTTCACTGTCAATGAGTCCTGATCATCGGCCGTTCGCGCGGAGCGAGTCGGCTGGGCGGCTTTTAGCACGGAGTCAATCGGATCTCTTATCGGGGGCTGCACAGAACCGGATGAGAAGAGACTCCAGAGACAGGATGCGAGACGAAATATCTGGTAAAAAGGACAAGAAGTCTTCGGCTTTGAGGGGGATTCGGGGTTTTATGAATGAGTGAGCAACGATCAGCGTATAGGCGTTTAGTAGTATTAGATGTGGATGGGGCCTTGGTTAATAAAAGATAAAGGTGTGTTGTGATTTTTAATTTACAGCCTCTGGTTGAAGAAGGCAATATTCCTATGTCAATATGCAACCCTGAACCAAGTGTGGTGATAATTGTTGCACGGGCTTGCAGGCGTAGTAATGAATGAAAGGTATTAGTCGCGTGGGAGAATAGAGTTGTGTTTGTATGATATTCGAGGAGAGTTGTTGCACACCACTGAAGATTGTCACAAATTGTCGACCACCTAAAGATAAAAAACCAACGAGCTTCGACATTTTAGACAAAGACATATCCAGTTATTCTTACATGAGAAATCAAGACTAGCATCTTCCGAGGTAGGACTACGTATCTCCATAATGAATTCCATCTCGACTGACTAGTTCACAAAACCCTCCAGGGTAGGGCCTCAGGAACATGTCCTGATCGCGAGAACGAGAGGGTTAAGAGTAACAATTATGATTACCTAATCACAAGCGAATCATCGCATTGGACGGCTTCCGTAGCTCAGTTGGTTAGAGCTTCGTACTAATACTTCAGCTTGCAAGTGTTGGTGATGCGAAGGTCGCAGGTTCAAGCCCTGCCGGGAGCAGAAATGCCTCATGCAGCCATCCAGTTTCTTTTTTTGCGTTCCATGACAATTAATTGATCTTTTTGTTTGTTTGTTCGGTTCGTTCTATTTTGGGGTTTAGTAACATCATGTTGCGCGGAGTGCTAATTTGGAGTTATTAGTTGAGGCACATCGGCCCTTTCTCCAAGGTGGCAGAACTTCACTCCAAGCCACATCACGTGTTTGAGTTTGATGATGCAAACTGACCGAGAGGAGTGTGATGGATCCGTGTTGAGCTACTGAATATCCCAATCGATGAGAGCGTGAGGGGTATGGGCATAAAGGAAGGGGGTTGAGCCTGTTGGGTAGATACACCAGAGAAGTTCAACCATCCAACTCCTCCACCTTCAGTAGAACCGGGGAGGGGGGTGAGACTTGACAAGTTAATTGAGGATACGGTCTGTGGTTGACCTGTATAAACGGAACCTTGGCAATATCTGAGACTCCTAAGACTGTTTCGAACCAACTTCGGCCTCTCTTTTCTCGATTCGTTGCCGGAATGAGGTTTATTTCACCATACCACGATGTAGTCTTCGAAAGAAGCGGCGAGTCACTGAGATGATTCTCGTTTCAATCTGAGAATTGCGTGGCTGCTCGAGTCATAGCATTAACTATCGCCCCACGGCGTAGCAAGTTTGCAAGCCATGTAAACGACCTAGTGGGAGGTCTCCCCTGTTCCTGAAGTCCAATTAGCTTCAAGTCTGTGATTCACTGTCTAATATCCAATCACTAAAAACCTCGCTTGGAATAAATACTCGTCTTTCCTCTCATATTTTGGTTTCAACTCTTTTCTTCACCTGATTTTCTATTCGGTCCCACATACTAGAAACAGTCGTTTCCTTCTGACTTTTCAGCTTGATCTTCATCAACTGTCAATCACCATGAAGCTCGTCACCGTTCTTGGCTTGGTCTCTGCGGCTCTCGCCTTCCCGGCGTCCAACAAGACCGAAGCTTCAGCCTCCACCGAAATGTACTCCCCTTCTGGTAGTATTGCCACCATCGCGAACGAATTCAAAGAACATGGATGCAAGGACATCCTCTTCTTTTTCGGCCGTGGCTCACTGGAGCCCGGAAACATGGTAACTCTCTCGGTCGCTTCCTCATCCAAAGTCTCGCTCTAATTCCAATAGGGATCCGTCATTGGCCCTGCTCTTGGAGAGCGCCTGAAGAAGAAATTTCCGGGCAAAGTAGCTGTCCAAGGGGTTGATTACCCTGCACTTCTCGCGACCAACTTGCGCCCTGGTGGTGCCGACCCGGAGGGTATCCGCGAACTCTATAATCTTATTTCTTTGGCCATCGGCCGATGCCACAACTCCATTATTGTCACTGGAGGTTACTCGTACGTGAATAGGTCGCTAAGAAGTTATTGGTTGTTAACCATCTCCCAGCCAAGGTGCCGCTCTGAACCACCGTGTCCTCGAGCACCTCCCTAAATCAAGCATGGACCGCATCGCTGGCGTTGTTCTCTTCGGCGACACACAGAACAAACCGGACAAGGGCCGAATTCCCCATTTCCCTGTCAAGAAGGTCAAGATATTTTGTGCCAATCATCCACGCGATGAAGTCTGTGACGGAAACCTGGAGGCTGCGTTTCGTGCTCCCCATCGATCCTACGGCCGCGACGCTAGAAAGGCGGCTGACTTTCTAGCTGCCAAGATTCGCAAGGTGAAGTCAGTCTGAGACAAACTGTCAGGGCCTCTCATATGCAAACTAGAAACTTGTTGATCACTGGAGAGCTTTGGCAGACAAGACATTGTTTACAATGTGGTGAACTACGTCGATGATTGAGTGGTGGCAGTGTCATAGTTACTGGATTACTTGTAAGGAAATCGCACACACTTGCCTCTGCATGATCTTTGTTGCCAACTTATCTCCTTGTTTTGTGCTAAGCGTGACCATTCCCACATCGCCCCTCTGCTTTTGGTTTAGGTGGCTGGGGAAGATACTAACCTGACAGCCGGGTGTGGTTTAGGGATGGAAAAAAGGACAAAAATAAATAGAAGAAAGCTAGTTATCTAAACAGGTCTAGGTTAAGCAAAGAGAGCCTATAATAACCTGGAAGCATCCGGACTTTTTTTATCGATATTCTTGTGTCCCCTTATTCATACTCCAATACCCTATAGAAGAAACCTGCACCTTGTATATGGACATGAAATATTGTCATTTACTTGACCAGAAATCCCAAAGCAATTTTCTCGAGTGCTGTGTCAAGTTTATCCTGGTTGAGCGCCTCGCTTCAGTGATATTTTAGAAAGCTATTCTTGCTTGTCGGTTGAATATGAATTTCTGACTTTACTTCTCTTGGAGGCTTGTTCACCACCGATGCCCAAAAAGCGGTGGATGAAAAAGACTAAATCCTAAAGGGGGCTTGACATGGATGTCGTACACGGGACGGGATAAGAGGAGTTTTCCATAGGCGAATCTTCATGATGGCGGACGAGACCCTCACGTGTGGATGTTGCTTTGCCTAATGCGTCTGTCATGGGGTATCGCGACGTTTGGTGCCAGCAACATCGCTCGCTGCTTTCTCCGTTCCAGACCGGTTTTCTCTTTTTTTAGAACTAGTTGCTCATTTGTTGGCCCATCTTGGAACGACTAGAACACACACCCAGAAAATATGCTCATTTCGCCTGCCCAATGGGGCGCAAAGCCGCTGTTAGGGTCCGCCATTTTTGGCGCTTGTGGCTGCATCGGCACAGGTCTAGCGAACGTCGACTTAAGCATATTGCCCATTTCATCTCTGGGAACTAATTTCCACATCCTCCTCTGAGAGGCTGTGTGCGGAACCAATGTGCCGACATTAAAACCGGTCTACAGCCGAAGTGGCTGGGCTCCATGCGCCATGGTGAGCTATGTCGTGTATTATTAGGTTGTGCTGATGATGTTTTACCCAGGTGTCAATAGTTTCAATTATTTTCGTCGGGTTGGTTTTGTCTATGTTTGGATGATGCCCGTTCTTAACGAGCTGTTGATCCTTTCCAGAACCCCCCTGCAGCCTTAGGACACAGGCAAATCACATTAAATTGCCAAGCCGTGATATTAAGTCAAGCATTTTTGCGACAAGGATGCACTGATATTTCGGTCGCTTGCCTCCGACTCCGAGATGATCGACACTCTCATGGCTTTGGACCCCATGGGCTCGGCAGAGAGCATGATTGCTTGGCGGCTAGCCAGGCCAAGATACCGTATGAAGAAAAAGGAGACTGAACAAGACGTGGCATGGCTGGTTAATTAGCTGTTGCTTGGAGCCCCGGGCGGGATGGTCCATGGCTGCTTCGCCCATTTTTCGCGTCGGGGCTGACATTGGCTTGGCTTTTATTTTTACTTTTTCACTTTCCTGCTGGCCACCATTTAGAGATCCAATGAGATGGCATGGCATGAGACATGGCGAGGTGAGGTGTGTTGCCAAAAAGCCAGCATCAAATCTTCTCAGCATGGCAGAGATGTCATTTCAACGCTAACTTCAGCCACTCGGCCAACATATCCGTCCTCCCCCATGAGGTTGGATGTCGCCCCTCGTGGAGAACCCCGGTGAAGCATCGCCTCAGAGAAGCGGTTAGTGGATCCTTTGAGGGTTGTGGATCCCATCTGTGGTTCAAGAAGCAACTTGACACGGCTATCCGTGCCTAGACTACTAGTGGCGCGAGTGGATATTCGCTGACTGGGGAAACGGGAAGCTGTAGACTTCAGCGGTGGAAGGCAGCGATACGATGAATCGGTAGCTGGACGACAAGGGGGTGCTGTTGGTTGTTGTCTCTTCGTCTGGCCAGGGCGTGTCCGCATAACTTGGTTCTGATATTAATCCTTCATCGCCCGCGTCCTTCGAGTTTTTTTTCTTGTCCTTCAAGCTCATTCTCTACACTCTTTTGCCCCTTTGTCAGTCATTCCTTATTTCTTCTTCTTTTTCTTGGGATCACTGGAAAACGCCCTCGTTCATACGTTTTCCAGTCCCGTATTTTGGAGATATTTCAATACAAAAAACCTACATCATTTGAGCGCATCTTGTAGGAGTCAAGATGCGTTCCTCAAGCAGCCTCCTCGCGATGGCTGCGGCCGTTTCAACGGTCAACGCGGCCGTTCAAGGCTTCAACTACGGCAACAAATTCCCCAACGGTGAGGTCAAGTGCCAGGCTGATTTCGAGGACGAGTTCAAGGCCGCTGCCGCCCTCACAGGCACCGGTGGAGCCTTCACCAGTGCCCGTCTTTACACCATGGTTCAGGAGGGCACCGACACGCCCATCTCTGCCATCACCGCTGCCATCAAGACCCAGACCACCCTGCTCCTTGGTCTCTGGGCCTCCGGTGGCACCGAGTCGTGGAACAAGGAGATCGCCGCCCTTCAGGCCACCATCGAGAACTACTGCGGTCAGATTGACGAGCTGGTTCTTGGTATCTCTGTTGGAAGCGAGGACCTCTACCGCATTTCCCCTACTGGTGTTGCCGCCAAGTCTGACCCTGGTGTCGGCCCTGATGTTCTTACGGCCTACATCAAACAGGTCCGTCAAGTTGTCCAGGGCACCTGCCTTGAGAGAACTCCCATTGGTCACGTTGACACCTGGGATGTTTGGGTGGACGGCGCCAACGCTGCCGTTGTCGATGCCTGCGACTGGCTCGGCATGGACGCCTACCCTTACTTCGAGTCGTCCAAGAACAACCCCGTCGAAGAGGGCGCCAACCTTTTCAAGAGCGCTCTGGACCTTGTCACCGGAGTTGCTGGTGACAAGCCTGTCTGGATCACCGAGACTGGTTGGCCCGTTAACGGAGCGTCTTACAACAAGGCCGTCCCATCGGTCGAGAACGCCCAGACTTACTGGAAGGATGTTGGCTGTTCTCTGTTCGGCAACGTCAACGTTTGGTGGTACATGCTCCAGGATGCCCCCAACACCCCCAGCTTTGGCATCACCGGCACCAGCCTGACCAGCCCCCTGTATGATCTCTCTTGCAGCGCTGGCAGCTCCACCGCTGTCAGCACTCCCCAGGGAACTCCTTCTGCCACCGGCGCTTCCATTGCTATCCCCTACGGAACCAGTGTCGCGGCCCCCTACGGAACAGCTCGCGCCGCCTCTTACGGAACCGGTGCTGTGC
This sequence comes from Calonectria pteridis, assembly GCA_022837005.1. Taxonomy (NCBI): domain Eukaryota; kingdom Fungi; phylum Ascomycota; class Sordariomycetes; order Hypocreales; family Nectriaceae; genus Calonectria; species Calonectria pteridis. The sequence goes on along the minus strand of JAKZGU010000026.1, from coordinate 143,890 downwards.
CCAGCGGTACCGCTACTGTCGATGAGGAAGAGTCCTGCGAGACTGATATCGATGAGGATGAGTCCGACAGCAACGAAGAATCCGTGAGCTATGGCAGCGGTAACTCTGGCTCCGGCAGCAACGGCAATGGATCTGGAAACTCTGGCTCTGGATCTAACAATAACTACGGCTCCAGCACTGGAACTGGTTACGAGGCCTCTGGCTCTAGCAACTCTGGCTCCGGCTCTTATGGTTCTGGTTCTGGCACTGAGAGCTACGGTAGCTCTAGCGCTGTTACTTCTCCCTGCCCCGACTCCACTGGTGCCTCTACTGGAAGCTCTAGCTCTGGATCTGGCTCCAGATCTAGCAACAACAGCTCTGGCTCTGGCTCTGGTTCTGAGAACTCTGGTACCGGCAACTATGGCTCGGGATCTGGTTCTGAGAACAACGGCAGCGAGACCACTACTACTCCTTGCCCTACTGTCACTGGCGCCTCCGCTAGCGGTTCTAACTATGGTTCTGGCTCCGGTTCTGCTTCTGGCTCTGGCTCTGCTTCTGGCTCCAACAGCTACGGCTCTGGCTCTACCTCAAGCTCTGAGAGCAACTCCGGCTCTGGTTCTTACGGCTCTGGCTCTGGCACTGAGAGCTACGGTAGCTCTAGCGCTGTTACTTCTCCCTGTCCCGACTCCACGGTTGCTTCCAGTGGTAGCTCCAGTTATGGTTCTGGTTCTAACTCTGACAACGGCTCTGGCTCTGGCTCTGGAAGCAACAGTTATGGTGTTGGCTCTGGATCTAGCTCTGGCTCCAACAACAACCCTGGTTCCAGCTCCAGCTCTGGTTACGAGGCTTCTGGTTCAAGCAACTCTGGATCCGGCTCCAACAACAGCTACGGCTCCAGCTCCAGCTCTGGAAACGGCGACGAGGCTTCTGACTCCAGCAACTCTGGTTCCGCTTCGTATGGATCTGGCTCTGGCACTGAGAGCTACGGCAGCTCCAGCGCCGTTAGCACTCCTTGCCCCTCCGCCACTGGTGCCTCCACTGGCGCCTCCACTGGAAGCTCAAACTACGATTCCAATTCTGGCTCCAATATGAACAGCTACGGCTCTCGTTCTGACACTGATAGCAACAACTACGGCTCGGGATCTGGTTCTGAGGAAAATGGAAGTGAGACCACCGTCAGCACCCCCTGCCCTAGCGCTACTGGTGCCTCGGCTGGCAACTCTGGCTCCAGTTCCAACAGCTATGGCTCTGGCTCTGGCTCCACCAACAACTACGGTTCTGGTTCAGAGACCTCCGGCACTGCTAGCTATGGCTCTGGCTCGAGCTCCGAGAACACCGGCTCTAGCTCCGGCTCCGAGAGCTACGGAAGCTCCAGCGCTGTTACTTCTCCTTGCCCCTCCTCCACTGGCGCCTATACTGGAAGCTCCAGTTACGGTTCTGGTTCCGAGAGCTCTGGCTCCAGCAACTATGGTTCCGGCTCCACTTCTAGCTCTAGCACTGACTCTGACAGCTACAACAGTGGATCTGGCAGCTCTGGTTCCGACTCTGCTAGCTACGGCTCTGGCTCTGACAACTCTGGTACTTCAAGCTCTGGCTCTGGCTCTGGCTCCGAGGGCTCTGGCACCAGTAGCTACGGCTCCGGCTCTGGCTCTGAGAGCTCCAACACTGGCAACTATGGAAGCGGATATAGAAACTCCACTGCCACCGCCTCCTACTCGGCCCCCACTGGTGTTCAGTCTAGCGGAAACGGTGCATCCGGCACTGGAAGCGGCAGCGGCGGCTACGGTAGCGGATCTGGCAGCAACAGCGGCAGCGGCAGCTATGGCAGCGGTGGTTACAGCAACTCTACCGGCCACTACTACGGTGGCTCCAGCACTCTGACCCCCGTCGCTACCCCTGCTGCCACCCCTGGCTACGGCTCCGGCACCGGCGCCTCCTCGCATGCCGTCACTGGCAGTGGTGCCAAGCTCAACTCGTTCGGCGCCGCAGCCATCGGCCTTGCCATCGCTGCCTTTGTTCTGTAAGCGCTTGTCTATAGCAACGTGATTTTCCTGCCGTTTATAACGACGTTTCTTTGTATTATTTGTTCTTTTAATTGGGTGTGGTCTTGATTAGACTTTCAGAGGGGGAAGGGGACGAGGGGTAACTTCGGGAGGATGGCGACGTCAAGCTTCTTGACTACGGTCAATGTACATATTGATTACAGTCGGTCCCGATATTGGGACAATTGACGAAAAGGGATAAATAAAATGTCCTTTGTATACATTTTATTTTATCATCTGTGATCCACCTTCCTCGCTCTTGTGTGTGTCGTTGCGTTGTTCATCTGTAAAATCCAGAGATTCCCTCACAAGCAAGGTGGAAAAAAGTTGGACCGTTAGCTAAGGTATGCAGGAACATGTCGCTGCAACGTCGCGTGACCCTGACGGCTAACCCGATTCGCTAAAAACAAAGCTTAAGTAGGATGAATTTTAGAATCGAAGGTGAATACGCCCTAGGTTCTGGCCTTCTAGTATCTTGAAGCCTTGCAGCCGGTACCATGCATTATCTGATGGGGAATTGGCGGGCTCCCTTTTGGTATCCAGGCTGTGCTGGCCAAGTTATGCCTGTGCGCATTTTTCGCGACCCGTCGGTCTTGGTGATCGGCATGCAGGTGCCGCTCAGCTCACTTCAGCTCCCCAGCTTTCATCCCTTCCCCCTGTAGCTCGGATTTCGGGTTGCCGCTGGGCTCGCCTGGTGCTCTAGGCGCTCGCCCGACCCATAAAGGCTACCACCACGGAGCACCGTTAATTGCTTTTGAGAGCACTGTTAGCCCTGTAAGCTCCCCTCCTCGTTGACCGTGATTGTGATGCGGCTGGCCAACCAAAAGGCCAGTCTCGACCTAGGGGGGCCACCCGCCACTTCCGCCCGCCGCCGTGGCTCAGGTCCGGCGTCGGGATAGGCCCAACATACCTGTCCTCCACCAACATCATCATCCTTCTTGTAGCGTCGTGTCCTGTTTCTCTTTGTCCTTGCCCCCTTGGCCTGCTTGGAGGACCTCGTCGACTGCACGGCGATTCATTCCTTCTCAGCATTCCACCGCGCCGCCCAACATTGCACCATGGCCATCTCCAGGAAGAACATCTACCTCTCGGCCGTGTGCCTCTCCTGGCTCGTCGCCGTCGCCTACGCTCACGCCCAAGCTCGAGCCTCTCCGCAAGGCGACGCCAGGGCCCTGAACGTCGACGTCGATAGTCTGAGCTTGGAAGAGCTGGACGAGCAGCTTCAGGTGAGTGCTTTGCAGCTTCCAGGACCCCGCGCCCCGTCTACCGGGGTTGTGTCGGGCTTTCTGCCGCCGAGGACCCGAGCTGACAGGCCATCGCGATAACCTCAGACTTGCTCCATTGTCCAAGACCTCAGCGCTGCCAAACAGGCCCGCCATGATGCTGCGCCTTCATCTGTTACCACTCGCCTCTTCGCTGTCCTCTTCCCCGGATCCCCCGCCGTGAACGCTCTCCTCGCGACTCTCTACATCTCCGGTCCCCCCAACTTCTTGCTCGCCCTTTGCCCAACCAACATTGACCCGAACTCTCTGTCTGTCATGGTCGCCTTTGCCGTGGGCGGCCTCCTCGGCGACACTCTTTTCCACCTGCTTCCCGAGATTTTCGTGGGCGAAGACTACGAGGATGCGGCCAAGTTTGTGCTCGTTGAGCCAAACCGCAACCTGCTCTTGGGATTGGGAATTCTCGTAGGCTTCATGACTTTCGTGGCTATGGACAAGGGATTGCGCATTGCGACGGGAGGGGAGGGCCATGATCACTCGCACGGTCACTCGCACTCCCACGGCGAGGACAAGGCGGTTGCCAGCGGCGTTGAGACCACGAGCGGAGAGGTCAAGTCGCGCAAGAAGGGCAACGCCGAGAGCAAGGATGTCGCTGAAAAGCACGAACATGACAAGGAGATCAACCCCAGCGTCAAGCTGGGTGGCTACCTGAACCTTATGTAAGGACCCATTCGTGATTGAGGCGTACTAATGTTGCGCTCATAGACGGTTGACTAACATGCATGCAGCGCCGACTTTACCCACAACATCACCGACGGCTTGGCCATGTCCGCCAGCTTCTACGCCTCCCCCACTATCGGTGCTACCACCACTGTTGCCGTGTTTTTCCACGAGATCCCCCACGAGGTTGGCGACTTTGCGCTGCTGATCCAGTCGGGATTCTCGAAGCGCGCTGCTATGGGATCCCAGTTCGTAACCGCACTTGGAGCTCTGTTGGGTACCTTGATTGGTATCGCCATCCAGGAGTTTGGTAGCCCCGCCAGTGACTCCCCCCTGCCCCGCAACCAGGGCCTCTGGGGCACCAGCTTGGTACGTGAGCCAGTTCTGTTCTCATAAATCAGTTTGCTAATTTTGTTGCCATGTAGACCTGGGGTGACATGCTGCTGCCGTTCACAGCTGGAACCTTCCTGTACGTCGGAACCGTTGCAGTGATCCCCGAGCTTCTGGAAACAGGCCAAAACAAGGCCGAGGAGCTGAAGAAGACCCTTGTGCAGTTCACTGCCGTCGCAGTTGGCGCCGGCATCATGCTGTACATTTCTTGGCACGAATAGATGGGGTATGACAAAAGGAGGGATCTGTGGCATAGAGCAAGGCCTGTCTTCTAAACAGGGCCATTTTTACAACCGTTTAGAATCATTTGAGTTTGCACCAGATACCCGGGTGGTCTTAATGAACGGGGACGGGGTGATTGTGTGGCTCGCGGAATTCGTCTGCCTGGATTTGTTTGGTGCAATGTTGAGGAGCGAACCATTTACACATATCTGCGTCTGAGCAACCAAGTCTGATGATTGTCTGAATGCGTGCAAAATTGATCCCTCGAGGCCTCTGCGTGGGCTGAGCGGGCACAGGGTCCTATCATACCAATCTCTATGTCACACGCCAATACTCTGTATGCACATCGGCCGGTTTTAACAGTAGATCGGGTTAGACAAGCTTTCGGTCAAGGTTTTCATGAATTGAATTGTTCCGTTCATGATTTCCTTGAAGTTAATTGATGGTTTGGTTCAAAAGGGTAATGGATCTTAGATATATTTATTCTCCCATTTCTCTTATCCTACTTCATCCATCACCTTTGCCTCTCACAACAACTTTTCTTAGACCTTTCGGCTTTCAGATTGCCACACATGCCTAACCATCGATCATGGAATTTGCGGCCGCGCCGGCAAATCTGAAACGGCGAAGGGCGTCAAGACAGACATCACGCATCAGGTATCACATACCACGCTGGCATTGATCTTATCGAAACCTGGCGAATGATGACATGGCATATTTCACCGAGAACATGAGTTTGGTAAGACTTAGAACATTTCAATTTACACATCACAATCTATCACCATTCACTTTCACCTCGTATTCTATCGCACACAACCCGCTCCTGTCTCAACTCCATCACCATAACCAGATGGTTTTCTTCAATGACTCGCCAAGTTTGGTGTCTGTGATAGCGAGGCCAACATTCTCATCACGACACGGAAGCCGAGGAAGATGTCAATCTGAGGCCGAAACCGGCCTTAATTGAGGAAGATCCAGCGGAAAGACTGAGCGGCCAAGTCTTCTCCCATGCGTCGCTTTCTCATGGCCGAAGCTCGGAAAGTCGTTTCAGTCAGTAGTCACAGGGGACTTATCCACCATTTCAAAAAGCCAGTGCCGGCAGCAGAAGCAGCGCCAATGATGACCTCAATGGGCAACCATTTGGTCTGAGGCACTTAACATAGGGATGTAGGCCAAAGGCTGACCTTGTGGGCTTGATATTTCCCTTCAAAAGTCGCTTGTTCTTGATTGCAAAAGCTTGAGAGAATCGTCTTGGTCGGAAAGCTAGTGACGGTCGGGGGTCATCAGCAATGCAAAAGTCGTAACCATTAGCAGCGCCAATGATGAGCTTAATGGTCAGCCATTTGAACTGAGGCACCTCAAAATCCCTAGCTTGAACAGCGGCGACCACGATGGTAAGGACCACGACCGTTAACCCATGTGCTGCTTTGGTGGGCTCATGCTGATTTTGTCAAAATAACACTTACTTGAAGATTGAATTTAGAAGCAAGACACTATGAAGGCAATATTCTCGTGCATTTTATTTCTCTTTTTCTTGTTTCTTTTTGGTGGAAATGATAAAAAAAGTCTGCGAGACTGCCTTAGTTTGCCAACACAATTTCTCTCTAGGTGTAGAACATATCAAAATACAACATATTTAAATGCAACGGCAGTCTTTCTGGGTGAACATGCGCGCAAAGAAGTGGTTTTGAGTCGAAGTAAATGAGTCTCAGCAGGTTGTGTCTGTATAAAGAGACTGGGCAACTTTTCAGTTCTCTATGAATTGTCCTGGATATTCATTACAGGACGCTACAAGCAATGGCAGGAGGCATTTTACTATTCTACTTTTCGTCTATTTCTAAAGTGGGACAGCGTTCAGAAGTCTGTCATTTGCTCTTTGATAGAGCCTGCAACAAAGCGTCATCCCTCCACTTTTCAAGCGCTCTTGCCCTCCACGCCTCCCACTCTCCTCCCTCTACCCCTCCCTCTTCTTCTCTGTCGTCATGTTCCGGATTGAAAACCTTCTCGAGGCCCATGAAAAGACTTGCGAACGTCTTGCTATCGTCGTGTGACGCATTGGGGCCGAGTGCGAACAACCAAGAACGCAGCGGGCGAGGTCCTCGCGGTCCTTTTCACGGAATACGCGTGCCAAGAGCAGATCCTCATCTGAAAGCTTGTTCGAGCCGTCGTAAAACGCTTCAACAGGCCACATCATGCATGGCGAAGAGAAGGCCGCCTCCCGTGACGCGGTGCTGCACCACTCCCAATCGACGATGCCGACAATGTCAAAGTCGGCGTTTACCAAGATGTGGTCGCCCTTGTCATCCGCATGCTTCAAGAAGAATTTCTCCTCTTCTGCTGCTGTGGTTGGTTTCCACGCTCTATCTAGAATGTCGAGTCGAAACCGGTGGGCTAGAAACATGTCCACTGCGTTCTGGGCCGTTCCGACTTCACCGTCTGCGATCATCCGAAGGTGCGCTTCCACGAGAGCACAATACGCTTCTCGTGACGAGCCGAACGGCCCCAGCGGCCTACCATCCTTCCCTGATCTGAATGTGGAATGCTGCGCCAGACCCTCCAGGTGTATCTGCGGCTCCGCCGCCGCCGACATTGCCATCTCGCCTCCCGACACTGGGGCCGTCATCATGAGGGATCCAAGTCTGTCAAAAGGGTGCCTTTCTATTTCAAGCATGATATCTGCAAGCTGCCGCACAACCTTTTCCTTCTGCTTAGCCGTTGCGCTTGGCCAATCCAGCGGGGCGCCATGTAGCTTCTCCATCAGGATATAGCTGACGCCTACTGTATTCGCTAGATCAGACTCGCAGGCCCAGTCGAACACATGCGGAGAAGGGATTCTCGTGCGGTGCTGGAGAAACTGCATAGTTGCAGCCTCGCTTCGCAGCACGTAATCACGCACGTCTGAGGGCGGCGATATGGGGCTAGATAACCGGAATCGCGCGAGCCACACCACTCCGTCTGTGAACACCACCTCGGCATGACAGTTTTGCCCACCCATCATGGTTGAAAGGTTCTTTGGCGAGAGGTCAATTGTACAGGGCACATTGGCGTCACTGCGCACTTGCGACGCGCGCATGCATAGCTTCTCTCCGTCGATCCGCTGGCACAGTTCCTCCAGCCGCCGGGATTCCGCTGCAACATACTGGGCTGTGTACTCATCCCAGTTCGTCTGATTGCAGGAATCAGCTTCATCTTCATGTAATAAGGCAAGGGATGTAAGGTGTGGGGAGCATTTACCTCTGGCTTCGGACATGTGTGCCATTGGTCTGCCATGTGAGTCCGGCAAAGATGCCTGCCACAGATTAAGCAATCCCCGACCCTTTGAACGGCTGAGGATTGGCAACCATCCCAATCACATAGCCACAAAGGTGGCATCTTGGGGTTTACTGGAAATAATTGGTCCTGGAAAAGAGCGGAAGAAGCAAATCAATTTAGTTGGGTGGTGTTGGATGGGTCCTGTTACATTTCTAGGTTGTTATGTTCACCATATTTTTCGACAAGGCAAGGCTCATACAAGAATACAGGATCCGTCCGCTCGCCAATGGACGGATCATTGGCGGGAGGCGGCTAGCGGTTGGGTGGATGACGAACAGCGAATCACTACCGTTGAATACCTTTTTTTCTCTTTTCTTTTGGTTTTGGCGGCTCATTGGAATGGGTCTTGTGACGCTTTTGGTGGTTCGCCTTGTCCTTACTGTGTGGCCTTGGTGTCAGCCTGCGAGCCTGATTTGAGCCCCTGCCTGTTGGGCATCGCCACACCTCTCGCAGGTTCTACCAACCAACACTTCCAAAACGAGACGAAGTCAGGAGCCTGAACGGTGTTGGGTCTCAAAGGACCAGGGCGGGTAATTGGATTATGATTTTCCCCTTGGCTGCCCCCGAAAAAAAATCCCCAGTAAATATGCGACCCAACCTCTCGTCGTCTCAGCAGGGGGCAACCATCGAGTGCTGGAGGCACATGTCAGACTGCTGCCTTGCATGATACTTGCAGAGCTGGACGGTAGATTCCATCCGGGTGCTTCAATCTGTTCCCCGCCAACACCAACAACGCACTGGCGAACTCGCATTTGCGCGTTGTGGATGCCCGGCCCCCACGGGAAACGACAAGGGTTATATAAGCCCAAGTTTCCAACCAACGCTATCACACTATTTGTCCTCAGTATTCCGGCTCATCTCTCCACCTGGGCAATCAGTTTCTTAAGCACACACTCTTTTTTTTTTTTTTTTTTTAAAAAAAAAAATCATCACGTCAAAAGTAAGAACCGAACTCAACCAAAATTATTGACTAATTGACCAAAGCGTATAGCCCATGCAATCAAATTGGTAGCATAATCGTCTATCATTCGTTGATAGACGCTGCAACACAGTCCCCTCTTTTATTTGCCGAGTCCGACAGCGATTTAGAATGGATGGGTACACCCAAGCACCTGCGCCCACAATCCCGTGGATGAGCGTTTCCAAGCCAAATGATGGTGGGTGTGATCTAATTGGCACAGGATTGCCTAGCCATAGCTCATGGTTGGATAACTTTGGCTGCTGGGTAAATCCTGATCCCGGATTCGCGTTCGGTGACCACGACCTTCAGCACGTGAGTGTTTAATTTTATTGTTCTTTCTTTTCTTTCTTTTCTTTCTCTAAAAGATGTACCAATTTCTTATCCGTTTCCGGTGCCTCTCTATCCATTTTCAATTTCTCTCCTTTTGAAATCTCCGCGCTGGAGTTCAATTTGTCCCAAAAGTCCGAATGGCCGTTCGTCGAGGAGATTCGTGGGACACGCATGACATACACCGCCACAAGTCTCACAAAGCTATGTACAGCCATGTAAATTTGGCTCCTTTCCGAAAACGTCTATCGAGACTACAAAAATCTGCTATATGAACCTTGGTTAAATCCAGTGGCTCCATTGGTCCTCTGCCGAGGATATCATCAAAGTGAACATTGACGGAAAACAGCGACGTCACTTGGCCTCAAACACGGCCATCAAAAACAGTCCATCAAGAAAAGGATTCTTAAATAATTGTAGTGTCCACTACACCTGTGAGAACCGCTCCGCACCAGTTATAAGCAACCCAGAGGAGAATCTCCAAGGATCCGTTGGACCAAACCACTCCCAGGATGAAAGGATTCCAAGGAAAAGCCAAACAGAGCAGGCCGCTCCGTGGATTTGCCGCCCGCAGGACCCGTTATTGGACAAAAGCGCCCCAGGATCCTTGCCATTTTGAAATAAGCAGCTAATACGACGGAAACTAGGTTTCCATTTATAGGCCTACCAATATCTAAGGGGAAACACGAGCGCGCTCGAGCTATTTTTTTTTTGTTCAATTTCAAGGCCATATACAAGCCTGTTGGGCCTTCCCGAGTTCAATTCATGAAGACCAACCCGATCTTATCTTGGTTGAGACCAAATGTGTCCACCCAGGCAGCGTCCACCGAGAGGTCCCCAACCCGTACATGGGAACATGTCTAATGCGACCCTGAAAAGGCTGGCGGTGTCCAACCAATATATTTGAAGCCAAATGGACAAATTTAAGTCGATCCAGTCTGCCCGCCAGCTGTTTTTACTGGCTTCTCCCCAACATCAACAGCCTAATCGTTGCACCGTCGCACCGTCGCAAGTGGTGGCCTCAGAAAATGCCTCTGAACTTTTTAGTTTTATTACTATGGACTCATTACGACGGAAAAAACAATGAACAGCAGTTCTGAATTACCAGACCTTTCAGAATCAAGCTAGGCGTGTGTAGTTTTTGAGATGGTGTTGTCATGTCTCGATTGTGGCGGCCACGGACGACGGGTTTCTAGACGGATCTCGCTAGTTTTAGATATGAGAGTGTCGTTTATAACATGCTAATCTCAAAGCAGCATGCGAAGATCGAGATCGACAATCAGTGGGGGCGACCCAGCCTCAACCAAGGGGTTGACGAGGCAGGGGATGCAGCAGGAAGTGGTTCCCCACCAGTATTTAGGTAACAAGTTTGTCCAAAGTGTGGAGGGCAAAATGCTAATAAAGGGTCAGCCATTCACAAGACGGCGACAACCAGCAGCTTCAAAGTCCAGAAACCTCTTTTCAAGATAAGACGGGGAGCAGCTCCGAGGCACCCCAGAAAAGATTTGCCTGTCCATTCTTTAAGCACGACCCAACCGAATTCAGGCATATAAGGACATGCATAGGTCCAGGTTTCCAAACCATCCATCGTCTCAAGTCTGTTCTTCTTCCTCCTCCTCCTCCTCCTCCTCCTCCTCCTCCTCCAGAATACATCTTTCTCGAACACCTCGACTGACTTGGCCTCAGGGAGCATCTGTATCGCCGGCATGCTCCTTCTCGGCACCGCTGCGATCGCTGCCTTTCCCCGCACAAGAATGCTTCCGAGCTTCTCAATCATCGGAGATCCGAGACAGCCTGTGAAGTCAAATTGGAGAGGCGCGACTACGGCCAGATGACGGCTTCGCAACAAGTGAAGCTGCGATCGAAGAGAAAGGAGACTTCCTCACTCACAGACGCGGACAAGTGGAAAGAAATCTACCGCATCCTCTTCCCAGTAGAGGACGTCTGCGACATTCCATCTCCTTGTAAGCAGGCGCAGAAGTGTATTCAGTCCCTTGAAGTATCTGACCGATCACATTATAGATTACCACTTAGATGAAGAGAATGTGCGGTGTGATTCGGGATCGCCGGATTCGCCGGAAAGTAAACTTGTCTCCTTGCGCAGCTACGGAGAGTTTCTGAATGGCTACCCTCCCCACGATTTGACTCGGGATTTCATTCAAGAGATACGAAACAACATCGAACAGTTAGACGACAACAGCGACCAAGCAGAAACGCTATTCAGAATGTTTTGGAGGCTTCAAGGATTGACTTTTGGATATTATGAGCGACTTAATGCCATGTGATTGCCACTTGATTATCGAATGCTACTTTGTATATACTGGAAAAGAACAGGGGAAGAGGTGTTTGGTGGAGGGCTGTTCTCTTCTTCTTTGTGAATCGTGATGGTGCTTTACAGTTCGACCTGGGTTTGTTTCAACATCAAATACGTTTATTCGAATACAATGCGTTGCTTTCATTTCCTTATCTTGTAGATTAAACATGTACAATAATACATCGGGTCGTCGAAGCCCTTGGTCATAACAACTCATAAACGAGCACATAAGAAGAAGCTATTACCTCGGCAATGGGGCTGAAAAGTGAAAGACATGCATACGTTAGTATGCGAATGCAAATATCCTATTCCGTTCATCGCAAACAAGTCACACGGTCCGCGAGCTTTGGAGCATGTGTTCACATTTGCAACCTTATCGGTTCATCGATTATGCACGTATAGTCCGATAAGGATATCGCTCCGTCCCCTCAGGCACATCACATGATCGGAGGTATTGGGAAGTGTTTTGTGGCATTTGTGGCTTTCTGTACGGGTATATTTATAGCTTGACTCGCTTGCGCCCGATCGGGTGCATGGCATGATTCGACACAAAGGCATTCTTGTACCGCAATGACGCAAGCACGCAATTCTTACGACCCCAAAGAAGGGAAAAGTCGCAAAACATACATGAAATGAGCAACCTTGTCTGATGGAGGGGATGTGGTGTTAGCGCAAGCTAAGAAGCGGTAACTTCCTCCCAAACCTTGGCGGTGCGTGTGAGTGAAAGATGCTACCATGTGGATTGGTTTCGGGAGTGGGTGCCATGCATATACGGTAGGAAGTGATCATCCTCACGATGCTGATCACCCAGATTTTGATAGACACCAATTACTGTGATCGGATGCAGCGACAAGTTCCCCTGCCAGTGTGTGCACGTAAAAGCAAAACACGCCCCGCCAGACAGATGGATTGAGGTAGCATAACTGTCGGTCAGATGGGAATCGTGGAAACATGCCTCGAGGGGTTTTCTGAGAAAGAGGGAAAAAAGGTTCCACGAGGTGTCGACTGGAATTTAGTATCCGGCTAGTCGGATATAAACAGCCGATGTGGCTGCGCGGTCTGAAAAATCGCACAACTTCACCTAATATTGAGCGGCGCAATTGAGCCAGCCAGCCAAAGTCACATTGTGCTAAGTGCTGGGCCTGCCATTGTGAAAACCAGATTGGGTTTGCTGCTTCTGCGCAGCCCCAGCCTGGCCCCAGGTTCTGGTGTAACTCTGGGGTTTGGAGCCCTTGGTCCAGCACTGAGATGGCATTTGGACACCTGCTGTGGCGCATATTGCTGGTTGACTCACAGAATATCCAATCAGGGCCGCACATGGCAAGAATTGGACCCCTAAAATGGAACAAGCCGGGGGGCTTATGCGAAACGGGTAGGACAAAGTGTGAGTGGATCGCGGGAGAGCGTCAGGGATAATGGGACCATCGGGGAGATGAATCATGGAATTGTGTAAGTTGGATGGCCGCTCCTGATTGCTGGCACGAATGCGTACCCGCGCCCCTCGGCTCTACGCTCTAAGGAGACTATTCTGCCAAAACAGGAATGAGGGGGGTGGGGTGACAGTGAGGAGGAAAACTGAGACGCGAGTGCAGTTGGCATGTATAAGCAAAGGACGAGGCGAAGTGAAGCTGGAGCGGGGGTTGGCGAGGGAGGAGACGACTAGAAACCAGAGGTTCGTCGCATCCAGAGCGGCATCTCTGCCTGCCGGATGCCGATGTCGTGCGTTCTGTTGGCTCTGCCGGAGGGCGTGCACAGGCGCGTGCCTAGGCGATGGATGGCGAGGGCATATGGTGGTGTTCAGGCTCGGGATGAGGCGAGGTCAGTGCTTGCAGTGAAGCCACCTCACCTCACCTCCGGACAGATCAGGGCCTGTGGTTCCGCGTGCGTGTGGGCCTTGCTGCTAATTGGGACCAAAGTTGGCCAAGTCACTCTACCTGGGCACCTGGCTGGCACCTGTTCGTCGAGTGGGGGCGCTGCAAGCTCTAACAAAGTCTTTCAGGTCGGGTGAGCTTGCGGAGGCGGTCGGCCCCGGGCAGAACCGATCCTTAGCTGAGGCGACATCGGATGGAGAAAGGGGGTAGAAACGGGAGGCTGAAACGGTGCCAGGAGATGGCAGGATGAAATACGGCACAAGAGCCTGCTGAACGGGCAGAGGAGCCGAGGAGCGAGGGAAAAGGAGGTATGGTGTGGAGCACGAAAAGGCGGGAGACAATTTTTTTTTTTCACTTTGGTCAGATCGAAAAGAGGCTGGCGCAATCGCTGAGTTGGTTGGTTTGGGAACAAAACGCCAATGTGTTGTCGCGGATGGGTTGGTCAAACATCGTGAGTCGGATGTTTTGGTGTTGAAGATCGTCTTGATGCTGTGGCTGCTGTTTGACATGAGCGCCAAAAGCACGAAATATGGATGATACCCATGCCCTGCCCACCAACCAACACCGCGCCTGGGGCAAGCAATAGTTAAGCTTAGGAGCACCATTCCTCTAACGTCGCCGAGGGTAATTGTTGCATGGGTATCCGAAGCATAGCAGCGGACAAGCACTCGGACCCGTTAGCAAAATGCACAAGAGCGGATTGTCCCAGGCATCACAACGGTCCACTCCATCTGAGTGAGTTCCCCAAAATCCCCGCATGGCCAGATCTAGATGCCCTCGCTTCTGAAAAAAAAAAAAAACGCTGTTGGCAAGTGTGTTGGTCATCTCCGAACAGCATCTCATTTCCGTTTTAGCTACAATGGAGAGAACTACGCTCCACCTTGAGGGGCTCTCGGCTCTGGGAATTTTCTACTAGGCACTTCTTCTTTTCTCCTTGCCTGAACCGAGTTAGGAGGGTGGGAGCGGAAACACACGTGCTATGGAATGCCCATGCGTTGTCAACTTGCCTCAACTCCAGCCTACCATGAGGTGACAACCAGCCACTGTTGCAAACCAAGCACGCGTTTTCGCATTTTCGAGCGTCATTCCCGCAGCGAAGCCGGAGGTGGTGGCCTGAAACCCGATGGCGGGTAACATCGAGGCGCGATGACTAGTCTGACGGGTAGCTAGTGGTGGGAGCGGAAGGAAGAAAACGGCGATGGCCCTGCGCAACAATAGGCGAAAAAGCATGAGCCTGAAATGGAAGATGGCTGCATCAGTAGAGATGATGTTGCTATAGCCGCTTTGTGTGGATGGTCCATCTTTCAGGTACGAATGCCGAAACGACCCACGGAGGGAATATTGTAAGCAACGCAAGCAATGCTCGCCTCATTTGCAGGGGCGAGGGCGGGATCTGGTTGCTTCCACGGGAGCTTCTAGGGCGGTTGTGGAAGATGGGGTTGCAGCTACGGCCCAGGATCCATGCTGGAGATTGTTGGAGACGGATGGGTCAAGGATGGGGCCGGGATTTGGTGGCCGGCCGAGTCGAGCTTGAGAAGGCCCTCGCTGGCAAACACCGACACACCGCACGGCGCAGCAGCACCCCCGGCTCCAGCACACATGATGGCTGGACATGGTCCGTTGTAAGTGCGCGTGTGCCGTTGACTGGATGGAAACAGAAATGCGAGCGGCAAACAATGCGCTCAGTGCTGGCGCTGGCGCTGGCGCGCTGAGATGGTGGGAGGGTCAACATGGTTCGACGCGTGGTCCTCAAGTAATAGAAATTGGGTCGAGTAAGGATGTGATTCCAAGTCTGGGATGGGCCAAAATAATGGTGGGAGGATGCGACAGGCCAAGTGGCTCGGCCAGGTCGTCTTAGTCGATGAGAAGATTTTGCTCGGCGCATGCGCCTTCATGTTTGACCGCCGGCACAATTCGGGAAGCCACACCGTGTGTCCCGAGACGTGTTTTCACGATGCCGGTTGCTATTCTGAGCTCCCCCCGTGTAAGGCATGTCAGGCAGGAAGGGCACCGGCGACCTGCCCGGGGCTTCATGGGCAGGTCCGGAGACGCCTGGAACTTAGTCAGCTCCTGACAACAGAAGGCTTCCTTGTCGGGTCGTCAGTGCACGCCCGCTTCCGCGTCCGCCTATTTGCCTTCTCCATTGCCGCTACCACCCATAGCAATATCATCAGTCCCTTGATGATTCATTTCATCATCACCATCCCCTCCTCCCATCCCCTCTCCCTGGAGATGCTCAAACACCTTCTGTCGCGTCCAGCTGCGGGCGAGGGCCATCAATGCCGAAAGACGTGGAGCATCGTGAAGTCATAATTCTCCAGTTTTGGCTCCAGCATGACTTCGTCCAGGAACCTTCCACCTTGAATGGCGGAGACGAGCCCTGGTCGGGTCGCGTAGTCATGAGGCGGTGTTCAAGATCTCGATGTCGAATTTGCCATTCACGATGCGACGGGGAGTAGATTCATCCCTCTTGTCGGACTCCCGTGTGCGCCCAGAGTTCAATTTCAGAATCCGCACTTACACGGGCCCAGCCTGAGATGCAAAACGGGCCGGCTGTCATCTGACTGGGCCGGTTCTGCACTATACGTGCAGGGTGCTCTCATTAAGATGGGGTGCCTTACTGTTTGCACCTTGCACACCTTCCAGCTATTTCGCCATTCCGGGACATGCGGTGCTTCGTTTTGGTCTGGTGAGTGCTGCTGGCATCGGGACTAGCTCCGTGTTTATTACACCGATGCGCAACGGCGGCACTCCCGAGCTGTTGTTCTGTCGCCATCGCGGTCCGTTGTGGCTTCCAACTTGCAGCGTGCTGACTCTCACCTGCCATGAGGCTCAATCCTTTGTCTAGGTAGTCGCGGGCAGAAGAGGGTCTAATTATTTTAGGTTATGATCACGGATGCCCAATACTCGAGCAAATAGCCCCATGCTCGTTGGATATAGTTCGAGCACAGGTCCAACCACGATCACAGAACCCAAGCGGGTGGAAGCGCGCTCTCCCAAGGCAACCAAGCAGCGATGCTAGCGTCGCGGGAACCCCACCTGGCGAGCCCTGAAGAGCGGCACCGGGCGAGGAGAACCACTTTTGACGCTAATGCACGATGTGTCTAACCCTGGTCAGTGGCTCAACACTCACAGCACCCAGAGAAGCCCTGGCGTCGTCGATGCTCCACCACCACTCGATGCACAGAGGTACTGGTACGAGCACCACGTACCGAAAATATCATCGGGGGATCTGGCACCGGCCTCTGCTGCTGATGCAGGTGCCCACGCTGGTTGGTGCTGGCTCTGGTAGTGGTGTTCGCGTTGGCACTGTTGCTATTGTTGCTGCTTCGCACGACATCCAATCCCGGATTGGTGCTCCCACACCCACCCACACACACACACTGTCCCAAAAAGGCGTCGTCGACAACCCCCCATCCCTCTTCCGGTGCCGATTTTCACTTGAACCGACACAAGCAGGCTGATGCTTTAACACACTTCAACGTTGCGCCCTTCTCATGCCAGTCATGGCATCATCACATCAACCATCATTTCTAATCCATTCTGCTTGGTCATCCACGTGCTTATAATAGCCGTCACCGGTCGCTTCCAAGTGAACAATCCTCGCGAAGCTTTTTCCCCACGACCATAAAGAGCATCTGGGTCGCTCGTCGTGAACTGCCATGTTTGGCCTGGTTTCAAGTGTCGACCCCAATCCAGGAACAACCAGATCCAGTCAGCTACTCCGATTCAAGCAAAAAGCATTAAGCAACGTCGCGCACTCCAGAAAAAAAAATCCACTTTAGCTCCGAAGCTACACCACTTTTTTTGCCTTCTCTGCGTACACCCCTCCCACCCTGGTCATCAAGGCCAAAGCTCCTCAGCAACTCAACTTAGACTAGACTCGAGGTACGGGATTCCCGTACCGTTCCTTATATATCACGATGGCGAGGCCGTCCTTGACAGCTGCTTCCCATATCCGCGAGATTTCTCAAGACATTATGGCTTCTTTATCCACTGAGTCCGGACCTCGTGCGAACCGACCTCGCGTCGGCAAGCCGGGTCTCGATATCAAACTTGACAACCACTGGAGCTCCAAGGCCTACACTTCTGGTTCATCCATATCTGGTCACGTCATTGTGAACACGACGCACGATGTTCCCTTTAGTGATTTGGAGATTCTCTTTACTGGCACGGCTTATACTCGCGTTGACTTTGTCAACCAGTACGCCACTTACGCCTCCCGCCCCTTCATGAAGCTCCGCATGCCTATTCGTGCAGCAGACTTCCCCGATCCTCGCGTTTTCCAGGCGGGGCGCACCTACACCATCCCCTTCAACTTTGTTGTCCCACATCAGCTTACTCTGAGTGCTTGCACTCATCATGTTGAGCATCCCGCTGTCCGAGATGCTCACCTGAGACTCCCTCCCACCATGGGTTTTTGGGAGCACAATGACCAATCTCCTGAGATGGCCAACGTCGAGTACTCCATTAGAGCTGGTGTCTTCTATGATACCACTGAGGAAGGCCGCACCATGCCCCTAGAGGGCTTCCACCTGGTCAAGGTCCTCCCCGCGCTCTCTGAGGATGCACCCCTGGAGATTTCCTCCAAAGACGAGAGATATCAGCTTTCCAAGACCAAGACCATCCGAAAGAATATCTTCTCCGCTAAGCAAGGGAAGCTTACTATCACGGCCACACAGCCTGGTGCAGTTATGCTTTCTGCCGATGGCCTTCGTGTAAGTGAGTCATTGATGAGGATCAACCTAGACTTTGACTCTGCTGCCGCCAATGCTTCCGCTCCCAAGATCAACTCGGTTTCGGCCAAGCTCCAGTCGACCACCTTCTTCAGTAACGCTCCCATGAACCACCTTCCCAACATGGGGGCTCGTATCAAGCACCAGAGCAGCCCCTGTTTGACATACTCCACGACCACCACAATCCCAATTGCCCCCATCGACAACGTCTCTTGGGAGCTTGCCGCAGAGGCCCAACGCCGCGACTCTGGCTATTCCAGTAGCGGTATGCCCGAAGGGTTTGCATCTGACTCAGATGCATCCTCCGAAAACCACAGCAAGTCATCTGTTGTGTCCGTTAACCACCAAGTTGCGACCCTCAACATCCCTTTCACTCTGCCAATGGGCAACAAAAAGTTCTTCCTCCCGACCTTTAACTCCTGCATTAGCGGCCGATCATATTTTATCCACCTGACCGTCTCTGTGGGAGCTATGAACACCCACGTCAATCTCGTGCTTCCGCTCCAGGTCACTGTTGAAAGCATTCATAGCCCCGTTGATGGCGGCGAATTGCCTTCATTTGAAAGCGCCATTGCAGCTGCCGAGGCTGAGGCTGCAGATCTTCATCTTCAGCCACGTCTAATGCAGGTTCCGTCCGCTCGGTTCCAGGAAAACAGCATCCTCCCAGGATATGATGACTTGCAACGACCCACCGTTTCCGTAAATTAATGGAAAACAAAAGAAAAAAGCACCAGGGGCCTGGAAGGCTTTCTAATACCATAACGAATCATAATCGATGATCAAGTATCATCTCTTCTTCATAAAAAGCATTGCTGGGGGTAAAAGGCAAAAAAAACTAATCCATGGGTTTGATTTCGGGTTTCTATTGGATTGGTAAAAGATAGTTTG
Source organism: Calonectria pteridis (assembly GCA_022837005.1). NCBI lineage: Eukaryota > Fungi > Ascomycota > Sordariomycetes > Hypocreales > Nectriaceae > Calonectria > Calonectria pteridis. Next base: position 124,908 of record JAKZGU010000026.1, on the reverse strand, counting down.
GGAGCGAGGCGTTTTTGGCAAGGTATATGGTATGCATAGGACAGAACATCAGGCTGGGTTAGGGATTACAAAAAGGGGTTGCCTTCATTTTCACGACTGCATGTCACATCCGCCTTGCTTAGATAGATTTTTTGGTGGGCCATCCCACTGTACACATCCTTCAGAGATAGCTTCATGAATTCATCACCTCTTGAGAGGAAATGTCACATACTTCCACGAAAATGCCCTCTAGTGGCAGCCACTATAGCGGCATTCTTCCCCAGTCTGACACCTGAGCAAATACGGATAGTTATGACAAAGAGTATTGAGTAGCCGAGGTGAGGAGAGAAGAGACAACTGTGTATATGCCTGGACCCCATACAACATTCGGCCTCGTGCATTGCCGTGGGCTGACTCACCACGTGGGCTCCGGCAAGACCGCTCTGGCCATTGCGCGCAGAGCGAAGTTTTATGTATGCTCATTATTGCCGCGAGCTCGACCGTACTCCGACAATGTCAAACTGCAACAGTACAGTCGAAGCCAGGACATGAACATTAATAGACGACCGCATCGGCGCATGGGTCAAGCAAGTGAAGGCGCCAGCAGCAAATGCGCAACCAGTCCACTTTTTTTTTTGTTGTTTTGAGGATTTTCAGGGTCTCCCACAAATGGGGAAAACAGCTGTATCCCAGACACGTACCTACAATCTTTCGAGGAATGCTCCGTTGGATCCGCCGTTTCGCGGCAAGGTAACGGAGGTGCAGTGTGGGCCCGTCGACAGGTCGATGCTGGCTTCCCGCCCCTTGTCCTGCGCGGGCGGCGTGCTTTTTTTTTTCTTCCCACAATAAACGTCTTTTTTTTTTCCGTCTGGACGCTGTGGCGATTGGACCATTCCGCTCGGTCCGCCCGGCAAGGCGCGCAGGCCTGGTCCACTAGCCTCAAACGGGCTGCAAAGCCTGGGAAGGGACTTGGTAGGTCTTTTGGCCAATCATGCACGCGTGCTATGAAAAATGGCTGTATTAGGTCTAGTGGAGTGTGGGATTCCAAGAGAAGGCTCGGGGCCCGATGCAAGGCTACTATCCCCGTGCAAGATGGGCAGAATAATACGGCATACTATCGCCCGCCAAAATTGCTAGCCAAGCAAGTCGATTGCTCACACTTTTATTAAGAAGGACATGCCGTTTTAGTGATGTGGCCTAGCCAAACTAATGGAGCATATCACAATATGAGGATTAACTGCTGTTTCTTGATTGCCTCTTGTGCTGAGTACGAATGAGTTTCCTGGGCTCTGGATACTTTTTAAAGACGAAATCGTACGGTATTGTTTTTTACTTCCGGTAACTGTTTATATAAGAGAATGACTGAGAAAAGACACAAGACTTAGCCAGGTCTAAACAGATCACCACCCCAAAGCCTTGGCATCAAATCAGGATATGGTTGAGAACACAACAATCTGCCAAAACCGTGTCCAGACTGGCATAGAACAAAAGCTTACTCTCAAATAAAGTACACTGTTATATGCGTGACCAACAACGACTTCAGTAGTGTCGGGGCCCGAGGATCTGTGAATGGCGAGACTCCCGACCCGCATGTCCAAACTCTCATCGTCATCGGGGCCCGAGGCGAAGGGCTACATATACGGCAATCCCAAGGTCTCCTGATTCTCGATTGACCACTACAATATCGTTCATTCGTCATCGGACCAGAATATATCCTAGCTCTTACTCGTTCTAACTCTTCCCTGTCCACCAACTGGAAACTCGGACAGGCATCATGGCATCCACCACACTGCGCAACCACATCAACACTGGATCGGCTCCCGACGGGACTGCCACCGACACAGCCGTCTACGATCAAAAGCCACCAGTTTCAGCACCAAAAACTGAAATTGCTCGCCAGTCATCGCAAAAGACAGCACTGTCCGGCAGCCGGTGGTGGCTCTTCGCAGTCTGCGCATTCATGGCCGCCTTTTACGCGCTTCTCTTCCTGCTTCCAGCACGCGTTGCCCCGCCCGAAGTCAAAACTAGAATGCTGAAATCTCCCCACGGATGGATGCACGTCGTTGGCGGAATGACGGCCATGGCCACCGGGCCATTCCAGTTTCACAAGGGCCTCCGAGCCAAGAGCCCAAAGACCCATCGGGTGGTTGGCCGCGTCTACGTTGTCTCCAATGTTTCCAGTGCCATCGGCGGCTTCTGGGTCACATGGCATAGCTACGCCAACTCGATTGGTCGCGTGGGATTTGCTTCTCTGGCTGCTTGCTGGCTGCTCTCCTGCTGTCTCGCCATGTTGGCCATCCAGAAACGGGATATCGAGGGGCACCGCATTTGGATGGCGAGGAACTACTCGATGACATACGCTGCCGTCATGCTGCGATGGCAACTTCCAGTGCTGGTTTTCGTCTTTAAGGTTCCCATGGTGGAAGCTTTGAGTGCGGAAGGGTATCTTTCCTGGCTGCCCAACCTCGTTTTCACCGAGTGGTACCTGAAACGTCAGTCCAAGATCATCTAACCCGATGTCATTTATGGATGGAGCATTTGTGTATCCTAGACATTCTAGGTGCCCATGACATCTTCCTTTAGCCAATTGGTCGACATAGATATAAGGGCTGCCAATGATGACGACTGCAGGGTAGCACACCCTCGTCTTCCGACAAACTTGCTGTTGTATTTTTGCATGACCTGATTATGTCAATCCCATTTTGCTGTATTTAGAATGTATACGAGTCTCTCTAAGTACAATATTACTGATAGCTGCTCCATCCTATGAGGTAATTTTCGAAATGTGACAACGATGAGATATTGTTATAGGCCTTGCTAGGTCTTGCTAGGTGTGATGCAAGTGAACTTGAGTGCAATAAGTACGCTGTTGGATAATAGCGACCGTAAAATTTCAGATTCCAAACATGAGGATTGATACTATTCAATTATCAGTAGTAGAGGAAATCCGGTGTATGTTGAGTGGGTTGGGGTCGTTGTCGTGAATGAATGACTGGGGGGGATTCTGGGAATCGAGTATCCGGATACTGGCATTTTGTGAGACACCTCGTGCTTAGGTTTACGTATCCGTGATATGACAACTCATCAATTCTATAAACAAAACGCCTTGGCCGCCGAAAGGAAGGCAAAGGTGGTTCGAGTGGGATAGAATTGGCCACTCTTTTGACACATCTCTACCACGCGAATATCGCATCTCAATTTGATCCAAGGCCCTCAATGAACCTAATAGTAGGCACTTCACATAATACACACAGCGGATTTATTTTCCACGGCTAGCTTGAGTCATTGTAATGGTGGGTAGTCCCCACCACCTAGCAAGATTTTCCCTTTGTGCCCACCGGGCCCGTGTAAGTTGATGGCGCGGTTTTGGCAGCCCTCGCACTCAACAATAAGAGCCACGCCCGGTTAGCTCAATCGGTAGAGCGTGAGACTCTTACGAGTACGCGATCTCAAGGTTGCGGGTTCGACCCCCGCATCGGGCTGTTCCTATATACGATTGCGAGCATATGCGAGGCTTTCTTTTTTGCCGTTGCCGCTGATTTTTGTGCGATTTGGAGGGGGAATTTTTTTTTGTCTCTGGTGCGGGGTCCTTGTTCCTTATCGGGCAGGACAAGAAAAATGGGCCCTTCGTTTGTTTACTGATGCTAATGGCTTATGGCTCTGTCCTGTTGCTTCATGGAGCTGATTTTTGCCCTTGCAGTAGGTTCAAATAAACTCAATGCTCAGGTCAACTTGAAAAGGAGTTCAAGTGAGTGTAAGCTATGCTACCATGATCAATCCACAACGTTTTCGCTTGCTCGTCTCCTTTCCTCGGATTATTTCCCGTTGTGGATAGACTGCCGATGCTTGGCATGGGTTAGGGGAACTTGGCGAGGGATAGGTATTTGTTTCTAGAAATTGCCTTCCTCAAATTTCCCGTCTCAAACATAGTATATAGCATTGTGTTTGATCTAGTGACTCGGCAAATGCGGCTGAAGAGATCGCGATGAGTCTAACATGCATGGTTAAGCTGTCATTGCATCGAGAAGCTGCTACGGGATGGAACAACCGACGTTAGGCTTGATTTGGCGATCAGCAGGAGGACTGCCCCTAAATACTCACCCAGTAGTGATGGTTGGGTAGAAAATAAGAAATCCGGGACGGATCTCAGATGAAATGACCGGGGAACGGCTCCTTCATGGAAAATTTCCTCTTTCATAAACGACGGTGGCCTCGGTTGAGTGTGGGGATGACGTACTGAGCGCTGTGTGGCACACCCTCCCTTTTTACTGGGGACGGGAGGATTGTATCGTGGCCGAGTCCGTTCCAGCCGGACAGTCGGAGTATTCTCTTGGAAAGCCTTTGTGCAGAGACAAAGTTAATAATCCGGGTACGATTTACTTTTTTGTGGATACGGGAGCGATCTTGCAGCCGGGTTTAGTACATTAATTCTCCATGCCAAGCGGGCACATACACACAGCGACAACGCCACAACCTTTCGGCTTCGCATTCCTGCTGACGTGCATCGGGTTCGCGTTTAGTCGGCGCTCGGGGCGCGCGAGACCCGACATTCGGCTGCCCACTGCCGACGTTGTGGCTGGGCGTCATACAGTCGTCAGGAATTTCAAATGTTAGCTCGGGTACAGTATCTCGTGAATCTTGATCATGAAAGATGAGAGGCCTTCGAATCCCCGGACGGCACCGTCATTCGCTGCGACTGGTAGATCAATACTGCATATTTGGCTGTTCTAAAACGTGCTGGTACTCCTGGTTTCCCTTGAGAAACGGCGAGCGGACTTGTAGTAGTACCACATGCACAAAATTGGGGCATGTCTCGAACTAACATTTGAAATCCTTGAGGGCTGTAGCGTCGGGGATGGAAATGTGAACAATCCCTTTGGCTGGTATCTTCCTTGTTCATGCGTCATCCCTGCTGTCACTGCGCCTCGGGTGGGACTGGGCGGCGTTGATCTGCTTTGGGAGCAGCAAATGACAGCCAGCACCGATGATGAAACGGTCCTTCCAGCAGCGGCCCAATCTTCCGTCGGCTCGTCCTCTTGATCCGTATCCCGTTGCCAAGCATGGACTCCGATGCAGAGCTCCAGTCATAGTGACGGAGATGCCCGTATCATACGCATCAAGATCGCCCCAATGTAGCAAACGTATTGATATAAGAGAGAGAGGCCGGCCGAGAATTATCGTCTCGGAACAATCGAAAACATCACCACAATCATCTTGCCTACTTCGCATTAATTCTTCTCTTGCTTTCACAGCGGCTTATTCGCCATTGCCCGCAACAACATCTCCTGCACGATTGACACGCGGCCTCGTCTCTACCAACCACAGCACAAGAACACACATAGGTACCACCTACATAGGGGGCTGCTAATAGGCTTGCTTTTCTGCACAGCGCTCATCACGTGTTTAAATCAATCGACGCCATCTGCAACTCTACTCAAAACGGTGCTGGGATTCTCGGCGAGATTGAGCAGCTACTCCTCTTCCCCTCATCCATTACACACGGACCCCTCATTCACAAACCTTCATCACCATGGCCGAGCTCCTCCCCATCCCAGAGCCTCCAGCGCTCCCTTTTCTTGGCCACATTGGCGAGTTCACTACCAGCCCAATCAATGACTTCTGTCGATTGGCCGATACATATGGCGAAATCTACAGAGTCCGCCTTGGCTCCAAGTCGTTGATCATCGTCTCATCTAACGCCCTCGTCAACGAAGTCTGCGATGAGAAGCGATTTCACAAGTCGCTCAAGACGGTTCTCGAATTCGTCAGAGAGGGTGTGCACGATGGTCTATTCACGGTAAATCTTGCTTCTCGACTCTCTGGATGCGTATTTCTAACCTAGGCAAATAGGCCCACGACCATGAACCAAACTGGGGCAAGGCTCATCGAATCCTCATCCCGGCTTTTGGTCCTCTTCCGATCCGCGAAATGTTCGATGACATGCATGACATTGCTACTCAGCTCTGCATGAAATTTGCTCGTCATGGCCCTCATACCCCGATCCATGTGTCCGACGAATTTACTCGTCTTGCTCTTGACACCCTCGCCCTGTGTGCTATGGACTTTCGCTTCAACTCCTTTTACAAGGATGAGCTGCATCCCTTCATCCAAGCAATGGGCGAATTCCTGACAGAGGCTGGGAACAGAAGCCGTCGCCCTGCAATTGCACCCGGCTTCCTTTTCCGGGCCGCGAACGAAAAGTACTTTGCTAATATTGAGCTCATGAAGAAGACTGCCGACGAGGTAGTCGCGGCCAGAAAGCAGAACCCCAGTGACCGCAAAGATTTATTGGCGGCCATGCTCGAGGGAGTCGATCCGCAAACAGGAGAGAAATTGTCCGATGACAACATCACAAACCAGCTCATCACTTTCCTCATTGCCGGACACGAGACCACCTCTGGTATGCTTTCATTCACCTTCCATCTCTTGCTGAAGCACCCAGCAAAGTACCAGAAGGTTCAGGAAGAAGTGGATCGTGTCTTGGGCCGGGATGTTATCACCGTGGGGCATCTCACCAAGTTCCCATACATTGCTGCAGTACGTGACTATTCACTTCATGGATGCTGAAACAAATACTAACGTCGAAATGCAGGTCCTTCGAGAGGCTCTGCGTCTTCGCTCTACTATCCCAGTTTTTGGCATTGAGCCTTATGAAGACACGGTCCTTGGAGGCAAATACCCTGTTAAGAAAGGGGAGATTATTACCGCTCTCATTGCCAAATCTCACCTTGACCCTGTCGTTTATGGCGATGATGCCAATGAGTTCAAACCCGAGAGAATGCTTGACGAAAACTTTGCTCGGCTCAACGAGGAGTTTCCCAACTGCTGGAAGCCGTTTGGAAACGGCAAGCGAGCTTGTATTGGTCGACCTTTTGCCTGGCAAGAGGCTATTCTGATCATGGCCATGCTCTTCCAGAACTTCAACTTCACCATGCATGACCCCAATTACCAATTGCAGATCAAGGAAACCCTCACTCTTAAGCCTGACCACTTTGACATGCGAGCAAGCCTTCGACATGGAATGTCAGCTACTGAGCTTGAGCTGGCTCTGTCTGGAACACCTGCCTCTCATACTAAGGCGCCGGTCAAGAAGGAATCCTCAGCAGCAACATCCGAGGACTCTCAGGGAAAGCCTCTGGCTATTTACTACGGATCCAACAGTGGAACTTGCGAGGCTCTAGCCCAGAGACTGGCAACTGATGCCCCATCGCATGGTTTCTCAGCCACTGCCGTGGCCTCTCTTGACGAGGCCAAGCAGAATCTGCCTCAAGATCGCCCTATCGTCATAATAACTGCCTCATACGAAGGCCAGCCGCCATCAAATGCGGCCCACTTTGTTAACTGGGTCGAGAACCTTGACGGCAACGAAATGGACGGGGTCAACTATGCAGTCTTTGGCTGCGGCCATCACGATTGGACGCAGACGTTCCATCGCATCCCTAAGCTTATTGACTCGACACTGGAGAAACGGGGCGGTACCCGCCTGGTTCCCATGGGCAGCGCCGATGCAGCTGCCAGTGACATGTTTAGCGACTTTGAAACTTGGGAAGATGAGACATTGTGGCCCGCCCTCAAGGAGAAGTACGGCGCTGTAGACGGCATCGAAACATCCGGTGTCCAGGCTGGCATCACCGTGGAAGTTTCGACCCCCCGCAAGACAACCCTCCGCCAGGATGTTGAGGAGGCCTACGTTCTATCGACCAAGACCCTGACAACCTCTGGGCCCATCAAGAAGCACATAGAGATCCAGCTTCCCTCGAACATGACTTACAGTGCGGGCGATTACCTTGCCCTCCTACCTCTCAACCCTAAAGCCACCGTGGCTCGCGTCTTCCGTCGCTTCGGCCTGGTTTGGGATGCCACTCTTAAGATTCAGTCCGGCAGCCCCACCACTTTGCCCACCAATAGCCCTATTTCTGCTTGGGATGTACTGAGTGCCTATGTTGAGCTGTCACAGACGGCCACCAAGAGAGTAAGTGACTGTGATTCTCAATCTCATCCGAGACCTTTCTTCTAACCTTTTTCAAACAGAACATCGCGGCTCTGGCAGAGGCGACCGAGGACAAATCCACAATCAAGGAGCTTGAGAAGCTTTCCGGTGATGACTACCAGGAAAGCATCGTGGCTAAGCGAGTCTCCGTCCTGGAGCTTCTTGAAAAGTTCCCTTCTGTTGCTCTCCCCATTGGTGCTTACCTTGGCATGTTGCCTCCGATGAGAGTCCGACAATAGTAAGTCACTCTGTATAGCACTCACTCAGAAAGCACGGCTAACCTTTCAAAAGCTCCATCTCATCCTCGCCTCTCGCCAATCCCACGGTTGCAACACTTACCTACTCTCTCCTTGATGCGCCGTCTCTGTCCGGCCAGGGTCGTCACGTCGGTGTCGCGACAAACTTCCTCTCCGAGCTCAGCGCGGGCGAGAAGCTTCACGTAGCCGTCCGACCATCCGTAGCCGCCTTCCACCTCCCCCGCGATGCCGAGAACACTCCCATCATCTGCATCGCCGCCGGCACCGGCCTTGCGCCCTTCCGCGGGTTCGCCCAGGAGCGCGCCGCCATGCTCGCCGCCGGACGCGAGCTGGCCCCGGCCCTCATCTTCTACGGCTGCCGCAACCCGGAGGTCGACGACCTCTACAGGGCCGAGTTTGACCGCTGGGAGCAGCAGGGCGCCGTCGAGGTCCGCCGCGCCTACTCGCGCGCCACGGACAAGTCGGAAGGGTGCAAGTACGTCCAGGACCGCCTGTACCACGACCGCGCCGACGTCTACTCCCTCTGGAACCGCGGCGCAAAGGCCTTTATCTGCGGAAGCCGCGAGGTCGGAAAAGCCATCGAGGACGTCTGCGTCAGGCTTGCCAAGGAGTGGAACTCCGAATTCAAAAACGAGGAAATTACCGAGGAGGCGGCTAGGGAGTGGTTCGAAAAGAACAGGAACGAGCGCTTCGCGACCGATGTTTTTGACTAAGTGCGTGGGTGAGTGAGTGGTTGGGCTTGGAAAGTCGCCCAGATGGGGGGGGGGGATCTTGTGTACACGATGTTACGATGGAATGAATCTTGGCTTGAGATATTTGGCTAGTATGATCAAAATGATAATTGAAGAAACTTCACTCCTTTCATATAATTTTCAATGGCGTCGTTGGGTGATTTGAATCCGTGTAAAGCCCAAAGGTTGCATGCAGGCTCACTGTAAAGCATAAAAAATTCCACCTTGTTCGTCTCACCCAATTTCCAATGACCATGGGTTGATGAATCATGTGACATGCATAGATTATGCAACAGCTCTGGACTTTGCATTATGTGAATTTTATTTGCATTGTGTTCAGGGCATAACTGATTCACATTCTATCCCTTTGAGTGCCGTAAAACTGCACTTAGGTACCTCTCTCAATCACCCCAACAAAAAAAGATATCATCCAATTGCTATTTAGCTTAAAATTAATTGCATAGTTATAAATACGGTAGTTTCTATGATTTTGACTTGAGAATATTATATCTTCAGTGTAGACCTTTGTGGCTGGCCGTGCAACCGGGGTGGTACCTAGGTGCAGTCTTACGGCACCTAAAGGGATAGCTCAACCCTGTGTTCACCGTTAGCTCATAAATTTCTTGGTGCAGAACTCATACCAAGGTGTATCCAGACCTCTCGGAGGAATTGGATCATAATTTACCATCTTCACGGTGTATGATGACTTTCGAATACAAAAACAGACATGTACTTCACAGGAAATCAATGCTCGTTAATGAAAGGAGTATAAATTTTGACCTAGGTATATAAAAAAGCCATCCATCCGTCTAAGAGGTATCAAAAGGGTGGCATGAGAAATAAAGATCTTTGTACTCAAAACACAAACGCCTGCTGTACTTAAAATTCATGTGCCCAAGAACAAAAAAAAAATCCAATGCCAAGGCCGTGTATCATCACCTTCATCCGTCTCCGCATTTCCTGGGCCCTCATTGTGTGGTATCGTAAACAAAACAACCTTCGACTCATCTCATCCGTTCATTATGATTGTGACAAGTATCATTCATATCCCGCTCTGCCAGCTTAGTCCTGGAAGAACTTGATAATCTGCTGCATGTCACGCAGGCCAACGCCGTGCTTAGGGTAGCAGATGTAGACCTCCTCGCCGAGAGCACCGAACTTGGATCGGAAGCTGGCCTTGCGTCGAAGGCCGAGGCTGTCCACGATGGATCGGTAGGTGGCAGCGAGGAAGCGGGCTCGGATGCCGTTAAGGTGCTCACCAGGGGTAAGCTTCTCCGAGACACCAGCTCCAAAGGTCACCTTGCCGGTGACGCTTGAGAGAGCGTGGCCAATCAGGACCTCAATGGCACCATTGGTAGCGCCGGGGAAGTCAAGCGCCCACTTGACTTGCCAACCGTGTCGAGGGGCGAGACGATGCAAAACGACGAGCGAGAGGACCTTGCCGTCCTTCTCGGCGGCGAAGTATCGACGGTGCTCACGGTCAACCCAGGGGCGGACCTCAGTAAGGTGAATCTGCTTGCCCTTGCGGGAGGCCTTCCAAGCATCAATGGCGGGATTGGCACGGCTAATGAAATCATCGTCGAGTTTGACCTCGTGGATCTTGATGCCCTCGCGCTCAACGCGGCGAGCCTTGGAAGCAAGTCCATTGGCCTGGACGGCCTGGTTGAGCTGGTGGCGGTCGGTGTCGACTCGCTGCTCCTCAGTGCACGACAATGTCCGCCAGCGGAATTCACGTGCGAGAATCTTCTGGACCTCAAAGGAGACGAGCATCCAAACAGGGGTCAGGCGTCGTTCTGAGATAATGTACTTGATGAAGTCACGGATGACCTCAGCATATTGGCTCTGGTCACACAGAGGGTCACCTGTGACCATGGCGAACTTCTCCTGAGGAACCCAGCCAATGGCTGCGCCTGTGGTGTGCCTCCAGATCTGGAATCGCTCATCCAACCAAGAAGTGTTGGAGGCGTCACCGTAATTGGCGATCAGCTTCTCGAGCGCTGGCGGAGCGTCGGCGGGGTGGGGCTTCTTGGTATCGGCATCGGGGTGGGGCAGACCGGGAGCCTTCTCGGGCAGTGACTTGGGGTCACGGTGGAAGAGCGAGGCGTATCGAACATCGCCGAGCTCAAGCATCCAAGCGACAATGCGCTCGAGACCAAGACCTGCGCCAGCGTGAGGCGGGGCACCAAGCTCAAAGGCAGTGAGGTAATCCTCCATACCGTCCTCAGTCATGCCAGCAGCGGCCATGTTGGCCCGGAGCTCCTCAACGTTGTGGATACGCTGGCCACCGGAGCAAATCTCCTGGCCACGGATGAAGATGTCGAAAGAGCGAGTCCACTTGGGGTCTTCGGGGTCCTTAGCGGTGTAGAAGGGGCGGGCATTGGCAGGGAACTTGTCCAGGACGTAGTAGTCGGTGCCGTACTTTTCGCGGACAAGCTGACCAAGGCGGATCTCATCAGGCGTCGAAAGATCCTCCTCTTCAACATCGCGACCGTCATCGCGCAGCATCTGAATACCCTCTTTGAATGGAATAATGGGGGTCTGCTCAAGCCACTTGAATTCGGTGCTGGGCCATCGCTTGCGGAGGACCTCAACTTCAGGAGTGCTGTAGACGGCCTTGAAGACAGCCTTGAGGAATTCGTCAAGCACCTCAATAACCTCGTGGTAGTCATACTCGATGGCCATCTCGATATCGAGACCAGTGTACTCGGTCAAGTGGCGGTGGGTGTTGGAATTCTCGGCACGAAAGACGGGGCCAATCTCAAAGACGCGGCCGAAATCAGCGGAAATAGACATCTGCTTGGCGAGCTGGGGGCTCTGGGCAAGGAATGCACGGCGGTTGAAGTAGTTCACTCCAAATACGGCTGCACCACTCTCGGTGGCGGCAGGCTGGAGCTTGGGAGTATTGATCTCGACAAAACCGCGATCTTCAAGGGTCTGACGGAAGATTCGTGCGACGAGAGATCGAATTCGGAAAAGGGCCTGGTTGGAGGGGTGGCGGAGATCAAGAATTCGAGAGGACATGCGGTTGCGGAGCGTCTCCGGGGGCTTGTAGTTGGTGAATGCCAGGTTGTGGGCAGCGTTGACAAGGTGAATGGTCTCAATGTCGACCTCAACACCAGAGTGGGTGGCAGATCGAATGGGCTCCGGGGGCTCCTTGAGCTTTCCAGACACCTGGATGAGCGATTCGGGGCTCAGCTTGCGAACCCAGCGAACAAACTCGGCGTTAGCGGCATCGCGGGCCAGCACACCCTGAACAGAGTGAGTCTGGTCGCGAAGCAGAAGGAAATCTAGGTGCTTGGAGAGAGGGCGCTGAGTTTCAATGCGAGCGCGGAAGGTAACTTCAGTTCCGACAGGGAGCGAGTCGAGCTGGGAGATGACGTTGAGTTCATAGGGGTGTGTAGGCCAATCGGCGCTGTTGGCGGTGCGACCACTATCAAACGAGGAGCGGCTGCTGTTGGTACCAGTGCCACCACCAGCAGCTGAAGCAATGCCCATCGCCAGGGCCATTGCGCTTCGCGGGGTATCTCTGCTGAGTCCATCCATGCTAGACCTTTCGGAGCGGATCTCAATGGCACTGTCGCGCAGTCTGGGTGGAGACCGGACGGACTGTGATCGCATAGGCTTAAAAGACTCAGAGTTGTAGACGATGCTGCTGGCAGGGGAGGCGGGGAGGCCGTCAGGGCTCCTGCGGTGTTCCCCAGTGCCGACTGAGGTGGTGCTCGAGTAGGCCGTCATGTTTGTGTGGGTAGAAGGTGATGATGGAGAGACGGGCGACGATGGTAAGGACGAGACGGAGCTTTTAATTCTTCGGTGACCAAAAGCTGAGGCTACAGGGGTCATAATCCCCGTTGAAGCCGTCATATCTCTGGATGGTGTGTGGGGCTGTCGGACGGAACGAACCACACCTTTGGCGAAGTGGTGACAATGACGACCGAGGGCCGAGTGTCAGTGTCGTAGAGCAGGGACGGCAGTGCCACCAAGCCGATTGTGGGTGCGACCGGCTAATTATGCGTTAGATAGGCAGGTAGATTAGGTACCAAGAGCTGCACGAGGAGAGTGTTAGGTCTGGAGGATTTTGGTTTGCGTCAGTGCAGGGCAGTGAATCTAAGTGATCAACAATGGTATAACAGGTTTGGAGGGGAACAGAGAATGGTAGCGTTAGGGCAGTCAGTCTTATATACAAGCTCGGGTCCTACGGCCAGCAAGGGATTCACGACCAAAAAAAAAAATTCATTTCGAGGGTATGCTTGCCTTACGGCATCCCCTCGGCCCCGGACGTAGACGCCGGGAGCGCGTGGGTTGGCAGGATGGAGCCATGATTCGGCATTTCACGATACGTTTAGCGACACAGAAAGTTGAGGTGAAGGGGGTGCGCTCCACCGCCAACCAATGTGCCGAGTTATTCCCATAGTCCAGGTCAGCACCCGGACACTAAGGCCTAGGACCGCCCGCGGGACGCCGGGTTGCTGACAATTCCCAGTGGAAGAGGGCGGACAGCCCGAGATCCTGACGAATAGTGCGTCATTATTGCCGATGTGACGGACTTTATGCCACACCCCCCCCTTCTAGAGTCCGCAGCGTAGGGCTAGAAAAGGTATCCATGTAGCGCGCGACAAAGCAAGCTTAGCCTACCGCTCTGATATCCGCTGCTCGCCTGGGTCGACAACCACTTGCATGTGTGACTAGGATGTGCCGGAAATTTCGATTGGGTTTCCTGGGCTCTGAGCTGGAGATTGATAAAGTGGGACCTGCAGAACCAGGGCCGTGGGACAAGCGGCAATGAGAACCCAGAGGCGGCCATTACAGCTCGACTGAGCTGCGCTGCGACACTGCTGCACTACCAGGTGGCCAGGGAGGTGCCGTCTCCCGTCTCGGCGGCATCAACGTGTTGGCTCATTGGAAGCACAACCTGCCAGCCAAAAGTGCCCATTCCAAGACATGTGCTAGGCCGAGGAGTTTTTTTCTTAGCGTTCTGATCTCGGCGGCCGGAGCGCCGGGGTTTAGATGGGGCCGAGCCACACAGTACATGCATAGAAACTCGGCCGTTTCGCCGCCAAACCCCATAAACGACCATCACTGAGAGAGAAAAAAAAACTGCCTCTCGAGGCACATCACCTAAGACGATGGGCCCCTAAAAAAATTTAATTAAAAAAAAAAAAAAAAAAAAAGAAGTTCTACGGTCAGGCAATGGGATACCAAGTGTCAGGGTCCCTGTGAAACAAAAAAAAAAATTCGTAACTAGCAAGGGACCACCAACATTGTTGATGCGACTTGCTACTTGCTACTTGACGACATGACGTCAACCATTGAAGCTTGATCGGATGTGCCGGGTGCGTGGCAGGTGCGTGCGGACTCCATTTACTCATTCCACCCACTTTTCGACATGGCTTTTTTTGTTTGGGCTCGACCAGAAGGAGCACCCTACGGCGCCACTTTACATGCTATTGGCTCGTGCAACGGGGTCCCGCCTAGACGTCACTAGTCAGCACGTCAACGCCTGACAGCGGAAGCCTGAGAAGTCTGTCATCCGTACCCGCTTGGTCAGGCCGCTTCTCCCAAGTTCGATGCGTATTGATCATCGACATCATTCACGCGATAAACAAGGAAAACAAGCTCTCAGGGTCGCGAACCCGTTGTCAGGAACGGCCTCGAACCCACTCCCACTCGCCGACCTTCGCCAAGCCCGGCGAGGTCCCCCGCCCTTTTTTTCTTCCCAAATCCCAAACCCAAGGCCTGCGTCGAACAAACAGGACCCTTGACGTTCGTGAGCCTGTGATCTAGTGAGGACAACACCTCTTAATGCGGGAGGGTTGGCGCTTCAGAGTAAGGCCGTCACCACACCGTCAGCCATCAACCACCGGAATCTCTCGCCTCCTCACCCTCACCCTCACCACCATTCAGACTTTTCCCCCCTAGCTCCCCTGTACCGCAGCTCTTGGCCGCCAGCCTCGCCTCCCTCTCTATCACTCCCTCCCTCCCGATGCCATCGTCTCCCGTCTAGACCCTCCCAAGCCAGACAACGCATCTGCCCATCCTCCATCGCCTCGTCCAATCCCCCTTCTCCCCATCCCGCGCCTGACTTGACGCCGCCCATCTCTCATCTACCCCAGTCCTGGTCACCTCTCTCCTCTGATTGCACCGTCACGCTGCTGCTGTCCCGTAGAGGCTAAACCACGTGTTTGAGACTCCCTCTGACTGTGCTTGCGGCTGCTGTCCCATCTGTCCCTCACCTCCTCACTCACCTTTCCGCCGTCCATCCCACTGTCAATACTCTCCGCTAGGCAGTCCTCGTCTTTCCGCTCTTTGCTGGTTCGCTGGAGTCACCCTCCTCGACCGCCATGGAGTCCACCCCCACCACCTTCAACACTACCCCAGAGCCTGAGGGATACACCAACCCCCTCGAGACCAGCTCCCGGTGGTACCTCCTGGCCCGGGCCCAGGCCATCCGGTCTGCTGCCAGCTTGGGCTTCAGCATCGCCAACCGCACCGATCCTCCTGCCCCAGAGCCATCTCGTGAAATCTGGCTCGATGCCACCTTGGCACCCGGTGTTCAAGGCCGTGCCAAGATCAAGGTGGAGGTTTGGAACCCGCCTCTGCTCTCTATCGGCGCTCGCACTGCCATCATCAATTTCCACGGCGGCGGGTGGATTCTTGGCCAGGGTACCGACAATGCAAGATGGGCTGGCTCCATCCTCTCCAACCTCGATGCCGTTGTCTTCACTGTCAACTACCGCCTGGCCCCCTCCTACCCCTTCCCGACCCCCATCGAGGACTGCGTCGATGCCGTTCTCCAGATTAAGCATCGTGCTGCCGAGTTCGGCATCGACCCTGACCGCATCGTTCTGTCGGGCTTCTCGGCCGGTGCTTCAAATGCTCTGGCCACATGGGTCATTCTCAACGATCCAGACCGGTGGGGCTACTATCTGCCCTTTACTCCACCGCGCATTGCCGGCTTGTGTCTCTTCTACCCTCTCCTCGACTGGACCATGACTCGCCCGGCGAAGCGCCTGACGTGCAGCCGTCCGGACCTCACGCTACCCAAGGGCCTGACTGATCTGATCGATGCCTCGTACATCTATCCACCCATTCCCCGCCTCGAACGGACGGACCCCCGCCTATCTCCAGGTCTCATGCCAGACGAGATGCTAAAGAAACTTCCGCCGATCCATCTCGTGCTTTGTGAATACGACATGCTGCTCGCCGAAGGCAGGCAGTTTGCCAAGAGACTCCGAGATGCCGAGAAATCTTTTACTCTGAGAATAGTGGAGGGTGAGAGGCATGCTTGGGACAATCCTCCTCCCATGACGCCCAAGCCAAGTGTCTTCGTTGAGTATCAAGAGGCCGTCCAAACCATATCGAGCTGGTTTGGTCGAGATTGTGAGACAGACCAAGAGTCTATGAGATCCATGAAGATGAAGCGGCCCACGCTGAAACGACCCAAATATCTTTCTTTCAAGTCGTGGTCAGGAAGGTAACTTTGTATGCTTTGTCTCTTTTTTCAACTTAATACTTTAGAGAGCGAGATATTGGTTTTGTTTAGAGGAATACAGGTCAGTGCTAGGGGTCTATCATGAGGGGATACAGGGTACGGGATTTTACTATAGAAGCGTGGCGTTTAGGACGACATTTTGAGACCCTTGTACATTCTTTTTTTCTTCTTTTTTGCTGGCTCAGCGTAACCCTTGATATAGTACACAACATTGGATTTGATATATTTTGCCAAGACATTCTGGATTGGTACCATCGTATCTGCGCGCAGCTATGCTTGTGGAACCCGGGAAGATGTGCCGTTTCCAAAAACAACAATATCGCGCCAAGTCTTTAGTCGATCACACCCCTTGAGTCATTACTTCAATGTAGCCTCATAATGAGACTCCACCAAAAAGGCCCGGTTCTGCCCGTTTTGGGTCTCGTTACAGCTACTGTGCAACCCTCACAAGCCGTGAAAACCTCGACGAATACCCATGCCTTGCGGTTCAGGACTTGGATTGACCTAATCAGGTCGCCCGGGTGGCGGGCATC
Source organism: Calonectria pteridis (assembly GCA_022837005.1). Taxonomy (NCBI): domain Eukaryota; kingdom Fungi; phylum Ascomycota; class Sordariomycetes; order Hypocreales; family Nectriaceae; genus Calonectria; species Calonectria pteridis. Next base: position 107,929 of record JAKZGU010000026.1, on the reverse strand, counting down.
CAGTCTTTGCTGCCCATGTCTGCACCGCGGTGTGGCAACCAAGTCTTTTAATTTTCAATACCATCATGAGATAGGAACCGGTCGATCGTCCCATATGTGCTTTGCGGGTCAGCTGGTTCGTTCCGCGGCTCTAGCCTTGGCGCGTAGCCCAATTGTTTCCGTCTCAAAGGGTTCAGGGTTCAGTCGCACCCTCCCCCCCCACTACGACTCCGGAAGCTTCGGAATGGGTGTAAGAGTGGAATTAGATGCACGCTGCAACGGTGTCCCGGCATTTCAAGGGGTCCGAATATGACAAGCGGGATCGTCGGGTGTGCGGCGACTAGCCAAGGCGCTCAATGGGTCACAACACCAAAAGCAGTTCGGCGGTTCGTACAAACTTGTAGTCCGACGAGTTCCGCTGCGGCGCTGCGGCGCCGCGGCTCCGAAGTTGACATACTGAGCTGCATCGACACACTAGAGATAAGGCTGAATAGCAGGGCTGGCCTAGGAAGATTGAGATGGGTTAACGCCGACGGCAAGGCACGATACATCAATGATCGCCCACCACTGCCGCACTCTTTGTCTTGCAGAAAGTAATGGAAATTTCGGAGACCGCAAAATCTCCGTTAGCCTCGCCGGTGCAGGCGAGAAGCTTGACGGACTAAAGAACTCACCGACATCGCCTGAGCGCATTCTGACGATGGAGGTATTACCGTTGACTTTTGTGGCGTCCATAAGCGAATCCAAATGACGGATGCGTTGGCCCCGCGGGTTATGTCAATGTGGTTGGTCAGCTGCTGTATCACCAAAGCAAAGTGAATGGAAATGGCCGCTGGCGTGCATGAAGGATTTGGCTTGTGATCCCCATGTACGAGGATCACTGTAAGCACTTTGCATCTGGAGGTAGCATCGTGTCCGAGGCCGAAAGCCCTCGAAATCTTTTTGCATACTACTACTCCTCCTCCCACACACACACGCGAGCGAGCCCGCGCAAGGACTAGTTTGCTTCGCTGGCAAACCAATATGTTTCCGAACCTCTCTCTAGCTTCTTGGGGGCCGTCATATGACCCGGAACAGCTGTGAGCCTGGTGTAAAGATTCCAATTGATGACGGTTTGGCCGCACAGAGCATCATGGGGTGTAGTTTTCTCGCTCTGCATACTGCTACCGAGGTCGAAAAATGTGACATGGGAACCGTGGGAGTCGATGTAGCAATCCCTCATGTTTTTCCTTTTCATCTTTGCATAATATATCCAAAGACCCACCACACCTTTATCCTGCCCTTCCTTGACCAGCTGAGGAGCAGAGACTTGGCTCTGTTCCGGGGAAATCATAGCAGTGCACCCGGAGGCTAAGCGTCGTCCACGGGGGCTGAATAGTCCTTGTGGCTTAGGAGGTCACTAACAACTCTTGGCACGCGAAAGATAGTCCCGTTGCCAAGAGACATAGACACAGTTCCCATACAATCGTCGTGCGTTGCCTTCGGGTACACCCTTCTACGTCCGCCAAGCCTTACGCCAAGCAACTCTTATAAGGCGGTGCTCTGATCCACAAGACAGGCTGGGGCTGATGAGAACTCAATCACGGATAAGTGTGTGGCGGAGCACAGCATGCCACGCATTCAGCCCTTTCCGCGCTCTAAAAACTGCCGGAGCTAGCAAAATTAAGACGTCCAAGGGTGGTTTTTCGCAACGGGCCTTGTGGAAACTAATAGTCGTAACCAGAGAGGGGCTGTGCTTGCGCAAGGCTGTGTTGTGCTGTCTGTCTTGTGGGTCTGTTTCCGCTTCCCAGTGGGATTGTCGCGTAGACGTATGGGTTACGCGGCTTCCAACGAGTTTTAAGAGAGCTCATGCATTGTGCCAAGTTTCAACATGTTTCATAATTGCCCTGCCAATGCCGATCCAACTCCACTTCTTATCTATTCAAGTGCCGAGTCTAGTCACTGAGGTTGATACCCTAGACTGGAAACTCTTAAGATTGTCACTTTCCAGTCACACTGCTTGCCTTCTTCACGTGAGTGTTCCCAGGAACCCAAGTGGAACATTTTCCATTGTGACTTTCTCAAGGAATAGCACACTGAACAGTCATGACACCTGGCGATCACGCTGTCATTCTCTTGTACTTTAAGCCGTGGGGGGAGGGGGGTTGGGTTGGGTTGGGTTGACGAGACAGATCACGTTGGCAACTTTTCAACTCCCGATAAAGAGAACAAGCTGAATTAGATTCTATTTTACCTTTAAAGATCAAGTGAATACACGGCGAGGATACCAACAGAACCAGTTCTTGTAAAACATGAATAAGTTAAGTGACAGGGAATAGTCCCACGAAACCATAACACCACGCTGCGCTTGAATCACGAAAATCCAATTTACAGATAGACAACCAGTTTACATATGATCATAAAATAACTGAAAGAAAAAAAAGAAGTAACGAGGTCGCGCCGCCCACGATGCTGGACTGTAATTCGTGTCATAATCCCTCTCCGGAGGCCAGGCTGGGTTGTGAAAAGAAAAAGACTTTATTGCATGCATTACTTTGTAGTTTCCCTATTGATGATACTGGATAGATGGATCCTCCGAAAACGATAATTCTTCTACATTCAATACTAATTTGCAAGACTCTGGCCTCACCGGGGAAGGAGCTTCGCACCGGTTTCTGCAACTCTTTAAATCCCGTGTATCATCCGTTGAACTAGGTCGCCTCCTGTATGACTATGACAGGCTTGACTCTGTATTTCAACATACTCGAGAGGGGAGTCTCAGACAACCTGTGGATCTTATTAATTTTATTTTATCTTTATATCACCTTGTGTTATTTTATTTTATTTTGTGTCTATTTTATCTTGTTTCTTTTTCAACAGGCAATCAGATCGATTCTTGGCTCATCTTGACGACTCGGCTGAGCAGCTGACGGTATCGTTCCAGTTCATGTACAATTGTACAACAGCCCTATTTATAAAAATTGAAGAGGTTTGATATGCACCCATGAGACAGAATTATTACCCAGGTGTCAGGGCCGGCATAAAAACAAAAGGAAAAACAGACGGACACCTTCCATATGGCCAGGAATAAAGAGTTAGAGGCATTGCCAGAAAACGATGAAGCTTCAGCCATATAGCTTATCACATTTATAGCGCTTTATAGATTATGTTAACCTCTTCAATCACGTATTTTGTATCCGTTGCTACTTGGTTTCTCCAGTCAATGGCCGTGGATTCCTTTAGAGATAAGGCTACGACAAAAATCTCATGAAAGTGAAAGGAATCTCCCATCCAAGCATCGCGACATGGACACAATTGACTGTCATTAGAACATAATTATATGTTCAATTCTTGGTTTCTGCAATGCATTTCTGGCTATTTTTTGTATTTTGGAATCCTCCAAAAGGATCTGTTATGCTCATATCACCGCGACCCGAGACGATGACGGGCCGTTACTCGTCATACATAAGTGCCCAATCTCGCTATAAAATCGTAATCAATTACCACTTAGCCTCCTTGGAGTCAAGGAATGCCTTCAGAATAGTGACAATGTTTTGGAGAGCAGCAAGGTACTTCTCAAGCTCGGAAGAGACCTGGGCAGGGTCGTCACCAAGCTTGACGTAGAAGTCCTTGCGGTAGGGGCAGGCACTCATGGCAGCGCTGAAAATGGGCTTGACAATGAAGCTGTGGTGGGGCTTCAGAGTGTTACCGTAAGCGCCTCGGAACGAATCAGCAAGCTCCTCGCTAGGCTTAGAAACGTTGGCCTGGAGAGCTTGGCAGGTGAAGTCGAGACCTCTATTACCAGGGAAGTGCATTAGTCTCGATATGGTGGCAATAGGTATATCTGAGAGCACTCACCGCACAAGCCAGAGAAGACCCTCAGTGGCCTCGTGCTTCTTGGTCTTGAGTTCGTTTCGGCATAGGTCCTGGACGGTAAGGGATTCGGCGGGGGCCGCGGCCTGTCGTGTGCGGAGCTTCTATTGACAAGAAGAATTCGGTCAGATATTTGTTGTTTGTAGGGCACAATCTGCATCTTGACTAACCGTGACATTGCCCAACAAGTCCTTCTTTACGGGAGAAAAGGCGACAGAGCCGAGGACATCTAAATAATGGAGTTAGAATTCTACCAAGCACAAACAGATCAACCTTCTGGGTGGATACATACCAAACATAGTGGTCAGGGACTCAGCAGCGTCGAGAAACTCGGTGGTGGCAACGGCATTGCCATTGGCAGCATCGACGGGGACGTCAGTGAAGGAGCGCTTGAAGGTGGCCACAATAGTAGCACCGGCTGGGATCTCGACGGACATGATGGGCGATGGAGAAAAGGTATTGACGAGTTTGTTGAGCAAAGCAAAGAGGATGAGGTTGAAGATAACAGGAACAAAAAGGACACAGTGGTAGCGGTCAAGCTGTCCCCTGAGATGCGACAGCTACGACGAGGGGGAGGGGCGGGTCAAGGAGGGGTGCTAAACACAGTATGGATTGATAACCATGTGCTGGCCAATTCAGGCCAAAATAGCATCTTACGGCCTAAATGCACTGTGTTGCGGCGGGGCCGGAACTATCCAGCTCCGATAAGGGGCCAAAAACCCACACGGCGTGATTGGGGAGGGGATGATACGAGATCCTAGTGATGAACCTAGAGCTTGGAGCTTCACCGCCCACGAATCATGCTGGCCGCCAGCTGAGAGGTTTGGCATTATCTGGCCATGACGCGTTGTCGAAGCTACTGAAAGGGTCGCTAGCGTCGGGAGCCCCTCCCTCCCATTCTTGACCAGAGTGCTGAATTCCTTGCCGCAGGGACCTAGGACGGGGACTGGGGACTGGGGACTTGGGATTTTGAACTTTGGGCGTGGTGGGGCATGACGGACTCAGCCCAAGAAACAATGACAGCCAGCTCCAAAAAGTAACGGTTGAGAGCATGCTTATTACTCAATGAGAGGTACGGATTCCAGGATCCTGAACCAACAGACTTTTACTGCAGGCAAACTCATGTCGTGCCCGCCGCCGTGGCTTGAGGTGCATCGATTCAGAGACATTTCGTGACGTCATCTTCCTTGTTTGTATCCCGATGGCGACACTGCTTCCGAAGCCAAGACTCAACTGGAACCAGCTTACTTCGAGTACCATGTTGAGGAGAACCCAATTAGACGGCAACAAAAAGAAGAGAAAAAAAGCAAGCTAGGGACCTCATGTGCCTCAGAATGTTTCAACATGCGCCAACGGCCCCTCCACGCGGCCTATGAGCTTTGGCGAGAATCATGGTCCCACGGCGGGTCTATCAACCCGCGACTCTGTCCAGTCTTTAGAGTGGGCGTAAAAAAAGGCTATCCTGTGCTCTCAATAGCGGCTGTTAGTACCAGGAGACTAGGAGAATCCCAGCCACTCTCTGTTCTGGACGCCCAGAAAAGAAAAGGCCCCGGCTTCGAAGCCACGACGAAACCAAAGTCGCTGCAATAGTGCCCCGCTCGTTGGATCAACAGCCTGCTTTGCCTCGCTGCATGCAAGCCCTTTGCACAGAGTCTTGGCCACAGCTTCTCAGCTCCCGCCAGCCGATGACATCGTCTACCGTGTTCTCGCGCGTCTCATCTGTGCCGCTTTTTCCGGCCAAGCCTCGTTCAATCTCTTGGCAGTTCTTCTCACGACCAGGTAAGAAACGCTGTTACCTAATAAACTCGTGCCCCATTGCGCTCTTCTTTTCTGTCCTGTTTCCCGCCAGCCTTCCTTCACAATCTCACCGCGGGGTACTCCACAGCCTGCCAGACGCACGGTTTCCCGCCAATTCAACACCAGCGCAGGCTTCATTCGCAACATGACGAACGACAAGAAAGAGGGCAGCCGATTCGGCTTCAGTAGCATGCTCGGCGAGCTCAAGGACAAGCTCAGCGACACCAAGCTAGAGGAGGCCAAAGTGAGCTTGATTCACCAAAAGTCAGTCTCGTCGGTGTCGCAAATGCGCTCTTTCCTACTAACCATGTTTAAGGCACAAGATTGGCAAGGTCGCAAACATTGTGAGTCCCGCGCTTCCGAAAGCTGTCCAGTTTCTGCGTTGTGCGACACGGCGATTGTCACGCGACACTCTCGCTCTACAGCCTCCAACCATCTGCGCTCTCCCCATGACTGACAGAATCAATAGTTCAACCCCAAGCACCGCCACGACGAAGAGCACGAGATCAGATGTGACAACAAACGCACGGAAAAATGCAAGTCGAACCGGTACGAGTCGTATTTTCCCGAGCGCGAGGGCAACCTGATCAAGTGGTATGTGGATGGGCGGGACTACTTTTGGGCCGTCTCCGTCGCTCTCGAACAAGCCAAAGAGTCCATCTACATCGCCGACTGGTGGCTCTCCCCCGAGCTTTTCCTGAGGCGGCCACCGTATTACACACAAGAATATCGCCTGGACAAGCTTCTGAAGAGGAAGGCCGAAGAGGGCGTCAAAATCTTTGTCAGTGTGTACAAGGAGGTGGAGCAGGCACTTACCTGCAACTCAGCGCACACAAAGCATGCCCTCAACCGACTGTGTCCTGAAGGAACTCCTGGGTATGGTAACATTCGAGTGATCCGGCATCCAGACCATAACCCTTTCGAAAACCTGGCTGATGTCACCATGTTTTGGGCTCACCATGAGAAATTCATCGTAATTGATTACACAATGGCCTTCATTGGCGGTCTCGACCTGTGTTTTGGACGATGGGATGCACACCAGCACCCCCTCTCCGACGTCCACCCTGAGGGCGTGCGAGAGGAAATCTTCCCTGGACAAGATTTCAACAACAATCGAATCATGGACTTTCAGCAAGTGTCTCAGTGGCAGGAAAACGAATTGAGCAAGGCTGAATACGGTCGAATGCCTTGGCACGACGTTGCGATGGCTGTGATAGGTCCTTGCGTCTATGATATTGCTGAGCACTTTGTATTGCGCTGGAATTTTATCAAGCGCGACAAATACAAGCGCGACGAGCGTTTCGACTGGATCGTACTTGAGGGCCGCGAGGGCGAGGACGAAGATCTTGTTGGCGTCCAGCGGCCAAAGCACCCTGTGGGCGAATATGTGAAGCATCCTCTCACACCCTTGGCAGACAAGAATCTTAATAATCGGGGAACCATCAAGGCACAAGTTGTCAGGTCAAGCGCAGATTGGTCTAGTGGTATCCTGACAGACCACTCGATCCAAAATGCATACATTGATATCATCAGAAAGGCGCAGCACTTTGTCTACATCGAAAACCAGTTCTTCATCACTGCAACCGGCAAGGAGCAGGCTCCTATTCAAAACACAATCGGCCGTGCTATTGTTGATGCAGTCGTTCGGGCTGATAAGGAGCAGAGGAAATTCCGCGTCATTGTCATCATCCCCGCTATTCCTGGCTTCGCTGGAGACCTGAGAGAGGATGCGGCCGCTGGAACAAGAGCCATCATGGATTATCAGTACAAGAGTATTTGCAGGGGTGAGCACTCCATTTTTGAACAGTGCAAGGCTCAGGGCGTGGATCCCACGAGATACATCTTCTTTTTCAACTTGCGTTCTTATGATCGCCTGAACAAAACACCTGCGATTACCCAAACAGAAAAGGAAACCGGCATCAGTTACCAGCAAGTCCAGCGTGCCGAGGCTGAGGAAATCATGGCTGAAGGTATTCATGGCGCCTACGATCCCCAAGATCGCGAAGCGGACGAGCACATGCGAGGAGATCTGAAGCAGGCCGAAATGGACGAATCTATCAAGAGAACCATGGAGGCGCGAAAACGCTTTGAAGAGGCCATGCCCAAGGAAACAATCACCACGTCGGCTTCTGTGGCCCACCACGCCATGGCCGGTTCGGGCCCGCTGACGGATGAGCTTTGGTTTGAAGAGGATCCTGAATCCGAGATTCAAAACTGGATTCAAGAGGAACTCTATGTTCATGCAAAGCTGCTCATTGTTGACGATCGTATTGTGGTCTGCGGGTCAAGCAACCTGAACGACCGAAGCCAGGAGGGCGACCACGACAGTGAGCTTAGCATAGTCATGGAAGATACGCGTCTGATTGATAGCATGATGGATGGTCAACCATTCAAGGCTGGTTATCATGCTACTACCCTGCGTCGATACTTGTGGCGAGAACACATGGGCTTGCTCCCACCGCAACCTCTCGATGCAGCGAACGATATCAATGCTCAGCCACCATCCGTCAACCCCGAAAACAATATTTATGCCAATGACGAGACTTGGAAGTTCACGGAGGATCCGCTCTCGGATGAGCTGTGGATGAAATGGACAACCCAAGCAGACACAAACACCAAGATTTTCTCACACGTATTCCACGCTGATCCTATGGATAGAAGTACGTCCTCAACTTTCCAACCCAATGATTCATATGCTAATATTTGCGCAGTCAAAACTTTTGAGGACTACGATAGATTCCTTCCTCCACGAGGCATCAAGGCCGGACACATCTTTGACCAGCTCATGCCTCCAGAAGATGCTCGTCAGAAGCTGAACCAGATCAAAGGCCATCTTGTTTGGTATCCGCTACAGTTCCTTCAGGACTCCGAGATGGCAGAGAGAGGAATACAAGTCAACTCAATAACTGAAAGCGTTTTTACTTAATGATGGAGACAATGGTTTATCGGTCTTGTTTAATGAACCCCTAACGTCGCGCAGTCTTTTTCCTTGGCTTCAACCAGCAAATCTTTCCCGGGTTTGTTGGCTATGAATAAAACAAACCTGTTCAAACTTAGTTGTCATCTTTGCCGTGAGTGAAAACACTTGACAAGAGGATCAGAAGATCAAGATTATCCCGACCGCCCACTGCCAACCTCTCCGTAGTTACCCTACAGGCTCGGGGGTCCTGGGTTCAGCTAGTCCAATCACGAGTGCAAGTGTGCACAAAGAAGGAGGCGTCATTGTTGATAGGGACGCCGGAAAGTTAGCCAATTCCCGGGAGCTGATTTGGCATCAGCTAGCGCGACAGGATGCGGAAGGTGAAGAAGATGAGCAGATCAGTAGATCCGAGACATGTTACTATGAGGTATTGGACTCGCAAATCACATCACCAGGTCTTTTAGCCATGTCCTTTGTCTAGGTCGCAGGGTAAGAGTACGTATTGGTGGCTGACCAGGATGGGCTGATGCAACTGGCCTCGGGCGATTCCCGCATAGGTATCGTGTGTATCGTACCGTCACTGAAGGCCTACATCCCGCAGGCCGAAGCGAGGGAGGAGTTGTCTTGCAATGTCACGGTCGGGTCCAATGCAACTGATAAGTTGGGATTTCATCGTCGTCGTCTAGGTCGCAGTGCGTCATGTTTGGCTGATTGATAGAAGGCCCGTTATATGTAGATGGTCACCTGCCCACCACCCCCATGCCCGTGCTCGCGCCGTCCCTAAAGCGCAACGAAGATCTCGGCCGCTCACAGAAGGCACAGATGGGTAGCAGAAAGGGCCGCTGACACCCGATCTACTAAGCGTAGGAGGGACGAAGAGAAGAAGGGGGGAAGCTGGTTAGGGCCAGCTAGGCTGGGGGCCCTTGTAACAGCGGGCCGCGCGTGGTTGAGCAAGACCCCCATGTTTGCCGAGTGTGAAAGACGGACCAATGGGCGACGAGGACAAGCATGTGAGAGGGATGTCACCCGCATGAAGATGTGAAGCTAGAGGCTAGTGAGTGCCATCGTTTGTGGGATTTGGCTTGCTGTGTCAAAGACGGACGAGGAAGGGAGGGGACGGAATCCTGGATAGAGTTGATTTGGTGACAATATAAGGTGAGCCAGTCATAGCTTGGTTGCTTGTCGCATCAGTGGGCGGTGCGGGAATTGCTACTGCTTTTGTTGCGTGCGGCCGAGGGGTGAGCTTCGCTTGCAGAGTGTCATTGTTCATGGGAAGCTTGCGTCGGGTTCGCGCCGGATGGCTGGCCTCAAATCGTACAGGTATCATCCTTCACTCGCATTGCAGCTCTGTGGTTGCGAACGAGGGGGAAGTGTGATGCCAGATTGTGAAGTGCATTGCACGTAGGCGCTGAGTAGCAATTGCACACTCGGTGAGTATGCATCAACTGCCCTAGCAGAAGAGTCCGGTGTGATACAAGACGGCTGTTGGTGCTTGTTTCAGACGGTTGTTGCTCGCCAACGAGTTATCTACTGTAGTTGGTCGCACACATTTGCGTCGGGGTAGTGTAGCGCAGCTCGCCTGGGCGCTTAGAGCGGCTGGGCAAATCAAGGGCCGTTGCTTGCCACTCTCAAGGCCGTCAGGGACATGGTGCCTTCAATGGCGGCGAAATGAAGGTTCTCGACCGTGAAGTCGTGCACGCACATCAACAGAGAGGCAAGGCCTCGCTGTTTATTTGGTCAAACAGATGACAGTAGCGGCCGGGTTGAGCTATTATGCCCGTCATCGTCCCGCGCTATGGGACAGGGAACTGGCACTGGCGTGAAGCGCCACAGCGCACAGAGGTCTCGACACATGGCCATCAAAGTTAATTAAAAGCGGTGTCATGGAGTAACTCTTCCAGGCACAAATGAGAGCGGACGAAAAACAAGCTGAACAGAGGTCCGTGAGAGAGGAACACAATGAACTGAGCTAAGGAAGTCCCTTGTCCCTCGGGCGGACAAGTGACGGAGAACGAGGAGGGGGGCACCCTGGTGACTTGGCGTGGCTAACAGTGGGCGAGGCAAAAAGGCGGGCAGGGCAGCGACGACGACGGGGAATCCATGGGACGGACGGATATGTGACCATGACGCCGGCTGATGGGCGGGGGCTTTGATTCGTGTTCAGAGCAGTTGGGGCTTGCATTTAAAGGGAGTTGCCTGAAGTTGTTGTGACGCGGCGCCTTGGTTGAGGTAAGCCATCTCTTCAAGCTACTTCTTTCTGACGTCTGCTTGACACCGCCAGTCCAGCCCAGCTCATGACCACGTAGCTCCTTTTCCTGCAGCGGGGGATTCAGAGGGAAAAATGCATTCCGTATACAGCTCTGATTCGCATAGTTGTTTCGCTAGAGCCCGAGCAAAGATGGGGCATTTCTGGGTATCGGTGTAAACAGGGCTAGAGTTGGAGGGGCGAGGCTCAACACGAGACGGCGTCCGGTTCAGAGTGGGCGGTTAGGCTGGATGGACGAGGCGTGAAGCAAACCAAGCCCCAGACACCAAGACCAGGGAGACGAGTCGCCACAGCGTGCTCTAGCGACGTTACTGGCTGATAGCCTGTGGCAGCGTCTCTGGCAGGCGGTTGTTAGCGCGGATTGGCGAGCGTAGGGCCCATCTGCTTGCTGGGGTGCCTGTCATGCTCTGCTGGGCCGGCGGGGGGTGGTGCGTGATATGGATATGCTGCTTGACAGGTCCAGGCATTAATTAACACAGCCCTGAGAGAGAGATGACAGCAGACAAGACGACGCGGCACGGCACGACGCAGCAGAGCATAGGTTAGATAGTGCCCGTCCGTGGGCTCGCTAGCATTGCAAGAGCAATAAAAAGCAATCATGTCGCAGAGCGTTACTAAGTATAGGGCCCAGTGGGAAGCACAGCCGGGAGACAAGTGCCTAACATGCAGTGCGCATGCAGCAGGGAGGTACCTGAAAGGTGCCTTACATCAGCTTTCCCAAGCTGCTCGCGGCCTGCCGAACACCTCCCGCCCTTTATTAACTCCATGTGCGGCCCATGTGCCAGGCGATAAGAATAGTCAGGCACTTGCTTTGGTGGACTCTGCTTTACCCGCTGGGCAGCCCAAGCTTACCAAGGGACGGACGTACCTAGAAAAGGCAAAGTAGCGACTGGGCTCCAGCGGCTAACGACCTATAGCCATTGACGCCCTTCTCTCCAGCTCCATCCGGTGCACGCACTGTGTCCTCGCTGCGAGGCTGTGTCAGAAGCCAACGAGCTGCTTATTTCCTTGCGCCTTGCCGGGCGTTTTATACCTTTCCGGTTTCGCATCATCCAGCGTTTTGACCTGTCGCCGCCTGCCTCCCGCGCTTCTGGCCTCAACACCGCAGCAGCGCACGCACTCCCGCTACAGCAGCGGACCCCACCTGCGACCACCACCTAAAACATCTAGGTGCTGCTGCCAGCTTCCGCCTCTCTTCCCGCTATCCCGCCCTTGGTTTGGGCCCTGAGATGCCTATTTCGTCACCGCTGCCCGCCGACCTGGTTACACTCGGACCCCGCTCCCTGTGGACGTCGAAGATCGAGCTACGCTGTCTGGGCTGACTGTGCCTCGACTTCCACTCCTACTTCATTCCACGGCCTCCCAACCTTGGCCCTTCTGCCGACCCTCTGCCGACCTTCTGCTGCCCGACAGTTTGGTCGCCTACCCGTGGTGCCGACCGCCCGCAACCTCAGGTGTCATCGGCGATCGACATCCCCCGTCATCTGCAGTGCTCCCGCCCTATTCCCCCCCGCCGCCGCCGTAGCCCCAAAACACCTCCCGCCGACCCGCCCTCGCTACACTCGAACGCACGTCGACCATACCAGGCCGCATCGCAAGCGACCGCTTCGTCCTCTCATCCCGCCAACCGGCGCCCTCAATCTCGGCCTCGACCTCCAGTCCGGCCTGCCGCTGCATCTGCCCGTCCGCCGTCTCCCGGACCTGCGCATGCTCCTGGCTGGTTGCCCACGATTCATCGGGCTTCCAATCCGCCCTCGAGCTTTGAGCTAGCTGCGCTTGCCTGGACACCGTCGCCTACGGCCGCCGCTCGCCATGTCGCAATCACCCATGATCTCGGTGCCTCTCAAGGCTACTAACGAGATCGACTGGATCGTACCACTAAAAGGATACATCCGTGACACCTATGGCGATGACCCCGAGCGTTATGCTGAGGAATGTGCAACTCTCAATCGCCTGAGGCAGGACATGAGAGGTGCTGGTAAGGACAGCACCGCTGGAAGGGATATGCTATATCGATACTACGGCCAGCTTGAACTCCTTGATCTGCGCTTCCCGGTTGACGAACAGCACATAAAAATATCATTTACCTGGTCCGTCATTGGCTCCCCCACCCCGCCTGCAGGCTTCTGGCATCATGGCCAATTAATGCTGACCTTGGATGCGGTATAGGTTTGATGCCTTTACACACAAATCCACCGCACAGTACTCCCTTGCCTTCGAGAAAGCCTCCATCATTTTCAACATTTCCGCCATCCTGTCCTGCCATGCGGCCGCTCAAGATCGTGCTGAAGAGTCGGCTCTCAAGACTGCCTACCACTCATTTCAGGCCTCAGCCGGCATGTTCACTTACATCAACGAAAATTTTCTTCATGCCCCATCGTCCGACTTGAGCAGGGAGACTGTCAAGGCTCTCATTCATATCATGCTCGCACAGGCCCAAGAGGTATTTCTCGAGAAGCAAGTTGCCGACAAGAAGAAAATCGGGTTGCTCGCGAAGCTTGCTTCACAGGCAGGGTATCTCTACAGCCAAGCACTTGAGGGAGTACAGGAAAATGTCAACAAAGCTATTTTCGAGAAAGTCTGGTTAATGTTTATTCAGGTAATTATTTTGATTTCGTTCTCTGGTTGCGCTTTTTTTTTTTTTTTTTTTTTTGGTTGTTGCTGTATATAAATAGCACTTTGCTTGGCGTTGAGCTAACGTGGGGGCCAGATTAAAACTAACCTGTTAAACTCCATGTCTCAATATTACCAAGCTCTCGCAGACGATGACGCCAACCAACATGGCGTTGCGGTTGGCCGCCTGCAGGCCGCGGAGGTCCAAGCGAAGGAGGCTGATCGGATAGCTCGAAACTTCCCCACATCAGTGCCCCCAAGCTCCAATCTGAACGCCGAATGCGGTGGGCTTCTCCAAGAAATCGCCAAGAGACACTATTCGACCGTCCAGGCCAAGTTGCAAGAGCTTCTAAAAGATAATGACTACATCTACCACCAAACCGTCCCCGCAGAGGCCAGCCTGGAGCCCGTTGGTAAGCTTCCCGCCGCAAAACCTATTCCCGTTAGCGAGCTCTATGCCGGACAAGACATTCAACGTATCACCGGCCCCGACCTCTTTTCCAAGATTGTTCCTCTGGCCGTGACAGAGTCGGCTAGTCTGTATGACGAGGAAAAGGCTAAATTAGTGAGAGCCGAGACGGAAAGGGTCGACACTGCCAATGGCGAGATGGCAGCCAGCTTGGACTACCTTCGGTTACCTGGTGCGTTGCAAGTGTTAAAGGGTGGGTTTGACCAGGATATTCTCCCCGACGAGGACTTCCGACAATGGTGCGAGGATGTCGCGGATCACGAAAACCCCGTCGCTATATTCGATTTCTTACGGACCGAGAAGGAGTCGATTGTCGCCATGTTGGACAAGAGCACCAAGTCTTTGGACATGGAGGAGGGCGTTTGTGAAAAAATGCGATCCAAATATGAGAATGAATGGTCGCAGCAGCCCAGTTCAAGATTAACGACGACGTTACGAAGCGATATTCGAAACTACCGGGAAGCCCTGGATGAGGCTTCCAGAAGCGATAACCAGTTGGCAACCAAGCTCCGCCAGAATGAATGGGAATTCGATGAGATGAGGCGAGCTGTTCAGACGGGCGAGATTGACCAACTGTTCCAAGCTGCAGTCGCCAAGGCCAAGGCAAAAGGCAGCAATGCCTCCAGCCCAGCGGGCGGCGAGCCCAACCTTCTTGATGCAGATTTTGAAGAGGGCCCGAGTGTTGTGGAACAAATCAACAAGGTGGAGGACATCTTAAAGAGACTCAACCTCATCAAACGTGAGAGGAACCAGGTACTGAAGGATTTGAAGGAAAAGGTTTGTTGCAGTCACTATATGGTTTATATGGATGGTTTCTGACAGCGGCAGGCCCACAACGACGACATCTCTCAAATCCTTATCCTCAATAAGAAGTCTATTTCCAACTACGAGACACAATTGTTCGAGCAGGAGCTAGAAAAGTTCCGACCTCATCAGAACCGTCTCTTGCAGGCAAACCATAAACAGTCCAGCTTAATGAAGGAGCTGACGATAACATTCAACAAGCTATTGCAGGACAAGAGAGTGCAGTCAGAGCAGAGCAAGTACGAAGCTATCCAGAGATATCGATCCTCGGTTGTGAATCGATATAAGCGTGCCTACCAAGAGTTCTTGGACCTGGAAGCTGGGCTGCAGAGCGCTAAGAACTGGTACGCGGAAATGCGGGAGACGGTGGAGAGCCTGGAAAAGAATGTGGATGCGTTTGTCAACAACCGCAGAGCGGAGGGAGCGCAGCTTCTTGGCCAAATCGAACAGGAGCGGGCTTCAAACAAGAACTCACACGCCGAGATGGAGCGGGAACGACTGCGGGAGCTCATGGATAGGATGTCGATGGAGCCAGCCAAGTCGTCACCGCAGCCCTCGACCAACCGGCCAGCACCAGCACCTCTATTCCAGTCTGGCCAGGCGCCTCGCTATTCCAATTTCCAGGGACAGTACCAGGTCCCTACTTCGCCTCCCGCCAGCCAACAAACATACCAGGGCTTCCCGGGACAACAAACGACGCAGACGTTCAGCCCGCAGTCCATTAACTCATACGCACAGCCAGCCTACAACCCTAGCCAATATGGCCCAACACCAGGGCCAACTTCTCCCCCTCCTAATCAGACTTCATTTGGCATGAACGCCATGCGAGGGCCAGCGTCGCCGCCCCCTAACCAGTCGACCTTTGCACACAAGCACCACTCGTTTGGCTCGTTTGGGGCTGGGCAGGGACAGCCACAACCAGGTTACGTGCCGCCGGGTTTCGTGCCGCCACCACCACCTCCGGGACCCCCACCGCTGGGACCGCAACAGACCATTCACTATGGCAATAAGGAGTATGATGCCACAAATGTGCACCCCCAGAGCGCGCAACAACAACCTCACGATCCGTGGGCGGGTCTAAACGCATGGAAGTAATTGGGAATGAATATGCGAGAAAGAATAGGCGTGGACGGAGGTATTAGCCCTATTTCCCGAGCGGGATGGGCTAGACAAAAAAAGAAGGAAATTGGTGATCGAGTTCGTGGATATCCAAGCGTGTGGGTGCTCGGGCCTATGGATGTTGATGACGTGCAGATCGCTCTCCTAATCACCGAAGCCGGGGAAGTGGGACGGGAGGCCATGTTGTGGTGTCTGTATGTATATTGGGTGAGTGGAGGAGGACGGATCTGGGAGCTCACGTGAGTGCAAACGTCCATCAAGCAGCGGGTCTAGCCTGGAAAGGACTCTGTCATGGGATGCGTATAGAGAGAAAATGAGAGATGCCGAAAGGGTTCATTTGAGTTAAACACGGCCCGTGATTTCTAACGGTGGCGAGGGAGAGGACAGCAACGCTCGCCCTTTTCTTACACCGAGGGCGTTGCAAACTCACCATGTACGTTGTTGGTACCCCGCAGTCCTTTCCCCCGACAGACCGAGCAGCGCTGGGGGAGGCCCCGCCAAGTGGGTGCCAGCCACAGGAGAGTACAGCCACAGTGGGTACATGCCTTATAATGCGCGTCCTGCTACAGGCTGCTAGGCACGCGGTGTGGGTCCTGGCGAGGGATCATGGCGGTCTAGAGACGGCCCGGGGGGGTGCGCATTGGTTCACCTCCGAGGCATCTCCAATCTCCAAAGCCAAAGTCGCCTTTATCCCCGTTGCTGCTAGCCAATTCATCCTTCTGATTCGATCGATTATCACCTTAGCTTCGGTCATCTCTCCCGACCGTCTCGTCGCCTGCTCTTCATCTTTTATCTAACTCGCCCCCTTCGTGAAGCGTTTTCTTTCTTTCCTTCTTTCTTTTTTTTCTATTTGCATCATTGACATATCTGCATTCCTTGTGTCCTTAATCGCTATCTTCCAGCGTCGACCGCATCGCATCCGGTTTCGGGGCAACGGCAGCGAGCCCATCTTAGCACGGAAACAATAGCAACAAGAACCAATCGCCACTTACACAATAACTACCGCCACAATGGTGTTGAAAGGAGCCGAGGTCGCAGAGCACAATACTGCCAAATCGTGCTGGGTTATTGTTCACGTGAGGACTCTCCGAGCTCAATCGCAGCCCCCCAGACTGACATCTCATGATCAGGGCAAAGCATATGATGTAACCGAATTTCTTCCAGGTCCGTCGCATGACACTGCGCTCAGTCTCTATCATGAGCTGTGAGCCAGCAGAATGCTAATCTCTCAGTGCAGAGCACCCTGGTGGCCAAAAGATTATCCTAAAATATGCTGTACGTCATCGCTGACCTGTTTACCTGTTGCGCTCTATCTTACACTAGAATGTAGGGCAAGGACGCCACCGAAGAATACGAACCCATTCACCCTCCCGATACGCTCGACAAGTATCTCGATGCTTCCAAGCACCTCGGCCCCGTCGATATGGGCACCGTTCAGCAGGAGGCCAAGGAGGAAGACCCAGATGAGGTTGGCCGCCTCGAGCGCGTCGCCCAGAAGCCTCTGCTGTCGCAATGTTACAACCTCCTCGACTTTGAGGCTGTCGCCCGTCGTGTCATGAAAAAGACTGCCTGGGGCTACTATTCAAGTGCCGCCGATGATGAAATCGTATGTATCACGGCCAATTTTCATGATGAGATAAAGCTGCTAATACACGGCCTAGACCCTCCGAGAAAACCACGCCGCCTTCCACCGCATCTGGTTCCGTCCCAAGATCCTCGTCAACGTTGAAAATGTCGACATTTCCACCACCATGCTCGGCACCAAGACTGACATCCCCGTCTATGTCACCGCCACGGCCCTGGGTAAACTGGGTCACCCCGAGGGAGAGGTAGTCCTCACTCGCGCCTCGGGCAAGCACAACATTATCCAGATGATCCCGACACTCGCCTCATGTTCGTTCGATGAGATCGTCGACGCCAAGGCCGGTGACCAGGTCCAGTGGCTCCAGCTTTACGTCAACAAGGACCGCGAGATCTCGCGCAAGATTGTCCAGCACGCCGAGAAGCGCGGCTGCAAGGGCCTATTCATCACCGTCGACGCCCCCCAGCTGGGCCGCCGCGAAAAGGACATGCGCTCCAAGTTTACTGACCCGGGCTCTGCCGTCCAGGAGGGTGACGAGACGGATAAAAGCCAGGGTGCCGCCCGCGCCATCTCGAGCTTCATCGACCCTGCCCTGTGCTGGGATGACATTCCCTGGTTCCAGAGCATCACCAAGATGCCTATCATCATTAAGGGTGTGCAGCGCGTAGACGATGTCCTCAAGGCCATTGAGTACGGCTGCCAGGGCGTTGTCCTGTCTAACCACGGTGGTCGCCAGCTGGAGTTCGCCCCCTCAGCTGTCGAGGTGCTCGCCGACACCATGCCTGTGCTGCGGGAGCTGGGCCTCCAGGATAAGATCGAGGTCTTCATTGACGGTGGTATCCGTCGTGGCACAGACATCCTCAAGGCCCTGTGCTTGGGCGCCAAGGGCGTTGGTATTGGCAGGCCGTTCCTCTACGCCATGAGTGCCTACGGCCAGCCTGGTGTCGAGCGCTCCATGCAGTTGCTCAAGGATGAGCTCGAGATGAACATGCGCCTGATTGGCGCCACCCGCATCGAGGACCTGCACCCTGGTCTACTAGATACTCGCAGCCTTCACAACCATTCTGCCTACCACCCGGATAACCTGTCGATGACCGTGTACGACCCACTTGCCGTGCCGGCCCAGAGGCCCAAGTCGAAGCTGTAGAGGAGGGCGTGGTCGCATTTTTAGACAGAATCGGGCAAAGCAAAAGCCCACTGGTGTACATGTGGGTGCGTATGTGTGGACATATATGTATGAACAAATTAGGACTTGATAGTCTACTTGACAACTTGAGCAATTCGCATACCCCCTTATTTCCATCTATTGTCGTTCCGTATCCTGATCCGTCCCAATGTCCCCATTGCTAGGCTATGCAAAAAAAAAAAAAGTCATTTCGAAACACGTAAAGTAAAATAAAAAGTGATGCGCAAGCAACTCTCTTCTACAGGCCCCTCATAAACTCCTGGAAGGACATTGGCTTTCTCACTGCGTTATTCAGACCTTCGTGATACGTCACCCACACTTTGCGCTCCTTTTCCTGGCGCCGGCTTTGAGCTTCGCCACTATTTGCCTTCACCTCGGCAAGAGGTCTAGACACAACGATGCGGCCGAAAAAGTCGCGTTTGACGTTCTCTTCCTCCTTGGCCGCAAGCTCCAGGGCCGCAGCCTTAGCCTTGGCAGCGTTCTCCTTGTCGGTGAAGGCGTGAAGGTCGTGGCCGAGCGGGTTGCCGGCCTTGAACCGGGCCTGACGGGACAGAGCCTCACGAGCGGCAATGGTGAGCTTAAGCTCTTGGTCGAGAACCTGACGTACGGCGTACCGCGTAGGGGCCTGGGATGGAAGGAGGAGGGAGGCGGCCGTCTCAAATGTGGCGAGGGCGTCCAGATCACTGTGAATCATGTCAGCAAGATCGATCTACGTGTATTCGGGTGCACTGGACTTACGGTTCCATTCGGTAAACGTATTGTGTATTCCGATTCGCGACCGCCTCGGACTCAATCTTGCCCTTCTGCAACAAGATGCCGACTTCGGCGAGGACTTCCGATGCCCTCTTCACCATGGCACGCTCGCTCTCCTTGCGCACCGACGCCGTAGAGCCCTGGCTGCCACCCACAACAACCGGCTTGACGTCGGGCGAGACAAGCCGCACTAGATATGGCAGAAACTCCGCAGCAACTTCCTCAGGGCTTCGAAACGATCTCATCAGGGTTGGGGGGAGCTGGCTTTGCAAAGCCTGTAACTGAGCGCGGTTTTGTCGCTCCGTCTCATTGGCTAGATAGTCAGCCCTGGGACCAGAAAAGGGTAAAGGGGGTTCAGCGTCCTGTTCGGCGTCAGCGCCCCAGCGGCGGTCGTATCCCATGTTAGCAATATGGCGTTTTGGCGAGGCAAAGAGATGGTGACATGCAAGAACAGGCTGGCTAAGGTATGGGGCGAGCTCCCATTCCTGACTTGAGTAGAGACGTGACTGACAAGTGTCATGAAAGTGCATCCAGTCGTATGCCTGATTTGGCTTGGTCAAATACATATCGTCGTTAAACTCGCGGTTTGGGTATTCGGCAAAGACCTCGGTCATAATGTGACTGATTTCGCCACTCGTCTCAATCATCTGGAGTAGACGCTCCATGGCATACTTTTTCTGCTGCTCGCCAAAACCCAGCTCCGTTTTGGGTTGCTCATGCTTAGTCTTGGACTCAGAAAAGTCCATTGCTTGTTTGGGAAATCCACCACCTTCCTGGAAGAGACGTGATACGATGTCCTTGACACCGCCGCGGCCGAGACCACGGCCTCCTCCGCCGCCCTTGGCGAGGTCTCCGAGGATGTTATGTTCAATCCATTGTCGGGTAAGTCGACCAGGGCCTTCAACTGGCGTCGCGCGATACCGACCTGCGACCCATTCACCCACCACCATGACACCTCGCAAGTCACCTTCAACTGTGCTCTCAGCTCCTCGCTTAGCATCAATGCCGCTACTCATCCCCCAGGCTGCCTCGCAAAGCTTGCGCGCCGCATCCTTGTCGCAAGGAATGCCCTCCTTTTCAAAGACGTTTTTCAGTCGGTTCACCACGGCCTCAATTGTGGGCTTGCCGACGTGGATGATTTCTGCGAGCCCTGATTGTCGGAGAGGCCGTAGGGATGGGTGGTATACATCATTGCAGATGAGAATGAGTGGACGCATGAGCCTAAAGTCATCACCCTTCTTCTTCTTGCGGGCTTGGCTTTCTGATGTCGTGCTTGAAGCATTCTTTTGATCCAGCAGAACGAGATCAATCAATGCCTTGACGAAGCCGCCCTCCCCAGACGCCCCTGATCCCGACACTACACCATCGACCTCGTCGACAATGACACAGGCCGGCTTAGCCACCTTTTGCGAGCCATCATTTTCTTTATGGTTGGCAACGTTCTTAACACTTTCGGTGCCGAGACTGGTTCGAATTCGATTCTTCACTACATCTCGACTTCGGTCATCACTCGCGTTAATTTCCATCACATCGTACCCAGCTTGTCTAGCACAAACATGCGCCAGCGTTGTCTTTCCCAACCCGGGTGGTCCTGTTAACATGAGGATCTTCTTGTGTGGTTTCTCTTCCTCATCTTGCTGTTTCATGCCTGGTCTTCTTGCGATGACAGGCTTAGACTTGGCAGCGCCAGGAAACACCACGGGATCCCATTTCTTCAGCCATCGCAGGACCATTCTGTTCGTCCCGTCATCTCCGCACAAGTCCATGAAGTTTCGAGCCCGATATTTTTCCGTCCATAGTAGGGTTCGTTTGGGTTTCTTGCCATTGGTCGACGTAGTCTCAATGGACGGCATTGGGACGGAGGGTTTAGGGAGCTGTGTTTGTTTTTTGCTTGCGGCTTCTGTATTTGCAGCACTGATGAGCTCGTGGATATCGATTCCATAGTAGCTGCGCTTTGCTCTGCCTTCCTTCGTTTTCGACCGGGCGGCAACCATCGTTTCGTAGGATGGGGCTGCTGACTTCTTGCGTTCCTTGATTGTCGTCGCTTTTCCATCGCATGTCCTGACGATGTATGACTTTGGAGCGAGATTGCTTAGAACAGAACTCGAGAAGAGTGGTCGCTGGCTGGACCAGATCGGAAGGGATGTTTGTGGCTCCGGTGCATCGGATATGGGTTGGGAATCGATTATTGTTTTGATTGCGTCGGCTTGAGATGCCCCTTCTGAGTGGCTTTCTCGTGGGTCATCTAGCATGGGTCTCTTGGCAACATGCTCTAGGGGTGCTGCATCATCGTCCTCCTCATCTGAATCGTCATCGTCAACAACGAATGGCCCGCGAGCCTTTGGCTTGGGAGGCCCATGGTCGTGGGGTTTGGAGCGTTTCGGTGGGGGAGGTGATGAGCTTTTGGGAAAAGCTATAGGTGATGATGCCGATAACATCTTGAATTCCGGGGGCGCCTAAAAGGTGCTGATTTGGCCCAGGCGATAGTGAGTCTGATAATTTGTTGGGTGTCTCCCGAGGCCGTCATGGAGATCTCCTCTGGCCCACGACGCGTCTGTTTAATTGAGTCGCGTCTCAATCCCGCGCCCCACTTTTGATTGGATTGGGCTGATTAGGTCAGCAGCCCACCGCTGGTGTGAGATACTGCCGATTTTGTATCAATGTGGGCATGGTCGGAGCGCCGGGATAATCCGCTCGCCCAGCTTGGCCTGAGAACCAAAAATTTGGCACCGCAAGCTGATCACGGTGTGCCAATTGCCAGCATCGTGGGCCTCAATTCGTCAAGATGCGTAAGCCTTGGAGATTCTACAGCCTTAGCCGCCCGGTAAGTGCTCTTTTGATCCCTATGACGCCTTTTTCTAGCGATTTCTGAGGTTGCACCATGCAGAATTCTCATCAGCTGACCGAAAACCAACACAGAAATTGAGGCAATCATGGAACAAATTCAATCTCTATAACATAGCCCGAGCAGCGGCTCGAGAGCCCCTTGTTAACGGCCGAGCAACCTTCTTCCAGCAGAAATGGGCCGCCAAGTCGAAAACCCGAGGTTATCACGGCGAGCACATCCCCGAAAAGAAATGGGTGCGCCTGTTTTCGCGACGTCTTCTCTCCGCTGTCGATATGCCACCCGAGTATCTTGCCGCCAATGATGGAGCCGAGCAGGCGGCTGGTCGTGGTTCCGGTCTGACCACTAGCAACATCACTGCCGAGAGTTACTCTCGTGTGCCTAGGCTTAGCAGCAGCCAACGAAACCTCACTCACCCCGGTCAACGAACCTCTGGATTTGGCGATGTCAATGCAATGCTATCTGAGCACCATAAGGACATGACGCCTTACATGCAGATGACTTTTGCGCCCATCGAACGCAGATTGGACACTGCTGTTTTCCGAGCTCTCTTTGCCAGCAGTGTACGACAAGCCCGTCAGTTCGTCATTCACGGAGCCGTCAAAGTCAATGGCAAGAAGGCACGTTCTCTAGGAAAACCTCATTGAGCTGCTCATTTATGAATAACTGCTAACTTCGAATAGATGGTTCACCCATCTTACCAACTTAACCCAGGTGATATGTTTCAGGTTGAGGTGGAAAAGGTCCTATATGGGACTGGAGTGCAAAAGGCCCCCAAAGAAAATGCTCCCACTCCTCTCAAGAAGAGCATCGAAAGCCGAAAGAAGCGTGAAGACAAAGAAGTAGAAGCACGCAGACTTGCAATCCGCAAGGCCGGTGCCGAGGCTAAGCCTGCGGATGGTGAGGCCGCGGAGGGAGAAGAGGCAGAAGAGGGCGAAGCTGAAGTAGAGCTCACTGAGAAGGACGAAGTCTACGGCCAGGTTCGTCGCCTTCGCCGCCTTCGAAGGGATGCGCGTGAGATTCTTCAGGGTGACATCAAGAACTTGTCTGCCAAGCAGAAGCGAGAGCTTCGCCTGTTCCGTGCCAATGCTCAGCGTTTCTTGTCGCTCCCTGAAGGTTCTAAGCTGTCCGCAACTGACCTCCTCGATCAACTTCAAGCCCAGATCAGCAAACTGAAGGACATCCCCGTATTCAGAGAAGCTGATCCTGCTTCCAAGGCCAGCGAGGCTACAGAGGGTGCAGAGGGTGAAGCCAAGGAGCTGACCCCCGAAGAGAAACAAAAGGTGGAGAAGAAGAGGGAATTCCAACAACGTGTGCTTGAGAAAGGTCTCGAGGGCCTCACAAGTCAGAAGGACCGTGCCTGGGCTTATCAAATCATGGCCTCACAAGACTTCACGAACGAGGAAATCCATCGACTTGCCCTTGCCTTGAAATCAGATGAGGAGAACCCGATAGATGAGTCGAAACCTTACCTCACCCCCTGGCGACCACGCCCCTACATGTCTGCTTTCGCGTTCATCCCTCGATACCTCGAGGTCAACCCTAACATCTGCGCTGCCGTCTATCTTCGACACCCGGTGGCGCGCAAGGGTATGGGTGAGGTCCCCACGCCTTTCAGCTATTTGACGAGCCAGCTGGCACACAACTGGTATCTTGGGCGTGGCTAAAAACGGTGCAATTATGATCAAGAGTCAATGACTGGGATGTAAACAAGGAGAAGTTCTGGTTATTGGGCAGAGTTGTTTTGCCTGTGTAATATACCATCTTTAGAGTGTACGGTAGACGACCGGATGTACCCTGTATGTATCACCACTGTTAAAAGCTTGTGCGGCTATCATTGTGAGACGCGTCGATCAATCGAAAGCGGGGCGCCCTCAATCGCGCCGGTCAAAGAAGAAAGACAGAGACATGAAAATGTGTGGAGCATGGCTGAGTCCCCCACATGATGCCAAGGCCCTGGTCGCCGTTGAATTGAGAATGCCAGTGCTGGGAGCTTATGCTGGTCGTCTAGCTATGGGGTGTTGATAAGGGGACCAATCTGACGCTCTAATGCGAGCTTATCAAGTGGGATGTGTGTCGGCATCAAACCCCCGCGCTAGGCCGTGAGCCGGATCCTTGACTGGCCCGGCTATGCATTGATCGATCCATCATTGTGGAATGTGTGCTGTGCCGGTCTCCGATGGAGAATCCGGGGAAGACCCAAGATTGATGGCGTCGCCGTGCGAGGTGTCGTTAAAAGATACTATACAATGTTCCCAAGACACGTGTGGCAACGGACGCTGAGACCCCTCTTACGGGAGCGGCCCCAATTACCCACTCACTCCATCCATCGAGGAAACCCGAGTCAAGCGCCAAGCCCAGGCGTGCTGCTCACCTCGCTTCTTGCATAATAGTCTTTTTTTTTCATCCTCGTCGCAGCTCAAATCCAATCGCTGGCAGCTATCAGAGGGCTTCTCTCCAAAGCCAAGTACCCTGGCCGTCGCTGCGAATTGTGCACCCGAGCTTGCTACGCCCCGCCGCAACAGCCCAAAAATGCTTGATTACCAAGCACTTGAGCACAGGACATACTAGCTAACGGTTACTGATCCAAAAGCCCGCATCGATATCGTCCAGGGCCTCACGCCATCCAGCTGCAACAAGGCCATCTGATTAGCCTCGTATCGGTCCGAATTTCGGAATCAGGTCGCCTGGATCCCCTTTCCGGCTGCTCACCTAAGGGTTCCTTGGTGAGCCTGTCGGTTTCCAAGTCCACACAATATTTGCATCGTACCACCACTGCGCAGAAATCCGTCGCTCATCGTGACCTGCCTGGGAATCTAACCTCGGCCTTCCGACTAGTGTTATGGAGGAGGCTCAACCAGCCGCCTCCGCGCCGCCCGGCTCCTCTGCCCCGGGCGGCTCCAAGAAGAAGTCTCGCAGAGGAGCCGACCCTGCGGGTCAGAAGCGACGATGCGTCAGCACCGCCTGTATCGCGTGCCGGAAACGAAAATCGAAATGTGATGGCGCACTTCCCAGTTGTGCCGCTTGCGCCAGTGTCTATGGAACCGAGTGTGTTTATGATCCAAATTCGGACCACCGGCGCAAGGGCGTCTATAGGGAAAAGGTCGATAGTGTCAAGGCCCGCAACGCAACCCTGCAAATCCTCATTGAAGCCATTCTCAACGCAGACGAAGAGGATGTCCCAGAGGTCGTCAGACAAATACGAACATGTAATAGCCTCGATGCCGTCGCTGAGCAGTTCTTGAAACAGCAGCAACAGCAAGAGAAAACATCTCAAGACAGCCCTGAACTGGATCAGTTTGATGACCAAGATCCTGCCAACCAACCCGTGGAGGGTGAAAGAGATTTGGCACGGAAAATGGGCGAACTTAGGCTCGAGAATGGTGCTGTCCGTTTTATTGGAGGGACCTCTCACCTAATCTACCTAGGAGATCCTCATCACGAGGGCGACAGTGAACCAGATCCCGAACAATTTGCCTCGGGGGAGGATCCCATCACGACTTGGACCCGAGTAACCAAGGACAAGCAACTTACCACCCATCTCCTGAATATGTACTTCAACTGGCATTATCCGTACTTCACCACACTCTCCAAGACGATGTTCTTCCGAGACTTTATGAAGGGAAAAGCTGGTCTGGGGCGGGGGACGGTGTACTGCTCCTCGCTTCTGGTCAACGCGATGCTTGCTCTCGGGTGCCACTTTACAAATGCCCCAGGCGCCTACGGAACTCCGGGGGATAGTCGGACCAAGGGCGACCACTTCTTTGCTGAAGCAAAGCGTCTCATTGTCGAAAATGATGAGTACGAGAAGCCACGGCTAGTGACTGTTCAAGCTCTTGCTTTAATGTCAGTCCGGGAAGCCGGCTGTGCCAGGGAAGCCAAAGGCTGGGTGTATAGCGGAATGAGCTTTCGGATGGCTGAAGACATCGGTCTAAATCTTGACGTCGGACAACTCGATCAGGAACGCATGAGCGACTACGAAATTGACGCAAGACGAATTACTTTCTGGGGATGTTACCTATTTGACAAATGCTGGTCAAACTACCTTGGAAGGTTACCTCAAATATCCAAGAGCTCTTTCAACGTGTCTCGGGTTGAAGTTTTCCCTGACGAAGACGCTCAATCTTGGTCACCCTACACCGATTCTGGTTTTGATCAAACTTCGATGCAGCCTTCTAGAACTCGAGCTGTTGCGCTGCAACTTTCAAAGCTCTGTGAGATTAGCAGTGACTTATTGGCCTTTTTCTATCACCCCAGTACCATCGGTCGTTCAAGTGGGAAAAGTGTAGAACTCAAAAAACTCAGTGAGTTACACAGGCGCTTAGAGGAATGGCGAAAGGAGCTCCCCAAGGAGTTTGAGCCAAAGGACGGCCAGTTGCCCAACGTCCTCCTTATGCAGTAAGTCTAGCGGACACTCTTCAACTGACATCCTAGCTGACGAAGGGCAGTATGTTTTTCCACCTTCAATACATTCATCTCTTCCGACCATTCTTAAAGTACACACCGGCAACTTCCCCTCTACCGCCTCACGTTTCTCCCCGCCGTATCTGCACCGCAAACGCCGGAGCAATATCTAAACTCTTACGCTTATACAAGAAACTGTGGAATCTGCGTCAAATTTGCAATATTGCAGTCTACATGATACATAGTGCCTGCACAATCCATCTTCTCAACCTACCTGAGAAGACTGCAAGACGTGACATTACACATGGGGTCAAGCATCTTGAGGAGATGGCCGAAGACTGGCTGTGTGCTAGACGTACTTTGAGCATCCTTAGTGTCCTTGCCCGAAAATGGGGCTGCGAACTCCCCGAGGATGCAGCTATGACGCTTCAACGGGCTGATGAAAAGTACGGGACGTATAGTACATCTGATGTACCTTCACCTCGTTCCAATACAGGATCATCTCCAAACTCAGATGGCATGGGCGCGTTTCAAGCAAGCGAGGAGTACAGCCCCCTCACCCAGTACACACAGACGCAACTCGCCCGGCCGATGCAGCAGTCAGCAATGGGCAACCCTCTGAAGACAAGTGCAACGCCTTCTGCAGCACTTTCTCCACAAGCAGGAATCGCTCTGGAGGGAGCTGGAATACCTTTTGGGGCTGAGTCCATGGCTGGGTGGAGCCCAGCAAATCCGGCGCCGCCGATGGCGACGTTTCCAAGCTCGTTTGCAACACTCAACCCGGTCACCATGGCACCAAGCCGGGGGATGCAGGCTGACGGCAGAGGGCGGCCTTCATCAAACAGGTCGATGCGGATGGATGGCCAGGAGTGGTTCTTGAACGACAGTGCGAGGTGGCACCAGAGTTTCGAGTCTTGGCAGGTTGTTAATGGCGGCCAGGACGCATCCGTTTTCATGTTTGGGGATCGTCGGAGCAATGACACCCCGAGCAACAACACGGACAGCAACTCCAGCATACCCGCGGACTCTAATGACCCGATGACGGCTTTCGATGGCCTGGGCACTTCGCTGTCAGGCCCCGGTTGGTTACCTGGCCTTGACTAGGTGCTGACTCACAAAAGAGCGCACGAAGAAGGGAAATTCATGTCTTAATAGGTCTACGCACATTATATCATCCCTAATGGCTGGGGCTGGGTGGGAGTTTGGGGAACAGCTGAGAGAAGGCGTTTGAACTGGTTGCTGACTTGGGTATACTCCGTTAATTGGTCTTGGCTACACAATGGCGAAAAAATATGCTGGGATTATATCACATGGGATCTTTTAGATCATATTGAACAAGAACAAAAAAAGTGTCATTGTATATAGTACAATGTATTGAAGGCGTCCGCAATGCAAAACGTGCCATATTCGGGTACATCGCATGAAACTCGAATGCAGCCTAATCTAAAGCCGTCGTGTCCAACACGCCCCCAACATCGGGATACAGCATCATGACGTTCCCAATCTTATGCCATTCCTCTATATACCCCCAATTTTGTCAAACACGTTGCAGCACCCCAAATCATACGGCATTCTACGAGTTCTAGAAGCTGTCCCGAGGTAGTAGTGAGCCGCCCCGTGTCTTGCGGGCTCGTTTTCACGCTCCCTTCCACACCATACAATTTACAAAAATGCCAGCTTGTTTCTGAAAGGCATAAAACAGCTTGCCCCTTGCAGGAACGCGTAATGGAGTAGTCAATAATCCGGGGTACTTCATGTACGAGTTTGCCGAGCCGCGACCTGCGCAAGTGGCAAATGACGGATCGACTTGCGTATCCCTCGGGAGGCGTCGGTTTGGAAAAATGCCCGAGGTCCGGATGGGATATACCGGAGCTTGGAGGAGCAGCCTGATAGGCTCGCAAGCTTTACGCATATTTTTCGTGGTAGGGTTTGGCTGGCTCATAGTGTTCTTGAGGGGTCCAACTTGGAGCAAGCTTTCTGCGACGATCGTGGCGGGATGATAACCGACGCGGAGACCACTGCTACATTGCATTCTGTGTGAAGCAGTGTTTGGTGGAATTCTGGCGCCCATGAATTCGTCAAGCTTTTTTTTTTTTTTTTCGCCAGAGTCCCATGAGTGCCGCAACTGGCGGGGCTTGGTATGGAGGCGGCAGTGTCCTTTCTCCAGAAACGTCCTTCGTTTTCGGTCGGGGCATGCACCTGCTCAAGCCATAGTCGCGGATGTGCCCTCGAATAAGCGATGGGAATCTAAAAGAGTATGCGCCGCATTTTTTGACTGATGAAGAGAACAGGGACATCTTAGGAGGCTGATAAGGCAGTAGTGCCAATTCTTAAGCCCATACTAGACCACAATAGCTTGCGCATGACTCCGAAGCTAGCTGACAAAGGGCGAATTGAACGAGCCAGCATGTGGTGTAGAGACATAGCAGCTCTGAGGCGGTCAAGCTTGAGAGGATGGGACGAGTAGCATTCTCTCGCCACACAGATCTATAGGGCAAAGACTGGCTATCCAGGATCGGAAGGTCTCGCAGATTATCTTCTTAAAGCGGTAATTGTACCGCTTGGGACGGCCCTGGGATTTACAAAGGATGAGAATTTAGGTTGACCCTCCACGTACATCAGAGCTGCAGCTACACCCACCCACACTGCCCACGGGTCGTTTGATTGCACATTGACGCAGTCGATATTGCTGATCAGAGGTATGGCATATCTTTCTGGCTGCCAAAGGCCTGGATAAGACCATCTTGCTTTAGGTAGGTGTTGATATAATTTTGGAATGTGGAATCGGTCGATTTATAATTCTGACGTTCAGCCAATGACTTGGGAGAGGGCTTATCATGCTATGCGGCGGTGGTTCAACACAACTCGGTAAGCTCCCAAGACGTCAGATATTTTGGCCAGGTTCGCAATTCTCAGACCCAGGCAATGGGTGCTTGGTTCCACTGGCATCTATTTTGTGTGACATGAGACTTTGACCAGACTCATGCAGCGCCAAGAGCGGGGAAGCAGCACACTGCATTTGGTCGTCTACCCCGGGCCAGTTCCCCGTGATGAATATGGCGGGGGAGGTCGCATGCAGACCAACATTGGCAGACATCTACCCAGGACTGCTGAGGGCCGCAGAGGGCCGCAGAGGCTGGAACCACGTGGTGAAGGCTGGGACAGGGTGGGTAACATGACTACGATGGAATGTCGTTGCTCTCATGCATTTTCTTGCGGCACCGAGCGACATTGATTGAGTGGGATGTGCGGCCGCTGCAAGACAGGCGCGCAAGCAAGCATGGTCAATGATGATCAAGGACGGGCCAAACAGGGTGCTGAGGATGAGGGTCGTGTAAAGGAGGGTCGTCGAAGCGGGCGAGTGGGGATTCGGCCCGGCCCCCGTTTCCTGTCTCGGCGCCACACAGGAGGCTTCCGGCCGTGGCGGACAGGAACATGTGTCATGGAGCCCCTCGGGGCAGTGAGCATCAAGATGGGATGGCAGGTGTGTTGTAGCAGCCGGGGCTGTCGTGCTCGCCAGCCGCAGGTTACATGGGGCATCCCAGGATGCACCTCGCATGAATGTGCGGACCTGTGAGGATGCTCATCTGTGCTGCATCCCTTTCACGTTCCACGCAGTAAGCGCTGGTCCAAGTGCCGGCTCGACGTTGCGTCGGTTCTGTTTGCGCCCACGGACCCTAGGGGCCCAGAATGCCTAGAACCTATGGAACCATGAATGGAGCGCCTCAACGCGATGCCGTGGCTGCGACAGCCACGGGGTGATGGGCGAATGTGGTGGTGCTGGTGCTGGTGCGCTGCGTTTGCCATGCTATTGGAGCGCGAAAAAATGTAACGGTAGAGGAATGCAACAACGAGCAAGCACTTTTGAGCAGCGCGCGCCTTGACGTGGTCGCGAGAAACAGGCCATGTGGCGAGGCGCGGATCAAGAAAACGCCATGATTTCTTATTGTGATGTAGATTGAGGATTCCATTGCCAGGAGGGATGAGATGATGCGCAAGATAGGTAGCATGTACCTACCAAACTAGGAATGCTGAGACGATACGTACTTGAGGAAGGTGCGTCGGGGTACCATTAACGTCCCTGCTAAGCTACGCAGGTGCGAATTGAGGGGAAGCAAGCCTCAGTGGCTACCTGCCTGCGACCTACCTCTGCAGCGTTCGGGAAGAAGGAGACCACACGGATGACACCTGCTGTGCTGTTGTTCCGTGTCAGCGGCCCACGCACGGTATGTACCTACCTGCCTGGGCAGGCTAAGGGCCCGTGTTGGCGGTGTCCCTAGGGGAGGGAGCCTGCTGAAAGATTTGGAATGGGTCCCAAACGGTAACCGCCGGGCAGACGTTAAAAGGTGTGCATGTGGCAGAGTGGGAGAGGAAGCGCAGCAGGGCTGGGTTTGCAGCAAGGCCAGGTCGAGCCAGACCAGGGTGCCAGGGCAGCAAGGGTGAGGCCGCTAGGCTTGTACATAGGTACCATCCCTATAGGGGAGCGATGGGCCAGGCAGTTGACCACTGGCATCGCGTATCTGGGCTGCCTCAATCGCCCACTTCAGGTCTGACCTACCAACCTCCCTCCCATTGAGACGGCCGTGGCAAGTTAGTTCTCCATCGGATGGAACCCCACTTGCAAGAAAATCCGGGGATGGTTGAGCCATTACGGTTGGCTGCGTCCGGGGCGTTCGGTATGTCACCCATTTCGAGACTCGACTGCATTCTCCACACATCAAATCACTCTAGCGGTGGGAGTTTGGGGTAGCAAGCTCATCCCCCTCGCATCATCGGTGGAGTAGTCGCCGAAGCCGTCATTCGTCTCTGGCGGCGGCTATCGACGCTACTCACCACCAAGCCGAAGCGGCTCCACGACTGGTGGTGACGTCTTCGTCCCTTCCTTCACCATCGTTGCCGCATTTTGGGCGTCAACACCCACCTCTGTTCCCCCCTCCCGCCACAGCGCCAACGTCAGCACGAACCATTGCATTGCTTTTAGGTGTGGCCCGCGTCCCGAGCCTCCGGCCAAGAGACCCGTTGACACCGGGAGCAAGGCAAGCACTCCATTGGCATGATGTGGCGCGGCGTCACAGCCGTGACAGCATGATACTCCCTCGGATCGCGTTAAGGCTGGTCGCAGGCTCATCTTGTATCACATAGGCGTGACCGCGCCATGATCGTCACCGGTACTATGGAAGCTCAGTTATCGTACCTGGGTTAGTCATGCCACGACATACCCTCTACCAGCGCATACGAGATCCTTCAAGGTCAGCAGCTATTCCACCTCGGTGTAAACGGTGTAAACGAGCACAATGCAAGAGAAAATTCGGTTGGAACCTGGTCTCCGGGCAGGAGATGCATTGCCGCTCGCCCCCGAAATTCAGTTCACGAAAAGAAGGGCCAGCCACCCCGGGCATCGGCGATCCAATCCGAGCACTCGACTTGGAATGCTGTGCCAAGACAAACCGTTGGCGGTAAACGGCAACCTTGAAGAAATGGAAGGATTTCCGTCTGAAGAGGGCTGGGTTCTAGCCCATCCGTCTCACACCCTCACGACCCCTCAAGAAGCAGCAGACGAGGTGCCATCATTTCCCATCTCGCTCATCTCTCTACCCCATGTGCCCCGGAATAAGCTAGGGTCTTGAGCTCCTTGCCCACATTGGAAGCACTTGGTGCCATGTGGACGGGATTTAGGTGCCCATATGATACTCCACACCTCGGCCCCTCTTGGGTGATGGACTGACCCCTGGTCGCTCCGTGTCGGGCTGTCAAGCCGCCACAGAATAGCCTCAGCCGAAGGAACTGTTGATGTTAAATAGCTTCATCTCTAGGGGCCGGAGTGAGCTCTTGTCGCCTGCTCTAAGATCTCCAATATACCTTAACCTAATAAAGAAACAACCGGGCTAGCATGTCTTGCGTTCTGACATAACTTCGATTGTGTTGGGCCATCTCGTCGCTAACCTCCACCTCCACCACTCCACATCTGCCCATTCAACCCACCTTCGGCGGGACCTCGCTCTCAAGCTTGGAGCTAAAGTACTCACTACCCCATACCGAATAAGCGACCCATTCGGTAGCTCCAGAGCCCAGAAACGCAGCATCTTCCCCTACAGAAATCGCATTGGACCCCCGGCTCCTGGTCACGAGCTACTGTTGGAGCCGCTGCAGAACAAAAAAAAAAAAAAAACTACTGTAGTCCCCTCCCCCTCCTCCGCCATCACCCGTTTCGCAGCACTTAGTATATACATGTGGGCTTGCCGGGATACAAGTTGTCGTCTTTTGCGCGCACTCTCGACCCCTCGATTCAATTGAGCGCCGCAATCCCTCCATGGTCGATTCTCGGTTATTTCCTATGCCTTCTTCACGGGGATGCGACACAAGTTCGTCGTGGAATCTGACGAAAACATTTCAGTTGAGAGAGCGACTGGCGGTTGTACTGGTCTGATCGGCCTGACCTGACCTCCACTCCCCTCCATCACCATACTTCTGGTCTGAACAACTGCGAAGGGAGATCTCGGTCCAAGTTTGGACCCAAATCTTTAAACATCTTCAAAAGAACCAAGCGCAACAACGAGGGCGATACTCACCATACCGCCCAACTCATCACTCCTCCTACGCCACAGCACAGCAATCCTTTGAGTTGCACACGCAACAATTACATTGCGTAGGCGCGACACTTGGCTGCACTGAGAGCGGTGCCTTGCGCCCGGCGACAAAGATCCTCCATCGGCAACGTGGTGAGTGTCTTTTCCATTTCCTGATTCTATGTTCCGTGGCGCACCCACCGTGGTCCCGACCCCGACTTCCCCCCCCCCCCCCAATGCCCTCCTCTCTTATGCCCTTCTCTCTTACACGCGCTCGCCGTTACATCTCCTGAAAGACCCGGCATGTCCCAACTTCCGAGTCAAATTTCGGCTACGTTCTTTTCTGCCACGCCTGTAGCATCATAAACTCGCCCAGACACCAGCTCACGACCCCCCTCCATCAACACTGCGCCGCGTGGTGGCCCTTCGTGTTGATCTGACGCCCCTTTCACCCATGCTCAATTGGCGCGCGACACAACTCAGACTCGCCCACCCCCAATCTTCCCCCATCTTCCCCGCAAACAGTAACTTTCTGCCTGGGAAGAGTTAAATCTGACCCTCCTCGCCATAGACCTTGTGCGAGCACAACCACCTATTCGCAAACGCACGGTTTTAAGCCTGACGTTGAGGGCTCTAATTGCGGCTGCCCCTTCATTATTACTCCCGTTGCCCCCAATAGAGGGCAGCGTTTAGTACCAACCACACTCCTACTGTAAGCGCATTCCATCCATTCTTATAACAACCCTCGTCGAGCGCGTCGCAAACACACCGACTCTTTGTGACTTTACATTTAATGTGAAAGAAAAAAAAAGGCTCTGACTGCCAACGCAGATACAGCCAACTAAGAGGTGGGCAAGATGTTGTCTAACCCTCTCCAACGTTTCTCGCCCTACCAGAACATCTCATCCTCTGCCCTCTCGTCAAGTGGGCATGGCACGCAAGCCCAAATGCAGTCCAACGGCCTTGACGGATTGGGCCAGGGCTCCCAGTACCCCATCCAACATCTACAGCAGTCTCCTGGGGTTCCGAGTAACCACCTGGCGGCGAGGGCTGGACCGCAAATGAAGCCTCGCCAGCATGCATACGGGCCGAACGCTCGGGCACCAGGAACCTCCGGCCCTATTAGAAGGAGAATTAGCCGAGCTTGCGACCAGTGCAACCAGCTGCGGACGAAATGCGACGGCCAGCACCCTTGTGCGCATTGCATTGGTAGGTCTAACATGAACCGCTCGCGTTCTTCCCGCTGATGTAATTAGAATTTGGTCTTGGATGCGAATACATCCGCGAGAGAAAGAAGCGAGGCAAAGCTTCGAGAAAAGAGCTAGCCCAACAAGCCGCCGCTCAGGCTGCAGCTCAAGCTGCGACGGGAGGACAAGGCAACCAACAAGTAGACGGCATGGGGATGGACGACGTGCAAGTAAAGGAAAATCGAACCGATCATATGCCCGCGTGCTCGCCACCAATGCAATCCATGACGGGCCGAGCGCCAAGCCTCAGTGATAAATCTACCACCGACCGAGGCGATGATGGTATGCGACAAACGGAAGGCCTCGAGACTCTAGACAGACTTGGTGATCTAAACGATCAGTCTCACCTTGCCGGTCCACATCACCTCGAAGGAGAACAGCTGAACGGTTCTGCGGGCATCGATCTCAATGGTTTTGGTGCTGTGGCACACGCGTATGATCCCCAGGTTTTAGATGGCCAAGGTTTATCGCATCAAGCCTACACCAACGGGCGAGGCAGTATCTCTGGTTATCCTGATCTGTACAGCATCCAAGCTCAGAGCCCGCCCAATTTCTCAGCCAACCCAGGATTTAGAATGGCGAGCACACCTTTGGGATACCACATGGGAGGTGCAGCTTCGCCTGGCTGGGGTATATCAATGGCGTCACCCCCCAGCCAATTCCAACCGCATATCGCGCAGCCCGGCTTTGGAAATACGAAGCTTCGGTATCCCGTTCTCGAGCCCCTTGTGCCACACCTGGGCGGCATCATTCCAGTCTCCCTAGCATGCGATCTCGTGGACCTATACTTTCAGTCATCCTCATCTGCTCAAATGCACCCCATGTCCCCATACGTTCTCGGGTTCGTCCTTCGCAAGAGGTCGTTCCTTCACCCTACGAAGCCAAGACACTGTCAACCAGCTCTTCTTGCAAGCATGCTGTGGGTAGCTGCACAGACAAGCGACGCACCCTTTTTAGCCAGCACTCCATCATCTCGCGCGAAGATATGCCAGAAACTTCTCGAGCTGACGGTGTGCCTGCTTAAACCTCTCATTCACACTGCTCCTGGCGATGCCCCAAGTCCTGTTGCTGATGGCGTTGCCTTGGGAGGCCTCGGAGTAGCCATGCCTGGGTCTGTCAGCTTGGACGCCCTGGCCGGAGAATCAGGCCCCTTTGGCGCCGCAGGTAGCCTGGACGACGTGATTACCTACATCCACCTGGCTGTTGTGGTGTCGGCGAGTGAATATAAAGGTGCCAGTATTCGGTGGTGGAACGCTGCCTGGTCACTTGCGCGAGAGTTGAAACTTGGCAGAGAACTCCCGCCTAACCCAGCCCCAATCATGCACGACTCAAGCGCCATGGACAGTCCCGGAACCGACGAGCATGATATCCATCGCAACAGCCCGGGTTTCGTTACGGAGGAGGAGCGAGAGGAGAGACGCAGAATTTGGTGGCTCATCTACATTGTGGATAGGCACCTGGCGCTCTGCTACAACCGCCCTCTCTTCCTTCTCGATGTCGAATGCGAAGGTCTCTTGCAGCCCATGGATGACAATGTCTGGCAGAATGGTGATTTTGGAAACTTCCCCAGCCCCAACACGGACCCAAATCTGCTCAACTCGGTTCCTGAGGGATTTCAAGCGGACGACTCTCAACCTCGAGGGCCCCAGTTTGAGTGCCGGGGACACAGCATTTTCGGATATTTCCTCCCCCTTATGACTATTCTGGGTGAAATTGTCGATCTCCACCATGCAAGGAACCACCCTCGTTTCGGGCTGGGCTTCCGCCTAGCCCAGGAATGGGAAATGCAGACGGAAGAGATTTCGCGGCACTTGGAGACATACGAGCGGAGTCTCAAGATTTTTGATCAAAAAAACACGTCCAGGGCAGCAGAAGAGAAGGGCGATGGTCTTGAAAACGGTGATGCTCACGGGGCGCCCCACGACATGCACACGCCATCCGCCCACTCGGTCCACACGAACGCATCCAGTCGCCTCACCGAAAATGATATTCAAACTCGGATCGTCATTGCGTACGGAACTCATGTGATGCACGTTTTGCACATACTATTGACGGGCAAATGGGATCCGATCAATCTCCTCGACGATGAAGACCTCTGGATCTCATCAGAAAGCTTCATCACTGCAACAAGCCACGCGGTGGCGGCGGCAGAAGCCATCAACCAGATACTTGAATATGATCCTGGACTGGAGTTTATGCCGTTCTTCTTTGGCATATATCTACTTCAGGGGTCTTTTCTTTTGCTCCTGATTGCGGACAAGCTGCAATCTGAAGCGTCTCCAAGTGTCGCCAAGGCCTGTGAGACTATTGTTCGGGCGCATGAAGCATGCGTCGTGACGCTCAATACTGAGTATCAGGTATGTCCGGATGAACCCCAGCCGAGTTGGACGTGGCTTGCGAGTGGATACTAACGTGAGGTCATGCAGAGAAAGTTTAGCAAAGTTATGCGCAGCGCATTAGCCCAGGTCCGGGGTCGCGTGCCTGAGGATCTTGGAGAGCAGCACCAGCGCCGACGAGAGCTTTTGGCGCTATATCGATGGACAGGTGATGGAACCGGTCTCGCCTTGTAGTTGTTATTAAGAAACGGCGCGCACGGAGTCTTTGACTGGAATTAGGAAAAGCGAATTGGCTTGAGCAGGTTGGGCTTGAGGGCGGTAGGGTGCCTGCTTTTTATAGCAAGGAAGCGAATGGATAGGTCGGAAACATGCAAGGGGATATGGCGTGGCGGTTACATTCGCAACCACAACAAAGGTTTGTAGTTTAGTGTATTCGGGCGGCTGATTGTCCTTGTTTTGGTTTTTTTTCTTCAGTCGACGCAAGCCGAATGAGGCTCATGCTGGCGTTACTCGGTTTGGCTCATTTTCTTCTTCTTTCACTTTTTTTGTTTGATGGAAGGTGGTTGGGTGTTTTATATCTTGTGGGTTTTCAACCCGATGTTTCTAGTTGTAGCAGTTCGTTTTACGTACATATGATGGCACGAGGAATGAGAAATGGCAGTTTCGCAAGGCATAAGCATAGGCACAGCCCAATGGCATATGCAATAGAGCGTGGTGTTGGCTTAGACAAAATGCATTGATTAGTTGACCATGTTTTAGGGTGAGAGATGGTGTGCGTTGTGATTCACAAACCACATTTCGCTAGTAGCAAGGTGACAGCGACATGATTCTGCTTCATTGTTCATGAATCGTATTTAAAAGATAAGCAGGCCATGTCGTCGGATTAAAGTTTTTTTTTTCTGGGTCGTGATGAGCGTGTGGTCGTATTTCGCATTGGCACATGCAAAACAATGTCAAGCTCCAGGAACCATCCAATGCGAGGACACACGGGACACCAGAGCGAACCTTTTTTTGCGATTTTCAGTTATTTGATTTTCTTGGCCCGGGTGGCGTACCTAACTTGTGATACATGCCAAGTCAGAGTACAGTTTCTGTTCCGCTCTTTGCTTCAAAAAAGGAATGCGGGAGTATCCGAGACGGTGCGGGAAGGGCGGCAACGGAGCGCTGACTGCGTCTATTTCTGTACGGACGTCATCTGAAGCGAAAGTGAAGCGAGGTCTGTAATTCGAGGATATGGTAAAAAAAAAAAAAATCAAGGCCGACTGGGATTGTGTCCGCTTCCTAGCCATTAGGGTTGCGTCCATGGCTGTGTATTCACTGCGTCCTGAGTGAGGCGCATGCAGCTGTGGCACAGATGTTGAGAACATAATATACCGTTGTCGCAAACAAGAGCCCCAAACAAGTACTATGTAGTCATTGTTCGTGTGCAGACGACCAGAGCGGCCCCGCAAAAATACCCGCCACGGTTGACTGTTTTCACATACAAGCACGTCTGGCGAAAGAGAAGAAAACTACGTATTATGCCACTTTGCTGCAGACTTCCGCGAGAGGGCCCAGACCTCACAACAGCAATTATTGGGGAATATAGACTGCTTTTATTCGACAGTGAATCATGCGAGGTGAAGAACAACCGTATTCCTCCCGGCTTACACCTTAAGGGATTATCAAACCCCCATTCACAGCATGCGGCAAGCAGACTTGGCTATTTGACAGTCCCCTTGGGTGCACCCATTGTTCACGCAACCACCACGTCTTGATTCACAACACTTATTGAGCTTTTTGCAGTTCCTCGATTCACCTTCACTTCATCGCTCTCCGTCTCATTGGCTACGTGCTATTCAACAACAAAAACAATAAGCTTCCCAACCATCGCTTGCGTCGACCGTCCATGTTTCTCCACGCAGACCCGTGACTATCTATCTCTTTTTCATTTATTTAGTCTCGGTCCTCCCGTCTTCATCTTGGTGCATCCCTCCCGGCATCACTGATCTCCACCGCCTCCTGCTCCTCCTTCATCAAGTGACCGCATCAAACGGCATCCCGCATCCCGCCTGATCTCGCGTCACTTGACACACACACACACACACACACACACACAGATACACACAACTCGCCAACACACCCCTCTTCCTCCTTCGTCTTGTTTGAGCACCACCGAGGACACACAGTCCGCTCGGGGCTTTGTCCAATCAGTCAGTCAGTCATTGGATTCTCGGCCGTGACGGCAGCCCAGCCCGGACCAAAGAGAGAGAGAGAGAGAGAGAGAGAGAAGTGAGAAGGGCTGACGGTACATAACTCCAGGTCCAGCATGAGACCCCAGCGGGAACGAAAGAGGGCCAACTATGTTGAGCGCACCCCGAGCCCCGAAGCCGAAGACTCAGATCACTCCTCTTCTCCTCCCGATCCCGCCTCCCCATCCGGGTCAGATCACAGCATGCAGTCCTCTGCCGAGCCGTTTCGAAAACGGGTCCGGTACTCCAGCACCCATGAGTCTCCCCAGCATCTTGCGCAACAGCACTCCAACCACCTCGCCGGCTTCCCCATGGCCCTGCCGCAGCCCTTCACTACTCCTCCACCGGCGACTCCCGGCTACGCCGCCTATCCCAACGCCGGCGAGCACTCACCAGGCGTGCCCTTTGTCGTGCAAACCCCGCCGCAGCCCCTTTCTCAACCCCCAGCTGCTAACCGCCACTCCCTGCTTTCCGGCATCAGCATCGGCGGCAGCAGCATGGCCGCTGCAGGGTTGAGCGTCCCCGCCGGCGCGGGCCCGGCTGAGCTGCAGCGCCGCGAAGCAGAGATGATCGCTGCCATGCACCGCTTCGAACGGGAGGCGCCCGCCCTGCCGCCCTCTGCCGTCGCCGACCTCCCGCCCAAGCCGCACCCGGAAACCTGGCTGGCTTTCCCCGCCGGCATCTCCAAGGAGGAGCGCCTGGCCATTGAGCGGGAGAACAACCGCATCGCCACGAGGGTGCAGAAGATTGAGCGCGAGCGCAACAACCTGGCGGCCAAGAAGTCGCGCCGCAAGCGCCTCGAGGCCCTCGACAACACCCGCGCCATGCTCAACGACGCCTTTGCCGAGCTCAACTGGTGGCGACTGCGAGCCATCGCCCTGGGCGCCTCGGGCAAGGACTGGGATGCCGTGCCGGATCTCACCAAGAAGGGCATGCTCCGGGACATTGAGAACCGCATCAAGGAGATTGACGACGAGAACGAGCAGTACCGAAAGGTTGAAGAGGCCAAGAAGAGAGCAGAGAGGAATAAGGCGAGAGCGGTACGTTGCAAATCTACTAACCCCTCTCCCCCCCTTTTTTTTTTTTTTCTTTCCCCCCCTTTCTCTGCTCTGCTTAGTAGTATCAGGGGCTAACAGCATATTTGTGTCATGACAGGCCTTGAAATCAAAGCGCAATAATACCGATTAATTTTTTCCCTTTTCGTTTTGACAATCTGCTAAGATTCATCCGCGTGCTGGACGAGCTGGGATGTTTGTGCTGGGCAAAGGGGCTTCATAGTTTGGGAAACGCACTTGGGATTTGGAACATGACATTTGGACCGGGATAGAGAAACAAAAAAAAAGTAATGACATTCGGGGGTAAAAAAGGAGGCTATGCCTTATGAACCTCGACTATAAAACAGCGTCTTTCAAACTATCAAGATATGCACTGCTTTTCGCCCCTCACGTAGATCCCTCAACGCCGCTTTCCCATGCTTCCAACACAATAAAACAAATCTATCTCAGACTTTGCCAATCGGCTTCGCACTTATCAACATTAATGGCTTTATCCCCGAGAACCATCGGCCGTGTGGTTATGTTAAACTAATCATTGCGGGGTTGGTCGTTACTTGTAAAAGGAACTGCCGTTGGGAGCGGCCATACAAGCGCGGATGAAGCAGAAGAGAAAGATGACCAATAAGACCCTGCGCGGTGAATTGTTAGGCACAGATGTTCGCCTGGACCACGTTGGTTGGACTCACCAAGTCGTGCCGCCAAGTGCTGCACAGGCCGTCATGGAAGTAGCAAAATTCTTCAGCCACTTGTCCTTGCCATAGTCGTAATACTTGTAGGTTTTGTAGAAATTGGCAGAAGAGGAGGCAGCCCATCCCCAGGCACCAGCCCAAAGGATGATGCTGAGAACGAGGCCACCAATAAAGGCGGCACGCATGTACATTCGGGGCGCCCAGAACTCGGAAATGAACATGAGCCCAATGATAATCCAGGTGAAGATAGCCTTGGGTAGACGAAGTCAACATTATTGTATCGTAGGAATCATGAGCAGGACAGCAGTATGCCACTTACATCAAAGATGATGAAGCCACCTGGGCCAGAGTAGCCGTAAAGAACGGCCTGTTGCCCTGGGCTGCTGAACAGGGAGATCAGGTAGCCACCGGCAATGGCAGCACCGAGGGCAAAGACCAGGATGGTGGCGCGCATGATTGTGAGTCCGAAGCCCATACTAGGGGGCCCAGTAGCCGTGAGGCCCTGGCCGCCTGTTGTGATAGCCATGGTTATGCCGAGTGTTGAAAAGGAGACGAATGTAGAAAAGAAGTATGAAGGAGATCACAAGTGGAAGCTTCCAAGAAAATGGCAGGAACAAACAAGAAACGAAATGAAAGACTTGCCAAGGTTGTCAGGAGCTAGTGGGCTGGTCTTTCCTGTTTGCCAACTGCAGAGGGATGAGGTGGGTTCTTAAGTAGGTAGCAATCCAACCGCTGAGCTTCTCAAACAGGACATCTAACCTACCTACGCCTCTACACAAAGCCCAAGGGCTCCATGTCACCCAGGCCGATCAGCCAGGTGTGAATTAGGGATTGGGCCTTGGTGCCAGCTCCCAAGACCTGTGCCATTGTGCTGCACGCACACTTCGACGCATGGCCCCAGGCTGTTCTGGGCACGTCCCGCGGCCAGCACAGCCCACACACACCACAAGCGCCAACTCACAAGGCTGAGGCGGGTCGGCTATCCCTCTCATACCTGGACCTCGCACCATGGCTACTGCAAGACCCGTGCATAGTCATCTCTTTCCATCGCGGGCCGATGACACACGCCTCAGCCGGTGTCGCGAAGCATGCCCATGTTTCACATGTGCCACCTTTTATCCGTCTCTCTGCCTTGATCAGAGTCAGACCGGGTGCTTTCAGCTTGACTCCGTCCATCCTCGCCCCGGGTAGACATTAAAGGGCCTCTTTCAGCTACCATCCGTTGGCTGCTAGTTGGCTCAGATGCATTACAACTAAACATAAGCGGTGAAATGTTGCAAGAGGTTGATAACGACGGTCCAACCATGCAAGGCAAGGCATTACCTCTTCGTCTGCTGGCAGACGATATCAAAAACAGACGCATACCTTGGATTGCTGTTGCAAATCCTTGCCTATCTTCTACTGCAAATGCATGTGGGTGAGGGCTAGCTTTCAGATCCTTCCAAGCTAACTGAAACGTTAAAGCCAACAGTCTCAACATGAATACGAAAACCACAGCCAACCAACCAACGCTTTGGCAAAGAATCCTTCGGACAACCAACGCTTGCAACGCTTCTTTTCGCGCGCCGCCCATTCACTTGACCTCAGCCCCAGCTCAGCCCAGTCCCGCAACTTAAACCCTCCACTTAATCGCGTCTTCGGCCGTTTCAATCAAAGCTCCACCAACAACCAACAGGCAAGAACGCCTTTCCTGCGAGGCGATTTCGTACGAAATGCGATGAGTACTCACCTCTCAGTAGTTTATGTGCCACAGTTTCTACTCCGGTAAAATCCTTTTGCTTTCTTTTATTTGTTTTTCTTTGGGGGTGATACCCACTGATGGGCTCACAGCTCAATAATACGTTGCACCACCGCTGTACTGCCTAATTGCCATCAACGTCACACAGGAAACAAACAGCAATAAAAGACAGGCCGACAAGCTCGCCCTGTTATCCTTAGGTCACTAGCTTTTCTGCCGTGAAACCGGTACACATCCGTCGGCCCCATGCCTCTTCCCGAGCCGTTGACTGCAAGAAATGAGTCTTGCAACTTCACCCGATCTTTATTCGATGCTCCCTGCTCGGGGTTTCCCCCGATTTTTGTGCTTGTGATTTATTTTCAGCTTCCTCTCGTTACATCATCCCTGTTGAAACATTCGCATGCAAGACAATAATCCTTACAGGAAATCAAAAGTGCAGCGCATGGGCTCCTCAAACGCCCCACGTCTCCGGGGCTAGTGCCTAGCATCCTTCTCCGAATACTTGTCATATGAGTTGATGGGGGCATGTTTCTGTTTCATTGACAGAACCAAGCTAGTCGTCTTATTTTGGTTATTTGCGACCTCTAGGTCTATTTTATTCCTCCATTGTGTGCCATGTCTTGGAAATCCTGAGTTTCGCTGTCCTTCTCCCTTATTACCGCCGACTTGAAATCATAGCCCACGCACTTTGCTTCGCCTCATTCTCTTGAATGAACCAGTCGCCCTTTGACCCACACCTTCTTTGTGTTCCTGTCGTCTCCGTTGTACAGCCATTTGGCCATGGTCTCCTCCCAAGTCTCCCAACCAAAGATGTCTACATTGCCCTCCTCATGGGCAACCCCAACGTCATCAACAGCTCCCAGCCCAATCAGCTGGGCATCCCAATCCATGCCCACTTCAAACGCCCCCACCTTCTTGTCCAGTCCTACAACGGCGGCACCGCCTCGGGTTGCCAGGTACAGCACCTCCTCAACAGTCAACTTGCTCCTCTCGCGTTCCGACTCTTGCTCGTTGATGCCCATAGCTACGTGTCGGCTCACCAATGCTGCCTGCCGTGCCGCCTCAAGAATGGATGGACTGTATCCGCCGCTCATGTCTGTCCCAAGACCAACAGTAATGTCCTGGTCCCACAACCATCGCACTCGCGCCGCACCGCTAGTCAGCGAACTGTTGCTGCAAGGGCAGTGAGACACCTTGCTCTTCCTCTCTGAAATGAGCTTCGCCTCATCATCGCTCAAGTGGATTGCGTGCGCCAGAATGGTCCGCGGCGTCAAGAGACCATGGTCATCGTACACAGCAGCGTACGAAGCCGATTCGGGAAACATGTCGGCAACGAGCTTGATCTCGCCGTCATTCTCTGAAATGTGTGTCTGCACCGGGAGGTCCGTGTCTTTTTGGATCTTGGCCAGGCCCTTCATGGACTCGCGAGTGCAAGAGGGCGCAAATCGCGGTGTCAGAATGGGAGACACGATATCAAAGTTAGGGTCAATATTCTTCACATGCTGGATAGTCTCGAGCGTCTTTTGCAAGCTTGCTTCGGCACTCTCATCGCGATATGACTCAGGGCATATGCCAGGCGTGTCCATGCAGACGCGCCCGACGAATGCTCGCTGTCCTATAGACAAGCAGAGATCGGCAAGAAGGTTTGTTGCTGCTACATCAATCGTCGCATAGTAAGCGGCTGTTGTCGTTCCGTTGGCGAGCGTCCGCCGCACAATGGCTGTATACACACGGCG
This sequence comes from Calonectria pteridis, assembly GCA_022837005.1. Lineage (NCBI taxonomy): Eukaryota > Fungi > Ascomycota > Sordariomycetes > Hypocreales > Nectriaceae > Calonectria > Calonectria pteridis. The sequence continues at coordinate 63,742 of JAKZGU010000026.1, read as the reverse complement.
TGCCTTGGCCAGGTCCTTCAGGCTAGACTCGAGCGGAAAGGTGTACTTCTCCAGCCAGTCGAGAAGGGTTGTTTTACCAAAGATTCCCACGTTGGGGTACTGGGGTGCATGTACATGTGAATCTGCAGAGCCGACCCTGTAAGCATCCACTCGAGGCTATGTGTCGCCGCGGAGAAGACGGAGGACTCACCAATGAAGCCGGGAAAGAAGAATTGCCCTGGCCGGGCTACTTGAATGTCGACCTCGTTTCTGTCCCATCCGAGCTCACCGACGAGCCTGCCGTAGACTTCCTCTGCATTTCTGCATTCCTTGTCAACCTTGACAATCTTGCCATCGGCATCCACACAGACGGCAGCGTCATGGAGATATTCGAGCTGATGGCGGCTCTTGCTGAAGACAAACGAGCCCAGAAACACTTGCTTCCGCGGCGCCGTCATGTCTATTCCCTCGCCCTGCTTGGGTTGCGAGACAATGGCAATATTCTCGCGGGTGAGCTGCATGGTTTGGTCGAAGCTTGCATAAGCTTTCTGGTGTTGACGTAGAGGGGAACGGGCTTCGCGAGCGATGAGGTAATACGAGAGAGCCAAGACCTAGAACGGAAGGCCGGAAAAGGAAATTGAAATCCAGGCGGTAAAGCAAAGAAGAGGAAGAAGAAGACAAACTAAAAAAGAGAGGTTTTTCAAAAGGACAGAAATCAGCCTGCCTTGAGCCAGCCTCTTGTAGTTGAGGCCAAGGTCACACCTTGTCCGGTCAGCCACAGCTCGGCCCTTGGCGTGTTACAGCGAGCGATGCAGCAGCCAGCCAAACAGAGACATCTATGCACCCATGCTTGTTTGCGACATAGCACAGAGTCAGAGTGGCCCGCCGTGGCATTGCGGAACTGATAGGCCGTCTCCGCAGCTATCGCAGCTTCACGTACACCCCGGCGCTCGCCGCCAGCCGAGCCCCCGCTTCCAATCAGCTTCGCTATATCCGGACCTACCGGTCGCTATCGCAGCCCCCGCCTCCACCGCCGCCGGCCAAATCAATATAGCAAGCTAATATGGCTAGCTAATATGAGCGGCTAATGTTAGATAGATTGATGATAGGAATGCCGTGTAGGATAACACAACCACAAACCCCAAGCTGTGGCGCACTGCACTGCATCTCCTCACTCAACATCACACACCCACATATCAGGACTGGTCATTGCGTGAGAAAAAAAAAACACAAACATCAATAAATTTCTAAAATCTAAACAGGATAAAAATGGAAACGCCTCTACTACAGAATACATTCGTTATATGAGTCCATACCAAAATAATCCGATCCGGGAATCTTTAACCTTCCTCACTCATCATCATTCTCATCGCAATTTTTTATGCCCTTAGGCAGCGGCGCCAGGGCCATCATACTCCACATTAGAGCCGCTATCACTGCCGTCAACACCGTTGGTGGGAGCCTCATCCTGGACATACTTCTCCCAGTTGGCAAGAACAGCACCAATCTTGGGAGAGTTGGTCAGCTTGTACACATCCTCGAAGTACTCTTTGGTCAACGCAAATGGCTTGGCAGTCACGTTGGGGATGTACTTGTCAACCAGCTTAGAGGGATCAATCGATGTCTTGTTGATCTTCTTGAGCAGGAAGGATCGGAAGGGCTTGACACCCGATCGAAGGAAGGTGGAGTGGAAAGGTACGTCAATGCCGCGCAGAGGAATCGTAGCAAAGCCACGCTCGAGCTCCAGAGGCTTGGGCTTGGCGAGTGTCTTCTCAGCGCATCCGCGAATAATCTCACGGAGGTGTCCCTTGGCCTCCTCGATGTGATCCTTCATCTCATCAATGTCAATCTTCTGCACCTTGAGGAAGTTGGTGACGCCAGCGAGCGTGTCGAGGGCGCGCAAGTCACCAGCGCACACGTATTGCATGTTGGCAATGTTGTAGTTGACAATCTCCAAGAGCCAGCCAGTCTCCTCGGCAATGTTGTCAACGACAAACTGGAGAGCAGCCTCGTTGAAAGTCTTGCTGATACGGCTGGGGTTGACAGCGCACATGGAGTAGTTGGAGCGGCCATCGGCATCACGCTCGACAGCAACCTGCATGGTAAGACCACGGTAGAACACAACAGAAACCAAACTCTCGATGGGCATGACCTCAGCAAGGGCAGCCAGAGCCGAGTATTCACCGAGAGAGTGACCAGCAAAAGTGTTGTCGCGGGGGACAAGACCTCTGGCCTTCATGTCCTCGAAGCTAGCCTTCTCCATCAGGGTCAGGGCAGGCTGGGTGAACTGAGTGGCAGAAAGCAAGCCGGTGGGGGATCGGTAAGTGTAGAAGGTGGTGGTCTCATCGATGTCCTTAAAGATCTTCTCAGACTTGATGCTACCATCGGCAGCAACGGTCTCGAAGGTCATGGCAATGTAGTTCTGGCGAATAGCCTTGCCACGAGGACCACCGAAGTGAACAGTGAGCTCCTTGGGGTTGTTCTTGACGATGTTGATAATAGAGAAGCCTGTAAAATAGTTAGCGTCGATGATTCGACTGGGCAATGTGAGAGATTAAACATACCATAGTTATCAAGCAGGTACTTGTCAGCGCGGTCCCAAACCTCCTTGGCGACAGGGCTGCTGGCATAGAGCTCCATACCCATGCCCTGCTCCTGAGATCCCTGACCAGTGAAAACGTAGGCGGTCACAGGCTGCTCAACCTCAGCAGTACCCTCCAAAACCTTGTCCTCAGTCTCGGTGTTGCGGACCTCGACAGTGATGATCTTGCGACCAGAGACCATGCCAGAGTGCTGAAGCTTGACCTCAATGTCATCGTTGGGCAGAACCATGCCAACCAGAGAGGCGTGGAAGCTGCGCACGCGACCAATGTTGTTTTCAGCAGCCCAGATCTCAACACGGCTTCGCACAGCCGCGCTGGAGTACATGCCGTGAGTTATGGTGCCGGGAAGATTGGCGTAGGTAGAGAAGACACGAGACACGTGGATAGGGTTGTAATCGCCAGACACACGAGCGTAGTTCTCGTTGGAAGCAGGAGCACGAAGCTGGAGGGGAGTCTTGCCACTGAGAGGAATGGGGTTCTCGAAGTTGACAGGCTGGTCGATGGGAGATCCATTACGCTGGAGGTAATCGATGACAGGGTTGCCGTGAGACTCACCAGCCTCATAGTCAACGCTAGCAATTTGGATAACCTCCTTGGTGGGGAGCTCAATAAGGATCTGGCCACGGGTCTCAACGCTGCTGAAAACGTCCTTGTTCTTGTAGCGGACTAGGCTCTGGAGACGGAAGGTCAGAGTCTGGCCTAGGAGCTCGATATCGCGGGGGAGCTCGTCAAGAGAGAACCACTGCTTGGAGCGCAGGACGGCGACATCCTTGGAAGTGGCCAGATGAACCTGCATAGGGGTCTCGACCTTGCGCTGGAAGGTGTTCTCGAAGTCGGTGTAGGTACCGCGGTACAAGAACTGAGAAGTAACCTCCATAACGGGCTTTCCATCACGGACAAGGGTTCCGCAAACTTCGACCATCTTACCGGCATCTTGGTTGATGACGGCATTGATCTGAGCAGTAGTGGAAACCTCATCGCCCTTCTTCAAGGGTTCGGCACCAGGGATCATGCGGAACTGGTTGGAGAGATGGACCAGCTTGAGAAGGTCACCATCAATAGTGCGAGGGAAAATAGGCTTAGTAATCGCCTTCCAGCCGAGAACAATGGCAAAGTCCATAGGAGCATAAACAGTCTTGCCAGGTCGGTCAACGAAAGCCTCGCCATGGTTGCCAACGGCGTGAACAAAGTTGTTGATGGCTTCGCCTGTAATGGTGGTCTTTCCACCATCAAACGTGCTGGTGACATCAGCATCAAGGTCAAGAGGCTCGTCGCCGAACCAAGCCTTCCAGTAAAACTCCTTAATGCGGTCATTGCGGCCTTCCATGACCTCCCGGATGGGAGAGTAGCCAGCCTCAGGGTGGTAGGTGAACTTGAGGGGAAGGGCAACAGGTTTGCCCAGAGCGGTGGTCTCCTTGATCAAGTTGACAAGAATCTCGTTCTCACCAGCCAACTTGATCTCGATCACGTCCAGGTACTGGTTGTGGCGAGGCTGCTCGCGAACAGTGATAACAGTCTTGGGCGGGTCGTTGGGGTATTGGATCTCAACAAACAGGCCGCGAGTAGGAGCCAGGATGCGGCGGATAGGGTTGTTCTGGAAGTTCTGGCCCTGAACAACGACATCGGACATGAGGAGGGCGTGGCGCCAGTTCCTGTTGGGGCCAGCCAGGAGGGACAACCACGAGTCAAGCTCAGGCATGGTGGCAGAAGCAGCCGAAGAAAGGCGGTATGTGTTCTTGTTAGCATCGTAGCTGACGGTGAGGCCTTCAACGTCCAGAGGAATCTCGGGGTCAACAAGCTTGCCACCGAAATACTCGGTGACAGGGATAACAGCCTTGTTGTTGTGGTACAAGTCCTTGGTCAAAAGGGCGATGTGGCCCTCGTGGATACCGTCAAGAATCTCCTTGATAGGTTGATCAATGATAGTAGAGAACTTGGCTGCGGCAGGACCCTGGAGAATACAGGTACGGCCAACGTCCTGGCCAACGACAGCGTCGAGATCCTCGGACTGCCAGAGAGAGTCCTTCTTGAAGTAGAACTCGAAGTTGTCATCAAAGATGGGGATGAAGGTAACAGGCTTCATGGTAGGGCGGAGGGTCATGATGAGGAAGAACTGGACATCCTGGGCAGTGAGGATCTGGGTGTCGGCCTCAGGGTAGGCAGCCAGGATACGGTCAATGACAGCAAAAGGCTCATTGAGATCAGAGTAGCTCTGCAGCAGCGAAGGCTTGCCAGGAGTAGAGGTGAAACGCTCCTCAAGACGGTGAATGAAGTCACCAGTGAAGACAATGTAAGAGCGGTCAATCCATCGGGACTGGTGCTTGACATAGAGAAGCTCAACACATCGTCGCAGAACTTCACCGTAAGTCATCTCATCAAGGTCACAAGCCTCGCCGGCCGAGTTTTGACCGAACCAGACCTTCTGGCAGTCATCGTTCAGCTTCTTGATGATGTAGTCTTTGTTCTTGATGAGCTCAGCAACTCTCTTCTCCTTGGGAAGGGCGAAGATCTTCTGGTCCATTTCAGCCCAGAATCGGACTCCACGGGTAGCAAGCTTGTGGATGGGCTCACCCATTTCGGAGCGAACAGTGAGAACACCGCCAGCAGGTCCCTTGTAGGTCTTCTCCCACTCGCTGTCCTCGAGACCAGGGGCGTCAACAATGGCCTGCTTTGCGGCCTTGCTAGTGTGCGCCTCCTTGGCAACCATCATGCGGCTACCGAACAAACAACCATCGAAGGGCATGGGAGGATAGCCGTACTTCTTGGCCCACTGACCAGTGATATAGGGGTAGGTGTCCTCAGCACCACCAAAACCACTACCAGCAACGAGGATAATGTTCTCCTGGCGACGGATGCGGCTGTACATCTGAAGGACAGGCTGGTGGAAATCCTCGAACGAGTGGTGACCACCACCACGACCACCGGTCCACTGAAGGATGACGGGGAAGGTGGGGTTGGCCTTGGCGATGTTAATCACAGCCTGGATCGCATCAACAGAACCGGGCTTGAAGGAGATGTGCTTGAGGCCAAGAGTCTCGATGTACTCGTTGGCAACCTCGATGGAAGGAACACCGGCACCGATGGTAAGACCCTCGATGGGGACGCCCTCGGAACGGAGCTTGCCAATGAGAGGAATCTGCCAAGACATGGCACGAGGGTTGACGTAAATCAAGTTGACGGAGATACCACGTCCAGGAGGAATAGCCTTCTCAATCTTCTTGATAGCATCAGTCATCATGGGTCCAATGAAGTAACCACCACCAGCAAGCTCAATGTGGTAACCAGCGTTCATGGTAGCAGCCACGAAGTCCCAGGGGACTGTTGCAGGAGTCATGCCTGCAACAACAATTGGGGGCAGACCAAGAAGACGACTCATCTTGGTGTCAAGGTAGGTCCTTCCGCCCTTGGTAGTGACCAGGCGAGGGCCAAACTCCTTGACCCAGTCAATGGCATACTTGACAGCATGCTCCTCATCACGATCGAACACCTCGGGCTTGTAGCCAACCTCGCTGACGGAACCCTCAACAGTACCAGCAAGGATGACACGAACACCGCTGCCCTCCTTGTTACGGCTGGTCAAGACACCGAGACCGGAGATGCCGCCGGGGCCGAAGTCGAGGATGTGGGTAGCGTCGGGGAAGACGGTAGCCGTCTCCCAGTTGACAGGATCTCGGGTGATCAAGCGAACAAGAGCGGGCACAATGTTACCCTTGATCTCGCGCAAATCCTTGCCAGTGTTGGTATCGAAGACAGAAATACCCAGGGAGCTAGAATCAATGTTGATTTCCTTCAGATCTTCATCAATCATAGCAGTGGCCTCGGCGAGGTACTTGCTGTGGAAGGGAGCGGTGATTGGTAGGAAGCGATTGACGAATCGAACCTTTCGCTCGGTGTATGGGATTCGGTTCTGGTCAAGCCCAGTGGGGGCCTTGACCTTTCGGAGCTGGGTGTTTAGACCGTAGAGGGAGGTCGGGGGACCAGTGACGACCAGGTTTCGGGGGCTGTTAATGAGAGAAATGCCAATGTGGCGGTCAGCGGGGAGGTACTCGTTGGTAGCGTCAATGTGCTTCTGGACTTCGGCCTGGGAAAGGTCACGAATGCTAAGCATGGGGGTGGGGGAGCCCTCGCCATGCTCCTGAGACTCCCGGAGCATGTTGGGGGTCATGGAGGTGATGGGGAACGCCTGCTGGCTGCGAGTTCCGATCCAGAACAGCATGGTGAGGACAGAGGTGGCGATCTCGCGCCACGACTCCCAAGAATCGGCAGCGGCAGTGGCAGCAGCCATGACGATGCCTTGGGAGTGACCGGTGGTACCGGTTATCCTCTCACGTAGCATTCCGGGGTGGACGCCCAACACCTTGCAGGTCACCTCGTAATGGGCGAGCTGAACAAGACCAATCAGAGGGAAGCTGACAGGGGCGGAGATGAGGTAGTCAACATCGGGAGTGGCATCGGCGTCGTGCAGCCAGTTCATGATGTCGAGACCCTTGGGAAACATCTTCTCGGCACTGGATTTCTTGGACAGGGTCTGGAGAAGCTCGGCAGACGAGGTGACCAGATCACCCACGAAGGTCGAGTAGGTCTTGAAGATCTCGCGGAGCTCCTCGAAGTACTCCTCGATGTTGCCCTGGCCACCAAAGATGGTGTAGAGCTCAGCGGCACCCTCCTCAGCAGCTCGGAAGAGAGCAGAGGCATGGGGCTTAATTGGCCGATTGCACACAGCCCGAGCAGTGTAGTAGCTGCGAATGAACTCGAGCTTCTTGGCCTCAATGCCGGGGAGGGTGGCAGCGATGGCGTGAACCTCGTTGCCGCGGAGAAAAGTGCGCTCGAACTCATTCAGCACAAGCTTGAGCACCTCCTCATAGGAACCCTGCTCATCATCCTCACCCTCCTCGACTTCATGTGCGATGAGTCCGAGGTATCTGGCTACCAACTCGGGAACGGATGAGGGCTCATCATCCTGAGCAAGCTCGTCGGTGGCGGTGGGTAGGCTGGCGACGAACTGGTCTTTCAACTGAGAGGCGGTGAAGTGGAGGTTTGTGGGGATGAGGAAGGAGGTCTCGAGAGAGCCATGCGACAGGCTCAGTGGTCGCAGCGAGGCGCTGGATCTGGGAGTAGAAATGCCCGTCTGAGGGCCGTTTCCGGAGCCGTACATGTTGGGAAGAAGGGGTATCGAAGAAAATCTGCAATGAGGGGAGCGCCGGAGGGCTCAATGTCAGTGTTTTTGTTCAGACAAAAAAAGATGTACTACTGGGGCGCGGGGCGCGCGCCAGGAGAAGGCGGGACGGGGGGACAAACCTATCAATTCAACTCGTGACACCAGATAAAGAGTCTAGTGCTTAACCCCAAGGACGCTGGCAGATAATCCGGCGATCCTGAATTCGCAGTGCTGGCTGGGCCCCCGAGTAGTTTGGAGGGGGAAAATTAGAGACGAGGAGGTCGCTGAAAAAGAGCTTGGATCGGTGGAGCGCGGAACAGCACAACACTACACCAGCCAGGCACAAGGTACGGGAGAAGGAAAGGGAAGGTGATGGAGGATGAGGGAGGATGAAGGAGGACAATCTCGAGATGAAGGGTCAGAGGTCTAGGAACTCAAGGGCGAGATTGGTCTTCGGTTGGTATAAGTCAAAGACGAGAAAATTCGAGCTCAAGACAAACCCCCTGTGAGCCGGCCAAGTGACAGGGCCGTAGTTCCACCAGAGGTTTGTGATGCCCAGCACCGACGCCAGCCAAAATTTCAGTTCTGTTGGGGATGCGATGGGCAATTGAGGGGTACGTACCATTGGCCTAGTTCACACCCTCCCCTCCCCTCAGTCGCTTGCTCACCGTGCCCGCAGCCAACCGCTGTACCTGTCCCAGCGCCCGCCAAACGACTTTTTTTCCAAACTGCCATTGGCATGCACGGCCACATGGGCGGCTCCCTGATCCGCACCGTGCACCCCTGCTGCATGGCACCTCCATGCTGGGATGGCACCGGAGGGGTCCCAAGACCCTCAGTGCGCGCTGCCTTGTACCAGTACCTGAGCCCCAGCAACCCCCCCAGCCCGGGAGAGTTCGGGGTCTGTAATGTGGGCTGGGGAGGGGCAAATCGGTTTTTTGATGGGTGTGCAACCACTGCGCTCTGTGTGGCCAGTGTGTCCTGGGGCATCGCTTCTCCATCGATTTCTCCTCTTTGGGGCAGCTCGGAGACGACTCAGGCCCGAGCTTGGGGCTCACATTGCCTCCCATGAGGCTGCTGTTGAGCCACGCCTGCAGCCCACACGGATGGGCGGAAGGCTGATGATGTTTTTTTTTTTGGTGAGATTTCGATTCGCCGGCAAAATGAAACAACAAAATTCGTCCGTCCCGGCGCATTTGTTGCCTTGGTACTTTTGGGCAGGTTGCACTCAACTCATTCTCTATCGGAATCATTTGGTAAACATCCGTTTTCTCTTCCGCGCATATTGCCTTGCTTTGTCAACCCTCGCAACATGACATCAAGCTTCCGAATGTGTACCTCATTGAGTTCAACTGTTCCCAATTGATTGTATCGCCAAAGCGTTGATAACAGATTTCCTAGAAGCTAGTGCATGGCGGCCTCCTGTTGGCAAGGAATTTTTTTTCTCGTTCCTGAACGAAGGCCTCATTCATGGCCAATCCCGACATCCCTTCCACCCACAACAACCCCACTCATCCACGACGCAATCTAGACTTTTCAGAAACTCCATCAACACATGTTCAACAAGGCTAGATCAGCATGAGGACCTGGAATTGGGAAAACGCATGTTGGGCAGGAGACATTTCAGATCAACAAGTAAACAACCAGAAAATCTACTGTCTCAGGTACCACGCAACTGTTGTTGTTGCTGTCTCATTATCATTTTTCACCAATCTCAGTTCCACTTGTTCTCATCCCACTCCGTTATGCCGCTGCCCACCGCCCTGCCAACACCGTCATGCTTCCCCTACAGAAGCCAGAAGTCCCCCACTTACCCACATCAGCCCGCCCAGCTCCCGAACACGGTGGGGCCATGTCACTCTACATGATGTCGTTGGCCATGAGGCCGACGCGCCGGCATTCGTTGTGTGGTCCCGGACACACCTCTCGGCGGAACAGTCTCGCTATGATTCAGCAGGACAGCTCCCCTTGCCATGCCAATACCCTGTACGCGAACGGCATGGCGTTCGTAGCCCTTTGCATATTCCATTGGCTCGAGGCAGAAGATCATGAGCCGCAACCTCAGCCGGTCATGTTCATGACAGCGGCGCATGAATGCATGTAAACAGAGCGAAACAAGATGCGACGAAAAGGCAGAACGTGGAGGTTGGTTGACAGCCAGCGGCCATGGGACAAGCCCGGTTGCCCGGTTGAAAGCTTTGTATCGGTACTTGGCCGAACAATGGCACCGGTTTAGCAATTGAGCCAGAGGCGAAATTACACAGGCAAAGACCATTATGGTGGGCAGGCTGGCAGGGGAGGCCACACACCAAGCGCAATGATGGGAGCCTGTTGTCAGCCGTCTACATTTCGAGACGGAGGTTTGTGATGATGAAACGCGGCACAGAACGCATTTCGGAAACATTAGATAAGGACCGGGTTCGATGGTGAGGCCGCTCGGCCGAGCTCTGTTCGGCTCTCATCAGACATCTCGGCGGTTACAGCCCAGCAAATTCATGTCGGTGATGGTGCCCCAAAAGCTTGGTTTCTGGGGAAGAAGTCTCCTAGCGATCCCTGGCGTGAAGTGGCACTTATACACCGCCTTCCCCAACATGGTCTAGCGCTACAATATGGTTGAGGAGCGTGCTGCACGCCGGCAGCGTGGCCCAAGGCCCGCCATCATGAGGAGCCACCTAACCGCCATGAGACGCCGCAAGGGCATGTATCCAGTACTTGGCGCATCCTCACGGGTCTACAGCTGTGGTGCACCCGCCGCCTGGCGTTAGATTGCGTAGGTTCCAAAGTGAGTTCTGACCACTACCCAGGTGCCCAATACTTTCCAGCACCCTCTCGTAGCTGCAGCCGGAGCCAGGTACCTGCTGCCCCGTGGCCCATACCTAGCCCGGACATCGTGCAGGTCGTTTGTGTGGGAGGGTGTGAAAAAAAGGGAATGCGACAGGGGTGTGAGGCTCTGAGCTCCCCCAATTTTTTTTTTGTCTCGTAGGCTTTTGGTGGGCCATTTCGTTCAACAATCGGCTACTCGCTCGCCTGGGACTGCAATTGTGTCTACCTTCCATTGCCCGCCCGCTCTCGACTCCCGGGATTCGTTCTCTCTCTATTACAATTGCTTCTCGCTGGCAGGCAGAACGCACTCAGCCTTCATTTACACCCTCCTCGGCCGTGTACTTCTGCCGCCATCTTCCCCTTTCCTCTCCATCCTCATCCTCCTTCCTCTCCACCACCTCCCCCCTCCAGCTGCCACTCCCAGCTTCGCCAGCCCGGGAGCATCCAACGACAGCTGCGTATCCTGTTCTGTGTAAATTGGGGTTGAGCGGGCCCTAAAGTAATCACAGCCTCGCGCCATTACTCTGGTCGCGACAGCCATTTGGCATTTCCGAGATACCCTTTCTTTATCGAACTCCCCGACCTAATTCGCCCATCATGCGTCCCGAAGTCGAGCAGGAGCTCGCCCACACCCTGCTCATCGAGCTTCTCGCCTACCAGTTCGCCTCTCCCGTCCGGTGGATTGAGACCCAAGATGTTTTCCTCGGTGAGAGAACCGCCGAGCGTGTTGTCGAAATCGGTCCCGCCGACACCCTAGGAGGCATGGCCAGACGAACGCTGGCCTCCAAGTACGAGACCAATGATGCCGCCAAGTCAGTCCAGCGACAGATTCTTTGCTACAACAAGGATGCCAAGGAGATTTACTACGAAGCTGATCCCGTTGAGGATGAGCCTGAGCCCGCGGCTGCTCCCTCCAGTGACGCTCCCGCTGCCGCTGCTCCTGCTGCGGTTCCTGCTGCTGCTGCTGCGCCCGCCGCCGCTGCTCCCCCCAGTGCCGGACCTGCGGCTGCCGTGGCCGATGTTCCTGTGCAAGCTGTCGAGATTGTCCGCGCCCTTATCGCTCAGAAGCTGAAGAAGCCTCTGCTGGAGGTGCCTCTGAGCAAGGCTATCAAGGACCTTGTTGGCGGTGAGCACCATCAAAGTTTACGCGCGATTGGATTTTAGCTAATCCCTGTTTTCTAGGTAAATCCACACTCCAGAACGAGATCCTAGGTGATCTCGGAAAGGAGTTCGGTTCGACCCCCGAGAAGCCCGAGGATACCCCTCTCGATGAGCTTGGTGCCGCCATGCAGGCCACCTTCGATGGCCAGCTTGGCAAGCAGTCCCAGTCTCTGATTGCCAGGTTGATCTCATCCAAGATGCCTGGTGGTTTCAACATCACAGCAGCACGAAAGTACCTAGAGACACGGTGGGGTCTGGGAGCTGGTCGCCAAGACGGTGCATTGCTCCTGGCTTTGACCATGGAGCCTGCAGCTCGTCTTGGTTCCGAAGGCGATGCCAAGGGATTCCTTGACACTGTCGCTCAGAAGTACGCCGACAACGCCGGCATCAGCCTAACAACTGCTGCCGCTGCCGGACCCGCTGGCGGAGCCACCGGTGGTATGATGATGGACCCCGCTGCCATCGACGCCCTTACCAAGGATCAGCGTGCGCTCTTCAAGCAGCAGCTTGAGCTCCTTGCTCGATACCTCAAGATTGACTTGCGCGAGGGTGACAAGTCTTTCATTGACGCTAAAAAGTCGGAGAAGGTTCTACAGGCCCAGCTTGATCTCTGGACTGCTGAGCACGGTGATTTCTACGCCTCTGGCATTGAGCCAGTCTTCAGCTCCTTGAAGGCCCGAACATACGACTCGTCCTGGAACTGGGCTCGTCAGGATGCCCTCAACATCTACTACGACGTCATCTTCGGTCGTCTCGAGATCGTCGACCGCGAGATTGTCAGCCGTTGTATCCGCCTCATGAACCGCTCCAACCCTAAGCTCCTCGACTTTATGCAGTACCACATCGACAACTGCCCCACCGAACGAGGCGAGACATACAAGTTGGCCAAGGAGCTTGGAGAGCAGCTCATCGAGAACTGCAAGGAGGTGCTGGAGACTTCTCCTGTCTACAAGGACGTGGCCATCCCTACCGGTCCTCGAACCACTGTCGATGCCCGTGGCAACCTCAACTACGAGGAAGTTCCTCGTGCTAGCTGCCGCAAGCTGGAAACATACGTCCAGCAGATGGCTGAGGGTGGCAAGATCTCTGAATATGGCAACCGCACCAAGGTTCAGAGCGATCTTCAGCGCATCTACAAGCTCATCAAGCAGCAGCACAAGATGTCCAAGACTTCTCAGCTTGAGATCAAGAGCCTTTACGGCGAGGTCCTCCGCTCCCTTGCTATGAATGAGAGCCAGATCATTCCCAAGGAGAATGGCAAGGCCCGCAAGCCTGGCTTCAAGGCCTCCGGCCAGCACAAGGGCAAGGTTGAGACAATTCCCTTCCTCCACCTCAAGAAGAAGACCCTGCACGGCTGGGATTACAGCAAGAAGTTCACTGGTGTGTACCTCAACTGCCTTGAGGACGCTGCCAAGTCAGGTGTCACCTTCCACGGCAAGAACGTGCTCATGACTGGTGCTGGTGCCGGTTCCATTGGTGCCGAGGTTCTTAAGGGCCTTATCAGCGGAGGAGCCAAGGTCATTGTCACAACCAGCCGATTCTCTCGCGAGGTTACCGAGTACTACCAGTCCATGTACTCTCGCTACGGCTCCCGAGGCTCCCAGGTTGTTGTCGTGCCCTTCAACCAGGGAAGCAAGCAGGACGTTGAGGCTCTCGTTGAGTACATCTACGACACCAAGAACGGCCTGGGATGGGACCTTGATTTCATTGTTCCCTTCGCCGCCATTTCTGAGAATGGTCGCCAGATTGATGGCATTGACTCCCGATCCGAGCTTGCTCACCGCATCATGCTTACCAACCTCATTCGTCTCCTGGGTTGTGTCAAGACCCAGAAGACTGAGCGTGGCTTTGAGACTCGCCCTGCCCAGGTTGTCCTGCCTCTCTCTCCCAACCACGGTACCTTCGGTAACGATGGTCTCTACTCTGAATCCAAGCTTGGTCTTGAGACCCTTTTCAACCGATGGCACTCTGAGAGCTGGGCCAACTACCTCACCATCTGCGGTGCTGTCATCGGCTGGACCCGAGGCACTGGTCTCATGTCCGGCAACAACATTGTCGCCGAGGGCGTCGAGGCCTTCGGCGTCCGCACCTTCTCTCAGCAAGAAATGGCCTTCAACCTTCTCGGTCTTATGTCGCCTCACCTGGTCGATCTGTGCCAGTCTGAGCCTGTCTTTGCCGATCTTAACGGTGGTCTTCAGTTTATCCCCAACCTCAACGAGACCATGACCAAGCTCCGCAAGGACATTATGGAGACCAGTGAGATTCGCAAGGCCGTTACCAAGGAGAGCGCCATCGAGAACACCATTGTCAACGGTGCTGCTTCCGAGGTTCTGTACAAGAAGAAGACCATTGATCCTCGTGCCAACATCCAGTTTGACTTCCCCAAGCGCCCTGACTGGAAGACTGAGATTGAGCCTCTCAACGACAACCTCAAGGGAATGGTTGACCTTGAGAAGGTTGTTGTTGTTACCGGTTTTGCTGAAGTTGGTCCTTGGGGTAACTCGCGTACCCGATGGGAGATGGAAGCATACGGCGAGTTCTCGCTCGAGGGTTGCGTTGAGATGGCCTGGATCATGGGTCTCATCAAGAATCACAACGGTCCCATCAAGGGCAAGCCTTACGCTGGCTGGGTTGATGCCAAGACTGGTGACCCTGTTGACGACAAGGACATCAAGCCCAAGTACGAGAAGCACATTCTTGAGCACTCTGGTATTCGATTAATCGAGCCCGAGCTGTTCGAGGGCTACGACCCCAACAAGAAGCAGTTCCTTCACGAGGTCGTCATTGAGGAGGACTTGGAGCCTTTCGAGGCCTCCAAGGAGACCGCTGAGGAGTTCAAGCGCGAGCACGGCGACAAGGTTGAGATCTTCGAGATCCCTGAGAGCGGCGAGTACATCGTCCGTCTCAAGAAGGGTGCTGGTCTCTGGATCCCCAAGGCCCTTCGCTTCGACCGCCTTGTTGCTGGTCAGATCCCTACTGGCTGGGACCCCAAGCGATACGGTGTTCCCGAGGACATCATCTCCCAGGTCGACCCTGTCACTCTCTTCCTCCTTGTCTCTACTGCTGAGGCTCTCCTGTCTTGCGGTATCACTGACCCTTACGAGTTCTACAAGTACGTCCACGTTTCCGAGGTTGGTAACTGCGTTGGTTCCGGTATGGGTGGTGCTGCTGCTCTCCGTGGCATGCACCGTACCCGATTCCTCGACCAGCCTCTCCAGAGCGATATTCTGCAGGAATCCTTCATCAACACCATGGCTGCCTGGGTTAACATGCTTTTGCTGTCCTCCTCTGGCCCCATCAAGACTCCCGTCGGTGCTTGTGCCACTGCGGTCGAGTCCGTCGATGTTGGTTACGAGACCATCATGGAAGGCAAGGCCCGCGTGTGCTTGGTCGGTGGTTTCGATGACCTTGGTGAGGAGGGCTCTTACGAGTTCGCCAACATGAAGGCCACCAGTAACAGTGTCGACGAGTTTGCCCACGGCCGAACTCCTCAGGAGATGTCTCGTCCCACCACTACCACCCGAAACGGATTCATGGAGTCTCAGGGTTGCGGTATCCAGATCATCATGACAGCCAAGCTCGCCCTCGACATGGGTGTCCCCATTCACGGTATCCTGGCCCTGACCACCACCGCCTCGGACAAGATTGGCCGATCCGTCCCCGCCCCCGGACAGGGTGTTCTCACCACTGCCCGCGAGCACGCTGGCAAGTTCCCGTCGCCTCTTCTTGACATTAACTACCGTCGCCGCCAGATTGAGCGCCGCAAGAAGCAGATTAAGCAGTGGCAAGAGTCCGAGTTGGAGTATGTCCACGATGAGATTACTGCCATGAAGGCTCAGGGTGGTGACTTCAACGAGAAGGAGTACGCTGAGGACCGCTTCAACCACATCGAGAAGGAGGCTGCCCGCCAGGAGAAGGAACTTCTTCGCAGCATGGGTAACCACTTCTGGAAGAGCGACCCCAGCATCGCTCCTCTCCGTGGTGCCCTCGCCACCTGGGGTCTCACCATTGATGATCTTGGTGTTGCTTCCTTCCACGGTACTTCCACCAAGGCCAACGACAAGAACGAGTCGTCTGTCATTTGCCAGCAGCTCCGCCACCTTGGCCGCACCAAGGGTAACGCCGTCATGGGTATCTTCCAGAAGTACCTTACTGGTCACCCCAAGGGTGCTGCCGGTGCCTGGATGATGAACGGATGCCTCCAGGTCCTCAACACTGGTCTCGTCCCCGGTAACCGCAACGCTGACAACGTTGATCCCGTCATGGAGGACTTCGACCTCATTGTCTACCCCAGCCGAAGCATCCAGACCGACGGCATCAAGGCCTTCTCCGTCACCTCCTTCGGTTTCGGTCAGAAGGGTGCCCAGGCCATTGGTATCCACCCCAAGTACCTGTTTGCCACTCTTGACGAGAAGACCTACGTTGAGTACTGCGCCAAGGTCGAGTCTCGCCAGAAGAAGGCCTACCGCTACTTCCACGATGGTCTCATCAACAACAGGCTGTTCGTCGCCAAGAGCAACTCCCCCTACACCGATGATCAGCTCAGCAAGGTGCTGCTGAACCCCGATGCTCGTGTCACTGAGGACAAGAAGACGGCCAATCTCACATATGCCGCCGACTTCATGAAGCAGTCTGAGAAGACTGTCTCCAGTGCTAAGGCTAAGGAGACTCAGCAGGTCATGGAGGCTCTTGCCCTGAAGGTTACAAGCAAGAACAGCAACGTCGGTGTTGATGTTGAGGACATCTCTGCCATCAACATTGAGAACGAGACCTTCGTCGAGCGCAACTTCACCGCCAACGAGATTGCCTACTGCCGCCAGGCCCCCAGCCCCCAGAGCTCTTTCGCCGGTCGCTGGAGTGCCAAGGAGGCTGTCTTCAAGTCTCTCGGAGTTGCCAGCCAGGGAGCCGGCGCTGCTCTCAAGGACATTGAGATCGTCAAGGGCGAGAGTGGCGCACCCACAGTTTCGGTAAGACCCCTACGCAACGAATCATCTTTTTAAGTATCTTGCTAACAACAGACCAGCTTCACGGTGATGCCGCTGCCGCTGCCAAGAAGGCCGGTGTGAAGGAAATCTCCGTGTCCATCTCGCATTCTGACAGCCAGGCGATTGCAGTCGCCGTCGCCAGCTTTTAGATGCATTGATGGGTAGCAACATGTACATGATTAGGTTGGGATGATAAAATGGCGTTTAGACCATCTGCTTTGATATAGTATTGCTATCTTGACTCGAAGAATGAGCAGGGAACATTGTTGGTTTGGTAGTGGGCTTCGTAGAATTCGTGTCACGCAGTATAGATGAATCATTTTTAGTTCATGTTCTTAATATTTCACCGCATCAATCGTATTGGTAGTATTACATGTTGGCCTGCTGGTCTTTGACAAGCTGATCGGCTGCTGTGCCCACCTATCGTAGACAAATTCATGGTTGCTTCCCTGTTTTCGACCATGGCGGATTTTGTATAGGGTAGGCCCGTCCATCTCTGATATTCAAGAAGTGCAAGATAACCAAATCCAACGGCGATGATGTGATGCTCCAAAGGTGAATGCTTTTTGCCCTTGGTCGGTATTTGGCATAGTCTCCTGGTAAGATTGTTGCATCCTCGTTCAAAGTTGTAGACTCGGCAAGCCTTGGCGCAGTTATCCAGCTACCTCATTGACCCCGGCCACGGCCACGGCCTCTACCACCACGTCCTCTTCCTCTGTCGCCACCCCGTCCGCTGTGGTCTCCCTTCGACTGACCTCCTCGTCCACCTCGGAAGTTTCCTTGCTGACCCTTCTGTGACTCGCTAACCTGGTCGATGATCTCGTCGGGTACTCTCAAGTATTTGATCTAGCTCGCTCGTCAGCCACTATTCGGTTGTTGAATGGGTGTTTTGGTGGAACGCACGTTGTTTCCCTTGACATAGACCTCTGGTAACCTCACAAACTTGTCGCCTTCCTGTCATCTGCCGTCAGCCTTCTGCCTCAGTCCCCACGCCTTGTGATATTGGAGCTGCGTACCGGGCTCGTCTGCACCACCTCCTTCAGTGTAAGGTTCATCCAGGTGTCGCACATAACCAGGTGTCCGTTGAGCGTCTCGCCGTTCTTGAGTTCCACCAACATGGGGTGGCCTTGGGCCGCGTTTAGAAGACCGAGGGGTAGCTGCGCACACGCACGTAGGTTAGCTTTGCGAACTCACCCCGCGCCAAGACGGACTGCGAAAGTAGAAGGCAGGGCGGTGCTGGGCTCACGTACCATGGTGTCGAGTATGCGCCAGCAACAGGTGTTGTGGTTTATGCGCTGGAAGCAGATTGTTGGGGCCGGAACAGGTTTGGTGGAGCGGGAGGCTTTCTCGGTGTAGGCTAAGGTGAACGGGCAGTCGTTCTCAGAGTTGCATCACCCCGCTTTAAAGATACGCGACTTTGTTGTAGCGGAAGCTTTTCCGCCCCGCCAGGGACATGCGACCCAAGAAATTTAGAGCTCCGTCCGACGATTGAATTGTTTGACCTGTAAGAAAAAAAAAAAAGACAACGCAACACTGCGGCCGTTGTCTCCTGAGCTATGCATCGAACCCAACCGCTCTATGACGGCCTTTGGCGCTGTCTCTGCCCAGCATTTGACGAACACATCTCGCGCAGGGCCCTCAATGCCTCCTCGCTCCTAGCCCGACCTGCTGCTTCGCCGTTGAGCCGCACCCGTTTCGCCCCCAGTATCAGTTCAATTCAACGCCGCCGGCATGGAACGGATGCACGCCAGGCTGAGAGCGTTTCCCCTGGCGCTCATTCGCTGGATTCCTTTTTCGCAATGGTTGAAGGAACGAAATCATCCAAATCAAAACTGAAAACTTATCAATATGGATTGTTCGGCCCAACACTTCCGCCACTGGATGATATCCCCTCGGAAGAGATTGTGAAAGCTCTTCGAGCCATGCGGGGTGGGAACTCCAAAGTGCGGGATGTGCATTCGCGCATCATACAGCTTGTGCAATTTCTCATCAAGCACCGAGGCCGGTCCCCCGAGCCCTTCCTTTACGAGTGCATGATGGATGCCATGGTGGACACCCAAGGATCGGCTTCGGGGGTGCGCAATCTTTTGCGCGACATGGACAACCAAGGTATTGCGCCTACCGCAGAAATATGCCAGAGCGCATTGCAGGCTTTGACAGTACATCCCGACTATGTGATTCGGCAGGAGGTGATTGATATTATGCAGAAATACTGGTACCCCATCGATAAAACTGCAGATCAAAATATTGCCATCGGGCTACTCCGGGACGGTCAACATGAGCTTGCGCTTGCCAGACTCACAGAGATGTATGAAAACAAGGTGCGGATTGACCTGTGGGTCTACGACATTTTCATTGTCGAGTTTGGGAGGGTGGGATTCCTCGACGAGATGCTTCAGCTGTTACGTCAAAGAAAGCACGCCAAGGGCACCGACAATGCTTTTAGGACCCTGCTTCTCCATGCCCTTGATGTGTTTAGCAAATCATATCACGAGGCCGGCACAAAATTTGTGTGGGAGTATGTAGTCGCTCAGCCAGTACTAAACCCACACACCACCATTCTCGAAAATGTACTCAGCACGGCCGCTAGGCATGCGGATACAACGTTGGCCACAGAAGCTCTGAACATAATTTCGAGCAGGGGCAGGGTCAGCAATCACCAGCACGAGACCCTGATGGAAGCCTTTGCTGCCTGCGAGGACTTGGCGGGTGCATTTGGTGTGATGGCCATTATGGAACGAAACGGTGCATGGGTTGAGCGAAGCATGACCAGGAGTATCTACCTGGCGTTGAAGAGGAATCCTTGGCTGATTAATGAGGCCATCTCAGCAATAGAGGAAATGCGCAAGGATGGTGAAGTGCCTCTGGAAGCAGTTGTGGTCACAATTGAGGCCATGGCCCAAGTCCGCGGGTCGGAGGCTGCCATGCCACTCTACAATGAGACCTTTTCTATTACTGCGAAACGCCCTGGACTAGGTGTGGTCAAAGAATTGATACTTCATTCCACGAGCCTGGAAACCACGGTGGCTCTTACGAGAGATTATGGCGCCATTGCCAACTCCGATGCTCGGGTACACTGGGACGATATACCGATGTACAGCCGTATGATTTCTGCATGTGCTGAGCTCGGAGAATTCGATCGGGCTTTTGAAGTAGCAGAAAGAGTCATGAAGTCCGATCACTTATACAAGGACGATTCAAAGTGGCACGGTCACGCTTGGGTATTGCCACTGATTGAGCACGCAGTAGCAGGCAAGGACGGCCGGGTGTGGCCACTCGTCGACGAGGTTGTCCAAGGGGGTGAGAAGCAAGGCGAAAAGGTAGAATCCATCCTCCAACGACACCGACTGGATTGGCGGCTTGAAGAACTGAAGGCTCGAATGAACGAACCTAGCTCCGAGTAAAAGCGGGCAAGGCAACGAGCAACGAGCACGAGGGGGAGTGACACAAAAGATAGTTTGGTGGTCAGCTGAAGGTATGGAGTTCCCAGAGTTACAAATAATGCAGAGTGCGGCCTTCGGACGTTAAGATGACCGAAGCAAAAAAAGCTGGCCCGGAGCAAGGTAGCAGTATGCTTGAGGTGAGGTCAACAAGGCGCACAACCGTTGAGGCCCCAATGTGAATGGCCGTTGTCAAACTCGAGGCACACCCTTTTCTAAGGCTACATCGTAAGCCACCGCCGAGCTTTCCGATGCTCTGGGCAAAGTTGATACCAGTATGCACACGGAGCGGCCGCAGAGAACGCCAATCACTTATCGTGTGTGACAACTGGAGCTGAGTGGCCTCGAATTTTAGCTAGGCCAGAGGTGTGCTTATTGGTTATCAAAGCGCACAGCGCTGGGAACCAACGATCTGGGTCAAGGATGCAAAGCAACATTGCTCGGCGAGATGCCGATGGCACAGCGTCTTGACTCACCACATAGGTTAATTCCTTGTGCCATGCGACGGTGTCTGTCTAGGACCTCTTAAGCGAATTGGAGGAAAGAAGTGAGCGGGGTCCGTCGCGGGTTTGCTGGCGCTATGTATCACACAAATCAAGCAGCGCGGACGGTGAGACAACAAGACCGACGGTTATAAATCAAGATGCGCTGTAGTGCAGCCATTTCCCAATTTGGCAAGCTAGGGGTTTTGGGCTCGGACAGCTTAGCAGCCCTCTCCGAGCATAACGCGCTGGTGCCTCAACAACGATATGGCTTGGCGGGATGACGTAGGCCATGTGGGATTGCGCTTAATCCGTTAGTGCTGATTCAGAGAGATGGGAAGAAAATTTCACCTGGCGTCTGGGGAAAACAACATGGCACCGTGGCGCACGCATCAGAAGGTCAGATTGCGGCGAGAGGGTTGGGCGACAACGAACAACTGGGCGTTGATGAGTGAGACAAAATATGCAAAAATGGTTGCATATGCCGTCATTTTGGACCAGCTGCGATTCCAAAAAGGAGATTCTGTCCTAGACTGGCCATTCTAGCGAACCGGCGCTGAGTTGGCCAGGGCACTTTGTAAGAGCCAATCATTGGGGTGTCTTGTTAGCGCTCACGGATCTACGTCGATCGGTGCTTTTTATTTGAGTACAGTGCAGCAAAGGCTCGGTCAATAAATGGGCCATGATTTCATCGCGGTCCCTAAGCCTCTATAGAGAGGGTGAGCCTTGCCTTTTGTCTCTCGCCGGGTCGATATTGTTGGGGCAATATCCAAATGTTTCACCACGACTCACGGGCTTCCATGACAGGCAATAGTCGGTGGCATGGCCCTGAGGAGATAGCACACGGCGATAGCTCTATCCCGACCAACCAGACACGGTCATCATCTCGTGTCAGCCCTAAACTCCGCTTAGGTCCAGACCGTTCCAAAGCAGACAAGGTGTGAGAGGCTCTTGGTTGGCTGCGCATCTGCATCATCTGGGACAGGGCCATGATTGTCATCAATCTCGACGGGGCACCCCCTCGGCCGGTACATGTAACCCACCCAGCACTCTGAGTAATCCGGACAGCCCTTAGAGCCTTGTCTATTTGGCGGTTCGGCCTAATTTTCTTTTTCTTTTTGCTTCTGACCCTCTCACTAATCTCGAGCCGCCCCTCCTCGACTACGAACCCCACGTCGGACCCGATTGGTAAGCCCCAACCGTCGAATTAGCCCGACTGGTGCACTCACGCTTGTACTACTGGCGCTGAGCAACGGGCGTGAATGCATGGACACATTGCGCTTGGTGGACGCCATCTCGCTTCCATGCTGCTGGGATAAGTGACTAAGGGTCGGACTTGATCTGCACTAGCTCCGTAGCTCTTCGGGTTTTGGAGGAGCGGAGGACGATGGGATGAGTGATCAAAGGTGATTACCTAGCAGAAGCCCGAGCAGTACCGTCTGTATGTTCGCTGGTTGGGTGGGTATGTGTGATTCCAAATCTGCTTGGACGCATGGGCGGGTGCTGGGATGGATAGATATAAGAGAAGGCAAGATCTCGATCATGGAGAAATCTCCAAACCAATTCAGCTCAGCTTCTCAGTTTACTCTAGCAACTAAAAAAGAAGCATATCTGACATCCACTTACACGGCATTCACACACATTCTTGGTGTACTTGTCGTCTCTTTTAAGTTATCTGCAGGAGAGCCCCTATCTTCGAGACTCGTCTTATTAGACATACACACAGCCCAAGCAAAGCCAACAAGCAATGGCGGCTCTCATACGTGAGGCCCCTCTGGGCAAGGTTATTCGCTTTGTCACACGCAACCGCTACCTCCAGTACCCCGAGGAGAGGCCCGACTTCAGGCTCCCGGAGCCATGGATCATCCTCGTGAACAACCCGGACGCCGTCGTGACCGAGGACGGACAGAACAACCTTACCACCGTCGTGGGCTCGTCGGCCTCGTCCGTCACGGCTGAGGACCAGGAAGGCATCGCCGAGGACTCGAAGCCCTCACAGAAGCAGCGCGAGGCCGACCCGGAGAAGATTGACGAGGGCGACGCCTCGCCCATCCGCCTGCACCGCACACGATCGGCCCAGGAGACGAACCCGTACACCATCGACCGGCTGCACGTCGATGAGCAGCACGAGCTCGAGAAGGTCAAGTCAATCCCCGTCGTGCCCAAGCGCACAAGGGACGGCGCCATCCTCGTCGATTGGTACTACAGCGACGACCCCGACAACCCGCAGAACTGGACCGACAAGAAGCGCGGCGGCATCGCCCTCCTCATCTGCCTCTACACCTTTGTCGTCTACACCTCGTCGGCCATCTACACATCCTCGACGGAGGGCGTGATGCAAAAGTTTGGCGTCAGCCAGCTCAAGGCTACCTTGGGTCTATCGCTCTACGTGCTCGGCTATGGTATCGGTCCCTTGATCTTCTCGCCCCTGAGCGAGATCCCTCGCATTGGCCGCAACCCCGTCTACATTGTCACCATGTTCCTGTTCGTCATCATCTCCATCCCCACGGCCCTCGTCGACAGCTACTCTGGCCTCATGGTGCTTCGTTTCTTCCAGGGTTTCTTCGGATCTCCCTGCCTGGCTTCCGGAGGTGCTTCCCTCGGTGACATGTACAGCTTGATGGCTCTCCCCTATGCCATGATGGCCTGGGTCTCTGCCGCCTACTGTGGACGTAAGTTTTTTATTGGATACCCTTTCCACTTACACCAGATAAAAAAGCAATCAGCTAACCCTTCAACAGCTGCCCTCGGTCCTCTCCTCAGCGGCTTCGCCGTCCCCGTCAAGGGATGGCGCTGGTCCCTCTACGAGAGCATCTGGGCGTCGTCGCCCATCTTCATCCTCATGTTCCTGCTGCTTCCTGAGACCAGCGCTGCCAACATCCTGCTCCGACGAGCCCAGCGCCTCCGCAAGCTGACCAACAACGAGCGCTTCATGTCCCAGAGCGAGATTGACCAGCGCAACATGAAGGTGTCAGCCATTGCTCTCGATGCCCTCATCAAGCCCATTGAGATCACCCTCAAGGACCCCGCCGTCCTCTTCGTCCAGATCTACACTGCCATCATCTACGGCATCTACTACTCCTGTAAGTTGGCGCCGCCACACCCCCCCCATGATCACTTCCTTTCACAGAGACTAACCTCGCCTGTGCAGTCTT
The DNA here is from genome assembly GCA_022837005.1 of Calonectria pteridis. Lineage (NCBI taxonomy): Eukaryota > Fungi > Ascomycota > Sordariomycetes > Hypocreales > Nectriaceae > Calonectria > Calonectria pteridis. The sequence continues at coordinate 39,956 of JAKZGU010000026.1, read as the reverse complement.
CGAGGTGTTCCCCCTGGTGTACCCCGTCTATTACAACATGAACCTGGGCCAGATCGGACTCGTCTTCCTGTGCATCCTGGTCTCGTGTCTCATCGGCGTGGGCTCCTACGTCGCCTACCTGCACTACTACATGGACCGCCGCATCGCCAAGTTCGGCTGGCCCGTCCAGGAGGCTCGGCTGCTCCCCGCGCTCCCGGCCTCCATCGGCCCCACCATCGGCCTGTTCCTCTTCGCCTGGACGGCGCGGGCCTCGATCCACTGGATCGTGCCCACCATCGGCATCACCATCTACGGCGCCACCGTCTTCATCGTCATGCAGTGCATCTTCGTCTACATCCCGCTGAGCTACCCCATGTACGCCGCCAGCCTGTTCGCCGCAAACGACTTCTTCCGCAGCGCCCTCGCCTGCGGCAGCGTCCTCTTCGCCCACCCGCTCTACGGCAACCTGGGCGTCGCAAAGGGCACCAGCCTGCTCGGCGGCCTGAGCGTCATCGGCATCATCGGCATCTGGCTCCTGTACTTTTACGGCGGCAGGCTCCGATCCATGAGCAAGTTTGCCCTGTCCAACCCCGAGGAGTAAGCAGGTGCAGCTATATTCGTCCATTAAACATGCGATGTGAGGAACTCGAAAGCGAAAACTTATTTTTATATAACGTGATATGAGATACCAAAGTGTGGAGGGAGGGTTGGTGGTGGTGGTGGCGGCCAAAGTTTGGAAGGAAGATATACCATGTAAATGATAGAGGTGGAATGGGATGGTTTGGGTGGAATAACTAATGCATCATGTACACACTTGTGCAAAGTACATTTTAATGGTCAGGTCAAGGAGGAGGGAAAATACAATCACTCATCATATTTGAATCCGCATAGCCGAAGCCTAGTTTCCCATCTTGTTTCAATGGAGGCCTTCGAAAAGGGGTATCATCCGGTGTGACATACAGTTCAAGCTCCTAACATGACATCCCAGCCCCTACCAATTGAAAACCCAACTGCCATGGCCATGGCAATACCTTTAAAAAAAACATATACATTTCCGACGCCATTAAACGCTAAAGAAATGCAACCCCATTGATAACGCATGATCAACTCCGTTGTGCCCTATTTACACCCCCCAGTTTTAGGACCACGAGTAACCCGATGGGTTGCTCGTGGATGTAAAAGAATTTGAGTTTGAATTGCTAAAATTATACCAGCTGGACTGTTGGTTAGCCCCCTCGCTCTGCTGATGCTGAGGGGGCGGATACGACGAATAGCTTTGTTGCTGCTGACCGAAGGAGCCGCTGCTAGCACGGGTAGATCGTGTTCCGTCGCGAGTATTATGAGTTTGCCCGGGGTGAGAGCTAGAATTCGACGCGGATGCTTGACCATAGGTGCTCTGACCGCTGTAGGTAGATGTGGAGCCATGTTCGCGATCATTACCAGCCTGCGATCCTGACCAGTGGTTTGAGGATGTCCGATACGACGTTGTCGACAAAGCAGACTGGGTGACCGGTGTCGAAAACGATGAGCCTCTTTGCCGCGAGTACGGTTCATAACCGCCGGTTCTCTGGGTTGCCTGGTGGCCCGTGATGGTGTTTGCACTGTAATGATCCTGCGCGCCATATTTAGACGCCCCATTGGCACGATCCGACGATGGGTTTGCAGAACTGTTAGCTCGAGAGTGACCAGCCGGGTCAGGAGGCGGCTGGTAAGCTCCATCCAGTTGATTGCGCGATTGGCTTCTTTGATTTTGGCGCGATGATGTCCGAGGGGCGTTGGTGGCATGGAATGGTGACCTCCCAGCTTGCGTCGATATGGACGCCGCCGCTGTTGTCGGGGACTGGCGTAGAGCAGCCTGTGAAAACGCCGAGGCTTGTCGCAGTCCACCTCGAATCTCGTGGGGCTCAGCGGGTGGGTAATGGTTCGCGCTCTGGGACGTTCTATTTCCAGACTGCGGCAATTGCTCAAGTGCTGAGGCGGCCGCTGTTGCTTGGGCGCCATATCTCGTCCTCACGGATCCATCAGACGGAGGTTGGTTATTTTCGAAAGATGACGTTTGATGTTCAGAGCGCCCGGGCCCGGAAGGGAGACTTCGTCGTGTGCGTGACGCGGGATTGCTTGCCCCCCAACTGCCCTGAGTTGAAGAAATGGGATCCGTGTCAGCTGAGACAGCTTGGGGTCCGATATGTCGGGATGGATCCGCCAGTACATGATGAGGTGCCACGGTCCCGCCACCATCATGCGGGAGAGGTAGGTTTGGTCTAGATGGTAAGTAATCGTGCTGCGTCGCATGAAGGGTCTGGCTTGCGGCTTCGGTGTTCAACACAGAAGCATCGTCAAGGGATGTGTGGGGATAGGACGGATATTCGTGCGTCAGGTTCTGAACAGAGTCGTCGCGGTTAGGCCCATATCCCTCGGTGTCCTCGTCGGCCTCTGCCTCCCTCGCGCCCTCCCTCTCCTCCCCCTCCTCCTCCTCCTCTTCGGCCTCTGTTTCCACTACATCAGCACCAGGTTTGGCTTTCTTCTTTCTTGGTTTTTGTGGCGCGTATTCGCATGTCTGGCCTTCCCTCTGGCACTCGCTGCAAGTAGGCCGTTCTCTCGGGCACTATAGGGAAATCAGTTTCATGCGGTTTCAAGAGAAAATGCTCTGGAATGTTACCTTGACTCTCCGTGCTTTACATGGGAAGCAAGCATTGCGTGATTTCCCCATTTTCCTCCTCGGTTTCGCCGAGGACCCAGCGTGGTTTGTAGATGCTTCGGGTGCGGACACATATCCATTTTCGCTAGATTGGGGGACCAGCTCTTTAGAGGTTGTCGGCTGGGACGAGGCAGATTGGCCATTGACGCTTGATGTAGAAGATGAGCTAGTTTGGCCAGAAGTCACCCCGTCTTTAGCACTTGGGTGAACGATACGCAATCTCTCTGCACCATACTTGATGAGCATATTAAGCGATTCCTTTTGGAGTTCTGGTGATTGGTTCGAGAAAATACTGAACTGCTCAGCTGAGAGCGAATCTGGGGGCACGCCAGCGCCCGCCAGCATCGCAACAGCCGCATCCCGACGGCGCGCTGCCTCAGCAGGTGTAATATTCACTGGAAAAACAACGCCGGGGGGAGGCTGAGAACCCCTCGTCAGAGCTCCGGTTTGCGCTGTCGATGCAGACGCCTCTCCTTCAAGCAGCTGCTCTGGATAATCACTAAAGAGTTGTTTATCCTGTCCAGAATCCGTGCCTTGCCGATCTGCATCCTGGATCTGGGAAAGTGCCTCTATCACTTGAGCATGTGCCGATTCTGAGACACCATGTTCTGTAACCGCAGATTCCGGTGGCCCTTGAAGCTCCGAAACTCCCATCACGGCCAGAGGCGCTGCGCCCTTGTTGGTCGCACCATTCTTCTTTCGTTTTCGGGAATTCCCATTCTCGTCCTGCGCTCTCCCGCCTGTCCTCGATTTTCTCGGTGTTTTTTGCTGTTGGGCCTGCTTCTCTGCTCCTGGGCCCAGTACCCGGGGAGGTGGTTTGAAGTATTCAGACAGCTCGGCAACAGTCTTGTGTAGAGGAGTGTGGTCATATTTAATCGTGATAACCCGACTGTTCCTGTTGAAAGCGATCGTCACCGAGCCCCGGCAATCGAAGGCAGGTCTGCTGCTGAGAACTGGGTCTGGCTCGCGCTGGCTAAACTCTCCGACTATAACCTTGGCTGAGATCTTTGCATGCGCGCGACTCCACTGTTGATAGGATTCTTTGCACAAATACGTAAATGTCCAGCCCTGATTCCCGAAAGACACTTCTCTGACCGTCCAAGTGCTGCCATCGATTGCGCTGAGGGAGTTGACGATGTGTTTCGCAACTGATCTCTGGATGGCCGGGTTGTCTCGCGGTTGGTTCATCAGGGCCTCGTGGGCTCCTATCACTCGCAACACCTGTCTATCATTCTGCGCCTCGGGTGTCGTGGTGGTCGGGGCTCCCCCCAAAGAAGGATCGATGTTATGCAGGCCTTCGATGGCACCGTTTTCGGGTTCGGCTATCGTCAATGTGAACTGGGCCGTTGCCCTAAACTCCAGCGTAGTCGAGACATGTTCGGCTCTCTTCGGCGTCACTTTTTCGTCGAGAATCCGGCGCAGCCGAAGCTGCAGGTCGTCGATGGAATCGCAAGACGAATCTTGAGATGGGACTGCGGTTTGCGCACCCAGGTTAAAGCTCGCGAGGAAGTCAGCCATAGCGAGGCTGCAGCGATGCGGCGCCTCCGACAAGCAACATTGAGACAGTCCAGAAAAGCGGTGCGGCCGGACCAGATATGCGGCCGGATCTCGCTCCCGTTGCAGCGGCGAGTGTACGAGCGCGACGTCGAATGCTGGTGTCGAAACTTGGTGACACTGACGTCGCGCGAACGCGGTTGGGTTTGCGGGCGGTGGAAGCAAAGGTGGGCCGCCGGAGAAACACACCAAGCACAGGGGTGATGGTTATGGTGGCGTGCAGGCTGCGACTTGTGGGGTAACTCAATCCCTGCTTTCAACACCAACCCAGCTGAACTGCCTGGCCTAAGGTAAGCAAGTTGATATTCCAACCACTCGAGTCCTAAGGAATTTTATGATATTAAAGGCAATATTGAACTCATACCAACGACGAGGTGGATGAAAATTTTAGTTGCTTATTAGATTCTTTGTTTAAGTTCCAAGGCCACCAGCGCGATTCACATTTCAACATCAAACAGGTAATTCACCGATGCAATCACACCATGTAAAGATGCAAATTGCTTCGCATTAGACATGTTTTCTATCAAAACAGTCCCCCAAAACGCCAATCCACCAGAGACCTGAACAACCATCATCATGCACATACACTTGTAAACAAGCCCATCATCCACTATGAGTTCTCGTCTACCCACTGCTCAACTCTGTCAATCAAATCCATTTTTTTGCCGCTGGTACTTAAGCCCTTTGAGCCCAGGACGTCCTTGAGTTGAGCTACCGTCATCTTGTTGATTCCCCCACCGTCAATTGCGGCTCTGAGCTGTGCGAGGTTGAAAGCTGACCCAGACGGCTTTTCTTGCGCGGCCCTGCTCTTCTTGGCTGGCCGATCTTCTTCGTCTTCATTGGCCTCTCGCTTAAGCGCTTTCTTCGAAGCAAAACTGCTGACTTCGCCCTCCAGAGTCTCAGACCACTCTTCCAAATATCCACCGGCTCTCTTGCTAATAGCCTTATACTTAGGCTCTGTTGCATCATCGGCCTTCTCGGGGACTTCCTCCTCCAGCGCAAGAGCTTGCAGAATTTTGTAATGCCACTGTAGGGCAGGGTTTGGATATTTGGTCGGATTGTACATGGCTTTGGGTAACTGGAGCTGTTGCACAATGGTTCTCATCTGGGTTTTGAGCTCGTCAGAGCTTGATGCAGCTTCGCCCGGTGGCTTTATCTCTCTCAAGTCATCCTGGAATGGTAAAGGGTAGATCCAGAGTCCTGCAGGAAGATAGGGTGTGCCTGATTCATCGTCAGACTGCTCCTTGGAGGGTATGATAGCAGCTAGCATTGGCTGAGCGTTCGCTCTGACAATGCACCAGGCGATTCCGACTTTGTCATCCTTGAGCAACTTTTGCCAAAGAGAGGTGAAGACTCGGGTTGAGCCAGCATAACCTTCCTCGCTGGGAAAGATGAAGGTCGACTTCTTCACGCTGGCCCATGTTGGGAGCAATTTTCGAGGTTTGAACCCGATGATGCGAATTACCGGGGTCCCAAAGTTTTTTAGTGACTTCTGTTCATCGGGTGTGAAGTAGACGTATTCTCCGCCGAACTTGTAGGCCTTCTTGATCTCTTGCTTTTCCACAGTCCTGGTACTATCCTCTGCGACTCTCGTCGTCTCAGCTGTGGCAATCTGCGGCTTTTCGCCATCTAGCCAGATATAACACGTCCTGGCTGGTGTTTGTCGATGGATAACGTTGTACCCCTTCACAGAGATGCTCAAGCCTGGGGCAATTTCAAAGGGAAGATTTGAAAAGAGTGCCCTCTTCGCGGTTTGTTTAGAATTAACATTCGAGATAAGCGAGTTGAGCAAGGTGATGCCGTCACCAGACTTGGATGCCCGAATTTCGGTCATGTTGGCTTCCCCAGTGGTATCACGATAAATAATGTCCTAAAATCATAAGTTGGAGCCAAACATAGCACATTGCGGAATCTTACATCATAAAAGTTTGCGACATTAAATTTAGCATCACCCCGGGTGATGGGGAAGAGATCTATAATGACACCCAGGTCATACAGATCCTTTGCGCGAACGGCAGCAGCCGACTTGGCTTGCTTGTCAGTTGCATGAGGGTCATCGTTATCCGTAACAATAAATAAACGACGACTTCCAAAATTGGCAGCCTTTGTCGTAAAAATCTGGTTGGCGCAGAAGAGAACATTGGCCATGCTCACATCTTCGGACGATGGTTTCAGTACCTCATCATCATCCTCTCCATCTTCGACCAAAGCCTTCAGTGCCTTGACATCATCCGCTGCTGGTATATCAAGGTCTGTAAAAAGATAACAGTGAGGGTATCCCAGCCCGCTTTTCCCATCTCCAGAATCTTGAAACTTGGACTTCTCGGTGCCGAACAGGAGTATACCCATCATATCCTTGGGATTGGAAATAATGCGCTGTTCCATGAGGTGGTAGGCGCATTTCAGCGCCGCCTGAACCGGACTGTCTTTGTCTGCCTTTTTGGAGTCTGAAGGCGGCGGAGGTTCCAACATGGATTTACTCACATCAATTGCCAGGAGAATGGCATCCTTCTGTGCCTTGTAGCTCTGAGGCAAGTTAGTGGATACAAATCAACATGGTGTCAATGCAACATACCGTCTCATCAAGCTCCTGGTCCTCCTCATCCTCTTCATCGCGTCTCCAATCTTTATTGTAGTCTGCCATTTCAGAAATATTTTATGTTGCAAAAGTTGAGAACTTTCATGCCGTGGGTGATCTTGGGGTTTTAGAAGTGGGTGATCTCACGCCAATAAGCAGGTAAGCAGGTCATGGCGTTAGGCAAACGCGGCGAGCTTACAAGGGTCTAGCTCTAGGTTGCTCGCGATTTGACGCGGGATCACGTGCAGGATGAAATTGATTACCCATGGAATGATTGGATGGAATCTGGCATGTTAGTTAGATACATTGGAAACAATGGCTCCCATTCGAATCTTTAAGTATCGCCTTAATAGTCCGCTGAAAAGACCGATAAGATTCACTGTAGGCGATCCCGGAGTTCTGGAGATGCGTGCATCATCGCCGCCAAGGTCCTCTACGCCCCTCAACAACCAATGGCGCTCGCGACAATTTGAATTGCTTTATTTTCCACCTTCATCATTCTCCGCTTACTCCTAGTGACACATAACCCCGTTCATCAACAATCCCAATTCACCTCAATCATGGCTTTGCGACGCCCAGGAGCTCAGCTCTGCAAGCGCATCACCCAAGGTTCCTCACATCGCTTTTTAGTACCCCAGATCGCCAGCCAAAAACGACATCTGGCCACTCCAGTCCCTCCCGTCACCCAGGATGCCACCGGATCCAAGGGTCCGACCGCCATGGTCTTTCTGAACATGGGAGGACCTTCCACAACTGACGAGGTCGGCGACTTTCTCAGTCGGTTGTTTGTACGTTGGCGCTCTTCCGGAACCCCTCGGCACATGCTAACATGTCTCTAGGCTGACGGCGACTTGATTCCTCTCGGCCGGCTTCAACCCTACCTGGGCCCCTTTATTTCCCAGAGGCGAACACCGAAAATTCAGAAGCAATATGCAGCCATTGGCGGCGGATCGCCTATCCGGAAATGGTCCGAATACCAGAGTGCCGAAATGTGCAAACTTCTCGACAAACTCTCACCCGAGACGGCCCCCCACAAACCATACGTCGCATTCCGATATGCCAATCCGTTAACTGAGGAGATGTATCACAAGCTATTTGAGGATGGATTTGGCAACGGCAAGGGTGGTCGTGCTGTCGCTTTTACTCAGTACCCTCAGTACTCCTGTTCAACAACTGGCAGTAGCTTGAATGAGCTTTGGAAGTGGAGACATAGGCTGGAGGGCAAGACTAACGAGGATTCTCCTCCCGGCGCCATTACATGGAGTGTCATTGATCGCTGGCCAGTTCACCCTGGTCTTGTGGAGGCATTCGCCCAAAACATCGAGGCCAAGTTGACCGAGTATCCCGAAGAGCGACGCAAGGATGTTGTGTTGCTGTTCTCTGCACACAGCTTGCCAATGTCAGTTGTCAATCGAGGTATGTCTTCCCTCCAATTCCGGGGTTCCAGTGTGTATATTGACGTAGTAATCAGGTGATCCCTATCCTGGAGAAGTTGCTGCTACTGTTCATGCTGTGATGCAGCGACTCAAGTTCTCAAACCCCTACCGGCTCTGCTGGCAGTCCCAGGTCGGTCCTTCAGCTTGGCTGGGGCCTCAAACATCAGACTCTGTGGAGAACTACATTGCCAAGGGCCAGAAGGATCTTATTTTGATTCCCATTGCCTTTACCTCGGATCACATCGAGACACTATACGAACTGGATGAGGAAGTCATCGGCGAGAGCGGCCATGCCGATACCGTCAAGAGAGTAGAGTCTCTCAATGGCAGCCCGGTCTTTATCAAGGCCTTGGCTGATATCGCTCTGGCCCATCTGCAGGAGAACCAGGCCTGCTCATTGCAGATGGGCCTCAGATGCCCTGGTTGCAAGAGCGCCAAGTGTGCCGAGTCCAAGAGATTCTTTGCCAGTCAGCAGTCTGGGCTCTCCGTTTAGCAAAGTATATCGTTTCAATGAAGGTCGAGGTGTGTGGAGCTATATTCAATACTGTATCATAACGAATGGGGCAGTTGATGTATTAAAATGGCGACTTGTCTTTTAGGACGGCTGGTGGGTTTTACAATCGGATTGAGGTGGCACTTTGTAGAAAAACCTAGCGAGTAATTTTAGGCGTCAATTTCTCTCTTCCAACTCGTTGTCTTGGCATGGACTGTAGCTGAGCCGGTCGTTCTCGGAAGTGTCGCCGCAATAAGCAACTTGGGTCTAACACTTTGTGGAAAATGTTCGACACGGGTCGGCGAAATTGTCGCATGTTTTCCGAGAGACACGGGCGACATTGTTGACGTGCAAAAAATTTTGAGTTCTTGAGCGGCTTGTATTAGTGACGCAAAATTCAACCGTAAACTCAAGCCTCAAGTTGACAGGTAGTACCAAAATATGCAAAACCTACACAGATGGCCAAACGAGACGATTGAATCACAGACCGAATGAATATTATGATAGTCATGGTTTTCACAAAGGAGCTTATTACCGACAATAAAAAATATTCCCACTCGAATGAAACGCGAACTACCCTATAGTCCCAGTTGAGCTGACCAGCGTCCAAATCCAGACATCCGACCTGACAATGTAGTATTGAAGAGGATCATTAAGATTCGGTATGGTAAATGTGACAGGACAGGTATTTGTGGGTGCCCGCATTTATCCTCATAAACATCTCATGTTGTATTCACACAATATAACCTCAGAGTGATTGTTGGTCCGACACTCCACTGCAGAACTCCAAGTGGAAACACTACGATTGGTAACAAACCAAAAAAATCCGATACCGAAATATAACCCAGCCAATGTCCAAGGTCCTTTATCATCGCCATCATCTATGCAGTTGGTTTGAAATTATTTTGGCTTAGGTTGTGCAGTGGCCACAGTGGAGAGGCATCCGTGTCACCATCTTTCAGGTGCATTTGAACTCGAGCACTACGAGAAACGAAACAAAAACCACTGGGGGACAAAATTAAGCGGGAAGGGCGGCGCATAGCGCACAGAGCGCTATTACAGGGATCCCGACTCTAGGGAGGCGAGATATGGGACGGATGGATCGTCGGCCAATTGGGTCGCATGATTGTACAGGGCCAATATGGTTGGAATGCAATTCACGGTCTGATCTCGTGTCGGCCGTCTACGAACACACGCACGACAGGTTGACGTCTTCAAAGCCGGGTAGTTGTTATCAACACGAGCCACCATTGCGCGCTTGGGGCGGACTGGTGTCGTACTGCATTGCCGGGTGGGTAGACATACATCCGAACAGGACGGGTGGAAGGACCGCGGGGGGCACCTCTTTCGCAAGACAGGAAATGTTACGCGTGTCCCATGCGGTCGTTTAGCAGTCTGCAAGTAACAATTAGGGAGCGAGGTGCGAAATTTTGACAGATCAGTGGTTTGAGAGAATGATCTGCGCTTGCTGTGGACTCCCTTGCTCGGTCACAGACTCCAGATGCGGTACGGCACGTCGTCCATGCGTGGACCATTGTTTGAATACCAGAGGGCTTCGCCCAAGAGGTGCCTGGACGCGAAACGGGCGACTGCACTGACGTGGATGGATGCCATCGGGCGATAGACAGTGGCACGGGCGGAGGCTTCCCCCCCCTGGCGGCCTCGATGAGCTAGGGCCCACTAGGGAACGGACTGGAGGTGGCTCGAGGGCCCATTTGGGACGGTTGACGGTGCTCTAACGGGCCATGGGTGTGGACGGCATGAGCACGGGCGAGTGTGGGAGAGGGAGTGGCCGAGGACGAGCCACGCTCCAGAACTTTGTGCGAAGGCATCCAGTTGACGGACTGCTGGTCCCGATTGGGATGGGACGAGGACTAAGTTAGTACGTACCCCTTTGATTCTAATTTGAAGAGAGTGTCTTGCGGTGGCGAGCCATGTTCGGGCTTGTGTGCTGTGTCTTTTGGTGTCTTTTAGCTGTCTCTCGCTTCCTGGTACCATTGCTTCTTCTGCCGCAGGGATTGATTGGGGCGAGATTGGGACGTCCAGCAGGTCAACCCTGAGAGTGACTTTCGTGTGATGCTGCTCGGACGCGCAAGCGAGCAAGTATGTTTTATGGTATCACAGCAGTGACAGCACCGCACCAACGCGTTACGTGAACGTTGCATGCTCGAATGCTATCCAACCTAGCGGACACGGTGGACAAATACATGTATCAATGTGTTCTCTCTCTCTCGCGACACTAAGGGAAGCACTGCACAGATGCAGTTGTTTCAGCCCGGATGACGGGCATCGATCTTGACAGCACCAGCCGAAGCACCCAGCAGGCAGGAGAAATCGAATGCCGACCTGCAGCCCAGATCCGTGCGCACTCTGTGCAGATGGTTGCTGGCCTGGCAAATGCAGCGTAGAAAACATAGCCTGCACGATACCCGGGATGCCCAACGGTGCTTGCCGAGGACCAGGGGAGGGAGGGATGCTCACTCGCACTTGGGAGACATATTACCATATGTGTGTGTGTGGTGACTGGATTGGCTTTGGCTCTGGGAGGAATTCTCTCTTCCCTCATCTCCCTGCCTGGCCACACCGGGCCATGCTATGCTGGGTGGTGCTTCAGTAAACTGACACCAATTCTGTAGTGGGCGCCCTGATTGATCGAGTGATTCCCTCTGCCATTGGCAACAAGGTTCCCTCTCTAATAATAATATGAGAACTCCCTTCGCTCATCTCCCAGCCTCCAGTACCTCCTCGACGGCGTCCCCATCCCGCAAATTGATTGGCTCTCAGGCACGCCTCAGCCAATCAACGGCAGCCACTCGGTACCCGTCCAGTGAATCCAGTGGGCCCCTTCCAGCGGTCCTCCAGCAGCCCTGCCGCTAATTCTCCAGAGCACCGGCCCCCTCCCAATCCCTAATTCCCCCAAGCAGTGACCCCCTGGCGCCCACCCTGGGCGGCTAGCCCGAATCGGGATTAGCTGGCACGAAACCCCTTTTGTTGCAGGACCAGCACGCCGCCCAGCAGACTTGCTGCCAGAACAGCACATCAGAATTTCCTCCTGGTCTGCCGTCGCACCCCAAATTTTCCCTTCTTCCCGATCTCTCTTGACCCCGTTCGTCCCTTTCACTCACTCACTCTCTTCTTGTCATCATTGCTACTTCCTCTGCGTCGCATCCCCTTTGCGCGTGAGTGTAGGCCTACCTTTGACTTTCAGCGGACCCTTAATACTTTCTGCCAACTTGTCCTCGCGGCGCCATTGACACGCGTCTCTGCTGCGTCTCCTGGTAATTTAGGGTGAGTACCGCTCCGTCGTTCCACCCCCAACTTCTTCGCACACAACACACATACGTCTTGCCCCGAAGGCCAGAAGACGAGCCCAAAGCGCCCCTCGACCTGTCCACCACCACCGCCTTGCTGCGCTCACAGCCTCCGTGCCTCTGTCTCGCCTGCCGACTTCGCCTCACCAGCTCGTATAATCGGCTTTTCCCCCTGACAGCTAACGGCCCACCCGCAATAGACCTCGTTCTTTCCCTTCCAACTCCTAATCCGACCGACCGCTCTTGAACATCGATATGGGTAAGATGACTCTTTCTTGTTTGTCTTGTTTTTGGCCATATGGATACCAGAGGCAAAATGAAGGTGCCCCTGACCTTGGCTACGAGGACAACTGGCCAAGTTGAGGGAGCTTGATCGAGTCCCAGTGCGAATCTACATCGTATTCGACGCAATCACCGCTCGTCCCGGTCGCACGACAAAACTCGCTCCCACAGTTTCGGCAGTATTGGATGTCCCCCTCGCCCCCTTTTTGGACTTGGAAGTGTTCTCGTCGAAAATCTACTGTACCCCTTAATTCCACGATGTCATTCAACCCGAAGAAGTACGGGAAGGGGCGCTCCAAGAGCGTTCACTTCGACACGAATTTTGTCACGATAGAAGATAAGCCTCCTGGGGAATCTTCGTCGTCTCACAGTCGAAGGCACAGCAGCGCACCCATGGGCTCAGAAAAGTCAGGATCCTCCAGCCAAACCGCGCCAACCGTTCAGCACATACGCAGCATGCTTGACGTTGACAGCCCTCCAAAATTAGATGCCTGGAAGCCTATTGTACTCTCTGAGTCCATGTCGGGAGACCTTGGGGTTGGCTGTGACGAGAGCGAGAAATTCAAGAAGCCCAAATTGGTGTCCATTCTGAAGCGGGACAAATCAAGCGACAGCCAAACCACGGATCTAACCAGTCAGGAGCATCCTCGTGCCTCTGCATCCATATCGCATTACAGAGTTTTTTCTTTCTAGGGACCGTCTGCTGACCTGATGATTTAGCTTCCAACGGCAGCGAATCCCCGGCTTTGGCCCCTTCTGGCTCGCCCCCTAATGGTGAGTTTAACGGCGTCCACCGCAACTTTGTCAACGGGTTTGTGCTTACACTGTCTCAGTTCCCAGCCAGCCCCCTCCCGCCGACAACCGCAACATTGTCCGAAGAAAGTTGACCGGCTATGTTGGTTTTGCGAACCTGCCCAACCAGTGGCACCGCAAGAGTGTCCGCAAGGGCTTCAACTTCAACGTTATGGTTGTTGGTGAATCCGGCCTGGGCAAGTCCACTCTCGTCAACACTCTCTTCAACACCTCCCTATACCCTCCCAAGGAGCGCAAGGGCCCCAGCTTGGACATTATTCCCAAGACTGTCACCATCCAGTCCATCAGCGCTGATATTGAGGAGGCCGGTGTCCGTCTCCGCTTGACCGTTGTTGACACTCCCGGCTTCGGCGACTTCGTCAACAACGATGAGTCTTGGCGCCCCATTGTCGACAACATCGAGCAGCGATTCGACGCCTACCTTGATGCTGAGAACAAGGTCAACCGCATGAACATTGTTGACAACCGAATCCACGCCTGTGTGTTCTTCATCCAGCCCACTGGCCACTCCCTCAAGCCCCTTGACATTGAGGTCATGCGTCGCCTTCACACCAAGGTCAACCTGATCCCCGTCATTGCCAAGTCTGATACCCTCACCGATGAGGAGATTGCCAACTTCAAGGCTAGAGTAAGTGCCAACAAGGCTCTCGAATCGACATGGTTGCTAATAATTTCCAGATCCTTGCCGACATTAAGTACCACGGCATCCAGATCTTCGAGGGCCCCCGATACGAGCTCGATGACGAGGAGACCATTGCCGAGAACAACGAGATCATGTCCAAGGTCCCCTTCGCCGTTGTTGGTGCTACCAACGAGATCACCAGCGCCGATGGCCGCAAGGTCCGTGGCCGTGCCTACCCCTGGGGCATCATCGAGGTCGACAACGAGGAGCACTGCGACTTCGTCAAGCTTCGCCAGATGCTTATCCGTACCCACATGGAGGAGCTCAAGGAGCACACCAACAACAATCTCTACGAGAACTACCGAACCGACAAGCTCATTGCTATGGGTGTGTCGCAAGACCCCAGTGTTTTCAAGGAGGTCAACCCTGCCGTCAAGCAGGAGGAGGAGCGCGCTCTGCACGAGCAAAAGCTCGCCAAGATGGAGGCCGAGATGAAGATGGTGTTCCAGCAGAAGGTCGCCGAGAAGGAGAGCAAGCTCAAGCAGTCCGAAGAAGAGCTATACGCTCGACACAAGGAGATGAAGGAGCAGCTCGAGCGCCAGCGATTGGAGCTCGAGGACAAGAAGCAGCGAATCGAGAGCGGACGACCGCTGGAGAAGGAAGGCAAGCGCAAGGGATTCTCGCTGCGATAAGCTGCCAACCCTTTAACGACTTGCGGACTTCATTTTCCACCCTTTCTCGTTATCCATGTCTGAGTACCCATGATGCCCATACAATACCAGCTCGACGCACTTCTTTCCATTCAATTCTTCTTTTTTTGTCGCCTCTTTTCTCACACCTTTTTTTTAATCAACTACAAAATCCTCGTCACCTAATCACATACGCCAACACACAAAAATGATTGTCGTACGGAGACGGACAAGCAAAAAGTCTTTTATGAAGAATAGTCATGCCATGGCGGGTGTGCAGACTATGGACCGGCCACCAGGCGCCCGGATAGATTGTGGGGAGTGTCGGGATCGCCGGAGGTCGCCTTCGTCGAGGTCGGGCCTCGCAGGAGCGCTCCTCCGTTGCTGTTCCCGGCTGCACCAGGATAATTTGGGAGAGGGAGTAAAGATGGCCGGGTCCCTTTGGGGGGCCGGGCCTGTGGTCGGAGGGAGCCTCTTGTGAGGGTTCCCTTGGACGTCCAGTCGTGTTGCTCATACGGTTTCATTATAATCTATGCCCAGAAGACCCGCTGGCCGAAGACGCCTTTTGTCTTTGACCCTTTTCGCTCGGTGTGCCCGTCGGATACCCTCGCCCTCTGCGTTTTGATGGAGCACCGGTCGTGGATTGAATTAGACAGGAGCAGACGGATGGTTGGCAAGGGGTGGAAAGTCGAGCAGCAACTGTTGTATTTTAGCCGTGTGTTTTGTCGAGACGGGGTGTTTTGATGTCTCGGCCCGCGAACACGCCACACTCGTGCGCCGTTTTTTCTTAGCTTTGATCTTTGTTGTCGTTTTAACATTGTTTCCGTTAGTCTAGTCTTTGAGTCGGAGGGATGATTCTTTTGTCTAAATGCTCTAATTTCCATAAATCTCGGTGAAGTCCTAATGCGTGAGGCATCTTGTGTTGACTTGGAGAGAGTCGCGTAGCTTTGGACCTTGACTATGATGAGATTTGCAGAAGCTGGGAGGGTCGTAGGATCAAAGGTCAAGAGGTATCTACTTCACGTGCAAAGGCAGTGTGTGGATGAACTCAAAGATTGAAGTCAAAAGCTGGGATCGTGATATTTATACGTGCGTTGGTATCCGAAGAGAGGTCGCCACATTTATATAATACAGGTAGTCTTGTCATGATCAAGACCTTGTTCTGTCTACGCGATTCCATGCCCGTGCCGTGCCGTATTTCTTGCAGGTAGCAGGCGGAAGGGATGGAATGCTGTGTAGTCCTGAAATTCCCCACACAATGACACCCAAAAAAAAAGTTATCGTCTTCTCATGACGTGTCTACTCTCGCTCGACTCGATGGCGGGGTAGTCTGCTGCGCGAAAAGAATGCTCTCGAAAAAAAAAGAGGAGGGGAGCCCCTCAATAGAGGGACCCTTACCTTCTCCTGGCGTTGCGCAGAATAAAGGCGCCGACGACGCCGGCGGCGAGGCCCACGCCGCTGAGGATGGCGACACCCATGAGGCCTTCGCGGGCGACCTTTTCGTCAATCAGCTGGCGCAGGTTGGAGGCCTGAAGGTTGGCGGGCTCCTTTTCGAGGAGCAGGTCGTTGTAGCGACGAGCATCACCATATCTGCCCAGTTTGTAGTTGCCGAGGGCGAGGTAGTAGAGGCATTCGCGGCGGCGCTCGGGGGATAGACGGAAGATTTCGGTAAGGAGACGGACGCCTAGCTGCTGATCCTGGCGCTGGTTCGATTTGACGAGGCCCTGTGACGCGGGGAGGCGATCAGTGTCAGCGCTGTGTTTTATTTCCTTTCTTTATATGATGGGGCGATGTCTTTCTCTCCCTTTTTTTTTTTTTCTTTTTCGCCCTTCTCTTCTAATCGGATATTATCGGGCAGCATGCGGGAGGGGGAGAGGTTGGAGGTTGGAGGTTGGAGGGGGAGTGAGGCTTTACCCAAGCGTAGTTGAACTTGGTCTGGATGCCGACCATTTCGCCCTCGCGCTCATATTGGGCGCGAAGAACGTTGAGCTCCGAGGCGTTGAGCGGCCTATATAGATGGGGCATAAATGCTCGTCAGACTATTTTTTTTCTTTCTTGACTACAGATCGAGGGGACGGCCGGGCGAGGAAGAGGGGAAGCAGAAGGGCGCAAAACGTACGTCTCGGCGTCGAGAGCATCTGTCAATGACGTCGGTCCCAGGTTAGTTCTCATGATGTTGGGCTATCGGGGCAAAGGCAGCCGGGCGGCAAAACTCACATGGGAGCTCGGTAACCATTTTGGCTGTGTTATTTGGGAGATTGATGTAAAAGAAAAAAAAGGGCGAGGTGTGTCGAGAGATCGAGCGCGAAGGAGTGCGACAAAAAGAGAGAGAGAGAGGCCCTTGGCAGGTATGGAGGGGGAGTTCAAGGATTGAAATTGACTAGGTATCACGAGGACTAACTTAATGCCTGAAGCGAGAGGTAGGTTAGTAACACCTCGGTGGGGAGACTTTCGAGCGTCGGGAAAGAGGCACGTGTAGGTGGGCGTTCCGTGTGTGTGTGGCTTGCCCGCCCACCGATAGAGCTTGACCCCTCGGAACCTTTGCCCGCGGTTGAGGTGGCGGTGCTGCTCGATGACGCAGACCCTTGCGGCTCGCCGGCTGAACATCGGGTGGCCGATAAAGCTTGGCGAGCCGCAGATTGTCGTCCAGACGACATGGACTTGTTTTTTTTTTTCTCTTCATGTGAGGCGCACTGATTCCCAGCGCAGACATCCCTGCATTTTGAAGTTACAATTCTCACCTGCTCAGCACAACGCAAGCCTAAGCATCTCTTGTATTACAAGCAAAATCTTTGAACACCCAAGACTCGTCACAGCGAAAAGAAGAAACACTCGCCAAAATGTTGCTTTCCGAAGAACCCGCGACTGTAAGTTGGTCCGTTGTCATGACATATTGTCGACCCCGCCACCTCGACTAACACTGATGGAACAGCTCATCCACCACACCATCAACAGCTTCCACATCGAGCCCGACAAGGAGGCTGTTGCGCGTCTCCAAGAATCGCTCTCCACGCTCAAGCAGGCGCGCGATCTGCGCATCTCCGAGGCCGAAAACAGCCTCCGCAAGCTCTCGCGCCAGCTCGCCGCGCAGACTTCGCGCTATGACGACCTCGTTGACGCTCACGCCTCGGCTGACCACGCTTCCAACATTGCGCGTCTCGACACGGTCAAGTTCCGCACCGCAAAGGCGGCCTCCGATGCCGAGAACGAGGCCGAACGCCTGGCCCTCCAGTTCGCCGATTTGCAGGCCCGCCTCCAGGAGCTTGAGCTGCAGGGCGTTGAAGGAGACGCTGCCGCTCGCAGGCGGGACCCCGTCGATGATGAGGTTCTGCTGCGGCTCAAGGTCTACCGCAGCCTGGGCATTGAGCTGGAGCGCGACGAAAAGGACGGCGACTGGTCCAAGGCCATTGTGCGCAACGACCGCAAGGGCGACGTGCACGTCGTCAACATGAACAACAAGAAGTTTTCGCGCTACTTTTATGCCAACTACTTCTGGCAGACCCTTTGATACCCGAACATGTACAAATCCGGAGGTGGAAACACGCTTGTGTGTGCGTGACGATGACGACAACGATGACGATGGAAATGAATGTAATACCTCTGAGGAAACGGCGTTTTACGGCGTTGCAAATACCAGCTGTAATCATAGCACCCATGTTTCATTCCTTACTGCCAACAAACATGTATACAAAAATCAAATGTTTAATAAATTTCAAAACGCCTTCATCATGAGCAAAATCACCCGAAAAATCTTTCTTATGGTGTATATCCGCGCTGGAGCATGTCATGAAGTTCCCCCCACCCAATCTGGTCATGATAATTCACCCCCGCCCCTGTAAACGCCCTAAGATCAATCCGTGGTGGTGTTTCCAGACTGACCGTGTTTTGTTTTATATTTTGGTTTTCTTTTTGTTTGGGTTTCAGAATCCCTCCCCCAACATTTGCCGACCGTTCATTACATCGTAGCGTAGCATACATAAAAGTGACAAGGAGAGGAGAGAGTAGGCTCTCTAAGTCTCAATTAGACCCTGGGTGGGTAGCTTCTTGATGACCTTGGGTGATGCCTTTAGGACGGGGAAGTAGCCGTCAGCAAATGACTTGGTGAAGGCGATGCGTGGGCCCGAGGGTGTCCGTGTCCTCGAGCTATTGGGGGACGTGGACGAGCGCTTGGTTTCTGGGCTCGGGGTGCGGCTCTTCATCATGAGGTAGGGCCCCTCGCCGGGAGTGGTCGGGCCAGATGGAGAGCGGTGGTGGTTGCGGCCATGATACTGCTTGTCTGGCAGCTCAAGGCGCGAGTTGATGGTGGTCCAGACCTCGTCGTCACCAAGTCGCCAGCCACCCAAGCCTTCAAAGTCCCGTTCTGGGCCGATGCTGGGGACGAGACCAAGGGCGGTCTCGCTGGCCGCCGGGGTGAGGGAGGTGGCGGAGAGGGCGCTGGAGCTGCGACGACGTCGACGGCGGCGCAGAGGCGTGTGAGACGGAGTTGAGCTGGACGACGAGGAAAAGGTTGCGGGGGCAGCGCTGAATCCTTCTATCTGCGGAGGTCTCGGCTGGTAAGGACGGGGTTTGCGGCCGCCCAGGTAGTGGGGGACGAGGGAGACGGCGACGTCGATGTAGACGGCGAGGACACGGAGGATGAGGACAGAGAAGGCGATGGTGGTGGTGATGCCAGCAAAGACGGCGAGCGGGACGGTGACAACGAAGAGGAAGGGGACGACAAAGACGTAGACGGGGTTTAGGAGCGCCATGGAAAGAATTGCTTTTTAGAACATAACCATAACCACGATGAGAGGAAGGCGGGACGGGTGTGTGTAAGACGAGGCACTGGGCTGAAGGATTATCGATTACAAGGCGGATGAGCAAGAGGAATGAGAAAGAGAGAAAAGGGAAAAAGAAAGCGTGAGGGTGATTTTTGGAGCAGAGCGTTGCGTAGGTTGCATGGGATGTTTAAAGGCTACATGACATGGCCTACAGCCGGTGAGGAGATCTCGTGAGCCGGGATGTGTGAGAAGGTGGTAGGAAGGCGAAGATGGAGAGGGAGAGAGGGAGGGGGGGTGAGGGTCGGGGAGCTAGGACAAGATGCCGCGGGGTCGTCTTATGGGGGGCGTGGGCGATGAAAACGGACAGGGCAGATGGTGGTGTGAGGGACGGAGGATTGCGAGCGAGTCTTGGGTTATCGGGCGAGTGCCAGTTGAGTTGCAAAGGAGGGTTACACAAGGGGAGCGCGCGGGGGGGCGTCTGCGCGCAAGAGCACGAGCTGGGAAATATACAAGACAGGGATGTGCCGGGGTTGATGATGATGGAGGGGGGAGGGAAAGGAATGGGGGATGGGATGGGTGAATCAAGGAGGAGGAGGAGGAAAAAGAGGAGGGGAAGATTGAAAAGAGGGGGGGAGGCCAATGAAGAAGAACAAGTCAATGAGCTGGTTGGCTGGCCCGGGCTTGTTGGCGTTGGTACAGGTACGGGTGCGGGTGCGGGTGCGGGAGAGGAAAAAGGAAAAGAGTGAGGTTGGAGCACCACGACTTAAGGGAGCGAGGCGCAATCACATGTCGGCGGCGTGCTTTTGGAAACGTCGTTTTCGCAACCGGCCTGGGCTAGACGAGCGGCGGAGGCGTCGGGTTGCCACGGTGCAGGCGTGTCGAAACCTTGGAGGGTGGCATGAGGAAAGAGACGAGCGAGCTTTCTTTGTTTCTCAATTTTTTTTTGTGTGTGTTCGTTCGTGTGGGTTGGGTGTCGAAAATGCCATGCCCATTGCGCCATCTTCGCCGCCATCTCGTGTCATGAGATTAGGTGAGCGCAGCGTGCAAAGGTGCGATGTGCGATGTGCGATGCGATGCGATACGATCCCAGGTTGCAGTGGAATCCGGCTCTGCACTGCGAGATGCTAATTGCCCTAGCGTCGCCCGTCACATGTAGGCCGAGGAACCCCAGGAATTCAATTTCCAACCGCAGTCAAGTAGTCGCGCGCTCGCCGTCATCGAAAGAGACGGATACACCACCGGGTACAGCCTCACTTGCACCCTTGGACTAAAGGAGCAAAACGACTCATGGACCCTTGATCCTCCGTGCCCTAAGACCTTCCATTTTCAACCCAAGCCCTAATGCCTCGTAACCGGCCGTGGTGGGTGGCAGGCGCATTTTGCCGTTACCTCCAAGGCTACATATGATGGCATCATGATGAGACCTTGCGAAGGGACCCAGCATTGGTGATGCAGCGATAGCCAGCATTGCGTACAAAACCTACCCTGCCCGGCCGCGACCTATCAACTTTGTTTCGCCCGTCGTGTATTCCCGCCAACCAGCATGATGCAAGGAAACACTGCCGAGTGCGTCGATTGCTGCGCGCCGTATTGGGCGGAACTGGGCCGTCCCGATGAGAGATTGGGTCCGACATGACACTATAAGGATTTGATTGCATCGTGGAGGGTCTATTGCATTGATAAAGCATCAACCTAAAAACCCGGCCAATCGAGAGAGATGGCTGGTTGCAAAGGTGCATTCGGCAGTTGCAAAAAGATGACCCGACGAAGGAAGCCCTCATTGATAACACGAGAATCCTTTTACCTTTTTCTGGAAACTCTAGGCAGAAGCATGATGAAATTGGTCATCCAAGTCTCGCAAGAAGATCATGGTTCTTTTGCATTAATACTTGAAACAAATAAAAACAATGGGTGAATGAGATTGTCTTAAGTAAAATCTATCGGTATAGTTTGTTTTTGAATTATTCTTAGGAATTATTTTGTATAGTTGCAATGGGGGTGCGTTCGTCACAGACTGGGTTGTAGCAGTAAAATCTGTTATCACAAGCATCTAGCGATGATCATTGTCCCATGGAACAACCAGATATGAACTGGCAGAAGTTTTCTCACTAATATCTTTCTGCATAAATCACATGGAAAATTCTATTTATCTGTGTTGGATGATGACGATCAGGATGACTCGTGCACGCCATTCGTTTGCTGAGCAGGAGCTGTCCAGACTCCCAATGAGTGAGTTTGCGATTCATTGCAAGGAGCCCTGCCTCCCGGATATTCCTCACCTCTTTTAACATGTCGCGTAACCAAGGCACACCGGATCAAGTACCATCGAGCTCGGGAACGGTGGCGTCTTGCCCACGCAGCTTGCCAGTATCAGATGCATGTTCTAGAATCCGGGGACAACCCAAAAGCATGTGGCAATAGCGAGTCATCGAAGCTGATTAAAAATAGAAGGTTTGGGGGTCGTTTCCCTCGGTTCAATTGAAGAGGAATGGGTAGTAGGGAGCGTGTTTCGCTAGCTGTGGGAGGTGGCTGTCAACTCTGGGCCGGTGGCTTCGCGGCCAAGGTAAAACCTGTAGCGAGCGACGGCGGCTCCAGGCTGAATCGCGCTGGTTTTCTGGGGTCTGTGATGACGGATTCAGCTGCCGTGACCCACCGGCAGCTGTGATCCAACCGTAGGTAGGTTGCAGTCGTTTTTATTATTTCTCGACGCTGGCAGAACCATACCAAATGGGGGAATTGGTACGAATTGCAATCACTCATGCCGCCAGTGGCAAGGGGTTAATTGCGTGTCTAGCATAATCTCTGTAGTTAGTTTGGAAGCCCACTATCACGGAGATTTTAGGTGCTGGATGTAGGAGTCTATGACATCGGAGTGGAGTGACCATGTGTTAGTGGGCTCATTTTGTTGTTCTCCATACACTCCCTCCAGCACCCCTAAATCTGCTCCAAATCGTCTGACCATGATGGAAGTTCCAGCAATAATAACAATGACATTCGTTTTCTTCAAACCAATAACAAATCAACGATGACTCTTAAGCTCAATGTTCCGCTGAGCCATGCACTTTCAGGTCAACAAGATCCGGGATCGGAGTAAGCTGCTGGCGTCGAGGACGCGATTTCTCGGAGAAACGGATGTTGGAACAAGGCAGGAGAGATTATGGTGTGTGACTTGCATCGTTGACAGGTCCAGCTTCCAAGGGAAAGGGCTGGCGGCTCCAGGAACTTGGCCGACGCGCACGACCAAGTTCCTTTCTCGTCCAGCAGCGCATCCTCGTCACACGGAGCAGGCGCGAGGACCCTGAAAATCCCGAGCCGGAGTGAGTTACAACGGGAAGGGGGGAAGGCCCTCTTCATAAAGGCGCTTCGGTCTGAGTTCGGTGAGTAAGTAGGTCCCCACCCGAGGAGCAAGAGCCGCTGCTACACAGCTACACAGCTACACCACACCCACTATATCCACTACAGCTGCTGCCAACCAACAACCACTATCTCAACTCGACACACAAAACAACGCCGGTCACGAAGCCCTTGACACGTCGCCCTACATATTCGCCCCCTTCAGCGCCCGTGGATCTGTCCCCCTCCACCGTTTCTCAACTCGGGCCCTCCCCTCCCCCGCAAACGGAAGACAATCTAAGAGAGAATCCGGGGAAAATAACCCCACACTCGTGCGACACGACTCTCACACACTCTGCTCGAAGGCGCAACCACCGAAACAAGCACACACAATGTGCCAGCAGCACCCATTCCATGACGGCGACGACGCCAAAATCACCGCCACCCGCGTCGGGCATTCCGCGCCGCTGCCCAGGCACATCCCCCTCTGCGACGCCCACTGCCACCCCACAGACACAATGGCTTCTATCGCCCACCTCCCCGCAATGCGCGCCGCCGCCCTGACTGTCATGGCCACCCGCTCGCAGGACCAGGACCTCGTCGCCGACGTTGCAGCGCAGCATCCCGCCCCAGACCTGACCACCTTTGCCGCGAGCCGCCGTCGTGCCCAGGAGTCCCATGACGACGACCGCAGCCACAACCATGGCGAGAACGAGAAGGCTGGCGCTGGCGCCGGTGCCTTTGTCGTCCCCGCATTTGGATGGCATCCGTGGTTTTCCCACCAGCTCTATGACGACGACGCCCTAGAGCCCACTTACCGGCCCGCCGCCACCCCCGGGCCGGGCCAACCCGCCGGCTCCGGCGCCGACTCCAACCCCGCGTCCTCGGGCGGGGACGCTGCCAAGGCAGCCCACTACGCTTCTGTCCTCGCGCCGTCGCCTTCCCCCGGCTTCACCGATTCGCTGCCAACCCCCATTCCCATCTCATCCTTCATCACCGCCACGGAAGCCCGTCTTCTCCAACATCCTCATGCATTGGTCGGTGAAATCGGTCTTGACAAGGCCTTCCGCCTCCCCCAGGCCTGGGAGTCGTCTAGCGAAGCCTCCCGTGACGATGGCCTCACTCCTGGCGGACGCGAGGGCCGGCTGCTGAGTCCTCATCGCGTTCGCATGGAGCACCAGCGTGCTGTTCTGGCTGCGCAGCTGCGTCTCGCCGGCAAGATGCGCCGCGCCGTGAGTGTCCACGGCGTCCAGGCCCACGGCGTTTTGCACGAAACCCTCGCGGCGACCTGGAAGGGCCACGAAAAGGAGGTCATCTCGCGGCGGAAACGGCGCATGGTAGCACAGGGCGCCGAAGACTTTTCATCCGACTCGGAGGGAGAGGACGCCGGCGCGGAGAAGCCCTACCCGCCGCGCATCTGCCTCCATTCATTCAGCGCCGGCGTCGAGGTACTTAAGCAATACCTGCACCCGGCTATTCCTGCCCGCATCTTTGTCTCGCTCTCCTCTGCAGTAAACCTCAGCACCGAATCTGGCGCTGCCAAAACGGACGAGGTAATACGCGCCCTGCCGGACAAAAGCATCCTCATCGAAAGCGACCTGCACACAGCCGGCGAGCCTATGGACTCTGCACTCGAGGACATGTACCGTCACGTGTGCGAAGTCAAGAGGTGGACGCTGGAGGAAGGTGTGGCAACCATAGCCAAGAACTATCAAGAATTCATTTACGGTTCCAAAGCAAAATAATCATACCTGCTTTCTTTTTCAAAGGCGACTGAGGTTTTTGCGCGAACACTTGACAATGGAGATAGAGAAAAAGGGGGTTAGCATTGAGAATTTGTATTTATGTACTATCTCCTTCATCCATGACTTTGTCATTGCACCCGTAAACCCAAAACGCATAAATGAGCCGCTTAAGTAAAAATAAGATAAAACCGTTTGCATGTTATACAAACATAGAGTTTATGTCGGAATGGAACCCGACACGGGAGAAAAGGTAGAGATGGAGTATGGGGTATTAATGGACGATGACCCCCTGAAAAAACTCTATGACCAAAAAGAAAAGACCAATAGGAAAGACTACAAGAGGAACAAAACGATGGTATCAAGCATCACGCTTTTAGTTCTTCGAGTCCCCGAGAATATCAATGTTGTTTGATGCCGTCTCGGACGGAGCGTAGTCGGAGGAGCCGGGAGTGTAGCGGCATCCATCCGAGACGATGGACGAATCGGCCGTGTCGTTTTCGTACGAAGGAAGGCGCTCACTAGCGACAATCTCAGGGTACACAGTCTGAGGAGGCTGGTTGGGGATCATCGGAGGGCGTGGGGGAGGGGGAGGAGGAGGAGGTCCATGGGGGTGAGGGTGAGGGTGAGGGTGAGGATAGTGGTGAGGGTGAGGAGGAGGAGGAGGAGGAGGAGGAGGGGGAGGAGGGTGGTGGTAGTAATGAGCGTGAGGGTGAGGGTGCATGCGCTGAGCCATATCTCGCTGAGCGTCGCGACTCTCTTCAGCGTTCACCAGTCCCTCAACCATGAAAGCAGCCTCACGGAAGCGGGCAATCTCCTGCTCCATAGTGATGCTGTCCTCGCTGTCGGATCGGCGGCGACCAAGCATGGCCTCTTTCTCCTCGTCATACTCTCCAGCCCACCTAGCGAGGATGCGCTGAACAGCACCTCGAATGCCAGAGGGGCGGCCGCCGTTGCGGGAGCGGCGCTCACTGTCAGAGCGGCGAATAGCTCGGCGGATGGCACGGCGGGACTCGGGGGTCAGGCGGGCGATGCGGCGGTGAATGTAAGCAAGACCAATAATGGAGAAGATAGCAAGAGCGATGGCGGCCATGCCAAGGGTCATGACAATGGGGTTGTGGTGCTATGGGAAGGTTAGCGAGAGAAAATCACGGTGAAAAAAAAATCATAGAGATTTCACGTACAGGAGGTCCGTGGTGGTGGTGACCGTGGGGGCCGGGGGGACCACCATGGTGGAAAGGGCCAGGAGGGCCAGGAGGGTGGTGAGGACGCTGCTTTCCGTCCTTAGACTCCATAGGGGGGAATCTGTCCTCGCCTTGCTGGCCGTGGTGGGCGCCGTTCTTGCTGCCATAGGCAGGAGGGGGGGGAGCAGAGTGGTCGCCGTGACCAGAGGTAGGAGGAGGACGCTCTCCGTGATGACGCGAAGGAGGGAACTCTTGGTCGCCGCCCTCGGGGCCCTTGGAAGGTGAGTGAGGAGGAGGGTGGTCATCGTGGCCAGGAGGAGGGGGAGGAAGCTCGCCATCCTCAGGGGGAGGAGGGAACTCCTCATAAGGAGGGGGAGGGGGAGGGTGCTCGCCATGGGGAGGAGGAGGAGGAGGTCCGTGGCAAGGAGGGCAGAAGGGAGGGTGCTGGCCGTGGGGAGGGAATGGGCGAGAGTGGTTTCCGGGAAGCTTATGGTGCCTGTCATCGCCGTGGTGAGGGCGCATGTCGTCCCAGCCATGGCCGTCGTCGAAGAAGCCGCCGTAAAGGCTTCCGGCCGTGTGCCTGACCCGCTCGGTGATGGTGTGGACAACGCACTGGATGCTGTCGCAGTTCCTGAGTTCCGAGAAGCCGGGGGGAGGAGACGGGGGGCGACGGTGGTGAGGACCGCGCTCTCCGAAGCGCTCGTGAATGGCCATTTCCTTCTCGTGGATCTTCTTCATCAGCTCGTGGGCCTGGGCGTGGAGGGCCTCGAGCTCCCGGATCTCAGCCTGGAGCTCCTCGTCCATGGCCAAATCCTCCTCAGGGTGACCTTTGCCCTTGTCCTTGTGGACCTTGTCGGCGGCGCCATGGAAATCGAGGACCAGAGCCGGGGCGGTCTTGCGGAAAGTCAAGAGAAGCTCGGATGACTTGATGCGACGGCCGTTGACCTCGTCAACGGCGAAGCGGAGGAGCTGGGCCTCTGGCTCGTTGTGGGACATCACGCACGAGAGCAGCCAGTGAGCCTTGACCTTCTTGCCGTCGATGGGCAGCCTTCCGGAACCAGCTCCATGCTCGTCAAAGGTGAGCTGCTTGCCATTGATGCTGAGATCGGTTTCACCACAGATGTCATCGGTTTCCTTGACGTCAATGTTGAGAGCCTGCCAAGGGTGTTAGTAGACCCGCCCAGGATGAGCCAGAAAGAGGAAATAATCATTACCAGAGATTCGACACCGTTGCCCTGAGGAACGTCAAAGTCGACAACAGCCAAGGGGATGTTATCGGTCTTGGTGCCTGGTTATCATGATTGGTTAGTTTTCCCGCTTCTCTTGGTATCGTTGAGCGAATTCGAGTGGGAGCGTGGGGCCGCCAAGACAGCACAAGGCGCGTGTAAGTGCTCTGGACTCACCTTCAAGAAGCGAAGCGCTGGCGAGCGCAGGCGCCAGCAGTAAAGCGGCAGCCTTGGTGAGGCCACGCATTTTGGGTGAGGCCACCAGGACTCGGGGCGAAGGTATTGTCGGCGACGGCGTCGCACACCCCTCTCTCGCTAAGGATGTGTGTGTGTGTGTGGTTGGGGAGGTCCTGTCGGGAATAGCTGGTGTGAATTGAGAAAGCCAAGACACACAAGTGGTTCCCCCGTCCAGGCAGATGTAAAAAAGGAGAGGGAAAAGGAAGGGATTGAGAAACAAAACTAGGGCAACAATACGAAAAAGCAGAGGCGAAAAGAAGGCTGCTGGACGAAACGGGCAAGGGCATCAAGATAAAAGGATGCCTGGGAAAGACGGCGCTGGGGTGATGCAATGCAAACTGCGGCTTCGCCCAAGGGACGCGCGGTGCGGCGTCTGGGAATAGAGCGTACGTAGGCGTTGTGGGCCCCGGGCACACCTAGCCTGCCTTTTTTGCGGCATGTGGGCATGGGACCGAGTACCGGATTGCCCTCTCCCACGCGCCGAGCGCGCCTCTGATTGGCCCGCGAGGCTCGGTTGCCGACCACCAGCCAACCAGAGAGAATCCGTCTCGGTGGGCAAATGAAAGCCAACGTCAGCGGCACGTTTTCACACCAAGACTCGGCCGTTTCAGGCCCATCGCAACTGCTCGTCCGCAAGGCCAAAACAGAAAAGCAAAGAAAAAGACAAAAGACAAAAGACATTCAGCTCAGTCTCAGTCACGGCCACGGCCAAATATCGCAATCAAAAACATCCAAAAGGCCCCGAAACAGACAAGCAGCCGGCCTCGCCGTCGGATTCGGAAACCGAACCGCTCGAGCCGTTTGCGGGCCTTGCCATGGCTGCGCAATCCCATGATTCGCATCTACCCACTCTCCAATCGCTGGCACACCCCGGCCAATCATGGCGCACGAGCTGACGAGTCCTCTCTCTCGGCCCACGCTCCAGCCAATCCTCGTCGAGGCCCGCGGCCCTCAATTGGTTCCCTTCTAATTACCATTCATAGGGCATTCTCCGCGTACAAGGAACCCCCCCCCCCCCCAATTGGCGGGGCAAAACCTACATCGTAACGGCATCATAGCCGGCCCTTGGCTCTTTGCGACACTAGACGAACATGGACAGCCCGCCAAGATGCATCGCAGCGATGTCCTGGGGAGGAGAACCGTGTCATCAGTGGCGCCCGTACCGTACGCGCAGGTATCGGCCCAAGGCCATGGTGTTTCCCCATATTCCTGCAATCATGTCACACAATCAACAACCTTCCACGCGCTTGCAGGGATCCAAAACGTGGTGTATTCACCCATTCTGTTTATCCGCTTAACACAAAATCGAGGTTCTGTCAAACCGCCACCTTCTAGTGGGCGGTTGTGGCCAATGATAACGAAATAGAAAGATAAACCCCCCCTCCTCCAAGTGCCTCAATTCCAACGGCACTTCCCCACACATCTGACTTCGTCTGTGGGTGATATAATCTCCAAGATGCCCTATTCCCCAAATTTCAAATATGCCTTCCCCCTCGTAATTCATTGGACGCGTACTCGAACCTTAAATAACTCAACTCAGGAGCTCTGTCAATACATGTACACGAGTCTTAGCCACCTCGGACTCTTCGCTCATGATTTCCATAATCTGTATCATTCGTGCTGCCGACGTATTAGCATCGTCCCGTCTCTGATCTGCAAAGATCCGATCCACTCACTGATATCAGCCTTCGCTCTCACCAGCAAAGGGTCTCTGGCTAGGGCATCCGCTCCGCCGGGTTCCCGTGCTGCTTCCCGAAGTACATTGCCAATGCAAAGAGCCTCCAGAAAGGCACGATGGTTGAAAACCCACCACACGCGTGCCTCCGTCTCCAAAAGTGTAAATAGCAAAAAGAATGAGCTGATAGCATCGTGTGCCGCTTCCAGAGTGCCGCGAATGTTGACGGGAACGTCAGGGCTTTCCGATGCATGGACGAGCATCAGGTTGTGGAAGTAGTTGCTCGTCAAAAACAATGTCTGTCGAACAACCCTTTTGTTCGTTTTCGCCAACGCCGTGATGCTGTCTGGGTCCCACGATCGAAAAACGTCGGGAAAAGATCGATATACCGCTCGAAAATCCGCAATCAACTTCGACTTGTGTCTCGCCGTCGTGCAAATCGGCACATCCAGCGATCGAGGTGAGCAAATGGTTTCCTGAACCAGATTTGCCAATGTCCATGAACCTCGTATATATGCCGTATCTGTCGGGTCACTATTCGCGATTGACGAACCATCATCCAGCAAGTCCTCGACCGACACATCCGTGTGCGTCGCCGACGGCGGCAGGGACAGGAGCACTGTCAAGAACGTATCCTGGAGCAGCACAGCCTGCCAGAGCTTTCTCCGTTGCTGTTTCTCGAACAAGGTAGCCTGGGGCGTCACTGTGGCGCATTAGTTAATGATCGACATGCCGTACGCAATCCTGCTCACCAATATTGGGGTCACGGTGAAGACCCATAGCATACGCTTGCCGTATCAAAATACCCGCAAATGCCCACCCGTCTGATGCATGGTTGTCGTTGATGAGAAAGTAAGTAATGAGCACCATGGCCTGGATCGACCGCAGCGAGGCTTTGCTGAGGTACGATGACACGCGTAAGGCTTGGTTACTGGCCGATGCGTAAAACTCGGCAGTCTGCTTCCGCTCCCGTGGGGACGTCGCTGTCGTCACAAACTGGGTACCCAGGCCGAGCATGACAAAAATAAGAGCGACAAACGCACCGTCAACATCGTTCTTCTCTTGTTGTCCCATTTGCCAAAAGTGCTCATAATCGGCATAAAAAGTTTGTCGGTGAATCATAGGGTACACAGGGTCGACGCATTCGAAATACCGACTCAGCAGGATATCGGCCTGTATCTTTTCAGGCAGAACCGATATGACCTCAGGCAACCCTCCCTCGCAGGTCCAGTAATTTGCAAAGGGGTGCTCCGAACCGATACCGAAAACATTGCTGGCGGTTGGCAACGAGTAGGGCACATTGGAAAGCAAGCCGGTTGAGAGTGCGATAGCGCCCCGAGATTGAACCTCAGGCTCGCCAGGCATTCCACGATCGGCGATGTTCGGAATTGGTGACTTGCCGCTCGATCCAGTCTTCTTCTTGGGAGGTTTCGTCATGCGACGGCCATTGGCCGCCGATCGAGTTGTCTCCCTACGACGTGTTAATAACAAACGATGCGGAGAACTGGATGATGCAGCGCGTACTCAAGCAGGTTGGCGACATGAGCATATCTGCATTCAGTTTGGCGTTTTATGCCTAAGATAAGTTAGTATATTAACACAAGGGGGATGCAGTGATAAATCACACTTACATGCAAGGCAATGCGGCCGACCTCGATCACACTATGGGGCAGGTTTGTTAGTTAGTGGCGCTACACATTCGGTACAGGACATGATCGTTGCGTAACGTGACTGAATGGTTGGATGGCGAAACATGCAGGGTAAAAAAAAAAAAAAAAATAGGGGCCAATAAGCAAAGATAGTTATGACAGGTTGGGGCAAGATCGGTGTGACACAAGTGGGTGCATCTCATCCGAGATGACCAAGATAGCGAAGGATGATGGGCGGGTAAAACGGAGTTGTGCATGCGGACTACATGGTGCCGCACACGACCAACGCGACGCACCTTTGTCTTGCGCTCCACGCATTCATGGCACGACAGCGTGGGCTTGTTTCGCTTCTGCTTCTTCTTGGGCGGCTCATCCGCATTAGTTGGCGTGGTCGCATCCTGGTCGTCAGTGTCGTTGGGATATTCGCTTTTTGTGTGGTGCCGACCAGAAACTGAGGGATGCCGATGGGATGCCGAAGTGGGGGAGGTGACGGCGGAGGCAGAAGACGCGGAGCCAGGCGTCAGCGCTGGACCAGCAGAGGCGGAGAGCGAAGGGGGAGCAGGACTGTAGGGCGCCGGATGTTGAGGGAGATGGCCATGTTGCGCGTGAGATTGAGGGTGAGAGTGAGGGTGCGGATGCGACTGCGACTGCACTGGAGCATGTTGCGACGGTTGCGGGTGCGGTGGTTGCGGATGCGCGTGGTGCGGATGTGGGCGCTGAGACAAATCCATTGCAGCACCCTCCTACCTACCCGCCGTCACCAACCGCGGCGAGACGGCGAGCCAAATCGCGCGAATAAGGAGTAGGTTAAAAAAAATGCTTGGGAGCGCGATCTGACAGTAACTAGGAATTGAGGCTCTGGCTCACGAACCACAACCGCGCCGCTGGATCTGCTGGTGTCGCCGGCCGGGAATAAACTGATCCTGCGCAAAGAGTGGGCAGCGCTGAAGGCAGAGGGGAGATGGGGGGGGACACAAGCAAGGTCCGGTTGTTTCGGCTGCCCACTGGGAATACTGGGAATAAAGAGCGGAGGACCAAGACCGAGAACCGGAACTGGAGCAGGATGGTTGGAGGTTCTGGTACCTTTTGTACAAGGCAAGCCGTCGTTTTCTCATGCGACGGATAGAAGGTGGGAATAATATTTGAAGAGAGGAACCTGGAAAGAAATGGATTTGAGCCCGCGAGGGGGGTGGATTCCCTCATTCACCTAGGGGGCAGCCCCGAA
Source organism: Calonectria pteridis (assembly GCA_022837005.1). NCBI lineage: Eukaryota > Fungi > Ascomycota > Sordariomycetes > Hypocreales > Nectriaceae > Calonectria > Calonectria pteridis. The sequence continues at coordinate 8,470 of JAKZGU010000026.1, read as the reverse complement.
AAGGCGGGGGCGGAGCGAGGCGGATAACTCCATCCTACCCCCAGTCCCTAGTCCATTCAGCGAGCGCGCACCCCCCCAGCGAGGCCCAGTGAGGCCCAGTGGCGCTCAGCGCCCAGTAAGGTCGTCTCCGGTACGTTAGTGGTCCAGCTCCCAGCAGCCCGGTGGCACAGTGCTTTTTGCTTACCTGCCCGTTAGCTGCCTTCAGTGGGCGTTTGGATCGCCTGAATCACCGCGTACACGAGAGCAGCGCGTCCCTCGATGCGCAACCGCCAACACGTCCTAAATGACCCTTCCACCAGCCGGATATTCCCCTCGAATCGGGTAGCTGCAGCCGCCATAACCTTTGGCACCGGCGGAAAGTGGCCGTCATGGCGCTCGATAAAGCCGTGTCTGCGACCCCATGTGCTTGGACGACATGGACGTGGTTTTTCGTAGTGGGCAGTGGGCGCTGAGCCGGGCGCTGGTGGGCGCTACCTACGGGGTGCGCCACTTGACGTGGGCCATGGTCGCCCCGAAGTACACCGCCGCATCGCCAAGTTTGACCACTCCAACGGTAATTCTGTGCAACCATGGGCTCTAGCTGCGGACCATCGTCATTTCCTCTTATCAGAACTAGTTAGCTCTCACAGTTGAGCCACCGGGCAGGGGTTGCGAGTTGATATTGAACGACGGCCGCCTGATGAAGCGGCTGAAATGCATGAGATGAAAGGTAATCATTAAAAAAAAAACCGATGGGGGAAAAAAAAACCACCCATGGCCGTATTCAAATCCCTCTCCGCCCATTGTATGTTGGATGGTGATCTTTTACAACTCTATTTCTTTGCGCGGCTACACGCCCAGCAGGGATTACCCTCGGTGTAATATACAGCAATGTTTCTCAAATGCCGTCTTCGGCTCCTGCAAGCTGCACTGTGCTATTTTTTTTCTCGCATCGATGTCATCATGCTATTGATCCTGGACAAGAAGGAGCAAAAAAAAAAAAAAAAAAAAACCACCCCCCGTGGCTAGCTTGGAGTAAGCCATCGCCCGCTCCGAGCTCCACCGGGGCGCGGCCCCTAGCTCAAACTAGCCAGCAACGACAACAGCATCAACAAACGAGAGAAATGGAATTTAAATGAACTGGGGTGGAAGGGCGAAAACAGACGAAACAGATGATTCCCAGTGCCCCAGGTCAAAGTCCCAAAACATCCGTACCAATACGCCCCCAAGATCTGCCGCAGAAACTAGACCCCCTCGAGTAAGCACTCTGCATTGGCTTTGCTCTCGACCCTTCACCTGTCAACCAACCCGCCCCTAGCCTCTAGTCGTTGGTCCAAGCAACAATTCAGCCCATTTCTTAATTCCGATCCCCCCTCAAAGCACTACCTCTCATTGGGTCCCGTCCCCGGGGCTCGGTACGCAAGCGATATCGGTAGCAGTCCCGTGCCCTCGGCACGTCCTCTTCTGGGGCTGGCGTGTGCAAATCCTGCTAAGGTAGTTTGGCCAATCCTCCCACTCCCAAAGGTATGGGCACACGGATTATACCGCCCAGCCGAAACTCAAAATACCATCCCCCGCTCACTTCCGGGACGCCTCGGCCTTCTAGTTCGCAACCGGAGTCAACGCGCGGCCTCCCGTTGCTCGCCAGTGTCATAGCGGCGGCATATAAGACTCATGAGAGACACTCCAATGGGCAAACCCATTGGTGTACACGTGAAGATGGGAAATGTGTCCGTGGCTTTCACCAGCAGTCCCATCATCTCCATGCCATCCAATCTCCAGCTGATTTTCCTGCTAGTCCATCAGCCCCCGTCGTCCAAACATTGCCTGATTCTGCCGACTTACCCACTTTTCAAGCTAGCTCGTTGCCCAACCCGCAGGTCTGGACCCCCTACGGCTATCCCAGCTGCACAGGCGCGGGCCAATGAAGGCGCCCCAAGGCCAAGCTCTGCGTGGGTAAGGGCTGTTGGCCAAGCCCAAAGGCGATACAGTCGCCCTGCACTGTCCCATTGCGGCAATTGGGTGGCTTTTGTACCTCATCGAGTCCTATCTTGCCAAGTTGCGACTAATTTCCTGGTAGGCAGGAGTCGACATGTCTTACAATGACACGGCCTTTTTTTTTTCTCTCCTTGGTCTATACCCAATGAATCTAGGCTTGCGCAAAGCATAAGAAATGCAAGCGTAGCTTTCGTGTAATCATCCGTGCTCCGCGCCTCAAACGTTGGAGGAAAAAAGAAAAAGAAAAAAAAAAAGGATCAGCATCGGGATGAATGATACCGAGGTCTGCTGTGATACGAAGTAGCATTCGGGGCGTGTACTAAAATAAAGTCCCGGAGATGCCACCTCGGCACCGCCACAACACGGACCCGAAGGTGTTCATGAAGAGCCTGAACCTGGGCATCAAAGCCACTGTTACATTTATCCTCTTGGCGTTCCATATATTTTTTTTCTCCCTCTTTGCGTCCGAAACAGGTTGCTATAAATATTAAGGTTATTGAGCCCTATCGGGGTGACGCGTACGGGTATCAACTCCTGGCATGTCCAACAGAGGCAGCTATATCCGATCGATGAGGCTCGCGATCAATTTGTCAGGTGGGGTCCGTGGCACTAGTCAAGGTACCCAAGCAAACCTCAACTACACGTAGGTTTGCAGCAGCGTCACGACTCCGAGGCATGCCAATGCCAACACCAATGCCAAACCACACACCTCACTATCCATGAGACCACGTACCGCTCCGATCCAGCGCACTTGGCTCCTCGCTCGTCACCTCCATCGCCGCAACATGTCCGTCGAAGGCGCCACCCCGTCTCCCGCGCCATGGCGCACCCAGTTCCTCGATCACGTCGCAGCCATGGATCTTCCCACCTGCGCCTTCAGCACTCTGCACTGTGAGCCTGCGTCCTCGGCGGGAGCGCTGCCACGCATGACGCCCAGATGCCGCACCGTGGTCTTCCGCGGCCTGTGGGCGTCGCTGCCCGTCAACCCAAAGAACCCCGCACCTCTGAATCCGCCCGCGTACGAGAGCGATCTCCTGACCATCACCAACGACGCTCGCATGGAAAAGACGGCAGAGCTGCTCCAGTCTGCGCCTGGGGCCGCGTCCGGATCGCAGACCGGTGGCGGCGGGCCAATCGAGGCCGTCTTCTGGGCTGCACCGTCCCGAACTCAATGGCGGGTGCGCGGACGCGCCTACGTTCTGGGCCCGGACATTGACTCTGAGGCGGCAACACCAACAAAGGAGGTCATAGAGCGCTGCATGCGCCCCACTGGCAGCCATGACACAGCAGGCTGGGCATGGTCGCGGGAGGTGACGGCGCACTTTGGCAACCTGAGTCCCGGGATGCGTGGATCGTTCCGGAACCCGCCTCCTGGAACGCCGTTGAGCGAGAAGCCGGGGCTGGGCCAGGGGCTGGGCCAAAAGGTTGAGGATCTGCATGATGAGATGGCTAGAGAAAACTTTCGCGTTGTGGTTATTATCCCTGACGAGCTGGACCAGGTCGACCTGTCAGACCCCAACGAGGCGAAGAGGTGGAACTACAAGCTAGTCAACAACGCCTGGGTCACTACCGAGCTGTGGCCGTGATATACCGAGAAATATCTCCTTAGTTAGTTCCAACAGTGCCGCATCATTTATTCCAGGAACGGTCCTATCGCCTCCATCTAGGTAAGTCTGTGTGGTGATTTTTTTTTTTAAAGTTTCGACCGTTCTCGTCTCCGGCACGGAAGCCCGGGAAATAGCCTCCCAAACAGTTGCGAGCCATTCGGTGAGGATGACTCGAGCTGCTCCCCTATGATGTCACAATTATGAGAGAGGTCGTACTCGTTTACTAGACCCATGCGTAATACGTGCGAGCATTCTGCAGGATACTTCCGAGTTGCCGAACAAAGCTCAACAACAACAACAATAACAAGCTGCCAAACAACCCAAACGACAATGCCATCCATTTGCACAGCCCAGATAGAATCAAATCCTTGTATACGTCACTTATACCCATTGATAATAGTGCCCTTTAGGTTTCTTTAGTCTCAGGATCGGCTATTTAGGCTGGATGGTTATAGCCTGCGCCATGCTTTATTACCCCAGCTTACAAGTTCCCCTGGAAGGCTTTCGCCCAACGACGAGCAAGAATCTCGCTTTGGGAATAAACCCGTGAGGGAGGGAACGCTTGGCCTCCCCAAAAAGGGGGCTAGCTGATCTGGCTGTGACCTAGGTCTTCTAGCGCCACAAATGCCTTCATCGGGGAGGAGAGGAATGACTCCGGCGCACAGAGGATCGTACTAAATCTCGAGCTCCCGAGTTCTTTCGGGGATGGGGGGTGGAGGAAAAGAAATTGGCCATCTGGAAATGCAAATTTGAAACGTAAACTCGAGAGGCTTGAGATCCCTGCCAGGCAAAAAAAAAATCTTTGACAACGGAAATTATCCTTTGTGAGAAAACTCAATATTCCTGGATGACACATAAAAAAAAGAAAAAGAAAAAACAAATAGTACGGGCTAGTACAAGTATAATTTGACAAGGGTCTTCATCTGGACCCTGCAGATGTATAGGGAAATATACCTACCTACTCTTTCTTTCTAGGCGTGTCATCGGAAGTTGACGCAGATTTCCGGCACCCGGAATTTCAACCACAGATATCGAACGAACCCACCACATCCAGGATATTGAAACAAATTCATGAAAAAAACGGAGAAAATCAGAATGGCAAATGCCACGCCATGTATCACCAATCGAAAAGTAAACCAACTGCAGCTTGTTATTCTAACTGACCAACTCCCTACAAAGCAGTACACTACCCTATACTAATTCACACCACACGAGTAATCTTGGCAGATGTTGGTGCCGGCACGAGTAGATGAGAGGCACAAAACACAAAAACGGGATTCTTTGGGTTGCTAGATGTGATACGTGCAAGGAATGTGTGTGTGACGAACGTGACACTGCATCCTGATGTTTTCATCTCTAACCAACAGGCAAACCTAACAACCCCATCAAACGACACTGGTGGAGAACTCAGACTTCTGCAACCGCACAAGAAGCATCACAAGATTGACCCTTGCATGCCCTGTGGACCGGATGTTCGTTTTAGCTTTTGAAATATCTAGATATGATATGATGCCGGTTAAAAAAATGGGAGGTATTGGACGAGGTGCTGTAGCTGTGGGAAAGAGGTAACCCAATACAATCGTCAAAACAACTACAACATGAATGGAATTCCACCTGGACACTCAACATATTGATTCCTCGTCTTGAATGGTAAATGCCGGGGAAATTGTCCCGTATGCACATCAAAGTTTTTGGGTAATTGCTGCTTTGTCAAGTTGGATTCTGCAAGTGACAAAATATCCAAGCTACTATCAACGGCGTCTCGACAATGATGACTATAGGCCCTCGATAAAACTAGACTGGGTAGCTGGAATATACAAGGTACAGTTAAGTATGAATACGTAATAATATTTTTTATTTTTAAAAAGTACTTCTGCATACAATGATGTCGAATTTTCTGGGGAATAGAGCTCTCGGCTTTTCATGAAATGTCCTAGGTGCATTGGAGCGGCCGAGATGGATACTAACCCGGAGAATGTCAACTGAGATGGCCGAGTAGATGAAACGAATTTAATCATCTAATTCAACAGTTGAGATTTGCATGTCCGGCATGAAAGTCTTGCCGGTGTGAATTTCTCATCCCACTTGAAAGCTATATCACGAATGTCTCTGAACAGCAAGCCTCAGACGCAGCAGCCTGAATATGCATTGCTATTCTCAACTCCATTCGTGCCATGGGCATGCTATTTCTGTGCCAGACATTGCTCAAACAAAATGACAAATCCATCATGCCATCACCTGTCACAAAGTTGGTCAACCCCCAGCGACCCGTAGATACGCCTATCTAGACCTCGATGCGACTGATCTACGACATGGACCAGAATCGAACCATGGTAACATCCGTGACTAACTACAGGTGCAGGTCGCCGAGATGTGAAACAAGCCTACGGTGGTCACGTTCGGGGCCTTTGGGCCGCCACACGTTTGTTCTGATGACATCTTTTTTTTTCTTTCTTTTTTCCCTTCCCACCCTTCTCAGTTTAAAACAAGCAGCCTCGAGTTTTCGAATCTTGGCCCCAGTCTCATCCTTCATCCCTATCGGATCAGCTTCCCTTGCGGTAACCCAGAGGTTGATTCGGCGTAATGTTGACGCTGTACCTGGAGACGAAGGAAATTTCACCTGCCCACCTCTTCCTTTTATTATTATTATTTTTTTTAATCTTGTTCTCTCATCACTAGTGTTCACCTTGACTCGGTCCATTAGGTGAGAACTCGAACTAAGACATACAGGGAGGAACATTTAGCCTGTCAATACAAGACGCCATCGTTTTGCCATGAGTCGTCAATATTTGACCCATCACATCTCAGCATCGCCAGATCTGCACAGCATGCCAGCCCAACCAACGCACAAACCAGAAAAAACCCACCATGAGGGAAAAAAAATCTGCGTCAGTTTTTTTTTTTTTTTTTTTGTGACAAGCAATTTTTTGAGCGTGTTGCCTCCACCAACACTTCCCGTTTCTTCTCGGTCATTAACTCATTGGCCAAGCTGCATGGCACCGCGGCTTGTTATGCACGCCATTGCCCACTCATCATCCATCTGTCCCGTCTTGTGCCGTAGCCGAGACGGAGCAAGCGCCCTGTGTAATGTTTCCTCCTTAATTTTTTTTTTTTTTAAAAATTCTTTGACTGGCAAAAATGCTTCCTTCCCGCCTTCTTCTCCACCATTTCCTGGCCGTGATATCCCGTTTTGTAAATGGGGAACACCCCCACTGAATGTCCGAAAGTAACCTCGATCCTCGATCGCGCCCACCGGAGGAACAGGGAAGGCCCCATTGTGTTTTTTCTCTCTCATTCTTGTAACAGTCGTCGAGTGGGAGATCAGGGCCGGGACCCTTGGGCATCATGGGATCTCAAACTTCCCCACGCCGCCGCCGCAAAAGGACGAGCCCCTTGGCTTTTCTTACGTGTCGGGCAAAAGATAGGTCACAAGGGATATCTGCAGGATCGCGGATTTGGACAATGGGCCATGGCGATGGGCAGATGACTGAGCGGCGCTTGTCACCTTTTCCACCAGCATTCCATTTTTCGTTTCGAGGCCATGTTTTTTTTTTTTCCCTTTCCTTTTTTTTTCCTTGTCTTCTCATGTCCCCTGCACAATTGTGAATCGCGTGGGAACACCCCTCCGGATGCGGTTCGCCCGCGTGGAGCCGGAGGACGTGAGATGTAATGCAGAGTCATACGCGTTAGGATTAGGATTGCGGAGCCGATAAACGCACAGCAGAACCGCGAGACATGCAGCCTCGATGATGCAGGCCTCTGGACTGAGGGCGGCCACCCTCTTTCTCTCGTCGATCGAGCTAGGTTCTTTGGGATTGCAGGCAACGAGCTTTATTTGCCTGTACTATACCTGACGACAGGGGGAATGTGCTGTCAAAGTGGAAACGGGAGGGTTCCACTATGGTTAACAGACATATCAAGTGTGGATGTGGATGGGGGGAGGCATGTTTTCCAGTTGGAACACGCGTGTAAGAAACATGGCCATGCCATGCCGAGACCCTCTTCGGCATGCATCGGAGTCACTGTCCACACGAAACTCACGTTGTGTTTGAGACCAAGAGACGTCTCTTCTGTATGCCACGTCCCGAGGCACCCCTCTGCGACTCGCATCGCCCTTGCGGATGAATGGGCCGCGGCACAGTCCCTTCGGCTGTTGTTGGTCTTGCTCTGGATCTGCACCAACATCTATGACTGGTATCTCGACCGGAGGGCACCTATCGCCTGACGACTTGCCGAGATGGAGATGGGAACATGGGTTGGATTGGGAAAGTCGAGCCAACCCGAATTACAGGACTGGCCCTGCTGATTAGACCGCTTCCCCCTCCTCCTTCTCTTGATCGCCTCGGAATTTTCGGGTTTGCAATCATTTCCCTCTTGCACTGTCACAGGCTTAGAGTCTGGGCGAAGCAAGGGCTTCGCATACGATCCTCCTTCTGTACTAATTCCGCTTTTGTTGTGGTGCAGATGCGGATGGCTGGCACCCCTGCTCGCGTTCCGCTCGCCGTCCCCCCTCCACTTTGGGCGGAAGAGGTTGGGGGAATTACGGTCGTTGCTCAGATCCGTGCGGTGCATTTACGATTGCGATTCTAGCCGGTCTGACAGGTGGCGATAACTCGCGGTGTGTGCGTGCGTGTGCGTGCTGTGCTGGCAGGTCTTCCTGTTACATCCCACCTCCGCGTCCCGTCCGTTGAGCCTCTAGTTGTTCTGTAACGTTGGATTTTCAAAAAAAAAAAAAAAAAAAAAAAAAAAAAAAAAAAAAAATAAAAAAAAAAAAAAAAAAAAAAAAAAAAAAAAAAAAAAAAAAAAAAAAAAAAAAAAAAAAAAAAAAAAAAAAAAAAAAAAAAAAAAAAAAAAAAAAAAAAAAAAAAAAAAAAAAAAAAAAAAAA